>CACVBM020001151.1:1200000-1891619 GCA_902728155.2 Microthlaspi erraticum | reverse complement strand
TTTTTTTTTTTTTGTATTTGTAACAAAAAACCATAATTTCAGAATATTTTTAATTTCTGTTCCTCCAACAAAATGGAAGGAAAACAAACACAAAAATATTTAATATTTTTTACCTCACAAGATTCAAAAGATTTTAAGTTAGTCTTAACTTAACTCTCGAAGATCTGTTTTGTGATATCTTATCTTTATATTATTAATTGAGAAGTACATTCTAATGTTTGGATACAAGAATTAGAGAAACATCTATTTGGATAGAAGAATAAATGGAAACAAAGTTGTTTGGATATAAGAATAAGAGAAAAATCTATTTGGATAGAAGAATAAATGGAAAAAATTGTTTAGATACAAAAATAATAACTTAAAATAAACCGATGGTTTAGAAAAATTCCGTTTCTCATCTCTTAAAAATCTGCAAAAAAGAAAACTTAACATAATCTAACGATAATTCCAAATCAATAGAATATGTTTTTTGGATTTTCGGGTTTTATAGACAAGTTCGGGTTTTATAGAAATATATATAGAGATATAGAAATTGTTCGGGTTTCTTTGAAAATTTCTGTTCGGGTTAGGTTCAATTTTTTTTTTCAGTATAGGGTTTTCCGGATTTTTTAGATTTCTGGTTTTCGTGTTTAGATATATTACTCCCTCTGTTTCAAAATATAAGGGATTTTAGAGTTTTAGTTTTGTTTCAAAATATAAGGGGTTTTAGAGTTTTAATGTAAAATTAAATGTATTTTTATTACTTTAGATTATTTATACTCTGCAGATTTATTATTCATTGGTTAAAATGTTTTGGAATTGATGATCAATTTTTTTTTTTCAAAAAGTACAAAAAGTAAATGGCTTCTTAATTTTTGTGCAAAAACCTTAAACCCCATATATTATGAAACAAAGGGAGTAAAAAAATTGAGTATTTTAAAATTTTGATTAGGTATTGGGGTCGGGTTCCGGGTGAAAAAGTTTCCAGATTTTGTTTGTTCAGGGTTTTCGGGATTTTTTTTTATTTCGGATTTTCATGTTTAGACCTATTAAAAAAGTTTGGGTTTTTAAATTTTTTGATTAGGGTTTTTTGTCGGGTTCATATTTAGGATTTAAATTTTCTACACAAAACAACAACGTCACACCGCACAAACGTGAAGATACTCTACTAGTAGTATTTATTTTAGATTTCATATTTGACAGGTTAATGCTAATAGATCATGCTTATTATTTTAATTTTATTTTGCAAACTAACAGACCATTTATAAAATTCGATCTTATATCACCATCCAAAAAACCTGTGAAAATTAACAAATGTTGTAAACTTGATGGGTTTCAACAAAAAACCGTCATTAATTATGGTGAAAGTGTACGTGACTACAGTCTACAGGAAATACGCTCGATTTATCAAAATAATCCTATATGCATAAAATAATCCTAAATCAATTGATCGAGCATAAAATAATCCTATATCAATTGATCCTAAATAATCCTATATGCATAACACTTTAACTGTGTAAATTATCTACAATTTCAGGATAATAAATTTCAAGTACAGGACTACTGGAATTTGAATTGAACGAGAGTTTTCTTATGGATTTCACTTAAGACTGGTATGTTCTTTTTATTTCATGTAATGGCTCATGGCTGTTATGGAAGTTTCTCCATTATAATACTTAGACCATTCTGCCGAACAAGTGACTTTAGTTTTCTAGGTTTGCTATGATAACTCTCCGAATTTTATAACAGCTTATGCATTTTCTGCTTCTTGATCTTACTTTGTGATCTTGTTTACATACAAGAAAACAGATCCATCGCCTTTGTTAATAAGGACTTTGGAAAATATGACACATTGACACGGCCTAATAAGTCTTTATTGACAAAGGCGATGGATCTGTTTTCTTGTATGTAAATATGTTTTACTATAAGTTTAGTCATGCATCCCTAGCTTCTAATAGCCTTCTATAGGTCGATAATGTGTTTTTGCTCTAGGAATGTTCACATTTAGAACAATAATATTTACAGTTCGCTTAATGATTGCTTCCGAGTTTCCACATTATAAATGGGAATTTTGTTGTGTTATTGCTTTTGGGTTACTGATCTTCTTGGCTATATAATGTTGTTATTTCAGCTCAGAGACGCTGTTTGGATTATTTATAGGAAGAGCTGGTGTTATGAAATCTGGTTGAGAACAACGCAAACTCTACTTCAGTAGATATCAAACTTATTTTACAGATTTTGTATTTCTACAGATTTTTACTAACTTTTGTAATCATCAAACGAAATGTTTATTTTTATGTTTTGTTTCTTGTTGTATAATATACTTGATTCCTCCTCATTTTATTTTAAATTCATTGTCGTTTTGAAATTTTTTTTGTCACGGTTTTTCAATTTAAAAAAAAAAAAAAAAATAGTATAAAGAGATAAATGGTATGGCATATGCATGGCGTCGGTTTTAAAAGCAACGTTTAAAACAACATAAAAAGTGACACTATAATTTTGACGTTAAGTATATTACTTAACGTCAAGTTTTTAAGTGACGCTAAAATGTTTTTAAGTATAGAAACAATTTAACGTCGGCACATATCACGACACTTATCAAACCAACGCCATATTATTAGGGTCAGTTTACAACCGACGTTAACCCATATAACAACCGACGGTAAAACGGCGTGTGTTTTGTACTGTGTACTGGCTGGCCCAAATAATTGCTAATTGTTTTAAACATGAGCTTTACTCTTTCTTGATAGATGAAATGATGGTGTTCTAATTACCATCAATTAGGTGCCAAAAATAAAATGAGGAGGTCCCAGTAAATTTCCAAAAATAAATGAGGGTCCCAACTTCGCCCATTTCTCAACGTGGGAAAGATATTGAGTCAAACCCTTAAAAACTGGAAACAAAAGACCGCACGTCCTTTAAACTATTAAAAAAAAATAATAATAATAAGTAAACAATTTTCTTTATTACTAGTATTTGCTTATTTTTGCTTTGATAACAGAAAAAGAAAGTAAAAAATGATTTTGCAAGGAGGCTTGGCGCTTCTCAACCAGCAGTTCACGGCCTTGTTCAGGAAGAACCTGCTGCTATCATGGCGGAACAAGAAAGCCACGTGTCTTCAGCTCTTCTCTTCCTTCTTCTTCATCTTTGTCATCTTTTGTATCGAGGAAGCGATGAAGGCGAGCGAGGCATCCTCAACGGCGTACAAGAATGTCACCGATCCCACGCTTCTGTTTTCGCCGCCGATCCCTCCTTGTGAGGATAAGTTCTTTGTGAAGCTTCCTTGCTACGATTTCGTATGGAGTGGGAACAGTAGTCGCCGCGTCACTGACATTGTCTCTGCTATCATGGCCAACAATCCGGGGAGACCAATTCCTAACGACAAGGTTCAATCATTCAAAGGCCCCGAGGAGGTCGATGCATGGTTAATGTCACATCCTTTGCAAGTCCCAGGAGCTTTGCATTTTGTGGAAAGGAATGCTACTGTAATCAGCTATGGAGTTCAGACGAATTCCACGTCGGAGAAAAAACGTGGTCGTGCTGAAGATCCAACGTTTAAGTTCCTTGTTCCTCTTCAAATCTCAGCAGAGCGTGAGATAGCGAGGTCTTTAATTGGAGGTACCAATTCTTGAATATCTTGGAGCCATAATTTGGAATTGGTGGCTTTTGACTCTACATACTTGTATTCAACTTCAGATCCAGGTTTTGGTTGGGGTTTTGGATTTAAGGAATTTGCGCGCCCAGCTAATAAAAGCGAAACCATCTCTGCACTCAGAATCATGGGACCAATCTTCTTTCTTGCTTTCTCCATGTTTGGCTTCGTTCTCCAACTCGGTTCTCTGGTTACCGAGAAAGAGCTAAAACTTCGTCAGGCAATGACAATGATGGGAGTTTTTGATACAGCTTATTGGTTATCATGGCTCACATGGGAAGGAATCCTTACCTTCATCTCCTCACTCTTCCTAGTCCTCTTTGGAATGATGTTCCAGTTCGATTTTTTCTTGAAGAACAGTTTTTTTCTTGTCTTCTTCCTTTTCTTGCTTTTTCAGTTTAATATGGTAAACATCCGCATTTCCTTTACGTGTTGTGCTACTGCTTCCTCTAGGGAGTGAGATACATGTGGTTTTTTTTAATGTTTTCTCTTATTACTTGTGTTGCAAGATTGGCCTAGCATTCGTGCTATCATCTTTCATTAGCAAATCATCTTCGGCTACAACTGTTGGTTTTCTTGTGTTTCTGATTGGTTTCATGACACAGGTTTGGGCTCTCTTGCGCTACCCGAATCAAAACTGCTTCCTCAAATCGTGTGACTTATTACTCGATACACTTTTGTAACTGCAGATTGTTTCAGCTACTGGATTCCCTTATTCCAGTGCCTACTCTGCCTCTCGCCGGCTCATGTGGTCACTCTTTCCACCCAACACTTTTTCTGCTGGCCTTAAGCTTCTTCTTGATGCAACTTCATCTCCCGGAAGCTCTGGAATTAGTTGGAGTCAAAGATCAGCATGCGAAGGGGGCATGGCAACTTGCGTGATTTCAGTTGTATGAAATCAAATACTACTTGTCCATTTCTCTCAAACCACCACTAGATATTTTATCTACCTTTTCATCTTGTTTTTCTTGCCAGAACATTATCTTCCAGTGGCTCCTCGGGACATTCCTTTTCTGGTTTGTTCTGGCCATCTACTTTGACAATATTATTCCCAACGCGTCCGGGGTAAGAAAACCCATCTTCTACTTCTTAACACCGGGTTATTGGACTGGCAAAGGGGGCAACAAAGTGGAAGGTACATTTTTCGAATTTTGTTTTTTGGTTGGTTGGGAAATGTAAACCAAACATGTTCCTACGTAAACTTTATACAGAAGGGAGCATTTGTAGCTGTATCGGGTCAGTTCCACCCGTAGAGTATGTGACGCCGGAGGACCAAGATGTGCTTGAAGAGGAGACACTGGTTAAACAACAAGCAATAGATGGGATTGTTGACCCTAACATTGCAGTTCAGATACATGGTCTTGCAAAGACATATCCCGGAACCACAAAGCTTGGATGTTGCAAGTGCACCAAAACGTCCCCTTTCCATGCTGTGAAGGTATTTTATTTCTTGTTCAGTCTGTTGCGATATTTAACATGGTCGTAAGTGTTCTATATATGCCAAAGCTATCCAACAAATCGTAATGCTCATTGTCTCTTGTGGTTTCCGACATGGAACATATCACAACAATTCCGTATACATATATATTCAGCTTATTAATTAGCTTATGAAATATATGTTTCAGGGTTTGTGGATGAATATTGCCAAAGACCAGTTATTTTGTCTTCTCGGACCCAATGGTGCAGGGAAAACAACTAGTATTAGTTGTTTAACTGGCATAAATCCAGTTACTGGTGGAGATGGTAAGGATTTTGTTAAGAAGAAGCTAGTTCCAAAGCATTTTTAACCATTCTAATAATAATTAAGACCTATTTTGATTGATTCAAACAGCTCTCATTTATGGAGAGTCCGTAAGAAGCTCTGTTGGCATGTCCAACATTCGTAAAATGATAGGAGTTTGTCCTCAGGTAGATAAATTTTATATTTGATCACTTTTGCCATTGTCTTCTTAATTCTTACACATATTTTGTTTGGTGTTTTTTATTAAACAGTTTGATATCCTTTGGGATGCTTTATCCAGTGAAGAACACCTCCACCTCTTTGCTAGCATCAAAGGGTTGCCACCTGGACTGATCAACTCGGTACCACCGCGTGAATAATCTCAAAGTGCTGCTAAGAGATTTGAACTCGTTTTCTTACAAAATTTGTATCTGATACAGACTGCTGAGAAGTTACTGGCGAATGTAAAACTGACAGGAGCCGCCAAAGTTAGAGCAGGAAGTTATAGCGGTGGGATGAAACGCCGACTCAGTGTCGCTGTAGCACTCATTGGTGATCCCAAGCTGGTCTTCCTAGATGAACCGGCACGTCTGCTTTACTACGCTTCTCTCTTTATATATATATATATATATATATATATATACGCACACATTAATCATGATGTTTTTTTTTTTTTTTTACATGGATTGTAGACAACTGGCATGGACCCTATCACGAGGAGACATGTGTGGGATATTATACAAGAGTCAAAGAAAGGCCGTGCTATCATACTAACTACACATTCTATGGAGGAAGCTGATATTTTAAGTGATCGAATAGGGATCATGGCTAAGGGCAGGCTCCGCTGCATTGGGACCTCCATCAGGTTAAAATCTCGCTTCGGGACGGGCTTCGTTGCTACTGTTAGCTTCATCGATGGCAAAAAGGGTAACAAAAACAATGTTGGAGAATCGCACGAGCCCCTGAAGAAATTCTTTAAAGAGGTAAATACACACTCAAATGTTTTTTTTTAGCCGTGTCTTAAAGCAAAGAATAAAGTATTTTTGTTTTGCAGCATCTGAAAGTTGAGCCAGCTGAAGAAAACAAGGCTTTCATGACTTTTGTTATCCCACACGACAAAGAGAAACTTCTGACGGTAAGCATGTACAAAGCTCTAATAATCTTGTAGATATTCTTCATCAATCTAACTAATGATTGTGAACAGGCGTTTTTCGAGGAGCTACAAAGCAGAGAATCTGAATTTGGAATCTCGGATATCCAGCTCGGGCTTGCCACTCTTGAAGAGGTGTTTCTCAACATAGCAAGACGGGCAGAACTAGAAAGTGCAACCGCAGAAGGAACCATGGTCACTCTGGAGTTAGAGTCAGGCATTTCACTAGAGGTAAATCCAACAATCGCATACTTGCATATATCTATATTTCCGTTCAAATTTAAAGTTACACAGTCAATGAACAGATACCAGTTGGAGCAAGATTTGTAGGGATCCCTGAGACAGAAAACGCAGAAAACCCAAGTGGAGTAATGGTGGAAGTGTACTGGCAACAAGACGGGTCTGGATCGATGTGCATCTCGGGACACTCGTCGGAGATGCGTGTCCCACAGAATGTTCCAATGACACGTCCACCATCACCAAATGCACTTGGACATAAAGGGCTACGACAAGCTACTCGGGGTATCGTCATCGATTTATGAATCTAAGAGCTTGCAAGAAACCCATATGGTTTCTTAGCTAATATTTTATCAATAAAATTATCTAATAAAATGTAATATGACACGTGACACCGTTAAGAGGTCTCTTATATGGGCTTAGCTAACAATTATTTTAGAGCCGTGAATAAAGATTGGACCCTTCTTTCCAACATATCACAATTTTCCTTCTTTGTTTGTTAAAATGTGACAAAAGTAAGCGCAATGTATTATGTATATAATACTATCGTATAACTATTTAACTAGTACTCTCTCCATTTCCAAAGGATGAATCTTCTACAGATTTCACACATGAATCTTAACAAGACAGAAGATTCATGTGTGAAATCTGTAGAAGATTCATCCTTTGGAAATGGAGAGAGTACTAGTTAAATAGTTATACGATAGTATTATATACATAATACATTGCGCTTACTTTTGTCACATTTTAACAAACAAAGAAGGAAAATTGTGATATGTTGGAAAGAAGGGTCCAATCTTTATTCACGGCTCTAAAATAATTGTTAGCTAAGCCCATATAAGAGACCTCTTAACGGTGTCACGTGTCATATTACATTTTATTAGATAATTTTATTGATAAAATATTAGCTAAGAAACCATATGGGTTTCTTGCAAGCTCTTAGATTCATAAATCGATGACGATACCCCGAGTAGCTTGTCGTAGCCCTTTATGTCCAAGTGCATTTGGTGATGGTGGACGTGTCATTGGAACATTCTGTGGGACACGCATCTCCGACGAGTGTCCCGAGATGCACATCGATCCAGACCCGTCTTGTTGCCAGTACACTTCCACCATTACTCCACTTGGGTTTTCTGCGTTTTCTGTCTCAGGGATCCCTACAAATCTTGCTCCAACTGGTATCTGTTCATTGACTGTGTAACTTTAAATTTGAACGGAAATATAGATATATGCAAGTATGCGATTGTTGGATTTACCTCTAGTGAAATGCCTGACTCTAACTCCAGAGTGACCATGGTTCCTTCTGCGGTTGCACTTTCTAGTTCTGCCCGTCTTGCTATGTTGAGAAACACCTCTTCAAGAGTGGCAAGCCCGAGCTGGATATCCGAGATTCCAAATTCAGATTCTCTGCTTTGTAGCTCCTCGAAAAACGCCTGTTCACAATCATTAGTTAGATTGATGAAGAATATCTACAAGATTATTAGAGCTTTGTACATGCTTACCGTCAGAAGTTTCTCTTTGTCGTGTGGGATAACAAAAGTCATGAAAGCCTTGTTTTCTTCAGCTGGCTCAACTTTCAGATGCTGCAAAACAAAAATACTTTATTCTTTGCTTTAAGACACGGCTAAAAAAAAACATTTGAGTGTGTATTTACCTCTTTAAAGAATTTCTTCAGGGGCTCGTGCGATTCTCCAACATTGTTTTTGTTACCCTTTTTGCCATCGATGAAGCTAACAGTAGCAACGAAGCCCGTCCCGAAGCGAGATTTTAACCTGATGGAGGTCCCAATGCAGCGGAGCCTGCCCTTAGCCATGATCCCTATTCGATCACTTAAAATATCAGCTTCCTCCATAGAATGTGTAGTTAGTATGATAGCACGGCCTTTCTTTGACTCTTGTATAATATCCCACACATGTCTCCTCGTGATAGGGTCCATGCCAGTTGTCTACAATCCATGTAAAAAAAAAAAAAAAACATCATGATTAATGTGTGCGTATATATATATATATATATATATATATATAAAGAGAGAAGCGTAGTAAAGCAGACGTGCCGGTTCATCTAGGAAGACCAGCTTGGGATCACCAATGAGTGCTACAGCGACACTGAGTCGGCGTTTCATCCCACCGCTATAACTTCCTGCTCTAACTTTGGCGGCTCCTGTCAGTTTTACATTCGCCAGTAACTTCTCAGCAGTCTGTATCAGATACAAATTTTGTAAGAAAACGAGTTCAAATCTCTTAGCAGCACTTTGAGATTATTCACGCGGTGGTACCGAGTTGATCAGTCCAGGTGGCAACCCTTTGATGCTAGCAAAGAGGTGGAGGTGTTCTTCACTGGATAAAGCATCCCAAAGGATATCAAACTGTTTAATAAAAAACACCAAACAAAATATGTGTAAGAATTAAGAAGACAATGGCAAAAGTGATCAAATATAAAATTTATCTACCTGAGGACAAACTCCTATCATTTTACGAATGTTGGACATGCCAACAGAGCTTCTTACGGACTCTCCATAAATGAGAGCTGTTTGAATCAATCAAAATAGGTCTTAATTATTATTAGAATGGTTAAAAATGCTTTGGAACTAGCTTCTTCTTAACAAAATCCTTACCATCTCCACCAGTAACTGGATTTATGCCAGTTAAACAACTAATACTAGTTGTTTTCCCTGCACCATTGGGTCCGAGAAGACAAAATAACTGGTCTTTGGCAATATTCATCCACAAACCCTGAAACATATATTTCATAAGCTAATTAATAAGCTGAATATATATGTATACGGAATTGTTGTGATATGTTCCATGTCGGAAACCACAAGAGACAATGAGCATTACGATTTGTTGGATAGCTTTGGCATATATAGAACACTTACGACCATGTTAAATATCGCAACAGACTGAACAAGAAATAAAATACCTTCACAGCATGGAAAGGGGACGTTTTGGTGCACTTGCAACATCCAAGCTTTGTGGTTCCGGGATATGTCTTTGCAAGACCATGTATCTGAACTGCAATGTTAGGGTCAACAATCCCATCTATTGCTTGTTGTTTAACCAGTGTCTCCTCTTCAAGCACATCTTGGTCCTCCGGCGTCACATACTCTACGGGTGGAACTGACCCGATACAGCTACAAATGCTCCCTTCTGTATAAAGTTTACGTAGGAACATGTTTGGTTTACATTTCCCAACCAACCAAAAAACAAAATTCGAAAAATGTACCTTCCACTTTGTTGCCCCCTTTGCCAGTCCAATAACCCGGTGTTAAGAAGTAGAAGATGGGTTTTCTTACCCCGGACGCGTTGGGAATAATATTGTCAAAGTAGATGGCCAGAACAAACCAGAAAAGGAATGTCCCGAGGAGCCACTGGAAGATAATGTTCTGGCAAGAAAAACAAGATGAAAAGGTAGATAAAATATCTAGTGGTGGTTTGAGAGAAATGGACAAGTAGTATTTGATTTCATACAACTGAAATCACGCAAGTTGCCATGCCCCCTTCGCATGCTGATCTTTGACTCCAACTAATTCCAGAGCTTCCGGGAGATGAAGTTGCATCAAGAAGAAGCTTAAGGCCAGCAGAAAAAGTGTTGGGTGGAAAGAGTGACCACATGAGCCGGCGAGAGGCAGAGTAGGCACTGGAATAAGGGAATCCAGTAGCTGAAACAATCTGCAGTTACAAAAGTGTATCGAGTAATAAGTCACACGATTTGAGGAAGCAGTTTTGATTCGGGTAGCGCAAGAGAGCCCAAACCTGTGTCATGAAACCAATCAGAAACACAAGAAAACCAACAGTTGTAGCCGAAGATGATTTGCTAATGAAAGATGATAGCACGAATGCTAGGCCAATCTTGCAACACAAGTAATAAGAGAAAACATTAAAAAAAACCACATGTATCTCACTCCCTAGAGGAAGCAGTAGCACAACACGTAAAGGAAATGCGGATGTTTACCATATTAAACTGAAAAAGCAAGAAAAGGAAGAAGACAAGAAAAAAACTGTTCTTCAAGAAAAAATCGAACTGGAACATCATTCCAAAGAGGACTAGGAAGAGTGAGGAGATGAAGGTAAGGATTCCTTCCCATGTGAGCCATGATAACCAATAAGCTGTATCAAAAACTCCCATCATTGTCATTGCCTGACGAAGTTTTAGCTCTTTCTCGGTAACCAGAGAACCGAGTTGGAGAACGAAGCCAAACATGGAGAAAGCAAGAAAGAAGATTGGTCCCATGATTCTGAGTGCAGAGATGGTTTCGCTTTTATTAGCTGGGCGCGCAAATTCCTTAAATCCAAAACCCCAACCAAAACCTGGATCTGAAGTTGAATACAAGTATGTAGAGTCAAAAGCCACCAATTCCAAATTATGGCTCCAAGATATTCAAGAATTGGTACCTCCAATTAAAGACCTCGCTATCTCACGCTCTGCTGAGATTTGAAGAGGAACAAGGAACTTAAACGTTGGATCTTCAGCACGACCACGTTTTTTCTCCGACGTGGAATTCGTCTGAACTCCATAGCTGATTACAGTAGCATTCCTTTCCACAAAATGCAAAGCTCCTGGGACTTGCAAAGGATGTGACATTAACCATGCATCGACCTCCTCGGGGCCTTTGAATGATTGAACCTTGTCGTTAGGAATTGGTCTCCCCGGATTGTTGGCCATGATAGCAGAGACAATGTCAGTGACGCGGCGACTACTGTTCCCACTCCATACGAAATCGTAGCAAGGAAGCTTCACAAAGAACTTATCCTCACAAGGAGGGATCGGCGGCGAAAACAGAAGCGTGGGATCGGTGACATTCTTGTACGCCGTTGAGGATGCCTCGCTCGCCTTCATCGCTTCCTCGATACAAAAGATGACAAAGATGAAGAAGAAGGAAGAGAAGAGCTGAAGACACGTGGCTTTCTTGTTCCGCCATGATAGCAGCAGGTTCTTCCTGAACAAGGCCGTGAACTGCTGGTTGAGAAGCGCCAAGCCTCCTTGCAAAATCATTTTTTACTTTCTTTTTCTGTTATCAAAGCAAAAATAAGCAAATACTAGTAATAAAGAAAATTGTTTACTTATTATTATTATTTTTTTTTAATAGTTTAAAGGACGTGCGGTCTTTTGTTTCCAGTTTTTAAGGGTTTGACTCAATATCTTTCCCACGTTGAGAAATGGGCGAAGTTGGGACCCTCATTTATTTTTGGAAATTTACTGGGACCTCCTCATTTTATTTTTGGCACCTAATTGATGGTAATTAGAACACCATCATTTCATCTATCAAGAAAGAGTAAAGCTCATGTTTAAAACAATTAGCAATTATTTGGGCCAGCCAGTACACAGTACAAAACACACGCCGTTTTACCGTCGGTTGTTATATGGGTTAACGTCGGTTGTAAACTGACCCTAATAATATGGCGTTGGTTTGATAAGTGTCGTGATATGTGCCGACGTTAAATTGTTTCTATACTTAAAAACATTTTAGCGTCACTTAAAAACTTGACGTTAAGTAATATACTTAACGTCAAAATTATAGTGTCACTTTTTATGTTGTTTTAAACGTTGCTTTTAAAACCGACGCCATGCATATGCCATACCATTTATCTCTTTATACTATTTTTTTTTTTTTTTTTTAAATTGAAAAACCGTGACAAAAAAAATTTCAAAACGACAATGAATTTAAAATAAAATGAGGAGGAATCAAGTATATTATACAACAAGAAACAAAACATAAAAATAAACATTTCGTTTGATGATTACAAAAGTTAGTAAAAATCTGTAGAAATACAAAATCTGTAAAATAAGTTTGATATCTACTGAAGTAGAGTTTGCGTTGTTCTCAACCAGATTTCATAACACCAGCTCTTCCTATAAATAATCCAAACAGCGTCTCTGAGCTGAAATAACAACATTATATAGCCAAGAAGATCAGTAACCCAAAAGCAATAACACAACAAAATTCCCATTTATAATGTGGAAACTCGGAAGCAATCATTAAGCGAACTGTAAATATTATTGTTCTAAATGTGAACATTCCTAGAGCAAAAACACATTATCGACCTATAGAAGGCTATTAGAAGCTAGGGATGCATGACTAAACTTATAGTAAAACATATTTACATACAAGAAAACAGATCCATCGCCTTTGTCAATAAAGACTTATTAGGCCGTGTCAATGTGTCATATTTTCCAAAGTCCTTATTAACAAAGGCGATGGATCTGTTTTCTTGTATGTAAACAAGATCACAAAGTAAGATCAAGAAGCAGAAAATGCATAAGCTGTTATAAAATTCGGAGAGTTATCATAGCAAACCTAGAAAACTAAAGTCACTTGTTCGGCAGAATGGTCTAAGTATTATAATGGAGAAACTTCCATAACAGCCATGAGCCATTACATGAAATAAAAAGAACATACCAGTCTTAAGTGAAATCCATAAGAAAACTCTCGTTCAATTCAAATTCCAGTAGTCCTGTACTTGAAATTTATTATCCTGAAATTGTAGATAATTTACACAGTTAAAGTGTTATGCATATAGGATTATTTAGGATCAATTGATATAGGATTATTTTATGCTCGATCAATTGATTTAGGATTATTTTATGCATATAGGATTATTTTGATAAATCGAGCGTATTTCCTGTAGACTGTAGTCACGTACACTTTCACCATAATTAATGACGGTTTTTTGTTGAAACCCATCAAGTTTACAACATTTGTTAATTTTCACAGGTTTTTTGGATGGTGATATAAGATCGAATTTTATAAATGGTCTGTTAGTTTGCAAAATAAAATTAAAATAATAAGCATGATCTATTAGCATTAACCTGTCAAATATGAAATCTAAAATAAATACTACTAGTAGAGTATCTTCACGTTTGTGCGGTGTGACGTTGTTGTTTTGTGTAGAAAATTTAAATCCTAAATATGAACCCGACAAAAAACCCTAATCAAAAAATTTAAAAACCCAAACTTTTTTAATAGGTCTAAACATGAAAATCCGAAATAAAAAAAAATCCCGAAAACCCTGAACAAACAAAATCTGGAAACTTTTTCACCCGGAACCCGACCCCAATACCTAATCAAAATTTTAAAATACTCAATTTTTTTACTCCCTTTGTTTCATAATATATGGGGTTTAAGGTTTTTGCACAAAAATTAAGAAGCCATTTACTTTTTGTACTTTTTGAAAAAAAAAAATTGATCATCAATTCCAAAACATTTTAACCAATGAATAATAAATCTGCAGAGTATAAATAATCTAAAGTAATAAAAATACATTTAATTTTACATTAAAACTCTAAAACCCCTTATATTTTGAAACAAAACTAAAACTCTAAAATCCCTTATATTTTGAAACAGAGGGAGTAATATATCTAAACACGAAAACCAGAAATCTAAAAAATCCGGAAAACCCTATACTGAAAAAAAAAATTGAACCTAACCCGAACAGAAATTTTCAAAGAAACCCGAACAATTTCTATATCTCTATATATATTTCTATAAAACCCGAACTTGTCTATAAAACCCGAAAATCCAAAAAACATATTCTATTGATTTGGAATTATCGTTAGATTATGTTAAGTTTTCTTTTTTGCAGATTTTTAAGAGATGAGAAACGGAATTTTTCTAAACCATCGGTTTATTTTAAGTTATTATTTTTGTATCTAAACAATTTTTTCCATTTATTCTTCTATCCAAATAGATTTTTCTCTTATTCTTATATCCAAACAACTTTGTTTCCATTTATTCTTCTATCCAAATAGATGTTTCTCTAATTCTTGTATCCAAACATTAGAATGTACTTCTCAATTAATAATATAAAGATAAGATATCACAAAACAGATCTTCGAGAGTTAAGTTAAGACTAACTTAAAATCTTTTGAATCTTGTGAGGTAAAAAATATTAAATATTTTTGTGTTTGTTTTCCTTCCATTTTGTTGGAGGAACAGAAATTAAAAATATTCTGAAATTATGGTTTTTTGTTACAAATACAAAAAAAAAAAAAGAATTACTCGGTTGACTTGGTTGAGTTTGGTAAACAAAAGTGATATCACATGTGTAGTTTGTATTCAAACATCTAAGGATGGATGGATAGTAAATTTGGTATTTTACCAACCAAAATGTCTTGGATCCACAAAGTTTTTCCCTATATATAGATCAACATTTTTGATTCTATGCAAACACAATAAGTTTAGTTTCTTTTAGCTCATTAAATTCATAAGTAAACAAAAATGGGTTCAAACAAAATACTTACATCGATTGTAATGATATCAATGGTTTTGCTTAGCGTTTCCACTAATATTGCAGGGAGAAAGGTCGCATTTCTTAATCCAGCTGATTGTTTCGCTTCAATCAAAAAGGTGGACGGATGCGCTGATGCCGTTAGCGCCATACTGCGCTGGGACTTTAGCCATCTAAAGCATGCTTGCTGCGACGCAGTGGAAGGAATTGCAGAAGATTGCTGGCCCGTTGTGTTCCCAAGACAGCCTTTCGTTCACATGATGATAAAAGGCATTTGTATCTTCCCATAAAAACGTACGGCTGTCTCTACACTACAATCAATCATCTGCTATGCTATGATATGAGCGAGTAAAAGAATAAATAATGTGTGTTGTTGTAAAGGCTTTATCTTATTATTATTGGGACGATATATAATGACATTATATCTTATTAATTAATATGCGTCCCTCTTTGTTAGTCATTAATCCCTATACAAAAGTAATGTTTTTCGAACTTTTCAAACAACATTTCTTGCACAACAAGCGAGACAATAGTGATGAACAAAAAAAATATCAAACATGACCAAGAAGAACCCCTTGGACTCTCAAAATTAAATGATCTTTTTAGTTAAAAAAAGAGCATAATATATCACAAACTTAAAGATATAACACGACTTCTATTAAGCATATGCATATGCCTAACGACCCATAGTCCATACTTTCCTGCCCTTTTCATTTGACCGAAATGGATCGTATTTTTTATATTATCGTCCATGTTGCATGTACTCTCTTGAGAGTGTCCATTGATACATATGTAATATTTTATATATGATCCTTACTTTTCAAAGATTATGTACTTCCGAAACCACATTCTATTATGTGCATTCGAAACGATCTTTAACCGTGTCCGTGAGTCCGTGAAGCTCGTCGAATAGAAAGAAATGCATAGATAAACTATATCTTGAAATCCCGGGAAAACGGAAACACTGAGACCTTTTTAAAAAAATTTGTATTACTAATGTCCACACGAATGTCTCTTTGTGGTAGGGTCCATACACGTAGTCTACGATCCAAATATAGTATGACGACAAAAATGATCTTTCTAAAAATAAAAGTAAGAGTAGAGCGAATAGCCATAGAAAGTTTTGCCGATTTCTCTTTTAACATTCGTGGACGACCACTAATTTATTGACCACTTCATTTACTTAATTAGTTAAAATTAGATTTCTAAAACATCTATATAAATTGAGTTCTCATAGTAACCACAATCATTCAACAACAAAAAAAAAAACAAAAACAAAAAACAAAAAAAAACGAATAATCTTTTTTCTTCTATATATTTAAGAATAAAATGGCAAGAAAAACATTAATGATATGTCTAATGTTACTTGTTGCATTAAGCATTGTGTATGAAACGCAAGCGACATTCTCACTACCCCATTACTTAAAGAATTTCCCCAAATTAGGCAAAGATTTTGAGCCTTTTGCTGAGAAAGGGATGTCGGAGTTCATGGCTGATCTGGAGGGCAAATGTCCTAAGACCACAAAGTTCAATGATTTTTTTGTAAAGCTGAAGGATTACATGGCCAGCTTCGATTCGACATCACCCCAGTCAAAAGATATCCAAGCCCAGCTGTCAATAAAATCTGAAAGCCTCTTCAGGGCTATGTCTGCATTCAGTGGAACAAAAGGCGGAACATCAGTAAGTTTAAATCATACGTTAACACTGCAATAACATATATATGATTGTCGCATGCATGCAGTTTAAGTGGAAACGATTTTGTGTTTTTTGGAGAATAGGAGGATTCATGGAGGCTGGTGGATGGCTTGTTGTCACTTGGAAAGGGTTTGATTGAGATGAATAAGAGCGGTTCCAAGGATATAACTTTTGAACAAAGAAAAGAACTGATTCAGTCTTTGGTGAAATGGACTCGAGGGATCGGTGTATTCGTGAAGATGGCCTCTGAGAGTGAAGGACACCCTATTGATCTATCATCTTTTGGAATCGATTACGTACCTTCTCCTTCTAAAAGATCTCTCTATGAAACACATGGAACCTTCTCATTACCCCAATACTTGAAAGATTTGCCCCAAACAAGCAAAGATTTTGAGTCTTTCGCTTGCAATGGTATGTTGGATTTTATGAGTATCCTGGAGGCTAAGTGTCCTGGCACAGCAGAGTTCAAGGATTTCTTTGCAAAGGTAGAGGACTACATGACGACCTTCAAGTCCGGATCAAAAGACATCAAGGTCGAGATGTCAGATAAATCTGAGAAGCTCTTCAGGGCTATGTCTTTATTGGATGGTGGTAAAGCCGGAACAGTAAGTTTTAATATATATCATATTCACTCAATGAAAGCATTTTTTGACATATAATTTTTATTTATTTATTTATGTTATTTTAACGATATATAGGTGGAATCGTGGAGAATGATCGATGGTATGTTGTCAATGGGAAAGCTTTTGGCTGAGGTGAAGCAGAATGGTTCGAAAGATTTAACTTTTGATCAAAGGAAAGAAGTGATCGGAACTATGGTGAAATGGGCTCGAGCTATGGGTCTCTTCGTGAAGGTGGCCTCTGAGAAGAAAGGAAAATCTATTGACCTATCATCTTTTGGGATTGATTATACTCATTATTATTCAACTCTTCCTTTAAAAGGACCTAACGGCGAGCTCTAGAAAGAACCAACTTTCAGCTACAAACTAATATGTACAAATTAAAGTGTATATAACAAAGTAAACTATTACCGGCTGTTTATGTAACTACCTATAATCCAGTTTTATATAAATACAAAAGTACTTCCTAATTTCAACTTTTTCAAATTTAAGTTAAGTTAAGACAAGTTTAAAATCTTGAAATTTGAGAGGTAAAAGATATTAAATATTTTTGTGTTTGTTTTCCTTCCATTTTGTTGGAGGAACAGAAATTAAAAATATTCTGAAATTATGGTTTTTTGTTACAAATACAAAAAAAAAAAAAGAATTACTCGGTTGACTTGGTTGAGTTTGGTAAACAAAAGTGATATCACATGTGTAGTTTGTATTCAAACATCTAAGGATGGATGGATAGTAAATTTGGTATTTTACCAACCAAAATGTCTTGGATCCACAAAGTTTTTCCCTATATATAGATCAACATTTTTGATTCTATGCAAACACAATAAGTTTAGTTTCTTTTAGCTCATTAAATTCATAAGTAAACAAAAATGGGTTCAAACAAAATACTTACATCGATTGTAATGATATCAATGGTTTTGCTTAGCGTTTCCACTAATATTGCAGGGAGAAAGGTCGCATTTCTTAATCCAGCTGATTGTTTCGCTTCAATCAAAAAGGTGGACGGATGCGCTGATGCCGTTAGCGCCATACTGCGCTGGGACTTTAGCCATCTAAAGCATGCTTGCTGCGACGCAGTGGAAGGAATTGCAGAAGATTGCTGGCCCGTTGTGTTCCCAAGACAGCCTTTCGTTCACATGATGATAAAAGGCATTTGTATCTTCCCATAAAAACGTACGGCTGTCTCTACACTACAATCAATCATCTGCTATGCTATGATATGAGCGAGTAAAAGAATAAATAATGTGTGTTGTTGTAAAGGCTTTATCTTATTATTATTGGGACGATATATAATGACATTATATCTTATTAATTAATATGCGTCCCTCTTTGTTAGTCAATCCGTATACAAAAGTAAAGTTTTTCGAACTTTTCAAACAACATTTCTTGCACAACAAGCGAGACAATAGTGATGAACAAAAAAAATATCAAACATGACCAAGAAGAACCCCTTGGACTCTCAAAATTAAATGAGCTTTTTAGTTAAAAAAAAGAGCATAATATATCACAAACTTAAAGATATAACACGACTTCTATTAAGCATATGCATATACCTAAACGACCCATAGTCCATACTTTCCTGCCCTTTTCATAATTATTGACCGAAATGGATCGTATTTTATATATTATCGTCCATGTTGCATGTACTTTCTTGAGATGTCCATTGATACTGATACATGATCCTTACTTTTCAAAGATTCTGTACTTCCAAAACCACCGAACGATTTAGGTGTTCTTTTCTTGGATCGATATGAGTCGCCACGCTGGTTGAGATTGAGAAGCGCCAAGCCTCCTTGCAAAATCATTTTTTGCTTATGCTACCGAAGCAAAAATAAGCAAGTACTACTGTACTAGTAATAAAGAAAATTATTTATTTTATTTTATTTTTAAATAGGTTAAAGGGACGTGCGGTCTTTTGTTTCCAGTTTTAAGGGTTTGACTTAATATCTTTCCCACGTTGAGAAAAATCTGTGAAACTGGGACCCTCATTTATTTTTGGAAATTAATTGGGACCTCATTTTATTTTTGGCACCTAATTGATGGGAAATAGGACATCATCATTTCATCTATAAAGAAAAGAGAAAAGCTCATGTTTAAAACAAGTAGCAATTACTTGGGCTAGCCAAAAAGAAAAAAAAAAAAAAAAAAAAGACGAACAAGTGAGAGGCTAGCGAAGCTTTCTTTCTTTCTTCATCAATGGCGGATCCTAGTCCGGCTAGTTTCGGGACGCAGGCCAATGCGTTACTTAGAAAGAACTTAACCTATCAGGTACGTATGCGTATGCATGCCTTGTGTTTCCTCCGGTTAATGAATTAAATAGAATGAATGATCAGATATAATTTGCGGTGCAATGCAGAGGAAACACATATGGACGAATGTTCGGCTCATCCTGGTTCCAGTCTTCCTTTGCTTGCTTCTCCTGGCGATTCAACAAGTGCTCGATGCCCTGATGAATAGTGTATCTCAAATGGCTAATGATTGTAAGACTAACCCTGATATGCCTGGTGATATCTGCCCCATCTCAAACCCTCCATTGTTGCCTCCGATGCTGCAGCTTCCACAACATGAACTCCGTTCTGTTAAGGCCGATTTCCTTCCCTACAGAGACCTCCCTGACAAGTCCTGCAGAGTAACAGAAGGATCTTGTCCTGTAACCATACTTATCACTGGGGATAAACAGCCCCTTGGTAAAGGTATATTTCCATCGCTTCCTTCCTTGATACGTAACCTAACTCTTTTTCTTTTTTTTTTCCGAATCAAAACTTAATTACCAGCTGCATGCATGTGTTTGTGTTTGTATCCCTCTCTCTTTCAGATTTATCCGAGAATATATTTGCTACTTCTTTTGCCGTTAATACCTCAGACGTCTTGCCTTCTTTAGCCAATAATGTCTTGGTATATGTCGTCCTTCTTTCCTTTTATAAATTAAGCTATATAGATATGAATTTCTGAGTGTGTTTACTCAAAGATGATGATGATGAGTTTCAGGGCTCGACAGAAGCAGCAGGAGAAAACAATTATGCAGATCCAAGGATTGCCTCAGATCTCCCCATCTACAGTATCCAACCACTTTGCAGTGCAAAGTCTACATGGCCGCTCTCTTTCGCGAAAATTCAGACCGGTATTTTAATTGATTTTTCCTCTGGTTCATGCCAAAAGTACATACAAGTCTGAGAAATGATAAATGCAAAAAATTAATATCCCAGAGGTGAAGTGTGTTCAAGGGTTGTGTCTCTGGAGAAATAACTCTGCGGAGGTCAATGATGAGCTCTTCAAGGGTAGTTGGAAGGGAAACCCTGCGGGGTTGACAAATGAGATCGCCGCAGGTTTGAATTAACATCGTATTAATTATATATATATGCTTATAAGGATCAACCTCACTGTTTCAATTATGTCCTCCACCATTTTCTTAGCATATGATCTCAAGAGTACGGATAAGAAAAACTTCAATGTGACAATATGGTATAACTCAACCTACAAGGATGAGTTTTCAACTCGCCCTCTAAAGCTGGTCCGAGTTCCCCGCTCTATCAATCTGGTACTCAACGCATCCCTTTATCCTTGATCGAATTTTGCAATATATATATATATATATATATATATATATATATATATATATTTTACATCATTAGTTACTTGACCTTGTCTATATATATATATATTTATGCAGATATCAAATGCTTATCTAACGTTTCTGAAAGGCCCCGCGACAAGGATATTATTCGAGTTTGTCAAAGATGTTCCTAAACATGCAACTAAATACACTCAAGACATTGCGTCCTTGCTCGGCCCACTTTTCTTCACTTGGGTTGTTCTCCTTTTGTTCCCCGTAAGTTTTCTTGTAATCATTAACATTATTGGATATGTTGTTTGTTATCCAATCGAGATCGTATGTAATTAACTAGCTACAAGCAGGTGATCTTGACATCATTGGTGTATGAGAAACAAGAGCGTCTAAGAATAATAATGAAAATGCATGGTCTAGGCGATGGTCCCTATTGGATGATTTCATATGCCTATTTTCTTACCATATCCATGTGCTACGTTGTTTCACTGGTCATCTTCGGGTCAGCCATTGGACTCAAGTACTTCCGGCTCAACTCTGAGAGTGAAGGACACCCTATTGATCTATCATCTTTTGGAATCGATTACGTACCTTCTCCTTCTAAAAGATCTCTCTATGAAACACATGGAACCTTCTCATTACCCCAATACTTGAAAGATTTGCCCCAAACAAGCAAAGATTTTGAGTCTTTCGCTTGCAATGGTATGTTGGATTTTATGAGTATCCTGGAGGCTAAGTGTCCTGGCACAGCAGAGTTCAAGGATTTCTTTGCAAAGGTAGAGGACTACATGACGACCTTCAAGTCCGGATCAAAAGACATCAAGGTCGAGATGTCAGATAAATCTGAGAAGCTCTTCAGGGCTATGTCTTTATTGGATGGTGGTAAAGCCGGAACAGTAAGTTTTAATATATATCATATTCACTCAATGAAAGCATTTTTTGACATATAATTTTTATTTATTTATTTATGTTATTTTAACGATATATAGGTGGAATCGTGGAGAATGATCGATGGTATGTTGTCAATGGGAAAGCTTTTGGCTGAGGTGAAGCAGAATGGTTCGAAAGATTTAACTTTTGATCAAAGGAAAGAAGTGATCGGAACTATGGTGAAATGGGCTCGAGCTATGGGTCTCTTCGTGAAGGTGGCCTCTGAGAAGAAAGGAAAATCTATTGACCTATCATCTTTTGGGATTGATTATACTCATTATTATTCAACTCTTCCTCTAAAAGGACCTAACGGCTAGCTCTAGAAAGAACCAACTTTCAACTCCAAAATAATATGTACAAATTAAAGTGTATATAACAAAGTAAGCTATTATTGATTTCCATCAAGGAGCTAGTCATCCCTAACAGCCGCAAGTTGTACGTTCAACATTTTGTTAACCGGCATGTTGATGTAACACTAGCAATATTAATCCTATTTCAATATTTTTTATATAAATAAGAAAATACTTAATAATTTCTACTTGTTACACAGAAGCATTGCCTCTATATATCATTGTCATGACCAGATAGAGATAACAAAACTAAGTGAAAAAAGTATTAAGACCACCATCTACACTGTAAAAAAGTATTACTCACTGTGAAACTTTAACCTTATTAGCAAAACATAAGTTTACTCACTCACTCTTGTGTGGGAAGAGTGCAAAGGTAATCAAAACAGAAAACTAATATCTTAATTGTTCGATTCATAATCAATGACGGTACCCCGGACTCGTCGCTGCCCACGTCCCAAGACTTGTGACGATGGTTCATATATAACCGCAACATTGTGTGGTATCTGCATCTCCGGCGAGTGTCCAGAGATGCACATTGATCCCGACCCGTCTTGTTGCCAGTACACTTCCACCATTATTCCTCTGGGATTCTCTGCGTTTTCTGTCCCAGGGATACCTACAAACCTTGCTCCCAAAGGTATCTACACATCCATGCAGTTTTTGTGTCCATCACTAACTAACTATATGTGATAAATATGTGATATATATTAATGTATGATATTTAGTATTTACCTCGACCGAGATGCCTGATTCTAACTCGAGAGTAACCATGGTTCCTTCAACCGTTGCGCTTTCTAGTGCTGCACGTCTTGCTATGTTCAGAAACACTTGTTCCAGAGTTGCAAGCCCGATTTGGATGTCCGAGATACCAAATTCAGATTCTCTCTCTTGTAGCTCCCCGAAAAAATTCTAATGTTTGATATTATTATGAAACATTTACTCATTCATCTTACATATATATACATATATGAACAAGGTCCAAAAGATGATCAAAGCTTTGTGGATGATGGTTAGTTACCTTCAAAAGTTTTTCTTTGTCATGTGGGATAACAAAAGTCATGAAAGCCTTTTTTTCTTCACTTGGCTCAACTTTCAAATACTGCTAAAAGAAAAATTCATCAGAGACACTACTAGATTATTAACTAAAAAAAAAAAAAAAAAAAAAAAAAAAAAAAAAAAAAGAAAAAGAAAAAAATTGATTAGTGTACGTATATATACATACCTCCTTAAAGAAACTTTTCAATCCAGCAGCGTCGTTTTTGTTCTCGATGAAGCTAACAGTAGTGATGAAACCGGTGCCAAAGCGGGATTTTAACCTGATCGAGGTTCCAATACAGCGGAGCCTGCCTTTAGCCATGATCCCTATTCGGTCACCTAAAATGTCAGCTTCCTCCATAGAATGTGTCGTTAGTATGATGGCACGGCCTTTCTTTGATTCTTGTATAATGTCCCACACGTGTCTCCTTGTGATAGGGTCCATACCCGTTGTCTAAAAACATTAGCAAAGATAACACAACAATTAAGACATTATTTAATTGGACATTTATATACAAGAAATTAAGTAGCATGGGATTTACACATACCGGTTCATCTAGGAAGACCAGCTTTGGATCACCAATGAGTGCAATTGCAACACTTAGTCTGCGTTTCATTCCACCACTGTAACTACCTGCTCTAATTTTGGCTGCTCCTGTCAGCTTTACATCTGCAAGTAACTTCTCTACAATCTGTGCATATAACGGAAATTAAACGCAATAATTTGTAAGCAGTAAAACGAAGTTCAGATTAGATAACCTTTTGTGTAAAACACGTGAGTGACGTACCGGTTTGATGGATGAAGGTGGCAGGCCTTTGATGCTAGCAAAGAGAAGGAGGTGCTCTTCACTCGACAAAGCATCCCAGAGAATATCAAACTGTTTGAGAAAAAAAAAAACATAAATCGTTAAAGCAGAACAAACAGCTTCTCATTGTGTATTTAGAAAGAGGAGAATGCAAGAAGAAACCTGAGGACAAACTCCTATCATTTTACGAATGTTGGACATACCAACAGAGCTTCGTATGGAGTTTCCATAAATTATTGCTGTTCAAGTCGACCAAACAGAGATCATGTTAGGATATGGTTAAAAACAAAACTTCTTCAAAAATAAAGGTGAGCAATAGCTTTTCTTACCATCCCCAGCAGTAACTGGATTTATGCCAGTCAAACAACTGATAGTAGTTGTCTTCCCTGCGCCATTGGGTCCGAGAAGACAAAACAACTGATCTTTGGCAATTTTCATCCACAAACCCTGAAACATATATTTAATTAGTATGCCATGACATAGCAGCTGATGAGTATATATAACTGTCATAGGTACCAGAAATGTCTTCATTCTTGTCTTTATCAGGAAAAATAATATACCTTTACAGCTTGAAAAGGGGCGGTTTTGGTGCACTTGCAACATCCAAGCTTTGTGGTTCCGGGATATGTCTTTGCAAGACCATGTATGTGAACTGCAACGTTAGGATCAACTATCCCATCTATTGCTTCTTGTTTAACTAGTGTCTCCTCTTCAAGCACATCTTGGTCCTCTGTTGTCATATGCTCTACCGGAGGAACTGAACCGGTACAACTACAAATGCTCCCTTCTGTAGAAAGTGTAGGAGGAACATGTGTTGGCTTATCACACACACACATTGGTAAAATATGTTGTGAAAACATTTAAAAAAAAACATGCAAAGAGAAAGTTACCTTCAACTTTGTTGCCTTCTCTGCCAGTCCAATAGCTAGGCTTTAGAAAGTAGAAGATGGGTTTTCTTACACCGGATGCATTGGGAATGATATTGTCAAAGTAGATAGCAAGAACAAACCAGAAGAAGAATGTCCCCACAAGCCATATATAGATTTGGTTCTGCCAAAGGAGATATTTTGGTTAGGAGAATAATAAGACTTATTACTCTCTGATGAAATGTATCTTGAAAGGTTGACATACAAATGTAAGAAAGCAAGCAGTGTCGTCGTCCGCTGCGCATGCTCCTATATTACTCCAATTGATTCCAGAGACTCCGGGAGTTGATGCCGCTCCAAGAAGCCGTCCCACACCCGCAGTGAAGGTATTTGGTGGAAACAATGACCATACCACCCGGATAGGTATCGAACGTGTGTCTTTATAAGGATATCCAGAAGCTGATACAATCTGCAATTACAAGTATAACTAGTAATAAGAATCCAAGATTTTAAATGAACAAATTTCAGCTAATGTTTCAAGGCACACCTGTGTGATAAAACCAATGAGAAACACAAGGAAACCAACAGTTGTTGCTGAAGAGGATTTGCTGATCAAAGATGAGAGCACGAACGCTAGGCTAATCTAGCAACACAAAATAATAGATAACTTGAGTGACACGCCACCAACATATCTCAGAGAGATTAAACATAATCAGTAATGGGGAGGGATGTTTTACCATATTAAACTGAAAAAGAAAGAAAAGCAGGAAGACAACAACAAAACTGTTCTTCAAGAATAATTCGAATTGGAATATCATTCCAAAGAGGACTAAGGAGAGTGAGGAGATAAACGTAAGGATTCCTTCCCATACGAGCCATGATAACCAATAAGCTGTGTCAAAAACTCCCATCATTGTCATTGCCTGTTATAAAACAAGTAAGCAAAATACATGATTTCTGAATAATCTATCACACAATGGTAATATAATTAACTATATTAGCTACAAAATAACAGATTATAAAAACCTGGCGAAGTTTTAGCTCCTTCTCGGTAACCAGAGAACCGAGTTGGAGAACAAAACCAAACATGGAGAAAGCAAGAAAGAACACTGGTCCCATTATATTCAGTGCAGAAAAATTTCCTCGTCCACCAACAATAGCTGGACGCGCAAATTCCTTAAACCCGAAACCCCAACCAAAGTTTGCATCTGTAAGAAATGTATAGAGACGATTAATTTCCATGTCATAAATGTACCACATTCCAACTCAAAAAGATTTCAAGAATTGGTACCTCCAATCAAGGACCTTGCGATCTCACGCTCTGCTGCGATTTGAAGAGGAACAAGGAACTTAAACGTTGGATCTTCAGCACGACCACGTTTTTTCTCCGACGTGGAATTTGTCTGAACTCCATAGCTGATTACAGTAGCATTCCTTTCCACAAAATGCAAAGCTCCTGGGACTTGCAAAGGATGTGACAAAAACCATGCATCTACCTCCTCAGGCCCTTTAAAAGATTGAACCTGAATATGCACCACACAAGAGAAATTAATCTTCTGACTTTACACATTCCGGCTTCATTACTAATCTCATTTCAAACAAACAAAACACAATCTTTACATTTTTGACTGACGTAAAAAAAAAACACAATAAAGAGTAAAAACCCATCCAATTATTTTATAATAATAAATTATGAATTTACACTTGTTCGGAATAGCAAAACCAAAATACCTTATAAAAAAAAATTATCAAAATTAAGGAAAAAAAAAACTAGACAAATAGAAAAACCTTTTCGCTCGGAATTGGTCGTCCGGGATTGTTGGCCATAATTGCAGAGACAATGTCAGTCACTCGACGGCTCTGGTTCCCACTCCACACGAAGTCGAAGCAGGGGCGTCTCACGAAAAACTTATCCTCACAAGGCGGAATCGGAGGCGAGGCTAATGCCTTGGGATCGGTGACACTTGTGTGCGACGCCGAGGTTTCGTCGTTCGCCTCCATCGCTTCTTGGATACAGAAGATGAGAAGGATCAAGAAAAACGAAGAGAAGAGCTGAAGAAACGTGGCTCTCTTGCTCCGCCATGTTAGCAGAAGATTCTTCTTGAACAACGCCGTGAACTGCTGGCAGAGAAGCGGAAAGCCTCCTCGCAGAGTCATGATCAGAGAAATAAGCCGATTTGACAATTTTTTTTCTTTTTTGACCTTTTTGAAAATTACGTTATGTTATTTGATTTAGAGGATCCCTATTGAAATGGGATTCTCATTTAAGATATTCAAAAGCCATTTCTCTTTCCATAAGTGGTTTTATCCTTTTTAAAAAAAAAAATTATATACTTAGTTTATGGGATTTATCGTATTAAAATAATAATAATTTATTTTTGAGATCATTTTAAATTTCTAACCGATCTATCTAGCTAAATGCCAATAAAACGCCTATGAAAATTTATTAACCACCGTTGATAGGAATCTCATTTATCACAAAAATACAAAGGAGTCTGGATGATATTTTTTCCTTTCTTGTGTAATTCATCCATAATTATCAGAAACGCGTTTTCTGAAATGGTAAACACCCTGTAATTTGTTTTCTTTTTTATCTTTTCCGTTTCTACGTAAAAATCGGAATGTTACCAAGTATTCTTTGTTGATATGTTTGGAAACAAATCTGTATCATTAGAAAATTAAGAATGGGGGTGATGTATGATGAATTGATACATGCATCATCATCACATTGTTGTTAGTCAACCAAATCTCGACGCAAATATGGTAGTAGACCGTATAATCTGCTGTCAACAAAAATATGGTAATCGAGAGTTTAGTATTATTTTATTAATTAAGATTTAATTAATTACGAAATTTAAGGGCTTTTCAATTACTCTAATATTTTTTTCTCTCTCGCAAAGACTGATAAAATCCCTTAAATTTCTGGTTAACTTGAAAACCGTGTGAAAATTTAAGTCCCTATTTTGTCCAAAATAAAATAAAGAAATCCGTTACTTACCAAAAATAAAAAATAAAGAAATCCGTCTAAAACGCAACGCATATGAATGTAAACGTATTGAGATACCTCAAAACGCAACGGAGGAAAAGAAAAATTAAGGACTATCAGAGGTTTTCAGAGCTTGTTTCTTTCGTCAATGGCGAATCATGGTCAAGCCAGTTTCTGGGCTCAGGCAAATGCGTTACTCAGAAAGAACTTAACTTTCCAGGTATGTCTATGCCTTTTCTGTTTCCTCTACGAACATATATGTGTGCGAATCTGTGGAAAAAAAAAGCTTGATAGATCATGAAAAATGAACCAGAAAAATGAGATATGATGATCATTATACAATTTGATTTAGTCTCTATGTAATACATTGATTTTTTTTGGTGCAGAGGAAACGCATATGGACGAATGTTAGACTCGTCTTGGTTCCACTTTTTCTTTGCTTGCTTCTCTTAGGGCTGCAATTAATGATTAATTCTGTGGCGAATAAAGTCCCGAAGGCGATTACGTCATGTGCAAGTGAAGATTTATCTCTCAGCAGTAGTGGTTGTCCCATCCCAAACCCTCCATTGTTGCCTCCCATGCTAGAGATTCCAGAACCACAATCTCGTGCCGTCAAATCAAATTTCTTACCCTACAGTGACCTCCCTGACGTGTCCTGTAGGAAAACAGGAACTTGTCCTGTAACTATACTTATTACTGGGAATAACCAATCTCTTGGTCAAGGTACATGCTTAATATAACTATTGCTACCATTTTTGAATGCTGAGGAACTTATCTCCTTCATGTTTCTCCAGCCTTGTCCGGGAATATCTTCGGTGGTTCTTTCTCCGTGAATACCTCCGACCTCTTGCCTAGTTTAGCTTATAATGTTTTGGTACGTTTGCTTTTTCTTTTTTTTTCAGTGTAGAGATCTATCTCTCTGTCTCAGATTTTTGTTTTACTAAAAGGTCATGGCATGAGTTTTCAGGGCTCAGCAGTATCGGCAGGGGAAAACAATTATGACGATCCAGCAATTGACCCTGAGTTTCCCATTTACAATATCCAATCTCAGTGTAGACGTCCAAACGCTACATGGCCACTCCAGTTCGGAAAAATCAAGACAAGTACAATTTTTATCTTCTTGATGTTCAAAATGTGTTTTTTTTCTTCACGTTGACAATTTGTATAGCTGAGTGGTTATTTGTGTCATCCCAGAGGTGAAGTGTGTTCAAGGGTTGTGCCTGTGGAGAAACAGTTCTGCAGAGGTCAATGATGAGATTTTCAAGGGTATTTGGAGGGGAAATCCTGAGCGGATGACTAATGAGATTGCTGCAGGTTGGTGTATTAATATATTTTTATAAATATATATATATGCTTAGTTTAGTAGTATACATCCATCTAACTGTTTGATGTATTTTCGTTGGCCTTAGCATATGATCTCATGAGTACGGATACAAAAAACTTGGACGTGACCATCTGGTATAATGCGACAGAATACGATTCAAGTGGACCTTTGGTCCGAGTTCCTCGCTTGATCAGTCTGGTAATTAAGCCACGCTATTAATTAGTACTATCAAATCAAAATATGTTCTCTTTATTTAATTTACATGTTTCTTTAACTGCTAAGAAACTGCATGCAGGTATCAAATGCTTATCTAAAGTTTCTGAAAGGTCCCGGGACAAGGATATTATTCGAGTTTGTCAAAGAAGTTCCTAGACAAGCAAGTAATAATAATGGTCTCCCAGATTTAGCGTCTATGTTTGGTCCGCTTTTCTTTACTTGGGTTGTTCTTCTTCTGTTCCCGGTAAGTTCTTGAATACTTAATTTAAGCCACTGCAAGCACTATAGATTTACACCATGTTTATACTCATATTCCGTTGTTGTTTTGTCATCAGGTGATCTTGACATCATTGGTGTACGAGAAACAAGAGCGTCTAAGAATAATAATGAAAATGCACGGCCTAGGCGATGGTCCCTATTGGATGATTTCGTATGCATATTTTCTTATAATATCCATATTGTACGTTGCTTCGCTAGTCATCTTCGGGTCGGCCATTGGACTCAATTACTTCCGGATCAACGCATATAGCGTCCAGTCTGTTTTCTATTTCATCTACATCAATCTGCAAATCTCCGTCGCCTTTTTAGCCTCTTCCTTGTTCTCAAAGGTTAAGACTGTCACAGGTATATACTTTTGATCAAGATTCAAGAATATGTTACTCAAGTGAAATTTCAACGGCCTTTTGACTATTTTTTTACTGGCTTGATTTTGTAGTTGTTGCTTACATTATGGTGTTTGGAACTGGGCTCTTGGGATCGTTTCTCTTCGGAGAACTAATTGAAAGTCCTTCATTCCCTGGTAAGTTAACAAGGATGATCAATTTCTTGAACAACATATATGTGTTTACGACCACTCTTTGTTCATATCACTAGTTTTTTTTTTATGTTTAAACAGAATATGGGATTCTTGCCTTGGAGTTGTATCCTGGCTTTGCCTTATACCGCGGATTGTATGAGTTCTCGCAATCTGCCCTCCGTGGGAACGGGATGAAGTGGGAGGATCTCGGCGAAACCGGAATGGCGAAACTGTTCTACATCATGTCAGTGGAATGGTTTGTGGTTCTCCTTGTAGCCTACTATATCGACTATGTTTCTTCGTCCGGGAAAAGCCTTTTCTTCTTCTTCAAGAAATCTTCTTCCGTGCCAAGCCCTAGTCCTGTACAGAGTCAAACCTCTGACAACGTCCTCATTGACATGGAAAAATCAGATGTCACTCACGAGGTATGTATATAAACACAAACACAAACAAGTCTTTATAAGTCTTCTTGTTTTCAAGTTGTTCTGATAAAAAGTTGAAAATGATCAGAGGGAGAAAGTTGAGAAATTGAGGAAAGAAGGAAGCACAGGGCATGCGATCGTGTGTGACAACCTGAAGAAGGTGTATCCAGGTAGAGATGGTAACCCACCAAAAGTAGCAGTAAGAGGTTTATATCTCGACGTGCCTTCAGGAGAATGTTTCGGCATGCTTGGACCTAACGGCGCCGGCAAAACATCTTTCATTAATATGGTCAGTTTCGCTAGAAACAACTTTTTTTAACACTCAAAACATTAATGAACGTTTCAGAGTGTTAAAGTTTTGTGACATTGTTCTCTGTTGCATGCGCTAGATGACTGGACTCTTGAAACCGACATCTGGAACTGCATTGGTTCAAGGTTTGGACATATGCAAGGATATGAACAAAGTATACACCAGCATGGGCGTATGTCCGCAGCACGAGTAAATATATATACTCTTTTAACAACACTTATGGATTCTCTTTCATTACCATTGCAAGTAAGGAGTGGTTTTATATATGTTTTGTCATTTCTCTTGGTTTATCAGCTTGCTTTGGGAGACGCTAACAGGAAGGGAACATCTTCTCTTTTATGGGAGACTTAAGAATATCAAGGGCTCTGCTCTAACACAAGTAAGTTTATCACTTTCTGATTCTCTTTACCACAAGACAATGTTAATTGATTAATTAATGGATATATGATTGATCATTTTTCAAGGCTGTGGAAGAATCTCTAAAAAGTGTCAGCCTTTTTGATGGAGGAGTTGCTGACAAGCCTGCCGGAAAATACAGCGGAGGTATGAAAAGGAGACTTAGTGTGGCCATTTCGCTTATCGGAAATCCAAAGGTACATCTCTTGCTCTCTTGTTATGTGATTTTATCAGCTATTAATGGCTCAAATCTATTAACGAATCCATTTTCTGATTTGTTAAAGGTGGTTTACATGGATGAGCCTAGCACTGGACTTGATCCAGCTTCAAGGAAGAACTTGTGGACCGTGATCGAACGTGCAAAACAAAACACTGCCATAATCCTCACAAGTATTTTCAATCTCTCTTCTCAAGAAAATTTCACTTGATAAGAAATTGATGGATTTTTTTTTTAACCTAAGAGAAGCTTGTCCCTCACGTTTTATTCAGCTCACTCAATGGAAGAAGCAGAGTTTCTATGCGACAGGCTGGGGATATTTGTAGACGGAGGCTTGCACTGCATAGGAAACCCAAAAGAGCTTAGAGGAAGGTACGGTGGATCGTACGTCTTCACGATGACGACCTCAACGGAACACGAAGAGGAAGTAGAGAGTATGGTTAAAAATGTTTCACCAAACGCCAAGAAAGTATATCATCTAGCAGGAACACAGGAATTCGAGATCCCTAAGCAAGAAGTCATGATTTCTGACGTGTTTTCGTTGGTGGAGATTGCTAAAAGCCAATTCACGGTTTTTGCTTGGGGACTCGCCGACACAACTCTCGAAGACGTCTTCTTCAAGGTTGCTTCAACTGCTCAAGTCTTCAATACCTTGTCTTAATATTCTTATCATATTTCAAAGCTACTCTGTTTCCATGCGATGTAGCTTAAAGAGTTAAAGTTGAGTACACTACTTTGTGTTTATTTGAGTAAGATTATGTTCTAAAGACTACGCTTCGATGTTGACATTACGCACTTAATTCTTCTAAGTTCTTTATTACGTTCACCTGAAAATGCATTTTTGCTTGCTATAACAAGAAAGCAGAGAAGCTTCCGATATTTTCCCTCGAATGAAAAGTATAATGTTTTGGTTATGTAGTAGGTAACACCAAATAAAATACAGTTGAAATGGACAAAACGTCATGTCAAGAAACTTGGAGATTATTCGAAATCTAGCCTTCATCACACTCCGTCTAGCTCTGGAGAATATCTTTGATGAACTTTATGAAAGAGCAGAGCCCACCCAAGAAATTATGGTCGATGACACCGTTTCCATCAAGAACATGTGCGAAATCCACCAGCTTCACTTGAGCCCGCACCGGCTTCTTCTTCTTCTCATCGTCTCCTCCTCCTTTCATCAAGATGGATTCATTCTCATAAACCATCAGAATCGAGCAAGAATTGAAATGGTAAAACGTTTGCGTTTCGAACCATGCCTTAAGCTCCAGCAACTGCGCCAAGATCCCATCGGAACCGCCATAAACCTCCGACGCAAACGCGCAGTTTGGTGGCGAGTCGTCGTCGTCAGAAGGCGAGTTCGATGACACGAACTTCCTCAGAGCCAACCTAGCGCCGTTGACTTTGTAACTTAGCACAACCTTCTTCTCCGCTCTCCAAAACCTAGACTCTTGGTGGTCGAAAACCTTAAAACCCGAAACCCTAAACCCCAGCGTGACCGTGGTGGTCGCTCTGTCTTTCTTGATGCACTTCTTGAAGTACTCTTCCGAGACGTCCGGGTACCAAGTCCTTGACCCGATCTTAACGTCCATCACCGACGGATTCGAGTAACACGAGACAACATCTTCAAGAACCAAGTGGGGAAGCTTGCCGGAGCCATTAGACGCTTCCACTAGCTGAGTGCCGTGATACACAGGGAAGTACTTGTGGATGTGATCTGGAACGTTCTTGTTCGTTGAGAAAGACTCGTAGAACTTGGCTTCGTTTTCTCCACGAGCGTCTCCCTGAAGCGGCTTGAAGAACCGGCCTTGGTCGTCTACGAGCGGACCTAGCTTCCCATCTTTAGCAATGTGGCCAGCAACTTGGTGTTCAGGGACCTTTAGCATCTTTCTGCATTCAGAAGAATAAGAAATCAGATTCAGCAGTGAACAGAGTTATCAAAACCAGAATCCTTTTCAAAGATCATTGATAACAACGCATCTCAACATATCTAACTAGAAGTTATCTCTCTATACAAGACTTATCTGTAAGTTGTATTTATCCAAACCTCAATATATCTCCTAATAGCAACGAAGACGATTAGATCAAAAGAACAAACAAGATGGAATCAGATTATCTTCAATTTTCTCCACATAAAAGAAAATCAGAATTCTTCGAGTTTATCGGCGAAGAATGAGAAACTTAAAAGCCCAAAAAGAGTGAAAATTGAAAGAAACCCTGAATCAGACAATAAATAAATTGAGATTTCTAAAAGCGAATCAAAAAGTTAACAATCTTTCGATTAGAAAAATGCAATTGAATTGAACTTTTAAGAAAATGCGATTCTGTTAATAGAGATATAGATTGAGTTGGAGCAAGACGACGAGCTTGGCTCCTCAAAGGTAATAGAAGATTAAGCAAAGAAATTTTCGACATTGAGGAAGAGAAAAATATTACCTAAGCAATCTCCACGGTTGATGCTCAATTCGATGACCAAAGATGAAAAAAATGTGTTTTTGTTATAAGGGAAAAGAAAAATAAATAAATAATTAGTTAAAATAAATAAATTCTTAAGCTATCTTGTCGGGAAGACGAATAAAATTAATTAGTTAACTAATGATGAATAAATTCTTTTTTTGAAAACGACTGAATCACTAAACCGGACTCGTAATGAGACAATTACCAAAAACCGGATTTTAGCCGAAACCGGTTTGAGTATATAGGGCTTCTTCACCATCCGATGAACAAACTTCTCAGTCTTTACAATATCGGCCGCCATCTCCTACCTCGTCTCAGTTACTCCGGCCGGCGAAATTAGGTTTGGTGATGATTTCTTATCCTCTCTAGTTTTATTCTCTTTCGAATCACCCATGACTCTGGGTATATTTGGAAAACCCCTAATTTAGAGCTGATTCTCTGTTACTGTTCTCGCTAAGGTTTAAGAGGTTTTGATTTGCTTTAATGTGCACAAACGCTTCGTCTTTGTATTCACGAATTTCGATTTTCTCTTTCCAGAATCTGTGAAGCTAAAAGAGCAAAAATGGGTCGTTTCAAAAACGTAAGTGTGAAACTTTCTGTGCTGAATCTCTCTACCCAATTCGCGTTTCTCTCTCCAGTAATATGTGTGTTTACTGGCTTTGAACGACTTTGTGATGATACAGAATAAGAAGAGTAGGGTCGCTGTGAAGCCTATTGCGAAGAAAAACCAACCGAATGTTGATCATGTCACTGGCGATAAGATACCCAAAAGTTTCGTCTTTTCAAGGATGAAGCTTCCTGGTCCTGTCAAACAACTTCAGATGGATTTGAGGAAGCTCATGCTTCCCTACACTGCTCTCAGTCTAAAGGTCAGTTAAAAAGGAGAAAAGAGCCTCTTTTGTGATAATTTTATCTGATCAGTTCAATGTATTCATCGTCTTCTTCTTCTTCCTTGTTCATTGCAGGAGAAGAAGAGAAACACTTTAAGGGACTTTTTGAATGTATCAGGTCCAATGGGTGTTACTCATTTCCTTATGCTATCGAAAACAGCGTCTGCGCTGTCTCTAAGAGTAGCAAGAACTCCTCAGGGACCGACTCTCACGTTTAAAATCCATCAGTATTCGTTAGCGTCGGATATAGCTCAGTCTCAGCTTCGTCCTAGATGTCCTCAAGATCTTTTCAAGAGTCCTCCTTTGGTAATCAATCTTAATCTCTCTCTCTTACTTTATATATGGTTTTTGTAATTTTGATTGACAGTGTTAATCTTCTCTTGGTTTTTAGATTGTCCTCTCTGGATTCGGTTCTCAGGAGCTGCATCTGAAGCTGGCGACGATCATGTTCCAGAACATATTCCCATCTATTGATATCAACACTGTGAGTTTTGTTGGCAAGAACAGAATATGATTGTAACTTGTTTCAGCGATTTGATTTGTTCTTCTGATAATGTGTTAGGTCAAGCTCTCTACATGCCAGAGACTAGTACTCTTGAACTACAACAAAGACACAAAAATGATTGATTTCCGTCACTATTCTATTAGACTTCAGCCTGTAGGAGTGTCTCGTAGGATCAGAAAGTTTGTGCAGAACCATCAGGTCCCGGATCTTAGGAATCTGCAGGATGTTAGTGACTTTGTCACCAAGTAAGGGCTCCATATTTGGTACGATGTGTTTTTGTTTATGCCTCTCTATGTCAGTGTGACATTTATCATTTGTGGATTGTCGGTTTTGTTCAGGGCTGGTTATGGATCAGAGAGTGAAGGAGATGAAGAAGCGGCAACAGTGACACTATCGTCTGATCTGGGCCGAGTTAACAAGAGCTCCACAAAGAGCGCAGTGAAGCTGCAAGAAATTGGACCGAGAATGACTATGCAGCTCGTTAAAGTGGAGGAAGGGTTGTGTTCAGGAGGAATCATTTTCAGTGAATACGGTAAATGTTCCTCCACATTGTTGTTTTAATCTTATTCCATCGCAGGACGAATCATCTGATTTCAGGTTTATATCGGTTTGTTTCAGAAAACGTGGATGGAAAGAAAGGGGATAAGAAGCAAGATGAAGATGAAGAAGATGAAGAAGATGGTGATGGCGAAGAAGAAGGAGGTAGTGAAGAAGAAGGTAGCGAAGATGGAATGGATGAAGATCATGAAGATTGAAAAGGAATTTACTGTGTAACTCTGTGTGTATCTTCACATCAAAGTTTTGTTCTTTGGATCTTTTAAGTAATGATGCTATTTTCTGATTAAAATGTGAGCACAATTATTTACCGTCCTTATTTATCAACTTGTCGTTCACCAAAAATCCTATGAAAAAAAAAAAAAAACTATTTTAAGGTGTATTAGATTTTCGATATTGAGATATTTTAGTATTTATAATGTGTATGCAGCAGACAATGAAGTACACAAAAGACGAAAGTACAAAATATCTTTCTTTCATCGTCAACTGAGGTGTGTCTCTATTGAGGAATCTAACGGCTTTCCGTTTCGATTCATACGTATCATAAATTCTATACCCGAGAAATATCGGATTATCCCCCGTGTTTTACTTAGTTTCGGAAACACACCCCTTTAGTTTATGACTGTTTAGAAAAGCCCATGTCACACCTTTAGAAATATAGTAGCAAGAATAATTAACAGAAAAATGATCGAATAGAGGAATTTAAATTAAATAACCGATTGAAAGAGAAAGACAGTAATATAATGAAAGTGGGTGAAACCAATCAAACTTTTTTTTGGTAAAATGTTCAAACAAATTTTAATTTTTTGACATAAGTTATAGAAATGACTAGAAAACTCAAAGATCGGAAAATGATAAGAAATACTTAATTATAATAGTGAACGAAGAGCAAAGAAAACAATAAATTAGATACACATCCAAAAGCGAAGAAAACGATAAACTAGATACACATCCAAACGAACCGATCAAACTTTTATGCTTTTAGAAAAATAATAAAATTATTAGATTTTTTGCACTTTTGGAGAGAAATACAATAAAACCATAAAAACAAAGAGCGAAGAAAACGACAAACTATATACACATCCAAATGAACCGATCAAATTTTTATATTTTTAGAAGAATAATAAGATCATTGAATGTTTTGCACTTTTCGAGAGAAATACAATAGAACCATAATTAAGAAATCTCAAGTAAGTTAAAGAGTTGATAAAAAAATACTGAGATTTGAATCCTACACCTAAGAAAAGACACAATTTAGATTAGAGAAACAAAACCACACTAGCAATGAAATCACACTAAAAACGTGTTTCTCTTTGCATAGGTTATGACATATTAAATGCAGAGTTTAATATGTCATTTATCATGGATTTATGACATATTAATGCAGAATTTTCTGTTCTTTTCCTTTTCAATTGCAAATTATTCCACTCATCCTTCAAAGAATTCATATGTCAAGTATGTGTATGGTTTGAATAAATATTATATCATCGGTTATTATATCACTCCTAATAGTTCATTCATACATATAAAATATATTTACACTATTAAAATTTTCACATTAAAAGTACATACCACTCTATTTTTCTTGCAAAAAGTCAGAAAACGAACGTGAATTTGATTTATAATCCACATTTTGACTTTTGTATCATAGTGTTGGCATGTTGCTTTACGCAACAAAAAAAGGTTTTATTTTTTTCCAAAATAAATAAATTATCACAATGAACAAAACTATACCATACGAAGAAAGTAGAGAACACTGTGAGCGAAACAAGAGAAATAAAGAATTTTTTATTAAATTCCTCAGAACAAACTATTTTGCGCAAGACCCAAAATCTAAAGTATTAAATGGCATTAAGTCGTAATATATTCGAAAATATGGGGGTAAATACCGTAATATCCGCTTTTTCTCTCATGATGTCCTCGTTTATATTTCTTCTTTCCACCTCCTCTCCACAATCTTCTTCTCTGAGCTCTCTCTATCTTGAGATCCGTTCTGAAGTCTCTCTCTTCAATCTCAGAACTTCTCATCCTCTTCAGCTCTTTGTTCAATCTCAGATTGAATCATAGATAATTAAGATAGATTTTCGTCACCTTTTTCCTTCTTCTCCAGATCTAGTTTTCTCCCATCACGGATTAATCCAGGTACGTTCATCGTAATCATCGCAGATCTGTCTCTTTGTTGAATTGAATTGGATGTATTCGATTCATGCCTGATCTACTTATTGTTGGCGTATTGCGATCGCGCGTTTTAATTCGTTGTTTTCGATGAGTGTGAAATCGTTTTTTGTTTTTGTTGTTTTCTGATCGATTAGCTCGATCGAACTCTATGTTGTAGATCGAGACGAATGTAGAGCTTCGCGATTCGTTTTGGATGAGTGATGCTACTTTTTAATGGATGCATGTTAGGATTTTTCTTGTGATTCAGTTTTTTAGTATAATTCAATTGTAATTGACAATTTGACATACCGATCTGTGAGAGAATTACGAATTTTGATCGTGTTTTTCGATTGACTCCAGCTCAATTGAAGTATGGATCAAATAACAATCAATGCATCGTGTTGAAAAGAACAATTTTTTATTTTTTGAAATTTGTACCTCACTTCCGAGTTTTTTATTTGTTTTGTTTTGCCGTTGTTTCTGGGTGCAGGTCTTAGGCTTAGCCAACGAAGATGGCGTCCGCGGCAGCAACTGAGAACCAGTGGCTCAAAGGGAGAGTGAAGGCTGTTACCTCCGGAGACTGCTTGGTGATCACGGCTTTGACCCACAACAGGGCTGGCCCACCACCAGAAAAGACCATCACTCTATCTTCTCTTATGGCTCCTAAATTGGTGAGCCCAATTAAATAAAATTCATTCCTTTTTCCAATGGAAATGCACCCCACTTTTTCACCAACAAATATCTTCAAATTTGAGAAATTAGTATTTTTTTTTCAGATATATGGTTATTTCAATAATATTTGAAAATATAATCCTTTATAAAACAATCATAAGTACTTTCTGCTTAAAACGTTTGCTTACATGATCTTTTGTTGGAATAGGCTTTCTCATTGTCTTGTTTGCTCTTGTTTCAGGCTCGCAGGGGAGGTTTTGATGAGGCTTTTGCATGGGAAGCCAGGGAATATCTAAGGAAGCTTTGCATTGGAAAGGTGCAAAGTTGAAACATTTAATTACTTATGCCATAGGTTATGTAATTAAGACTATTTCTTCTTATTAACAGTTTGTATTGTTTTTTCTTGAGCAGGAGGTTACATTCAAAGTTGATTACAAAGTGGAAGCTATTGCTGGAAGAGAATTTGGCTCAGTTTACCTTGGCAACGAAAATCTTGCTAAGCTTGTTGTTCAAAATGGCTGGGCAAAGGTGATAACCGTTTTATTTTACTTGATAGCCTTTTCTAAGATATGATGCTCGTACCAGCTTTCTGATATGGTGGATGAATGCTTGCCTGTATTGATGGATAGGTTAGAGCGCCAGGTCAGCAGAACAAGGATAAGGTTAGTCCTTACATCGCGGAGCTGTTACAGCTTGAAGAACAAGCCAGCCAGGAAGGGTTTGGTTGTTGGAGCAAGGTTGGTGTCTTTTTCTGTTTTCACTGAATTTGGCTAGTCGCAAAGGAAGTATTATTGGAGAGTTTGACTTCTGTACTCTTTCGTGATTTGTTGATGGAATTTACTTGGTCCAGGTTCCTGGTGCTAGTGAGGCAGCTGTCAGGAAAATTCCTCCTTCTGCCGTTGGGGATTCTGGGAATTTTGATGCCATGGGTCTTTTAGCCGCAAGTAAAGGCAAGCCCATGGAAGGTATCGTTGAGCAAGTCCGTGATGGCAGTACCATCCGTGTTTATCTTCTTCCTGAATTTCAGTTTGTGCAAGTTTTTGTGGCTGGACTCCAGGTATGTAATCGTGTCTCCGTGTTTTTGCTGAGAGGAGTTGGCATTTTACTTTCATGGTGTAAGAGTGCCGGAAATTTTCTTTGTAGGCTCCATCGATGGGAAGGAGACCTACACAAGAACCTGTTGTTGAGCCAGATGTTACATCAGCTCCGAATGGAGATGGTTCTGCTGAGCCGCGTGGTCCTCTAACTTCAGCCCAGAGACTCGCTGCATCCTCAGCATCGTCTGTCGAGGTTTCCTCTGATCCTTTTGCAAGGGAAGCCAAGTATTTTACTGAGCTTCGTGTTCTTAACAGAGATGTAAGGACGTTTTACAACAAATCAACTCACAAGCATCTGTGTTGGAGATCTAGATGATCTAAGTGTACACTGGATTGTGCAGGTTCGCATTGTTCTTGAAGGTGTTGACAAATTCAACAATCTGATTGGGTCGGTATACTATTCTGATGGCGAAATAGTAAAAGACTTGGGCTTGGAGCTGGTTGAAAATGTACGTGTCTAAATTAAACAGTTACTTTGCTGGAATATATGATATTTTCGATAGTCTTGACTAAAATTCATGACACCGGTTGCTATTCCTTTTTCTCAGGGTCTTGCTAAGTATGTTGAGTGGAGTGCCAACATGATGGAGGAAGAAGCGAAAAAGAAGCTGAAAGCTGCAGAACTTCAATGCAAGAAAAACAAAGTTAAAATGTGGGCAAACTATGTCCCTCCAGCTAGCAACTCTAAGGCCATTCATGACCAGAACTTTACCGGAAAGGTAATAATTGTTTGCACAAATTTCTTGGTATAAACATTGCCTTCTGAATATTTCACCAGTTCTTAGTACTTACTAGTTTGTACTCTCTCCAGGTAGTGGAGGTTGTGAGTGGAGACTGCCTAGTAGTTGCTGATGATTCTGTCCCATTCGGGAGCCCAATTGCAGAGCGCCGAGTCTGTCTTTCTAGTATTAGGTCTCCTAAAATGGGTAACCCACGCAGAGAGGAGAAACCTGCCCCTTATGCTCGGGAAGCCAGGGAGTTTCTGAGACAAAGGCTTATCGGAAAGCAGGTATTTACTAACCTTGTGCTTTCTTACTTACTGTTATGCTACACAGTAGCAAGATCCCTGACTTCCTTTTTTCCTGCTGCAGGTTATGGTTCAAATGGAATACTCTAGGAAGATCAGCCCAGCAGATGGTGTTACTACTTCTGGAGCTGGTGACAGGGTTATGGATTTTGGCTCTGTGTTCATTCCATCTCCCACCAAGGGTGATACTGCTGAAGCAGCTGCAGCAACTGCTGGAGTGAATGTTGCTGAGCTCATTATTGCCCGTGGCTTTGGGACAGTGGTTAGACATCGCGACTTTGAAGAGAGGTCAAACCATTACGAAGCTCTTTTGGCTGCTGAAGCTCGTGCTATTGCTGGGAAGAAGGGAATCCAATCTGCAAAGGATTCTCCAGTCATGCACATCACAGACCTGACTGTGACCTCGGCCAAGAAGGCTAAAGATTTCCTGCCATCCCTTCACAGAAGTAGGAGAATACCTGCTGTTGTGGAATATGTCCTGAGCGGACATCGGTTCAAGCTATACATTCCAAAAGAATCGTGCAGTATTGCCTTTGCATTCTCTGGTGTCAGATGTCCTGGCCGTGGAGAACCCTACTCAGAAGAAGCTATTGCTCTAATGAGGCGTAAGATCATGCAGAGAGATGTCGAGGTAAACCGAACATAATGCTATGTTTCATCTCATTTGTTCCTTTTCCCTCTTCTCTATATATGAGTCTTACGTAGCCTCGTATGGTCACAGATCGAAGTTGAAACTGTGGATAGAACCGGCACTTTCTTGGGATCAATGTGGGAGTCGAAGACCAACGCAGGAACGTATCTTCTTGAAGCTGGCCTGGCAAAAATGCAGACTGGCTTTGGTGCAGACAGGATTCCCGAAGCTCATCTTCTTGAATTGGCAGAACGATCTGCTAAAAATCAGAAACTGAAGGTAATTACCTATAGATCTCTCTTCTTACTAAAGAAAAACGACCCGTTCAATAAATCAACATGCTAAAACCGTATGATTTCCACAGATTTGGGAAAACTATGTTGAAGGAGAGGAAGTCGTAAATGGTGGTGGTTCAACAGTAGAAACCAGGCAAAAGGAAACATTAAAGGTAAATTTTCGCAGCAAATCAGAGTTTTCATACTAAAAGCAAAACCCTAAATTCACCAATCTTTATTGCCATCCGCTACAGGTTGTTGTTACAGAAGTACTTGGAGGTGGTAAATTCTATGTTCAGTCTGTTGGCGATCAGAAAGTAGCTTCAATTCAAAACCAGCTTGCATCTCTGAGTCTTAAAGACGCTCCCATTGTTGGATCGTTTAACCCTAAGAGGGGTGACATCGTCCTTGCACAGTTTAGCCTCGATAACTCGTGGAACCGTGCAATGGTAAATCATCAAATCTCTAAATATCATAACCTTTATTTTCTTCTTTTCTTTTACTTTCTCCTATGGGTATTTATTGTTTTTCTACTTTGTATTCAGATTGTTAATCAACCAAAAGGAGCAGTTCAATCTCCAGAGGAGAAATTCGAAGTGTTCTACATTGATTATGGAAACCAAGAAACAGTTCCATACACAGCAATTCGACCTATCGATCCTTCGGTATCCTCGGCAGCAGGACTCGCGCAGCTCTGCAGACTTGCCTACCTAAAAGTTCCAAGCCTAGAAGAGGACTTTGGTCCTGAAGCCGGTGAGTATTTACATACCGTAACACTGGGCAGTGGTAAAGAGTTCAAGGCAGTCGTAGAAGAAAGAGATACTTCAGGAGGCAAAGTGAAAGGCCAAGGAACCGGAACCGAGCTCGTTGTTACTCTCATCGCTGTCGACGATGAGATCTCTGTCAATGCAGCAATGCTTCAGGTCAGTGCCTCCCCTTGTCTTGTAATCCTCAGTAGAGTGTTTTGCATATGTAAAAGTAAAGCTGAGAGTGAGATATGTTGTTATGAGCACAGGAAGGAATAGCGAGGCTGGAGAAACGCAGGAAATGGGAACCGAAGTACAAGCAAGCTGCTCTTGATGCTCTTGAGAAGTTCCAAGAGGAAGCTCGCAAGTCTAGGACCGGAATCTGGCAGTACGGAGACATCGAGTCTGATGATGAGGACAGTGTTCCGGTCAAGAAGCCTGGTCGCGGGTAAGTTAAAACTTTATGATCAATGGTGTTCCAAAGAGGCATCATGAGAAGGAACAGAGAAGCAAGGTGCTTTTCTCTTTTTAAATGAGTTAAAAGAACAGAGCACACTTTTTGTAACGTTTAGAACACTTTTCCCCCTTTTTTAATTTATCTTCTATACTTTTTTTTCCCCGGTTTTATAGACTTTCCAAAGAGAAATTTTACATTTAGGTGTACGAAACGATGTTCATGTTCTTTATTTTTGTTTTACGAACAAAAAATCATAATAAGGTGAAGTAACTTCAGGTTATCATGTGGACAACAAAAAGAGGAACTTTCATATAATGTAGTCGTTTAAGCTTTCTTGGCTTTTGCATTTTGCCTCCAGTATTCATCTTCTCGCTGTAGTTGTATAAAATTATTAAAATATATATATATATATATATATATATATCTCGTTTGACATTATAATTCACGGTGAAATAAGGTCGACATTAAGTATGAAAGGACTCGAGAACAAACAATTTGATCACAGCACCAAAGTAGTAGCTATTACCTCAAGACTCGAATAGAATGTCCAAAAAATTCAGATTCCTATTTTTTGTCTCGAGTTCGATCTGAGAGGGTTTTCCGGACCACCTCAAAAACATTAGGCCCAATGTAACACGAAGAAACAAAAAAAAAACTTACTACTTTAACTAATTGAGATTTGAGATTCAAGAGGCCGAACAAATTACAACATGTACGGTGAAGCATTAGTGAGAAATGTTGGGTCTAGACTTAAAATTATCTTGGTGTGGAAAGGATCATGCAGTGTTGAATGATCATTTCTCACACAAGATGAACATGTGTTTCTGCCTATGCTAATACTGCTCCACAGGGATTATTGAATCCAATGAATGAGTTACTATTAAATTCGAATACCTTGTCAATGTCAAATATTTTCCTCTCGGACTAGTGAATTAAACGATATCTCCTATTAGTGAAACAAAACGATCAAATGTTTTAAGTGATACTATATCGATATCTTTGTGTGCTGTTTTGAGGGTAAAAGGAAGAAACGGAAACTAGTACATTTTAGCTAATCATGTCACACTTACATATTCTTGTCTCCTCTTTCTTTTCTAGCGCCCAAAGACAAAAATCACAACTTGGTTTTACACCTTATAGGCGGCTACAGCAGAAAAGAACATTCAACCCAAAACACAAATAAAAAAAAACAAAAACACAACAAAAAAATCTGATATTCCCTTTCATATCTCGAAAACTTTGCTTTCGTCTCTACTAAAAGACTTGTCTAATTGTCACGTCTCGGTTGCCTTTTGCGAGGAGCCGCGGTTTCTTCCTTCTTCTCTGTCTCATCCTCACTCTTTGAACTCTCTCCTACTTCTGGTTTCTTCTTCTTCTTCTCTACAACAGGTGCCGCCTATAACAACCATTTTGTTTTCTCTTAGCTTCACTCGTCGCATTATCTTACAAAATCCAAAAAAAAAAGCCACAAAATCCAAAAAGGAGTTTTACCTTTTTACCACCGAAGATAAGCTTGAAAAAAAGCGAGAGGAATACGACCACGATCGAGACGAGGACACCAATTGTTATGTTTGGTTGTTGCTCAGCTTTCTCAATCAGTTCCTACAAAAACAAAGACACACATTTAAAATCAGTTGAGTCATCATCGTCATCACCATAACGTTCGATATGGTTAAATCAGTTGAGAACTTACCGTGATCTTAGACTTGTAGGCACTTAGGAAAGAAATGTCTGCAACCTTTTTCAACAGGTCGAACACAATCTTCTGCAACATCATGCACATACAAGAAAATATAACTGTTAGTATTACACGAGAAGCTGTATACATATCACGAATAAGAGTTCAATTTTGGGTACAATCAGTTTACCTGGTAGCTCTTGAGCCCATCTTTAGAGCCAGCAGCTTCCTCTTCTGCCTTTTGTTTCTCTTTCTCAACATCGAATTTAGGCTTCCACGTTGTCTGCCTGTAAGTTTCAGCGACCTTCTCGTCTTTAGCTATCAAAACGTTGTCAAACAAGATACCGTCTTGCATCGTCCAGATCTCAATACCGATGGCTGCAATGGGTTCGAAATCAGGTCTGTCTAGCTCAAAGTAGTCAGGGTTAGGGATGTCTCTGGGTTTCCAGATTCCCTTGTAAGCTGGGTTATCAATAAGAGGTACACTCCATTTGCCCTTGTAAGCAGGATTCCTCTTCATTGGTCTCTTCCATTCGCCACAACCAGGTCCTGCTTCACACTTGGGGTTGTCGATCTTCGGAGCCTCCCACATACCATCTTCTTCATCATCCCAATCTTCAGGCTTGGTCGCCTCTGGGTCGTCAACCTCCTCAGGCTCATCATCTAACCATCCTTCTGGTTTCTCAGCTTCCTCATCTTCGATCTCCATGGGTGCATCCTCGTCCCAGTCATCAGGCTTGGAGGCATTTGGATCAGGAATCTTGGCTCTTTCATCCCAGTCTTCTGGTTTCTTGTCTTCAGGGTCAGGGATGGTCTTGGCAGGGATCAATGAAGGGTCAAAGTCTTCTGCAGAGAGTAAGTTTGCCTTTTTCTTTTCCTCTCCATCAACCAGAATTCTAACCTCGTTGTCCGGTTTCAAGATAGCGGTGTACACATGGGAAAGCTTATCATAGGGAACAGAGGGAGGGAACTTCAGATGGTGCTCAACGTACTGGCCACTCTTGGGATTCTTGTGCTTCAAGATGAAATGGACTTTGTTTGTGCTTCCACACTTGTCAGGCCCAAACATGATAGAGTAAGGGGATTCACTATCGAACCCCTGAGGAGTCCATCCAGCTTCCTGAGGACGGAGGTACTTCAAGTAAGCACCACCACACTCGAGCCCCTCTTGGAAACGAACCTCGTACTGAAGAACAATAGTACCGTCCTTGAGGTTTAGAGGCTCGTCAAGCTCTTTCACTATACCGTACTTACGGGCCTTCTCGCTTACGAGAAGTCCGTAATCCTCATGTCCCTCACTCTTTGCATGCTTCCACACACCTGAAACATACAAACTGGTGTTAACAAAGAAGCTTCTATGCAAAAGTGGAAAATCATCAACAGTCACGGTTCAACTTTTACAACACAAAATGCACTAAATTGCTTCCTCTCCAATTCAACATGCATGTATAAATGACTCTGCAAATCTATTTGTAAAGAGCCGGAATTACAATTTCAGACTATTACAAAGAGAACATTTGCATCATTAGACCAACCATTCAACATAATGACGTGATGTGATGAATTATGCTACCACATAGTCAGATTTGATTCCAGTATATGTTGAGGGCAACACATTACAGTGTATTTCAATACTTGAAGTATGAAACATTACAAATTCCAAATACAAACATGGATCGTAACAATACGGATACTAACTACAATGCAGTGAATATTTGCAGATGTAGTGTACCTTCATATTCAGCATTCTTCGAAACGATCCAGCGACCATCAAATGGCTCATCGAACGACTCATACAAAACCTGAGCAGAAACGAGAATCCAACGAACGTACTCAGTTAAACACAGATCTAAAAATCTTCGGATCTAGCAAGAGTATTCTAAAAGCGAAAAGAAATTTTAGAGGAAATCGAAGTTACCGTTTGATCGTCACAGTAGCAAAGCTTCTGGAGCGAAACGAAAGCTAAGATAAGCAAAAGTCCGGAGAATAGTTGCCGTTCTCTCATTCTCGCAATCCTCAGAAATGGCGAATCGAAACCTCTGGATCTAATCGGCCAGAAACCGGAGTTTAGAGTAGATCGGAAAAATCCTTCGCGGAGGAGAAAGAGTGAAATGTAATTTCCTAGCTTTCAGTTTTCTGTGAATATTATATATTCAATCCCGTAGACCCGGTCGAGTGTGTCATTTTGCTGTTTCCACCAATGAAATCGCTTGCCACGCGACGCCAACCAATCATAATACGACACATCACTCAAAAGCGAGCTCTTCTACGTGCACGGTTGGTTATTGCCACAAATGTTAATATTTACACTTCTAGTTGAGCATAAATATTGGGCTTGGGCCCACTATACAATTCGAGAGTCTCTAGCCGAACGAGAGTCTTCCAACTAAAATTTAAATGATGATTATTTAGGACAAAACTTTACTAAATCCAGCATTCTTCTTAACTTTCTCGTCACTCTCCATCACTTCCCTAACCCTAACCACATCCTCCCATCTCTCTGCATTAGCATACATTTCCACCATCACTTTATAAACTCCTCCATCCTCAGGACTCAACGCCTTAACTCTCTCTGCAGCTTTCTCTGCGACCTCAATGTTCCCATGGATCCTACACCCGCCCAACAAACCGCTCCACGCTAAGAGCTTCTCTCTGTTTCCTCCATCTCTAGGCAATTGCTCAATCATCTCCGCTGCTTCCTCGATCAACCCTGCTCTTCCAAGCAAATCCGCCATACAACCATAATGCTTCATCTCTCTCTCAACATCATACAAAGATCCCATTTGGTCGAAAAGTCTCTTGGCCTCATCAACTAAACCAGAATGGCTACAACCAACTAAAACGCTTATGAAGCTTACTCCATCTGGTTTAACACCAGAACTAACCATCCTATAGAAGTAATCAACTGTTAGCTCTCCGTTACCGTGCATCGCAAGACCAGTGATCATCGCATTCCACGTGAACAGAGTTTTATCTGAACATACGCTGAAGATCTCCATCGCTGTATCGATGAAACCACATTTCGCGTAGAAATCAACCAATCCGGTAGCTAAAAACGAGTCTACGAAAAGTCTGTTCCTTTGCGTGTAATCATGAATAGCTTTCCCTTTCTCCAAATCCCCTGTTTGCGCACAAGCTGAAAGAGTCGAGACAATCGCGACGTTATCCGGTTTGAAACCTGAACCGATCATTTCGTCGAAGAGGTTGATCGCTTCTCTGCACTGATTCATCTGAGCATACCCAGCGATGAGGCTGTTCCAAGATACCAAATCGCGAAACGGCATTGTATCGAACAGCTCTCGTGCACGAACAACCTCGCGGGCCTTCACTAACCCATCGATCAACACATTGTACGTGACAACGTCTCTCTGAGGATTTTCGTCGAACAGCTGCAAGGCACTATTGATCGAGGTGTTCGATGAGTAAACGCGAATCAGAGTGTTCAATGTGAACAAATCAGATAACAATCCGAATCGCAAAGCTTGACAATGCAGCGTCTTGGCTAATGTGAGACTAGCGTTGCTCTTTGCACAAGCTTTGAATACGAAAGGGAATGTGTGGAAATCGGGAGGAACAGAGCGACGTCGCATCTGGACGAAGAAACGGTGAGGGGACAGAGACGGCGCGTGGAGAGTGTAAACTCTGATGATCGAATTGAAGCAAAACGTCGATGGGTTAGTGATGGATTTGAAAACTGACGACGCATATCTCACGACCGCGTTCGGCGCCGGCGGTGAGATAGAGGTGATAGCGAAGAGGATATTGGCGAAAACAGAGCTCCGGTTGAAACCATTAGAGTTTCCGCCGGAAGTGAGGAATTGAGCGTGAAGCTGATGCAGCTGTTTTAGGGTTCTACACAGCTTCAGGAGATTCTCCACTTTTTGGTTGCGATGTAAACAGTTACTAGAATTTATCATTTGATTGATTGATCAAAGAGCTTTTTTTTCACCTAGATTCGTTGGAAATCGACATTTGACTTGAAATGGTGCAAACGCTTTCTCTTATAAAGGAAAAATTATGAAGTTTAAGTTTTCTCCATACAAACTAACTTCTCGGGAAAATGAATCACCAAACTACTGAAGAAGAATCATAAATTCGACATGTCCAGCTACATTTTCTACACTAGAATGAGCTTTTACCGAATCCATCAAACCTGAAAAGTGGAAAGCTTAAGTTTTTTTTTCGCCATCATCAAGGAGCTTGAAACTGTATCTCTGTGAACACAACACAAGGTAGGTTCTTGCTTTATTCAATCAATGGCCAGACTTTTCTTCATAGCTTCGTAAACAAGATACGAAATGCTTGCGGAAGGAATGACTTTGAAAAGATTGGGAAAGATTCCTCTGTAGAAACCTCTTACACCTTCTCCTCTTAGCGTCTTCAGAAACTCTTGGCTCATTGTAGTCTTTGTGCTATCAGCTTGCATTCTGATTATTGCATGACCAAACAAACTCAGTTTAAAACCGCAGAAAAAAGACTAGTGTGTTTTTGAGTTTTTACCTTGTTCTAATGACCTGCAATGGGTAAACACACGACGCTCCAAGAGCTCCAGACGTCATTCCACAGCCGAGTTGTATGAGAGGACCAGGCTCTGCTCAGGAATAACACAAACTGTTTAAGGTCATGTTGAAGATTAAACAGAAACTCTTTAAGCATCGATTAGTCTATCTAACCGTAACCGGAGTCATGAAGAATATACGTCCTAGACAAGTCTTTAAGACTTTCGTAAGCAGCAAGATCAATCCCCGCGTAAGGTATGATCCCAATAAGAGAAGGACAAAGACCCTTGTAAAACGCTCGAGACCCTTCTTGCATCCAAATCTCCCTTGTGAGTCTCCACAGCTTCGGTGTCTTCCCAAGCTCACTCACACAAGTCTGTAACCGAGTCTTCACAAGATCCATCGGGTAAATAGCGGTTTGAGCCACCGCACCAGCCAACCCACCAGCCAAAAGCCTCCCGCTCGGACCAATCTCACCATCCGCTCCACCGATCATCGGTTTCAACATCTCGTAAGCAGCGAACTTAATCGCGCTCTCGGGAGCCACTTTCGTCACGTTCAACCCGTTCCCCCTGAAGAAACCAGACAGCTTGTCTTCTCTCCATATCTTCTTAATGGTCGGGACCACGCCCGCTTTCGTTCTTTGTACCTGCAAGACGACTTTGAGTCGGTCCAGCGGCGCGGTCGCGGTTCTTGAAATCGCTCCTGCGACTCCTCCGGCGAGAAGCAGCTTGCTTCTTTGAGCGTGTTTGCTTATACCATCTGGTATCACAGCTTGCTCACCAATGTCTATCAAGCACACTCTCTCCCAGTGATGATAAATGTTCTCAATCGTTGCCTCGTGAGGGTGCAGCAAAAGAAAGTCTCTCCACTCTTCGAACGTTATGATTCCGTTGTTGTCCTTATCAACATGCTCCATAAAAGCAGCGAGCTCCTTATCTTTAATCTCAATGCCTACAAGAACATAACTGTGACACAATTAACATAAAAGCTTCTCTAAAGAGCCACATTTGCCACAGAATCACATACCAGCTTTAAGAAGAGCTTCCCAGAGCTCCTCAGGGCAAATGTCGCCACTGTGTTCGAGATCAATGGCTTGGAAGATCATGTAGAGCTCAAGCTCCTTGGCGTCCATGTAGCGACGAAACTCGTCGTAATCCACGCGCCCATCTCGATTGGCGTCGCAGACTCTGAGGAAATCTGCGGCGTATCTGTACTTTGGAGGAATCCGGAGCGAAGAGAGACCTTTCTCGATCTGGGCGTCGTCTAAGAAGCCAACGTTGGAATCGTCGAAGAATTTGAACAGGCTTCGGATCCTGATCTCTCTCTCTTCCTTGGTCTCGCCTAATGCCACAAGCACATGCTCCATCGTTGCGGATTCGGGCTTCTTACCTGGATTTCGTTTGGATTTTCCCGCCTCCATTGCCGATTCACGATCAATCGAGAAAAAACCCAGATGGAAATTCGAAGACTTTGAGCAATTCTAGAGTTCCTTCATTCCGGGAAGAGTCTCTCAGTCCAGGAAGAAGTACAATTTCAGATCAGAATCCAAAAGAGACGCTCATTGGATGATTCCCAATGTAAAGCGAGAACGGTAACAACAATGTGTAAATCTGTAAGAGAAGTGAGATCACAGATTTGACTTTCAATCTCACACTAATTAGTGAAGGTCGATTAAGCAAAATATCTGCCACAAACTTCCCTGGAGACTTGTCCATTATTGGAGAATTGTCTCCATTACTTTTTTCTGGACCACTCCCGATGCTTCCACGTACACACATAAAACACCACTCACATGACGCCGGTATGGTTTGGTTGAATCACTACAACGGATCAATTTAAACCGGTCTAGCTGATTTGAACCAGAACAGTGGAGTCAATTGAAGTTGGAATGTTGGTTGGATACAGAACTGCTCACTGACCGTATGATTCGGGAACATTTGCTCTAGGGATCACAGATTCTAGATAGTATTTCTGGAGCTGAAATGTATTGAAACTAAAATAGACAATGAAACACCCACAAAATTTGGATGTGGAGCAGTTCATATATTGGTGGTATAGAGATTAATTATCCGTACTAATGCAAGTAATAAAAGATTTTGGGACAAGACAACGAATATAAAAACATTGCTTATGCATTTATACTGTATTTCATTATTTGACAAAGCAAACTTGCACACGTAACCTGTTACACAAATACCACATAGGAAGAGGACCACAACATTTATTTATTGGTAATAAAAGAAGAACAGAGCAAACCAATTCACTTTGAAGAAAAATAGCTTCCAGTTGCCGACATAGTTTCACTCTTAAATGCTAAGTGATTGGTAATGGTAGCCATCTTCCCGGTTCTGCCTCCGGTATACCACAGCGGCTGTTAGAACCACAACCGCGACCACCATCGTCACCGCAAGAAAGGCTAACAAGCTCTCGCTTTTCGTCTGTGCCTGCAAATGAAGTGAACAATACTAACCTAAGTAAAGTAAATATATAGAAACCGGTTTGACCTAAACCGAGAACTGTTACTGGGTGGTTACCTGAAAGAGTGCAGGCAGGGAGATCTCCGGTTCAGGCAGCTGCTGAGCAACGATGATGTAAAAGATTCCCATAACTCCGGTATGGCCAATGGCACTACTGTAGTTAAACTCCATAGTCAGAGTCTCTCCATAGCTAACTTTCACTGGTTCTTGAGGATAACAAGTCGTCATTCCAACAACGTAACCAGCTTCGTTTCCCGGTTCGACTCCATTGCCATACTTTGGCATCGAAGTGCAAATTCCCTCACCGCCCTGATCACCCACAACACAAAAGTCTCACTTTTCGTAAAAAGATTTGCATTAGCTTCATAATCCGTCGTAGTTAATTACCTCTCGGGACAGAGAAGCGCCGAGACCACCTGAGTGCAGGTGAGCTCCGACGTGGACAATATACCCGTTAAACGGCATCATTAAGCTCTTCTTCTTGACATCAACGCATCCATCGCCATTGGTTTTGCACGGTTTCACATCGTATTCCACCTAGAAAAAATCACAAGGTTTTTAAAAAAGAGTGAGATCGAGAAGTAACGGCACTAGCACTAACAAGAGATGCGAAAGTTTTAACTCACAGCGCAATCATGTTCTTGGATATCTCCTGTAGATCCCTCTTTTCTTTCCCAAGAATCCGTAACATCGAGAAGATAAACCTTAGCGGGCATAACCGAGCTGTCCCAATCAACCCATCTCACGGTATACTTAAGATAGATACTTCTTGTTTTATTCCCATTGTCAAATCCGTTTCTCACTAGACACTGAGTCTTATCGGAGCAGCAGTGGTAACCTCCTTTGTAATCAGGTTTTATTTCTTGACCAATGGTTACGTTATACAGATCACATCTGCACTCCGCGCATCCTAATTTGTCCACAGTGCCTCTCGTGTCTATGGCGTGAATGTTCATTAGCCATTTTAACTCGAATCCAGCAGGTGTCTCTTCGGGGTTGCCGATTTCGATCGCGTAAGGATCAGGAACATACGTCGAGGTCTTCCTTGTTTCGCCTCCTACTCCAAATAATGGCCTGAACGGGTTATTGCAGAGCCCTGCGTTGTTCACAAAAACGATATCGGAACTCCAACCAGCAACAAGATTCCTATCGGGATCTTGCTTCGAACCAAGAACAAGATTCCTAAGCATGTCTCGCTGCGAAAGCTTGAAACCTTTACGCGCGTAGACCGGTGCGACCGCAAAATGGTGAAGATAGGTCTCGTGTAGAGGGACGGAGTTTCCGGCTTCGTCGACTAGTTCAGCGTCGAAACTTTTGATGCCGATGTGTCCTCTCGGGAAATCCATGTCGGAGAAGAAAGCATTTGCGACTGATCCTGGATTCATCACCAGTTTAGGTGATAAGAAAACTGCTGATTTAATCTTTTTCTCGGTGCCGAGAAAGCCGTGGCTCGGTGATATGGTTAATGCGTTCACAAGAAGAGCAAAGGAAGAGATGAGCGATCTCCCTCGATAACGAGCCATTGTCTCCTGTTTTCAGATCATCATACACATGTAAAGGAATATGAATAAAATTCATAATCTTGGATAAAAACTTCAAAATTCTAGCTTCGTACGGTTTTCTTATTCGAATCAAACTATGAACAGTAGAGGAAAAACTTTGTGAACCCTAGTTTAACCAGAAAAATTTAGAGCATGCGCTTATTTAAACTCCAAAAAATTTCAAATATTTCAAGCAACCAACGACTCTAAAAGCCAGCTAAAGGAGATAAAATCCGGAGCTCATTCATTTCATATAATCCTGAAATCCAAATCAAATTTCGGATATGAACAATCTAACATAAAACCTGTGTGAGATCATAGATAAACAGAACACACATATATATTAGATTTAAAATTCGAACGTATCTACTACGTAACTGTCATCCGTAACCTCTGTTTCTACTTTCTAATTTGGATTCTGGTTTTTGGATTTTAGTTTTTGATTTTAGATTTTGGTTTTTGATTTTGATTTTGCATGTAAATTTAATTCTTGTTTTTTAAAATGAAAAATGCATGAAAAAAATCTGTCGTTGGTAGTATTTAGGAAAAAACCAAAAAAATAGGGATTTTGGTTTACAAAATGGAAGAAACTGTAAAAAATTAGTTTCCCTAAAAAATAGGGAATCTATTTCACCAAAATCTTCGACTGGATAAAAAATGGTTTTTTTTCAAAAGCAAAAACCAAAATCTAAAGTAAAATAAAAAAGCAGAAAGACCTACGTGTGTACAGGAACCGGATAACGGAAATTCCCAGAAAACCGATGCTTTTCCCGCTCCTTTGAAAGCGTGTTGAAACTCTCGTCGATGTAACGGAGAAAAAACAGTCTCTCACGTAGATGTATTGTATGAAAATAATTCGAGAGTTATCTGTATTTATTTATCTTGTGAAAATACGTAACCCCCTGCTTACCACCACTTCAAAAACATCATCTTCCACGTTGTATTTATTACAGGGGGATTCATTAAAGGTTTTAGGCTAATTTGTGGTTTCTATACAAGTTGAGGGTCCCAACTATTAAATTTAAATGTTTAGACTTTAGAGCATCTCCATCCGTCGGTAGATTTAATCATTTAAAGAAGGTTTTAAAGAAAATAACTGATTTAGAAAAAGAGTTAATCAAACAAAATACTAAAGTTGAGTCTTAGCTTATCTCTTTCTTTTAAATTAAAAACCGAACTCGTGTTGAAACATTGTAAATTTGAAGTTTGACAAAAGAAAAACGCTCCTTTCTCTCTCTCTCTCTCTCTCCAGTAAACGAAACAAGGCAACTGATTGGATTCCGTTGATCGGACTCTGTCTGGCCTCGGATTGGAAAAGATGGTTCTTTTGTCGCTCGGTCTTCTTTTTTATTTTATTTTTGAATAAAATGTTAAATTATATTCAAAAGAAAAATATCCTTTTTACAATGCTTGGTTCAGAGTTTTTCTAATAGATAATCGAAGACAAAAAAAATTAGAAAAAAAACAAGACTTTTGGTCGCTGGGTCTTCACCGATACGACCAAGGCAAATTGCCTTGTTCCCGATTCGATTTCTCCAAGACCTTGCTTTTGCTTAATGGTGAGAAGCTAACCCGAACGGTCTCTCTCCCGAATGGTTTCTCTGTGGGATTGTGTTTCAAAGATCCCAATCCTTCTTAGAGGTTACTCCTTTATCCTGTGTGTTTAGCTACAAATTCCCAAACTTAAAGTTAATTATGTACCCTCAAACCAAATGTGTAACCTTTCTTGTTTTCTTCTCAGTTCGAATTCAGATTAGTTGAAATTAAAATAGACAATGGAACACCGACAAATTTGGACGTGGAGTAGTTCATATTGTTATGGAGATTAAATTTGCAAGTAATAAAAGACTTTGGGACCAAGACAACGAATAGAAAAGCATTGCTTATAGAGTGTATTTCATTGTTTGACAAAGCAAACTTGCACACGTAACCGTTACACAAAATCACATAGCAAGAGGACCACAACATTCATTTATTGGTAATAAAAGAAGAAGCGAAAATAGCTTGCAGTTGCCGACATAGTTTTACTCTTAAATGCCAAGTGATTGGTAGCCATCCTCCCGGTTCTGTCTCCGGTATACGACGGCGGCTGTTAGAACCACAATCGCGACCACCATCGTCACCGCAAGAAAGGCTAAAAAGCTCTCGCTTTTCGTCTGTGCCTGCAAATGAAGTGAACCAATATTAACGTCAGTAAAGTAAACCACATGGCAATTTTTTCCAAAAACCGTATATGTATGTATTGAAACCGGTTTGACCTTAACCGAGATCTGGTACTGGGTAGTTACCTGAAAAAGTGCAGGCAAAGAAATCTCCGGTTCAGGCAGCTGCTGAGCAACGAAGATGTAAAAGCGTCCCATAACTCCGGTATGACCAACGGCATTACTGTAGTTGAATTCCAAAGTCAGAGTCTCTCCATAGCTAACTTTCACTGGTTCTTGAGGATAACAAGTCGTCATTCCAACAATGTAACCAGCTTCATTTCCCGGTTCGACTCCATTGCCATACTTTGGCCTCGAAGTGCAGATTCCCTCACCGCCCTGATCATCCACAACACAAAAGTGTCTCAGTTTCCGTAAAAAGATTTGCATTAGCTTCATAATCCGTCTTAATTAATTACCTCTCGGGACAGAGAAGCGCCGACACCACCAGAGTGCTGGTGAGCTCCGCCGTAGACAATATATCCATTAAACGGCATCATTAAGCTCTTCTTCTTGACATCAACGCATCCATCGCCACTGGCTTTGCACGGTTCCACATCGTATTCCACCTGAAGAATCATAAGACCAGTCCACAGAAGATTTTTTAAAAGAGTGAGATCGAGAAGTAACGGCACTAGCACTAACAAGAGATGCGAAAGTTTTTAACTCACAAGGCAATCATGTTCTGGGATATCTCCTGTTGATCCCTCTTTTCTTTCCCAAGTATCCGTAACATCGAGAGCATAAACCTTAACGGGTATAACCGAGCTGTCCCAATCAAACCATCTCACGGTATACTTAAGAAACAGACTTCTTGTTTTCTCCCCATTATCAAATCCGTGTTTCACAGGGCACTGAGTCTTGTCGTAGCAGCAGTATAAACCTCCTTTATATCCGGGCTTCAAAGCTCGACCGTACTCACCAGTGGTCATATTGTAGAGATCACACCTGCACTCGGTGCATCCTGATTTATCCACAACGCCCCTCGTGTCTATGGCGTGGATGTTTAGAAGCCATTTGAGTTCGTACCCATCAGGTCTTTCCTCGGGGCTGTCGAATTCGATTGCGTAAGGATCAGGCACGTACGTCGAGGTCTTTCTGGTCTCTGATCCTTTTCCAAACATTGGCCTGACGACGTCGTTGCAGAGCCCTGCGTTGTTCACGAAAACGTAGTCGGATCCCGAACCAAGAACAAGATTCCTGTCGGGATCTTGCTTGAAACCTTTACGCGCGTAGTACGGCATGACACCCCAATGGTGAATATACGTCTCGTGTAGAGGCACGGAGTTTCCGGCTTCGTCGACTACTTCAGCGTCGAAGCTTTTGACGGCGATGTGTCCTCTCGGGAAATCCATGTCGTAGAAGTAAGAATTTGCGACTGACCCTGGATTCATCTCCAGTTTTGGTGATAAGAAAGCTGCTGATTTGATCTTTTTCTCGGTGCCGAGAAAGCCGTGGCTCGGTGATATGGTTAATGCGATCACAAGAAGAGCAAAGGAAGAAGAGATCAGCGATGTCCCAAGATGACGAGCCATTATCTCCTGTAAAGGAATGTGATTCACGAACCGGATAGCGAAAATTCCCAGAAAACCGGTGATTTTCCCGCTCCTTTAAACGTGTTTTAAAGCTCTCGTCGATGTATCGGAGAAAAAAACAGTCTCTTGTATGAAGTGCACGCGAGGAAGAAACAACTCGAGAGTTATCTCTATTTATCCTAAGAAAGTACTGTAGTTTAGAAGCATTTTTCACGTGACAAGTTTATTACAGCTGGTCCTGGATTCATTAAATGTGTTAGGCTAATTTGTGGTTTCTATAGAAGTTGAGGGTCCCAACTATTAAATGTTTAGCTCTGACGGTCCCACTGACGGCTAACAAAAAAAAGAAATTCGATTTCCTACGGGCAGGACTACGAGAAACGGTACACCCCAACACGACGAGAGCGATAGAGGAAGAAGCCGCGGGAGAGAAGGGAGAAGAGGATCGCAAAATATCTGCCAAAAACTTCCCTGGAGACTTTGTCCATTATTGAGCGATGTTAATCTCTGGTTTATCCATTAGGCTGGAATGTACACAATGCATTCATTGAAGTGACTCTTCGATTTAGCAACAAGGTATGTATCAGTGCGGAGATTAAAGTAAGCAGGTGATAATGAAAACGCATTGTGGTACCAAAAGTTTGCTAAATTAACGCAAAAAAACCCTATTGTATTCTTATACGATAACATGCATTCATTGAAAGATAAAAAGCTTGTGCTACTTCCAAGTTTTTTCAGCTAGTTTCTTAAGTGCTTGTATCATTGGTGTCAAAACCGTCAATGCTTATTGGTGTTGCACTGCTTTTAGCTACCAATTAAATTATAAATGTTCTTATTTTGTCGTCAAGGAAGAAGAAATCAGCGATGTCCCAAGATAACGAGCCATTATCTCCTGTTTTCAGATCATCATACACATGTAAAGGGAAATTCATAATCTTGGATAAAACTTCAAATATTTTAGCTTTGTATGATTTTCTGATTCGAATCAAACTATGAATTGAACAGTAGGTAAAAAACTACTTGAACCCTAATTTAACCAGAAAATTTTAGAGCATGTGCTTATTTGAACTCCAAAAATTCCAAGCAACCAACGACTCTAAAAGACAGCTAAAAATCGGAAGCTCATTGAATTCATATAATACTGAAATCCAAATCAAATTTCGAATACGAACAATCTAACATAACATCTGTTTCAGATCATAGATAAACAGAAACACGGATATAATATGGATGGCTTTAAAAAAACATTCTCTTCATTAGATGTCTTGTGAGAAGTGCACACGAGGAATAAAACAATTCGAGAGTTATCTCTATTTATCCCCCATAGGACCACCAGTTCAAAAACCGGTTAGAGTCTGAAACATTTTCCACATTACAAGTTTATTACAGCTGGAGCTGGTGGATTCATTAAAGGTTTTAGGCTAATTTGTGGTTTCCATACAAGTTGGAGGTCCCAACTATTAAATTTTAGAATTGTCCATTATAAATTCCAGGACCGCTTCCACGTACACACGTAAAACAGTAAAACACCAGTCACATGACGCCGGTATGCTTTGGTTGATCACAACAACGGATCAATTTAAACGGTCTGGCTGCTTTGAACCAGAACAGTGGATTCAATTGAACCCGGTCTGTTGGTTCGATACAGACTTTGGTTTATTTATTTATATACTGTATATGTTAGGCCAGTAGAATTCGGGAACTTTTGCTCTAGCGATTACAGATTCTAGATGGTATTTCTGGATTTTAAATATAGTGAAATTAAAATAGACAATGAAACACCTCACAAATCATATGTTCCCTAAACACCTCACAAATCATATGTTCCCTAAATAATATTTGATGTTTTATAGTTTTCACATGAATGAATTAAGAAACAACTAATGTTTCGTTATTAGTGTATTACTTTTTTTTTTTAAATAACTACTAGCCAATAAAAATCATAGAATTATCTTGAAATTTACATTTTTGTTACATTAATTAACCAAAAGTGCATTTAATAGTCTAAAACATCAAGTAATAAATAACAAGTAAAAAAAGTTAAAACATCAAGTAATAATGAACTGAGGGAGTATATTGGTATAAAGATTAAATTTATGTAATAATGCAACTATGCAAGTAATAAAAGATTTTGGGACCAAGACAGCGAATATGAAAACATAGCTTATACTATATATTTCATTATTTGACAAAGCAAACTTGCACACGTAACTGTTACACAAATATAACATAGGAAGAGGACAATTATTCCTTTTTTTGTGGTAATAAAAGAAGAAGAGAGCAAACCTAGCTTGCAGTTGCAGTTTTACTCTTTTAAGTGCTAAGTGATTGGTAATGGTAGCCATCTTCCCGGTTCTGCCTCCGGTATACCACAGCGGCTTTTACCTGGAAAAGTGCAGGCAATGAGATCTCCGGTTCATGCAGCTGCTGAGCAACGAGTAAGTGAAAGATTCCCATAACTCCGGTATGACCAACGGCGTTACTGTAGTTAGACTCAAAAGTCAGAGTCTCTCCATAGCTTACTTTCACCGGTTCTTGAGGATAACAAGACGAAATTCCAACAATGTAACCAGCTTCATTTCCAGGTTCAACTCCATTGCCATACTCTGGCATCGAAGTGAAAATTCCCTCACCGTCCTGATCATCCATGCACAACACAAATGGTCTCAGTTTCCGTAGAATTTTTTTGCTTTAATTAGCTTCATAATCAGTCTTAATTAATTACCTCTCGGTATAGAGCACCGCCGAGACCACCAGCGTGCTGGTGAACTACGCCGAAGACAACATACCCGTCAAACGGCATCATGAAGCTCTTCTTCTTGACATCAACGCAGCCATCGCCATTGGTTTTGCACGGTTTCACATTGTATTCCACCTGAAAAAAATCACAAGACCACGGAAAGATAATTTTTTAAAAGAGTGAGATCGACAAGTAACAAGAGATATGAAAGTTTTTAACTCACAGGGCAATCATGTTCATGGATATCTCCTGTTGATCCCTCTTTTCTTTCCCAAGTATCCGTAATATCGAGAGAATACACCTTAACGGGTACAACCGAGCTGTCCCAATCAACCCATCCCACGGTATACTTAAGATAGAGACTTCTTGTTTTATCCCCATTGTCAAAACCGTTTCTCACACGACACTGAGTCTTATGGTAGCAGCAGTTTAAACCCCCTTGGTAATCAGGCTTTATTGTTCGACCATACTCATCAATGGTCACATTATACAGATCACACCTGCACTCGGTGCATCCTGATTTATCCACAACGCCCCTCGTGTCTATGGCGTGGATGTTTAGAAGCCATTTGAGTTCGTACCCATCAGGTCTTTCCTCGGGGTTGTCGAATTCGATTGCGTAAGGATCAGGAGCGTACGTCGAGGTCTTTCTGGTCTCTGATCCTTTTCCAAAGAATGGCCTGACCGCGGTATTGCAGAGCCCTGCGTTGTTCACAATAATGATATTGGATCTCGAACCAAGAACAAGATTCCTATCGGGATCTTGCTTCGAACCAACAACAAGGTTCCTAGGCATGTCTCTCGGCGAAAGCTTGAAACCTTTACGCTGGTAGTACGGTACGACAGCCCAATGGTGAAGATAGGTCTCGTGTAGAGGGACGGAGTTTCCTGATTCGTCGACTACTTCAGCGTCGAAACTTTTGACGCCGATGTGTCCTCTCGGGAAATCCATGTCGTAGAAGAAAGAATTTATGACTGATCCTGGATTCATCTCCAGTTTTTGTGATAAGAAAACTGCTGATTTGACCTTTTTCTCGGTGCCGAGAAAGCCGTGGCTCGGTGATATGGTGGTTAATGCCATCACAAGAAGAACTAAAGATGTCCCAAGATAACGAGCCATTATCACCTGTTTTCAGATCATCATCATACACATGTAAAGGAATTCTAGTGATTCACCGAATAAAATTCACAATCTTGGATAAAACTTCAAAATTCTAGCTTTGTATGATTTTCTGATTCTACTTGAACCCTAATTAACCAGTAAAAATTAGAGCATTGTGCTTATTTAAACTCCAAAAAAGTTCAAATAATTTCAAGCAACCAACGACTCTAAAAGCCAGCTAGAGGAGATCAAATCCGGAGCTCATTCATTTCATATAATAATCCTGAAATCCAAATCAAATATCGGATATGAACACTCTAACATAAAACTTGTTTGAGATCATAATTAATTCATAGATAAACACAACACACGGATATAATATGGATGGCTTTATAATCCCAACGTATCTACTACGTAACTGTCTTCCGTAACATCTGTTTCTACTTTCTAATTTAGTATTCGAAGACACAGAATTTGGTAAGATAAAATAAAAAGCAGAGAGACTTACGTGTGTACACGAACCGGAAAACGGAAATTACCAGAAAACCAATGATAAGCGTGTTAAACCTTTCGTCGATGCAACGGAGAAAGAATAGATGTATTGTTTGAAGTGCACACGAGGAGCAGATCATTCGAGAGGTATCTATTTATCCTATGAAAATACGTATGCCTAGTTCAAAAACAACATTTTCCACGTTGCAAGTTTATTATTACGCTGGATTCATTTAAGGTTTTGGGCTAATTTGTGGTTCCTATAGAAGTTGAGGGTCCCAACTATTAAATAATGTTTAGCTCTGACGGTCCCAACCGACGGCTAACAACCGACGGTCACCACAAGCGCCACCACCATCATCACAGCGGCTTTTGATGCCGATGTGTCCTCTCGGGAAATCGATGTCGTCGATGAGGACAGAATTTGCGACTGATCCTGGATTCATCTCCAGCTTTGGTGATAAGAAAACTGCTGATTTTGATCTTTTTCTCGGTGCCGAGAAAGCGTGGCTTGGTCATATGGTTAATGCGATCACAAGAAGAGCAAAGGAAGAGATGACCGATCTCCCTCGATAACGATCCATTATCTCCTGTTTTCAGATCATCGTCATATAGTAGAGGAAAAACTACTTGAACCCTAATTTTACCAGAAATATTTAGAGCATGTGCTTATTTAAACTCCAAAAATTTCAAGCAACCAACGACTCTAAAAGCCAGCTAAAAATGGGAAGCTCATTCATTTCGTATAATCCTGAGATCCAAATCTATTTTCGAATACGAACAATCTAACATAAAATCTGTTCCAGATCATAGATAAACAGATATAATATGGATCGGATGGCTTTAAAATTTTTAACGTATCTACTACGCAACCACTGTTTCTACTTTCTAGTATAGTATTCCAAAACACAGAAAATGGTTTCGAAATAAAACAAAAATAAAAAGGAGAGGGGCTTACGTGTATACACGAACCGGATAACGGAAATAACCAGAAAACAATGATTTTTCCCGCTTGCTTTAAACGTGTGTTAAAACTCTCGTTGATGTAACGGAGAAAAAAAACAGTCTCTCTCACTTAGATGTAGTGTACATTTGTATGAAGTGCAAGCAAATAATTCGAGAGTTATCTGTATTTATACTGTGAGAGTACGTATATGCCCCCATACCACCACTAGGCACTAGTTAAAAAACCTGTATTTTTATTACAGCTGGAGCAAGTGGTTACATTAAAGGTTTTAGACTAATTTGTGGTTTCTATAGAAGTTGAAGGTCCCAGCTATTAAATTTAAATGTTTATCTCTGACGATCCCAATTATTGAAATTTAAATCTAACTAGATCCGCACGGGTCGTTATAATTTATGTTGAGTTGATTTAAGTAATTAACATAGTAATTCTGATTCTGAATATATAATTATTTCTATTTGGGCTCGGAAATTTGAAAATTATAGATGGGTCGGATTGTATAATCGAAATGGGTCTTTACCAAGCGAAAAGAAACACTGTCAACTTCAGCAATCCGACATTGTTTTATTAATTTTCAATTTTTGAACAAAAAAAAAACAAATTGGGGGGAAACAACTGTAAACGGAACCCTAGCTCTTATGTTTGATTATGTTTTAGTCGATCGTGATTCTTTAACGCTTCTTTCAATATTCGCTCACATCATTGTCGATTGTCAAATTGATATAGAAACTATGTGTCGTGAACGTAAATCTGAGAGTTTGATTTTTAGTAATGGGAATACGAATTACCTTTTTGGGAGCTCATGGAGATGTGTAATTCTTAGCCTAATTCCGTAAATTACTCTTTGATTTAGTTTCATAAATCATACATATAGAACAGTCCTGATTGATTAACTTGTTATAATTGATTAAGAGAATTGGATAGTTGATTTTTAGTAATGGGAATACGAATTGCCTTTTTGGGAGCTCATGGAGGTGTGTAATTCTTAGCCTAATTCCGTAAATTACTCTTTGATTTAGTTTCATAAATCATACATATAGAACAGTCCTGATTGATTAACTTGTTATAATTGATTAAGAGAATTGGATAGATGTTTTAGGAATAATCTTAGTATACTTGTTTTTCTGTAAAAACAAATTCCTAATCGAATTGTTTGTTTATGTGATGTGTTGTCGGGTGAGTGATGATCGAAGCCTATCCATTGACATCAGTAATCGACTTTCAACGTACGAAATAGATCCAAATCATATTAAGATAAGTTTGGAACCCTTTATCAAATCATTTTCGCTTTTAGGATATGTTTTATTTTAGGATTTTTCTATCTACAAACTATTTGAATATGTAGGATGTTTGTTTGTATCAGTTTCATAGGGTGTTTTCCAATTTATGATTAAGTTGAACAAATTCGAACAGACTTTAGATTTGTTTTAAAAAATATATACATAATCTGATAACATACTTGACATTAGAACTGTAAATGGAACCCTAGTTCTTATGTCTGATTATATCTGAGATACAATCGTGATTCTTTAACTCTTCTTTCAATATTTACTCACATCATCGTCGATTGTCGAATTGATATTGAAACTATGTGTCGTGAAGAGTTCGAATCCTTTTTTGCCCCTCTCCTTTAATAGTACATATGTTGTGACAACATATGTTTTTTTTTATCATATTTTAACTCTCAACTATTTAATATTAGCAATTATTTTTTATTAAATATTTTTCAAATATCTAAACATAAGTAGAGTATTTATCAAAGAACCCCTTTTTCTTACTTATTCATACAAACTACAAAGGAACTGTTTGTTAATTCTTTAGAGTTAGAATATTAATTCAAAATTGAAATTTTACTTTGTTTTAGTGAGTTCTTACTCTTATACACTGTTATTTATAATTTCTTTCATATGATAATTACTCTGAATAATTACCTGAGACATTATAATGTTTCCAAAACATGATAATACTTAAAAATCTATTGATGAAACATAAATTAATATCTTTTCAGTTTGATATAGTATCAAAACCTAAAATTTGTAGATCCAATTTTCTTCTTTTCTCTTCTTTTGTTAATTTGTCCATAAGACATGTTAAAGTCAAAATTATTGATCTTCTTTTGTTCTGTCTCTCTTAAAAAACTCGGATCTAAAAGAATGGTTGTTCTGACCCGTGATATTACTAATATTTGAGTTAATTAAATTTGTAAACATTAAGTTTTTAAGATTGAATATCGTTTTAACGTTTGATTAAAATGTTGTTGGAACAACATATTTTTAGCCCCCATTTATTTGAATATATTTTTTTTCAACATATATCATTACCAAAATTCAAGAAAGATATTTATACAAAAGTTTGTTTGTTCTTCGCGGAATTTGAAAACAGCTATGAAAAGTATTTAAAGCTTAAATGCACATATACATAAGTATATGGTAAGATTGTTCATTTTTTCTCCAAATTATGTTAAAAACAAAATCTAAACCTAAATAATGTGTTGATAAAGTGTGTTGATTTGTTTTGTATTTTTATTGCTAATGTAATTTTTTTGTCGATGTTGTGTAATGCAATTATTAAAAGATATTTTATTTGTGTAATTAAATTTAATAACAAAAGCCACCCGAACCGAACTGAGGCTGGTTTGAATTAAAAACCGAAATCAATTACATAGGCTGGTTTGACCCGTCGGGCTTCAGCTGCTTCTTTTCTTCTTCTCTTCACCGACAGCTGCTCTTGTTTCTCTTCTTCTTCTCTTCACCGATGCTTCTTCTTCTTCTCTTCTGCTTTGAGCCTTTGATTCTTTATCTTCTTTTTCTTCCTTCGATCCAGCCATCTCCTCCGCCTAGCCAATTCGACCCTTCTCTGCTATATACGATCCCTCGAATTTGTAGGATTTTTGCAATTTTTGGAAACAGATCTTTGAAATCGGGAAATTTCAAGGAATCTAAAGTTGGGTTGTTTAGTCCTCAGCTACATAGGTAAGGGTTTATAATTCTCTTCTTCTTCGATTCTCATTTTCTCATTTTCGATCATATACATAAAAATTGTTCTTCATAATTTCAGAAGTTCTACATAATCGTTACTCTGCAACACAAAAAAAAAACTACGCAGCTCAACAGACTTCGATTGTGCTTGATTTTTGTTGCCTCTTCTAAACCCTACCTGCTGATTTTCTTACCTCCAATTGTCTGAAACTAATCCATGGAAACAAACAGGTAAAAACAATCGAAATCTACTAAAATTAATCGATTAAAGAGAACGTTTATCAACAGTTATCGATTATAATTTATTAGAGATGCTATCAAAGTAAAAAATCTGTGCAATCGTCTCAGATTGCGTTTGTTAGGGATTCATGATTTGTGAATTTTGTGATCTTGGGTTTCTGGGTTTTTGAATTGTTCAAACTCGCTATTTGTTAGTAATTTTTTTGTTTTCATTCTCCTTTGCGGATTTCTTCTGGAATGCTCAAATTTATGTTTTTGTACAGTTTAAGATTAAGATTTGAAGCGCTTCTGTTACGTTGTTTTTACATCGGAGTGTATTCTCGTGATCTTACGTTGTTGGTACAGTTTAAGAATAAGAATTGCTGGACTTGTCAAGTTATGTTCTCATCTAGTATCGAACTAAACAGGTTCTGCTACATTTTAATATAGCAGTCTACTTGTAACTCTTTTAGCTTATTTGAACTAAACAGAACATAACTTGTGCTTCCTCAAGATCTTGACTTATTAGCTTTAGATAAGAATTAGATCATTCTTCTCATATGAACATATTGTTTGGTTAGTTACTCGTGTGATCATTTGTTTTCGGTTTGATAGATAACATCTGTAATCATGATGTTAGTCTGTATATTGCCGATCAGGCTGATGTATTTGATATTAAAGGGATATATCTGTTCATGTTAAGATCATGTGATCGTTGTTATTTTTGTTTAGTTCTTGGATCTATAAATTCTCTTCAGTAAAAACTATCAGTTATATGTTTATGGCTTTTGCAGCTTGATTTCAATGCTTTTGCAATAAATTGGTATGTTTGACAACGATCTCTTCATTTGGTAAGACATTTTGTCAAAAGTTGGGTTTAATCTCATTCATTAGTGATATACACTCCAATGGAAGAGATCGTTTGTTAGAATGCCTTAAATTATATTTCTTGTATTTGCATCAGATATGTTTCATTGTTTAAAAAAGGTAAATGTAAACTGTCTTAGGAGTCTCTGTCTTTGTCTTTTTAGAGTTGAGGACACCGTATACATTTAATATTGATATCTGTTTCTTTTTGTATTTGATGTGAAACAGGGGAGTTTGATTTTATTTTTTTATCTGCTTAATTTCAGTGATCTTGATATGTTATAATTGTGATTTTCTCACATTTTCTTTTGGCAATCTTTTTGTTGTGAGCTTTGTTTTTTTTTTTTTTTTTTTTTGCCATGTTATGAGTTTTGAGTTTTATGTTTCTAATATCTTTTGAGTTTGGTCTTCTCCAAGTTTGGTCGCAGGTTTGTGCACAGCTTTGAAATAGTCACAAAGTTATCTTGTAAACACGATGAAGATTGTTTGAACTGTCTTGATGCCCACTCAAACATGAAGTTTCCTTTCAAGACGGGTAAAGCATGTTTTCAAAAATATATTTTCACACCCTACAAAACATAACTGATTCGTTTATTAGAATTGTAAGCATGTATCACATTACGACGTTTATTTACCTTTCTTCTTCTGCTATGATATAGATGAACCACGTGTATTTTTTCAAACACGCAGTTCCAATGTTTTACATAAAATACCATCTCTGTTGTATGGAAGATCTTCACATGGATGGCCCAACTTGATTTGAAGGGCTTCACATATAAGACTTCAAGGTAATGGCTTGTTATTTAAATTAACGAAGATTTTTTTTATAAATATTAGTATATTTAGGTATGCATGGGTCAACAACGGTTTAATATTTACAAACCTTGCATCATGTTAATCATTTCAACTCAAATTATCCAGCCATGCCTCATATTTCTTCAGCTACTCTCTTTTTATCTCCTGATTCTAGTCACAGACGAACAGAAACAAAAAATAAAAAAAACATATTGTAAGTAATGTAGTTTGGAAGTATTCATATATTTTCTTATAATTTAATCTTACTTTTTGATATGCTAGAATCATCTCTAATGTCTATCCAACAGCCGTCATGTATTGCTTCCAAACATGAAGAAGCTTGCTTGGATTCGCCAATCTGAAAAGACATTAAGTATGTTAAATCAAAATGAGCCACTAACATATTGATACAGAATACAGTAAAGCTTTGCTTTTTTTTGTTTCTTTGGTAGGCAGGAAGGTCTATTTATACCGAAACAATTAGGTTAAAGATTTGCTTTTCGTGGAGAAGAATCCGGGTTGTTTCTACCGGTTGATATTTGGAAATAGCTCACTGTTTTTGCGTAGGGGATAAATTTATTAATTTTAACACAGAATTTTTTTATAGAAAGTTGATTTGTTTCGATATTAGTATTAGTTAATTAGCGAGATTTGTGGAAAGTCCATATATTTTGCTTGGAAGAGTATGCATTTAGTAGTTATTGCATTAGAAATCTTTGATTTTGAATTAGATTCCGGATTTTTTTTGCAGGTGCAGTTTATGGAATATCCGAGAAGATATCTCGTGGATCAGGGCTGGAGAAGTTATGATGCCGTTCTTTTGGGAAGATTTCGTAAGATATTGCAAGGAAATCTCGCTGGACCTGATTTGAGTCGGATTAGAAATTAATTTTGATTGGCGTCCTGGTTATTTTTTTTTGACAACAATAGCCGGTTTCTCTAGTTGGTTCGATTTAAGTTGATTTTAGTGTTAATTCCGGGTTTAGGGATGTTTGGCTACAGAGATAGACTCTTTTGTAAGGTTGAATCCTTATTTTGTGCCTCTCCTTTAATAGTATAGATTTTCTCTATGGAGCTGATGGTTACATTAAAGGAATGTTGGGCATTTATAATGACATCGATGTCGGAATCTTCCCATCTTTTCTTCAATCTTGCTCAAGATATTACTCCTCGTATTCTTTATACCATACAATTGGGAAAGTATAATATGATTCTATGAATTATTATTTGGCAGGTGATATATATTCAAAATGGTCTATAATACTATAAACTATTCACGAGGCAATGGATAGATACAAAAACAATTTTACTACATGGCAAGAAGCATGTTTCATTCAGAGCCTCCAATCGTTTACTATATAACCGATTCATTTTTGGAACAAGAATATGTTGCATGATATTATGAGTATATGTATAATTTACACAACATGATGATTGAATGCACCAATTGAAGTTAAAAGAGAAGCTACACTTTTAGAAGTCGACAAAGCCAAAAACGATAACATTCAGTTCCAGTTCCAAAACTGGAAAAGACCTCTTATTGAATTTGACTAGTGATTAGGCGCTGAATGGTTTTGTAGATAATGGTGACCGGTGCAAACCCGAGGAATTGGGCTCGAAATCGCAAGACAGCTTGCGAACCACGGATTAACGGTTGTTCTTACGGCCAGAAACGTGGATGCTGGTCTTGAAGCAAAATATTAAATATCTGCCACAGTTAATTTCCCTGGAGAGTGGAGACTTATCCATTATTGGAGGATTGTCCATTATAAATTCCAGGACCACTTCCAATGCTACCATGTCACACATAAAACACCAGTCACATCACATGACGCCGGTATGGTTTGGTTGAATCACAACAACGAATCAATTTAAACCGGTCTAGCTGCTTTGAACCAGAACAGTGGAGTCAATTTAAACCGGTCTGTTGGTTGGATACAGAACAAGTGAAGAATTACTCACTCACTACTGACCGTAGACTAGATTTATATACTCTCTCTTTTTCTAACAAGTAATTAAATTTTGCTTGGCTCGGTCGAATTCGGAGGAACTATTTGCTCTGGTGATCAGAGATTCTAGATGGCATTTTCTGGACGTTTTAGTGAAATTAAAAGAGACTATGACACATCCACAAACTGGATGTGGAGAAGTTTCATTTAGTATAGAGATTCAGTATATGAGTAATGCAGATATAAATAGATTTTGGAACCTAGACGACGAATAAAAAGAGATTTGAGTAAAGTATGATTTTGTATTTCAAACACTACTATTTGACAAAGCAAACTTCTACACCTATTTGTTACAGATATAACACGTTACAGATTTTGAGTAAGAGGACAACAACGTTTATTTTATTTTTTGGTATAATGAAGAAAGAAAAACAAAATTCACTTTGAAGAAAAATATCTAGCCGACATAGTTTTACAGTAACACATTTACTCTTTTAAGTGCTAAGCGATTGGTAGCCATCTTCCCGGTTCTGTCTCCGGTATACCACGGCGGCTATTAGAACCACAACCGCCACCACCACCACCACCGTCACTGCAAGAAATGCGAAAAAGCTCACGCTTTTCGTCTGTGCCTGCAAAGGAAGTGAAAGAAAACGTAACGCAAGTAAAGTAACCGCATGGCAACTTTTCCAAAAGCGAATATGTACTGAAATCGGTTTGACCTAAACCGAGTGGTTACCTGAAAAAGCGCAGGCAGGGAGATCTCCGGTTCAGGCAGCTGCTGAGCAACGAGGATGTAGAAGAGTCCCATAACTCCGGTATGACCAACGGCACTACTGTAGTTAAACTCCAAAGTGAGTGTCTCTCCATAGCTCACTTTCACTGGTTCTTGAGGATAACAGGTCGACATTCCAACAATGTAACCAGCTTCGTTTCCCGGTTCGACTCCATTGCCATACTTTGGCCTCGAAGTGCAAATTCCCTCACCGCCCTGATCATCCATAACACAAAAGGTCTCAGTTTCCGTAGAAAAGGTTTCAATCTTTCGTTTTGCTCATTAGTCTTAATTACCTCTCGGGACAGAGAAGCGCCGACACCACCAGAGTGTTGGTGAGCAACGCCGTAGACAACATACCCATTAAACGGCATCATTAAGCTCTTCTTCTTGACATCAACGCATCCATCGCCATTGGTTTTGCACGGTTTCACATCGTATTCCACCTAGAAAAGCGTAAGACCAGTCCACAAAAGAATTTTAAATGAGTGACATCACAAGTAACGGCACTAATTTTATAAAGAGTGATAAATGAAAGTTTGTTAACTCACATGCAATCATGTTCTTGGCTATCTCCTGTTGATCCCTCTTTTCTTTCCCAAGAATCAGTAACATCGAGAATATAAGCCTTACGGTACAACCGAGCTGTCCCAATCAACCCATCGCACGGTATACTTAAGAAACAGAGTTCTTGTTTTCTCCCCATTGTCAAATCCATTTCTGACCAGACACTGAGTCTTATCGTAGCAGCAGTATAAACCTCCTTTGTAATCAGGTTTTATTGTTCGACCGTACTCATCAATGGTCACATTGTACAGATCACACCTGCACTCGGTGCATCCTGATTTATCCACAACGCCTCTCGTGTCTATGGCGTGGATGTTTAGAAGCCATTTGAATTCGTATCCATCAGGTCTTTCCTCGGGGTTGTCGAATTCGATTGCGTAAGGATCAGGCACGTACGTCGAGGTCTTTCTGGTCTCTGATCCTAGTCCGAAGAAATGCCTGAGCGTGTTCTTGCACAGCCCTGCGTTTCTCGCAAGAACGAAGTTATCAGGTCTCGAAGAAGCGAGATTCGTTTCGGGACCTTGCTGCTTCGAGAACCCGTGGTTCCTAGGCATGTCTCGCTGGGAAAGGTTGAAGCCTTTACGCACGTAGTACGGCTCGACACCCAATGGTGAAGATAGGTCTCGTGTAGAGGGACGGAGTTTCCGGCTTCGTCGACTACTTCAGCGTCGAAGCTTTTGACGCCGATGTGTCCTCTCGGGAAATCCATGTCGAAAGAAAGATTTGCGACTGATCCAGGATTCATCTCCAGTTTCGGTGATAAGAAAACTGCTGATTTGATCTTTTTCTCGGTGCCCAGAAAGCCGTGGCTCGATGATACGGTTAATGCGATGAGAAGAAGAGCTAAGGAAGAAGAGACGAGCGATGTCCCGCGATTACGAGCCATTATCTCCTGTTATCAGATCATAAACATGTAATGGAATGTGATTTACCGAATAAATTTCATAATCATGGATAAAACTTGAACCCTAGTTTAACCAGGAAATCAAAAATAGATCATGTGAATAAACTCCAAAATTTCGAAACTAGCGCGCAACCAACGACTCTAAAAGCCAGTTTAGCTTAGATGAGAAGAATCGGAAGCTCATTTCTGAAATCCAAATCAAATTTCGAATACGAACAATCTAACATAAAAGCTGTTTCAGATCATAGATAAACAGAAGCACAGATATAGCTTTAAATTTAGAACGTAACTGTCTTCCGTAATCTCTGTTTCTAGTTTGGTATTCCAAAACCCAGAATTTGATTTCGGACAAAAAAAAAGGCAAAGAAGATTAAAAGTAAAATAAAACAGAGAGAAAGAGATTTACGTGTGTAGACCGGATAACTGAAATTCCCAGAAAAACCGATGATTTTCCCGCTCCTTTAGAATGTCTTCGATGTATCGGAGGAAAGACAGAGCCTCTTCGATGTATTGTATGAAGTGCCACGAGGAACAAAACAATTCGAGAGTTATCTCTATTTATCATCGTATGAAATACGTATGCCCACAAGTATATGCATATCTGACACGTGTAGCCAGTGACATCATCGCTCCCGTCACATACCCGGTGCGATTATCCTCTCTTTCAATGTCTTCTAAAATATAATAAAGATTGAATGGCATCCTATGTGTGAATGGTAAGAGAAACACGGAGATAATCCCAAAATAATTGAAGATTGAGGAAAAGAAAACATCTTTGATTTTGATAATCAAACAAACATATGTCATGGTCAGTGTTTTCATTAATTACGTGCTGTAGTTCAACAACCAATCGGTTTAGAGTGTGAAACCCACTCAATAAAGACTTTTTTGACGCTACAAATTGAATTTAAAAGGTTAGGCTAATTTGTGGTTTCTGTAGAAGTCGAAGGTCCAACTATTAAATTTAAGATCCGACGGCTAACAAAAAAAAAGCTAATTTGATTCTCTACGGGCAGGACTACGAGAGAAACAGTACACCACAACACGGCGAGAGCGACGGAGGAAGAAGGCGGCGATGACGAACAAGGAGAAAGCCCGGGAGAGAAGGGAGAAGAGGATGCATGAGATCTCTCTCCTTCGAACCATCCCTTACTCTGACCACCAGAGGTATGAAATCGAACCACAATATCATTCCGATTCGCTCTCCGATAAATCTCAATTTCACAAGCAATGTGCTGATTTCGATTTGTTGATCTCGAATTTCACTTGCTCACCTCCATTTCTAGGCTCTCGTGTACTGTTTCAACTATGTATACTCGTCAAATCGTTTAATGAGTCTACGAGACTGAGTGTTTGTGTTCATAATCATTGCTCTATTTCTCCTGGAACTATTGCTTGAACAGATTGAATCGGCACAGTTAGTACTAGATTAGTAGATTTTGGAGGCCTCTTATTGAATTTGACTAGTGATTAGGCGTTGAATTGGCTTTGTAGATGGTGGTCTTCTGAAAACGTAGCAGTGGTGACCGGTGCAAACCGAGGAATCGGGCTCGAAATCGCCAGACAGCTCGCGAGCCACGGATTGACGGTTGTTCTCACGGCCAGAAACGTTGATGCTGGCCTTGAAGCAGCTAAATCCTTAACTCAACAAGAAGGTCTCAAGGTTGATTTTCATCAGCTTGATGTCACTGACTCCTCTTCGATTAGAGAGTTCGGTTGCTGGATTAAGCAAACATTTGGAGGTCTTGATATCCTCGTAAGATCTCTTCACCGATTCATATAGTTCTTGAGTAGATTATATTGCATTTGTGTGATTTGTATCTTTCAGGTGAACAATGCAGGTGTCAACTACAATCTCGGCTATGATAATTCGGTTGAGTTTGCGGAGAGAGTTGTCTCCACTAATTACCAAGGAACCAAAAACATGATAAAAGCTATGATACCATTGATGAGACCTTCTCTTCAGGGAGCTCGTATTGTTAACGTTAGCTCTCGGCTAGGTAGAGTTAATGGAAGACGTAATGTAAGAAAAAAAAAATCGTTCTTTCAACTAAGTATCCTTGAGTTTTGTTAAAAGAAATTGCCATGGAAATGTCTGTGTGTGCAGAGACTTGCGAATGTAGAGTTGAGAGATGAGCTAAGCAATCCGGATTTGCTGACGGAAGAACTCATTGACCGGACTGTTTCTAAATTCATCGACCAAGTTAAAGACGGGACTTGGGAATCAGGCGGGTGGCCTCAGACATTCACCGACTATTCTTTATCTAAGCTTGCTGTGAATGCATACACGAGACTAATGGCGAAGGAACTTTCGAGGAGACGAGAGGGAGAGAAGATTTATGTTAACAGCTTTTGTCCTGGTTGGGTGAAGACTGCAATGACAGGCTACGCCGGAAATATGTCGCCTGAAGATGCAGCTGATACCGGAGTTTGGCTTAGCTTGGTTCTCTCTGAAGAGGCCGTGACCGGAAAATTCTTTGCGGAGAGACGTGAGATAAACTTCTGATTGTTGGTGAAAGTTTTTATTGTAGACGTTGGAATATATTTTGTTGCTTTCGTTTAGTGCCATTGTTTTTGGTCTAAGCTTTTCAAAAATCAATTCCGATTGGTAAAGTCGATTGTTGTGAACTTAGTTGAGCGCAAGTCTTTCACTGAGAGCTCTCATTACTATTAACGTTTAAATATAGTTAATTACGATCAAACATCAATAACCGACCTTAGCTCAGTTGGTAGAGCGGAAGACTGTAGTGGGTTATCCCAAAGAAATCTTTAGGTCGCTGGTTCGATTCCGGCAGGTCGGATATTTGATATTTTTCGAAAACAAAAGTCTCTAATGGGCTTCGTAAAAATGGGCACGTGTTCCACAAGTTTCATAGATTTTCTTTTTGCTTTTCGTTTTAGGATAAACTCATTAACTCCAAGGTGTTTTGCAAATATTTTAGTTTAGATTCCCCTCGTTAGGAAAGGTCTCTCGTCTTATAAATAGGTATCGTATCACCGACTACGACCATTATCGTCCAAGTGTTTAATTATCTTTTATATTGCTATAATATTGGAGATGGAGACAATGGAAGCGATCTTGATATCTTACTGGTTTTTCCTTGGAGTACTCCTGTATTTCTACGGATTCGTCCATCACTTTTCTTCGTATTATTTCAAGGACGAAGAAGGAGAAGACATCAAACCTGGAGATGATGACTATTGTTGCCCCATCTGTCATGAAGATGTCAGAGCTTTTTCCGACATTCTCCGTTCATCAAAGTGCGAACGTATCCGATACAGATCCTCCCAACTCAAAAAATTTACTCAATAGTTTAAACAACAGAGATCTTTTTTGTTCTTTTTCTTTTTCTCATGTATATTTTTATCGATCTACTTTTAAAATATTGGAACTTTGGAAAGTATAATTTTTTACTTCAGTTTATCGATTTAATAGTTTTTTTTTTTGATCAACCATTTAATAGTATATATATATTGAAGACCCAGATAAAACAGTATTAGAAGAATTATCTAAACATGGAGCTGGTAGATTCAGAGAATGAATATAAGGCAGGCAAACGGATATGTCTCATAAATTATGGCTGGGAGACACATGATAAAAAGTTATAAGTTATGTTATTATTTATTATAACTTACACATGATGGATGCAAATGTCAAGATATAAATTATGTTATTCACGAATGGTTTTTTATTTTTTAGGTAAATCTTAATACATAATTCATAACAAAAAATTTAAAAAAAAATCTTTGAGAGTAAAAGTTAAGGTGTACGTACCATGTACGTAAGGCTTGATTTACCTAGAAAAATGGAAAAAATAATAATAATTGAGAATAACAGATTTTATCTACCCCTTTATTTTCTCTGAATTTTGTATTCTTTTTCCGAAAACATAAATTATATAATGAGAGGGCTTCGTAATAAATGGGCCAGTGAGGCGGTAGGGAACTAAGGTATAAACTCCATAGGTATTAATTGTTTTAGGGGATAAACTCCCAAGGTATTTTGCAATTCTTTTGAATTCAAGAAGAGTTAGGAAAGGTCTCGTCCAATAAATAGGATTATAGGACTCGTTTGGTGTTGCTTAGATTCATCTTCTGCTATTACTTCTCCGACGCGTATCCTCCTCCACTCTGCTTTAATTTATTTTAGGTTGGAAGCTGGGACGTATGGAGGTGACGTCGGAAGTGTTGAAGCTTGCCGTTCTTATGATCGGCTTTCCATTGGTCATACTCCTTTGTTTGCTATGGTCCGTTATATACGAAGGTCGTGACCTAGCTCTACAATACGAGCAGATGAAATTATCTTCACATGCCAGAAACTGCATATGCAGCCGCAGCGGCAACCGCTGTCCAGCATATCTTGAGGATCTCACGGCACTCGAGAAAACACTTGATAAGTCCAAGTGCAAGCATATTAGATCTATCTTTGCTGATTTGAAGCATGAGCCATAGATTTTTTATATACACTCATGTATTTACTAAATAATTTCTTTCATACTTTGCTCATTGTTTTTCTTTAGTCTTTCGTCTTGTATTTTTTTTTATTAACTACATTCGCGAGAATAAAAAAGAGGAAATTTGGATCAATATTACCTAAATTAGTCATATTTTGAAAATTAACCCCTTTTTTAAAGTGTTAAAAAACTAATCATTTTAAAATTCAAAATTACTAAAATACCCTCAGTTTTTTTTTAATATTAAAATTCTTATAATTATCTTATTAAAAATTATTTAAATTGTAAAAAAAAATCTGTTATTTTAAAGATAATTCTAAAAAATTATCTTTATTTTATATCACAACAAAATAGAAGAAAAAAATCTACAGCTTGGGATATTCTCATAAAATCTGTATAAAATCTACAACAAGAAAACAAAAAAGATATTTAGAAGATCTTATATGAAATCTAATATCTTATAAATAAATATAGAATGTGAGTTGACTTTAACACATTCCATCATTTTATTTTTAAGAGTGAAGATGAGTTTTTCTTTGTTTTAATATCGTGCAGAATTTTGGTTTTTTATAAGAGTTTGATTCATATTTATGATAAATATGAATATATTCTTAAAATAACATGTGTATATATAAGTTTAAATATTTATTAAAAAAATCTAAATTATTTTTCGAAAATATCTCATATATATCTAAATTCAATATATATCTTTGAATATCTTTTCTATATCTTAATTAAATTAAATAAGATTTTTTTCTTCTGTTTATTAATATTATAAAATGATAATGGTTTTATTATCTTTTCACTTAGTAAAGGTTAATTTTCAAAACTTTTAAAATCAGAGTTAGTTTTCAAATTATGAAATATTTGAAAAAAAAATATTTTAGTAATATTAAACCAACTCACCCATGTAAAAAAAAAAATATATATATATATATATATAAAACGAGTAACAGAAATATTTAAAGTTTCAAAATATGAAAATTTATATTTATATCTATATTTTTAGATATGAGGAATTTCGATATCTATATTTATATTTTACAGTAAGGGTGAGTTGGTTAATATTACTAAAAAATTTCATAATTTGAAAACTAACCCTGGTTTTTAAAATTTTGAAAACTAACTTTTTTAATAAGTGAAAAGACAATAAAACCATTATCATTTTTCTATTAATAATAAAAAAAATTTTTTAAAATTAAGATATATAGATATATATATATATATTAAATTTATATATATATAAAATATTTACGAAAATAATTTAGATATTTTTTAATAAATATTTAAAATACACATGTTATTTTGAAAATATATTCATATTTATCAAACTCTATAAATAATACACATAAATATCATTTTAAACAAAGAAAAACTCACACTTCATTCTTAAAAAAATGATGGAATGTGTTAAAGTTAACCATGTTCTATATTTATGAGATGTTAAATTTCAAATAAGATATTCTAAATATCTTATTTTTTGTTGTAATTTTATTCAGATTTTAAAGGAATATCAATGCTAAGTTTTTTTTTTTTTTTATATAAAATAAAAATAATTGTTTATAATTATCTTTATAATAACAATTTTTTTTTTACAATTTAAATAATTTTTAAATAAGATAAACGAATTTTAAAACAATTTTAATATCTAAAAATTAAGGTATTTTAGTAATTTTGAATATTAGAAAGATTAGTTTTCCAACATTTTAAAAAGGTGTTAGTTTTCAAAATATGATTAATTTATGTATTATTGGTCCAAATTTCCTCTAAATCTAATGACAAAATTCAATCGTGTAAATTTTTTAAACCTAAAAACAACTTTACATTCAAACATAAAATGTAAAATATCCATTACATTAACTGTCATAAAAAATAATATCGACATATCATATTGCTACATAGTCACACAGAGAGATAAACAAACATATGTATAAATAATATTATTCTTCTAATTTCATACATTTTCCGATTTAATAGTTTCTGTTGTAGAAAAGAAATACGTTTTATTATTATCGTTTCTTTCTTAGGATCTTAGGAATTAATAAACTAAAACATTCTATTTATTTATATTATATATATACATGTTATGATTCAAATTAACAATGACGCATTATATTTAAAAATCTTATATCAATGTTAGGGTCAGTTTTATTTAATAAGATTGCACTCCAAGAATGTGAAGATAATATGAGTTGCATAATGATATATCTTAATCCTTAAAAACAAGGGCAATCCTTTTTTCTGGTTTAAAGGGTTATCATATTTAAATAATTTTGGGCCCAAACTAATTTGAGCCTTTTGATTTTACATTCACAAGACAAAACATAAAATAACTAAAATCCAGAAGGGGAAAACAACAAAAGGAGCCCAATTGATAAACCCCTAATGGGCCCCGTTTAAAGGTGGCCCAGAAACATCTTGGCCCAAAGACTAGCCCGAATCTAAAAAAGAGTTGCAGGTTTTTCAAGTTTTTCCTAGCTACACAAATAAATCGGAGGAGAAAGTTCTCCTGAGAAGTGAGAAGTATGCCATTCCTCGACATCCAGAATTCTCTGCAGCAGAAGTTAAAAACTAAGTCCTTGTATTTGTACAGCAAAAAGAAACCGTACCAAACTTTTCCAAATTTTATAGTCTTGGTGCTTACCAGATAGTCTTAGTTATCATATTCAGTTCCACTTCACTCAGCATTCCCTCTTGAAAAAACAGCTGTTTAAAATGTTTAAGGCAAATACAAAACATTAAAAAGGAATAGTGCATACGACTGATAGCAATTTGACGAAATAATGCTCTTTTATACAAGAGACAGAAAGAATACCTCATCCCAGCTTCTTTCTCTCAAGCTTCTGCGGACATTTTCCTGGTCAGTAACAAAACCACTGATAGTGTATCGCATTTCTTCATCTTTGCTTGCATGTATAAACTTAAGCTCGGCCAGAGACTCATCATGAATCTTCTGTAAGGCATCAACCTGCAGGGGATCATATCTTAAACATGATATATTCCTCCAATTTCAACGAATTTCACCTTAACAAGAGTAGAAAAGGTAGAGACATTGGCCCGCTCAGAGTGGGTAACTTGGCTTTTCAATGAAGCTAACTGGCACTCTATTTTTACGAGATTTGCAATTCATGGATGGTACTTATAAATCTTCATTTGTTCTTTTAGAACACGGCTTAAGCATTCTGAACAAATTACCTCGCATAGTAACCAGTCCTCAGGGTCATTTCCGACGTCATAAAACAATCCCGTTAAAGCAAGTTTAGTATTCCTCTTCCTATTGCCTTTTCTTCCTGCCACAGTCAAACACAAACAAGAGATCAGCGTGTTTCACTTAAGATAGGCTGACAGTAGTCGCTGGCACAAATCTTTGTTATCAATACGGAGGATAACAATTGCTGAGGCATCAAAAAGCGGTTGCAAGTTGATTGGCACTTGAGAGAGTAAACTAGGGAGTATGGGGTCACTAAGATCTGCTGAACAGTAGCTATAGAATTCTGTTTCCTAGTTCACTACCAAAGGAAGTACAGGGGAACATGATGAAACATGTTCACAGCTTAACCCCAAGACCACAGCTTTTATCTACCAAATACAGGCAGAAGTTTGACTGAATTGACTAGAAAGTCAGTTGAGATGTCGTATGAAAGCAAGTTAAACGGTAGCACACAAGCATTCACGATGAGCATCAAAGCTAGTGCAGAAGCAGAGATGAAGCAAATGCTGATTAGGGTAACTTACAAGAGATCATTCAATGGACGCAGGCTCCAAAGTCACGAGGCACAACAAAGAAGTGGTCAGCTCCTTGTGTGCGATTCCAGTATGGCACCTTGTCATCTAAAGGGCAGAGGAAGCCCATTTGGAGTGAGATCACAAGTGGACGTACTGGACAAAAGATATCGTTGCATACAGATCCACGGGATGATCTTCCAACACATCACCGGCACTACCTAAACATGAGAACAAAACAACGAGACACGCACTTAAAAGGTTCGCATTTCCCATGAACATCAAAACACACACTGATGCCTCAAGCAAGGGCTAACGGATTGATAAATAAGATCATCTGTAAATGACCTAAACGAGAATGCAAATCAAAGTACAAGCTCAAAAAACAAGATAATGGATCGGCTAATTGAGGCGTGAATAGTGTTTTTAGTTGGCCACCAACAATTCACAAATCAATAGGCATCCTCATTTACATTTTCCCCAGAATCAATTAGAATCCAGGGCAGTGAGTAGAAATGAAAATCGATTAACTAGTCTTCCTTCGATTCTCAGACTAACTGATAATTTGCACACAAACTCACGACGAATCATTAAGCTGCTTAATCCTAGTGGAAAGGGGAAAACAATTAACATTCTCTGCATGAATAGATACAACTCACCTGAAATTCGCTCTGTGGGTTGACTCCGAGTCAGACGGAAAGCAGAAATCGTCGAGACGGTGAGGAAAATGAATCTCGAAAAATTTCAATTCAATCTCTCAGCGAATTTTCTCGATTACACTTAATTTCATAACTAATTAACCCAATCTTAAATCCCAGAGAGTTTGTCGAGAATGGGTCTTGAAAATGAAGCGAATTTCATTTGAAGATGCAAAGAAAGAGAAATATTCGGTGGTGAAAGGTAAAATATTCACATAGTAAAGAGAAGAGTGACAAAGTAAAGAAACGCAAGAAGACGACGTCTCTTTGTTTTATTAAATTAATAATTTACAGTTGCAAAAAAAACCAAGAAAAGCCATAATCTCACGAACAAAGAAAAAGAAAATCCATAATCTATTCTAGCCACGACCCATTTTTCCTCTTCAACTCGCGAGTGCAACAAGAATTGCTGTGACAGCTAAAATCACGAAGAACAACGCAAGACTATTAATCATTTTCTTTTGCTCCCATCTGCCGATAGCTTGCAGGAACAAAAAGACCGGAAAGGCACAAGCTACGATCGCAAGCAGTTGTAGATTACACAATCCCGCCACAAAACCAAAGATTCCACCGCAGACGAAAAGAATCAGAGCTGCTACAGCTTCCTCCAAGCACTCCTTCCACGTCCCTCTGTCAAAAGCTTTTTGCAGAAAGGCTTGTAAGGAGCGAGAGATCATTGCGGAGATGAAAGATTTAATTTTGTCGGTAATTGATGTCGTCGGCTGAAACAAGACTGCAGCAGCTCCGGCTATGATGGCTCTCACAACTTTTTTATTGAGACTCTGATCGATATCAGACATGACGAGAGATGACTCGATATCAGACATGACGAGAGATGACGAGAGAGTGAGCAAGGAGAGGAAGGAGAGAATTTGAAACTGAGATTATGAGTTTCTGAGAAACTTGGGTTTGAAGCAACCTGTATTATACTTGCAACGTACTGAAATCTTGGGCTCAGGTAATATAATGTAAAAAAAAATATATTATGAAGCATTTTTCCATAACATAACAAAACAAAGAGGGTCCTGATTCTACAAAATACAGACACAAAAGAGAAAAAAAAAACAACCAACCAATAGCATCAATTCTATCAAATCCCACTTCTCTTCTATCATATTTGTCCTCACCAAGGTTTCAGATCAGCGACCGGTCCTGCCGTCCAGTTCAACAGCTTCTCACCAGGTCTCAGATACACATTCCTCTCATGTGGCAGCTTACGAGCCAACCCATTCAACACTTGATGAAACGCATCCCCTGGTTGAGCCGGTTGCGGAAACAGCATCGCCTGTTTCATCGACGGGTTTGCCAACAACCTCTGTTTCCTCAGTATAACCTCCGGTGGGATCGATGTGAGTATAGTGTCCAGGTAAGGAACATCCTTCTCATCCACAAACACACCAATATCTTCCCAAGGGATCGCATCCGCAAAAGGTAGCACGATGTCGTCTGCTATGATCACAGGGATGCAACCGAAGATCACGGCTTCAACCAGTCTTGGACTCCATGGAGCCCATCCAAGTGGACATAAGCAGAAGATTGCTCTCTGCATGTCCTCGTAATATGTTGTTGGGTGCTCTGTGGAGATGTCGAACAATGGATTGTCCTTGAAGTTTTCCCATACAGCTGCTCTTGCGCCCCTGTGCCCATTTTGACAAACAGAATCATTTATATCACGGATGCTTTCAAGTCTATGAATCTTCATTTGTAACACGGCTTAGCATTTATGCACTAATTACCTCGCATAGTAACCACCCTCAGGGTCATTTCCCACGTCGTAAAACAATCCTCTGAAATAAACGAAGATGGACCGAGGAGTTTTCTCGGGAATCAAGTGTGACTGCATCTTCTGCGGTGGAGCATACGGAGGCACAGTGATCGAACCCTCTTTTAAGCAAACATGATTCCTCTGTCCAAATGTCTGCACCAGTGTAGCACGTTGAAGCAGGGTTAGTATTCCTCTTCCTATTGCCTTCTCTTCCTGCCACAGTCAAACACAAACAAGAGATCAGCGTGTATCACTTACGATAGGCTAACAGTAGCCGCTGGCACAAATTTCTACGGCATCAAAAAGGGATTGCAAGTCGATTACCATTTGAGAATGTAAACTACTGACTATGAGGGAACTAAGATCCTCACAACACTAGCAAGTGACTATGAGGGCACTAAGATCTGCTGACACTAGCTATAGAATTCTGGTTCCTAGTTCAGTATCAAAGGAAGTACATGGTAAAATGATGAAACATGCTCACAACTCAACCCCAAGGCCACAGCATTTATGATATATCTCCCAATTGCAAACAACAGAAATTTAACTAAAATGACTAGAAAGTCAGTTAATATGTTGTATGAAACAAGATTTCTTCTCAGCTTCCAGTACTAGAGAAAGTTTAGAGAGCAAGTTCAACAGTAGCACACACACAATCATTCTCGATGAGCATCAACGTCAGTGCAGCAGCATAGATGAAGCAAGGGCTTATTAGGGTAAGTGGCTAACATAACAAGAGATCATTCAAGAGAAGATTATTTGGCTTACTTGATAATGGAAGCAGGCTCCAAAGTCATGAGGCACAACAAAGAAGTGGTCAGCTCCCTCTGTGCGATTCCAGTACGGCCAGTTGGAAGCAATGAGCTGAATGGCACTTCTCATCATTCTCGGAGATTTAAAGGGCAGAGGAAGCCCGTTTGGAGTGAGATCACAAGTGGTGTACACAGGGACGTAGAACCAATCAGCTTCCTCCGGGTTAAGTGTACGAACTGGACTTGACAAGAGAAACCGCTGCATATAGATCTCCGCTGCAAACATGTGGGTGAGACATCTTGGATCCTTTTGAAGTATCTTCTTGTTGTATTTGCTTGGAAGCTCGTAAACAAAGACTTTCAGTCTTCCCACGGGATCATCTTCCAACACATCACCAGCACTGCCTAAACATCAGAGAGAATGCAAAATTGAAGTTTAAGATCAAAATGACAGATAGTGAATCGGCTAACTGAGGCATGACTATTGTTGGCCATCAACAATTTACAAATCAATATGCATCCTGATTTACATTATTCCCAGATTCAATTAGACCCAAAAAAAAACCTAGTCTTCATTCGATTTGCAGACTAAGTGATGAACACACAGCTCAATACTGCTTAATCCAAGTAAAAATAGGGGAAACACAATCATTCATTAAATTCCGAGATTAACAAGCATCTCTGCATGAATAGATAGAGCTCACCTGAAATTCGTTCGGTTGGTTGACTTCGACTCAGACGGAAAGCAGAAATCGTCGAGACGGTAAGGTTACAAACGAGGAGGATCAAAATCCAGCTCGAACACTTCATTTCCATCTCTTCGTCCTAATTTGCTTCCCGCAATGATCTAAATCCCAGATTATTGGAAGGAGACTTGGGTATATAGAAGAAGAAGAAGAAGAAGAAAGCAGTTGAAATGTCAGAAGACGAAGTTGCTAAAATAGAAATTGCCGAGATTGTGACTTTGAAACTGGAATTCGGTACCGATTCCTAGATCACGCCCAGAATTGAGAGCGAGAGAACATCGAAATCGTTTGAAGATGCGAAGAGAGGAGGAGGAAAGTCGAGCAAGATTCGCGCGACGCTTATTTAATGCGATTTCATCTTTCGCAAAGCAAAATGACAGAGAAGTCGCTGGGGGTGATGAGCAGTCAACGTCAGACATATTTTTTAGTAATTTGTTCAGAATAAAACAAAATTAAATTAATTGATTAGTTAATGGACTGCCCGAGCTTTAGGCCCATTTCTAGTTTTCGTGGCCCTTGGCAATATTTTTGTCCTCTTAACGAATTAACTTTTCACTAACGTGAGCGACACTCGCACACAAAATTTGATAACTATATATTCCTTCAAGTCTTCTAAAACCTCATCTAAACTACATTAGATTCCACCAAATAGAAAGAAATTGTTACTCTAACAAGATAAAAAGATTAGAGTAAGAAAATCTGATTCCACTCAATTTATTATTCATTCATCATTATTTATTTCATTCTTCTTATTTATCTAAAATAACCACCATTTCCACCTCCTGAGTAGTCTGTTGTCCATTTGAAGACATTCTAGTAAAGAACATTTCATGAAACTACAAAATCTGCGAAAAAATGGGCTTGAAGAACATATTCTCCTCTTCATTTCCCAAAAGACACATTAAGATTTCTGAGAGCGGGACAAAGACCACAAAGAGGTGTCAATGAACATAAGTTTACCTTTAATCTATTTTGTGTTCTTGATTTTCCGCATTCAATATAGTCTTTTATGATATGAAATTAATACTGAGGAATAGGGTAGTAATAGTCTATCATAAATGCATTATTCAATCTTTTCAGGATTCCTTATAACTCCAACAGTTAAATAACAGTGGTAACAACAGTATTAAAGTCGCAAGTCGAATGATGAACATGATGATATATCATAATATAAAGTATAGTGTATGTAGTAATGCTACAAATTAATAAATGAAAGTAAAAGAATTGGAAATGAGAGAAGAATGGCATGGATCGGTAGGAAATACCATTCCGGCACAAAGGACAAAGAAAAGGTAAGAAGAAACTGAGGGACTGATAAGGAGAGAGGAGGATAGGGGTGTGAGAGAGAGACAGTCAAATAAAACAGACTGAGCATGAAAATGGCAGACTCTCAGAACTTCGATTTGACCTGTCGTTTCCTCATTGGCTAACTTTCCATAAAGTTTTCTTATCGGCTCCTTTTCTCTTTCAAACGGCTTTGTTTTGTCCTTTTTCTTATTCTTTGTGTTCACTGTTTATTGACAAGGCTTACTTAACTAGGATTGTTCACTCTACTTTCTGGTTATTTTTCTTAGGATCGTCTAGATTATGATTAGGATCGTATTTTTACTGTTATGATTTTACCGAACATGTATTATTTTTTGTTTTACATTTCGTGGGGAATCTATTTTTCGGAATCTAAAAGTTGAACAAGTTTATGTGTAGCCATATCCAATATTATGCGATACTTGTTTATCTTTTTCACACTAATACCGACTACGAAAAAAAGGAATTGTTTACCAAAATAAAAGCCGCTATAAAGCAATAAAAAAACAATGTACATGTATTGTTGTAATTTATCAGTTAAAAAAAGGTTCTCTGGTTTTCTTTACCTGAAAGCAATATTTTACTTGTTTTAGCCTTTTAGGGCATAGGTGTAATTATAAACCAAGGAGATGACAACTCGTAAATGGTCGTGGAAGAGATTAGACCCCAAAGTTTGTGGGATTAGATAGACTGAAACACTCTTGACCCCTTCTCCTTCTGGGGTTTGCACTTTGCATTTATTAGCTTTTGTTTCCTAAAATGCAAATTATCTTCTTGAAAATAAATACTCATAATTTTGGTTGCATTGCACAGAAAAAAGTTCCTTTTCCTCATTTAATGTTCAAGAGATTTGCATTCCGACAGTGCTGATATTTCTGATCATACAAAATTTCTTTTGTCATTAGTTATAAGTTTATTGGTACAATCCTATAATATTTTTAATAAGTAAGACGTACTCAGTAATCTATATGGATAATGGATTCATTTCAGTTATCTAAATGACACTACATGGAAATATTATTTCATATAGCTTCTGGTTGCCGCAGATTAATAGTTTTGTTACTTTTGTACCATGTCTAATTTCATACGTGTGTTACCAAGATTCATATAAAGGGAAGTGTAATCTGACTAATTTCACATTGCTTCTACGAATAATGTCTTACAAATCAAACGTATATACACAATATAATGAGACAACAAAAGTAAAACATTCTTAGAAACTTAAGAAGCAGAGGGGGAAACTTATATAAGTAACAGTAAGAGTTTTGTGACAATAAACAAAAAGAAAAACAATAGTAGAGGATCATCACAGTGAAAATCCTAATCATTTGAAAAACTTACGTGTCAAATTACAAATCGTCATAAACGGAGTAGAGAAAAAGAATGTCGATGAAAGAAAAAGTTTGACTTGTTTAGTCACAACTGTCAATTTCCCAGCAAGACACATATCTCACTTACATATTACCAACGCGCTTTATTGCAAAAAACAGCGATATAAAATAAGAATAATTTTAAAAACCTAGTATTTATTTGCTAGATTCTTTACTGTTGTATATATAGAAGTTGCTCGAGTGGTCATTTTTACAATAAAGCAGTCTCCTCTCTAAAGAGTAAAGAAAGAGAAAAGAGTGAAAGAGAGAGAAAGAGAGAATATGGATCCTGAAGGTTTCACGAGTGGTTTATTCCGATGGAACCCAACGAGGGCAATGGTTCCACACCAACAACCTCCGGTTCCTCCTCCACCGCAGCCATCGCCGGTAACACCGCAGACGGCAGCATTTGGGATGCGACTAGGTGGTTTAGAGGGTTTGTTCGGTGCTTACGGAATACGTTTTTACACGGCGGCGAAGATAGCGGAGCTAGGATTTACGGCGAGCACGCTCGTGGGTATGAAAGACGAGGAGCTTGAGGATATGATGAATAGTCTCTCTCATATCTTCCGTTGGGAGCTTCTCGTCGGTGAACGGTACGGTATCAAAGCTGCGGTTAGAGCTGAACGGAGACGATTGCAAGAAGAGGAGGAGGAGGAATCTTCTAGACGCCGTCATTTGCTACTCACCGCCGCAGGTGATTCCGGCAATCATCTCGCTCTTGATGCTCTCTCCCAAGAAGGTACAATAATATCGACTAATTTTTTTAAAATAATCCACACGTATTGTATACGTATTGCTAATTAATCTCTTTAACTATTAGCTAGGCTTTTCAAACAAAAACCATATATATGTTCACGTGACTGATAGATACTGATATATGAATCTTGCCAAGATATATATATATATATATTGGCAACTATATATTTTTCTGGGGTAAAATAGGAGTATCATAGTTATATATGAACAACATTTTATGATTATGCTGTTGTTATAAAATATGGATTGCAATTGTTTGGAGGCTCTCGAGTGTAAGTTCACAATACTACAGTTGTCTTAACACGGAAACTCAATTTTGTTGAACTTTAAAAAACTTTTAACAAATTACGTATGTGTGTGTATAGTAGAGCTATTTGTGTATATAGACTATAGAGTATGCAGTTGTTTATAAGACTTAATGCAAGAAGCAGGTACGAGGATTACTATCATGTACAGAAAACTCAAAAAATACTATGCATAAGTTTTCTTTTATTGGCTACTATACGCATAAGTTTATCCTTTACGGAATAATTTTTTGTGTGATTGTGACAAAGTGTATGTAGATGATTGGACAGGGTTATCAGAGGAGCCACTTCAGCTGCAAGATCAGACAGATGCGGCGGGGAACAACGGCGGAGGAGGAGGCTACTGGGAAGCTGGCCAAGCAAAGATGAAGAAGCAGCAGCAAAGACGCAGAAAGAAACCGATGGTGGTGGCGTCAGTGGAAACCGACGATGACGGCAACGAGGGTGAAGATGACGACGGGATGGATAACGGTAACGGTGGTGGTAGTGCGTTGGGGATGGAGAGACAGAGGGAACATCCGTTTATTGTAACGGAGCCTGGGGAGGTGGCACGTGGCAAAAAGAACGGTTTGGATTATCTGTTCCACTTGTACGAACAATGCCGCGAGTTCCTTCTTCAGGTCCAGACAATTGCTAAAGACCGTGGCGAGAAATGCCCCACCAAGGTATCTTTTCGTTTTTATCCTCCAAGATTTAATCGTAGCCGTTCGGTTATTTTTACAAGAAAAGTTTTAAAAAGTGTATAAAATTGGTGTCGGAATTTATGGGGTATGGTAGGGAAACTATAGCTTTGTCATGGACAGCTGTTTTAAAGTAAGTTTGACAAGTCACGAGTTCAGAGTTTTCACTACAGTATTAATTTTATATTTTATCTTTTCTTTGCTATGTCTGGCAAAGATTTATATAGGTTCTGATTTTTTTTTTACTTTTTGTTTTCTTCTTGTCTTCAGAGTAATTATAGTTAGATTTCAATTCAAAATTTGACAGTCACCGTACGGCAACGTGTCAAGTTAGGGAAAGGACACAGTTGTTATTTTGTTTTTGGTTATAACGACATGAGATAAATAGATACGATGTCCCTCATGCATTAGATACAATTTCTGCAATCTGCATGCATTCATACACACACAGACACGAATATACTGTATATACATACACACGTAGATATAAAAAGTATATATTTTTGACAATTAAATAGGATAATATTGTTTGTGTATATTTAAGAAACATGCTATTACTCAGCGGGTAATAAAGGGTGTCTTCTTACCTCTAGTGACGATAGTACAGAATCCATGAGCCCTGTGCCATTGCTTGTGCAGACGCACGTTATTAAAACCTGAAGTTTTACAGATAACTTAACCGAATAAAATTCTTTTTTTCTTTTTTGGTTTTATTCTACTACTCAATTTTTTAGTGGTTCCAATTATATTTAAGTTCTTTAAGTTACAGCTACATCTACGGTTTCTTTTTAATTTATGATATGGACATTCAGATTTTTTGTTTGGAAAACTAAACAATTTTGGTTCATTTTAGGATTTATTTTGGTTGAAGGAGAAATTACAGTTTCAATTAGCCTTATATTTGTTAGTAATAATTTTGTTTTATGATATATGTTTTTAAACAATGAACCTTTGATGATTTGGTTATAGTTTCCAAATATGGCTTAAGAATTCTTATAGCTTTGGTTAAATTATTTGTGCAACATTACTTTGCGTACTGTATTCGACATCAGAATATTTATTAAATAACGGTTTGTTATGTTGTGGAAAAATATGTAAATAGGTGACGAACCAAGTGTTCAGGTACGCGAAGAAATCAGGAGCGAGTTACATAAACAAGCCAAAGATGCGACATTACGTCCACTGCTACGCTCTCCACTGCCTCGACGAAGAAGCCTCAAACGCTCTCCGAAGAGCGTTTAAAGAACGCGGTGAGAACGTTGGCTCGTGGCGTCAAGCTTGTTACAAGCCACTTGTGAACATCGCTTGTCGTCATGGCTGGGATATAGACGCCGTTTTCAACGCTCATCCTCGCCTCTCTATCTGGTATGTTCCCACTAAGCTGCGTCAGCTCTGCCATTTGGAGCGGAACAATGCGGTTGCTGCGGCTTCGTCTTTGGCTTTAGTTGGCGGTATTGCCTGTACGGGATCGTCGTCGACGGCACGGGCCGGCGAGGATTTGCAGTACTAGTTTGGTTGGCTTGTTGTGGTTTACTCGTTAGTTATCTTAATTAATTATTAGTCTTTAATTTAGTCCTTTTTTCCTAATTTCTTTTGTTTCTTTTCTTTTTTTCTCACCACTTTTGGCTAATTTGCAATTTGGTATACACGCAGATTTCTCATTACGTCAATTAAATTTTAACCAAACTGCTCAAATTCGAAGCACTCTATTACATTTGATTATGGAACACTGAAAACAAACACTTAAGCAAAAAACAAAAACAAAACACAAAACTCTGAAATGTTTGTTTTTTTTGTGCTCCCTCTCATTCTTTTGTTTTTAAAATAAAAAAGTCTCGGCGGAGAATGGGAGATGTATATTTATGATTTATATGTGGGCCTACTTTGCATTTTAAACAGAAACATACTTTGGGCCTACTTTGCATTTCTTCTTGGAGAGTTAAAGCCCAATGATCAAGTGTGACGCATGTATCTGTGCACCCAGATACTACTAACCAATGATATATCACCACGTTAATTGATGTCTACAACGACTTGTTTGAAATTCGAAATTGAACGAATGAAACAAAGAGGATTGAGAACACGACTATTTGAAATTCGAATCCTCTCTCTTCGGACTTGTGATCCTACAATGGAGTTCCCGCCAAGAGTGATCCACCCACGGAGATTCCAGGTGTCTCCAGCGCAATACACGGCGGCGAAAATCTCTGCACCCAAGGCGGCGCCTGATCTCCGAGCTAAGCTCGCGACGCTGGTCGATCGCAACACGAAAGTGAAAATGGCGTACCATCAACTCCAATCGCAGATCGCATTCGGCCTTGTCGAAGTATCCTCTTGACTCTTCTCTAGTTTGATAGATTCGATTTCAATCTAGATTTTAGCCTGATTGAAACTACTTCGAGAGATTCAACGAATCTGAGAGAGGTCATCGTATTTCTCTGGTTTTGTTAAGTGGATTCGAGCTTTGATTTGAGCGATTCGGAGAGTTTCAACAAATCTGAGAGCTGTTTTGGTATTATAAAGGCAGGGGAAGTTTTCGATTCGTTGGCGATCCCTTTGATGAAGCTGGTTGGGCTGAAAACGTCGGAGATGGAGAGCGAAGGGAGACTCTCCACCTTTATCTTCAATACTGTAAGTTATTCAACCAACCTTCTCGCAGAATCATGCCTTTGTTTCATAAATTTCCATCCATATTCATTACTTTATTTTCACCAGGAAAGATCTCATATGGATCCTGCCCAAAATGGAGCTCGTCCTGTTGATCTGAACAATCAAACTCGCCGTTCAAAGGTAAATTACATCATGATTCTGATAACATATATATAAGCCTAGTTCGTAATTAGATTGAATGCGAACCAGTGCTTATGATTCTGAAACTGTCGATTGCTTATTTGAATGCCATATTCTATTATTGATTGAATGTGAATATGATTCTGAAATGGTTATTTGTGTAGTCAAGTTGCATTCTGGTTATTCCTCATGTATGTTTTGATTGAATGCGAACAAATTGTTAGGATTCTCATGTTCTGATGCAGTCTTCTCTAAAGTTGCTGTTTCAAAATTTATCAATGGGTTTGACCAACCATATTTACCTATATGTGGGTTTTTAAGCTTTGCTACTCCTAGTGGAATTGTTCCTCAAAAAGTTCACTTGCAGTAATTTCTGATTCTGTAGGAAGAAAGCTACGCTGCTAAAGCGGAATCAGCGGGAAAAGAGATCTTGTACAAGCATAAGGGGCAACTGAGACAGCTAGTCGATATGCTTAGGCACATTGAAACGCAAGTGAATTCACACCGGGAAGACATTGTGGAGATGATTGACAGTCGCAGAAACTTGTTCCAAGAATTCATCCAGAAATCTCTTTACTACCTAAGCTCGGCTCACAGCCAAAACCATGACACTTTCCCTGCCACAGTGAAGCTCCTTCGTGTCCTATTTAATCACATCAACGAGGTGCTTGGTTCAGTAGATACTGGCGTCAATGATCTCATGCAGGCTTTAGCGAAGAACATGTGTAACCCGATGACCAAGTACGTAGGAAACTTGGCAGCTGAAATAAAGCTTGGCCCTTGTGCGCAACTGATGAATGTAGTGAACGAGATGGAGAGAGCACACGCAGATACAAAGAGAGAGCTGCAAGATGCTAGAGAAAGGATTAGACTTGCAGAAGCGACAAAGACTGAGGCTTTATCAAGGCTGAAAAAAGCTGAAGACCAAGTTCAGAGGATGACAAGCTCTGCCAGGTTTCTTCTACCCGCGAGTCAAAAGAAGCAAGCAGAATATTCTATTACTGGAAAGGTATTTTCGAAATGATGTTTTTGTTTGAGAAGCTCAGTGATTAATTAACTAAACACTGAAAGGTTTCTTCACCCTTTTTTTTTTGTCTATGTAGCGTACTTGCACAGAGGGAAGCCGAGAAAAAGAAGAGAAGCTACTCTGGGATCTACTGAGCAAAAGGAGAAAGCAACAAGAACCAGAGAGTCCAATGGGACCTAAAGAGCTTATCAGACGAGCAGACACGAAGCAGAAGCCATTGGTGTACAGTCGACGAATGACTAGGAGCCAAACAAGGTTAAGTTCTCAAGCGGCGAGTACTGATGCTTTGATCCCACTTGGTTTTTCACCTTCTGCTAAATAAAGTAAGCACAAGCCTGACCCGCTTTACATTAGAATATATCTTCACTATGCACAGAGAAACAATCAGATGTAATTGCTTCATTATTGCTTAAAAACCTTTCGACTTCTCTTTTATTATGTCATTGGTTACACTTTGATGAGTTTGGTGTTTTTAAAAAAAATCTTATGTTTGCCTTATAGCCATTTGTTGTTTCCAAGCCAAATCATATCACAGTACAGAGCACACAACTTCTTTCGAATTGCAACATATCACTCTTTTACACATCAATGCAGAGTTTCTCTATATTAATACGCTTGTTAGGCCATCGATCGGACAGCTTCATAAAACAGTATCTCTGGCCGAACATTCCTTTCTCCAAAGAATCTGACCACACTCTCCCAGTCACCTATGGCATCACAACACATGAGATATATCAACAATGTATAAACTCACAATTCAATCTTAAGGAAGACAAAGCACCAACTGTTTCGTCTTACCTCTCCTGCTAAAGACTCACTTTTGAGATTAACCCACCGGTCTTCTTGATAAGCTATGCAGATGCATTCTTTTTCTTCAACAGAGCCAACCTGCATTACATCCCACATATTCTGAGACTGTAACAGAGAAATACAGAAGAACAATTACACAAACACATGAGACCATGTTTCAGAATTTTTACCATTGACACAAGTCGGTAGTTAGTATTTGGTTCAAAGCCTTGGTACAGCCTGCTGATATCTATCTCCAACTCCAAAGCCTTTGTTGTTTCAGATATTTCTTCTTCAGTTTCAGTCCTTTCCCATTCCAACACTAATGTCGCAAACCCACAAAACACCAAAATTGTAAATATACCAAAAGCAAATGGCTAAATAAGATCACAATCATGGAGGTCAAACTTACTAATTGTGAAGATAGGGGGGCATCTACTTATAGTGCGATGAACAAAGTTTGTCTTTCCACAACCTCCTTTTTCAATGTCGCATAACATTTTGTAATCCACCCGGTCCACCTTGAGGATATCCACAAACTTTATATCCCCAAAAGCACACTGCATATGTATATAAGCACACAACAACTGTATAAGGGGAAGACCCAGTTTCTGTAGGAAAAACAATAAGGATAATAAATGAAACATACCTTCAGGTCTCGGATAGAATCTGCAGCTATCAAAGTGCCATAAAACCTTTCCTCCGGAGATTTTTGCTCCCTTCTGCATTTTCTACAACTTATACTTTCATTTTCATTCAACGTGAAAAGGCGATTCACCAAGCTTTCTCTTTCTGAATTTTTCCAGCATTGCCACAACTGAAGGATCTTTTCAAATGCCTCATCAGCATAACTCGTCTGCAAGAGTACAAAAAAAACAGAATACATTTAAATAACAATTAAGCTTATTGACTAATGAAACTAAAAAACCATGCTTAGAAGCTTATATTTACCAAACGATCGATGGGAGTGACTTCTTCTATGGAAGCAAGTAAGTCTCTGAAGAGGTAACTGTATACTCCATCATTTTTTATCATATCTGAGCTAAAAGCAGTGAAGAAGTTTTGCAGCGCACTAGGAACTTGTTCACCCGGGTGGGCGTGAAACGGTTGCTTTACATCGTCTTTAAGAACTTTAATGTTCATGAGGGCCTGCAATACCATACGTTTTTGTGAACTTATCAAAGAGAATAAGGAGGTAAAGAGATATGGAATGAGCTGAATCAGAAGATGAGAGTTTAGGTATTGAATCCTGTTTTTATATTTTGGTAACTGCTTCACCTTTAGCGTCATGTCAAGAGCTGAATTGTATCTGGCTACAGCTTCTCCAACCGCTGCCTCCAAAGGTTCCGCTGGAGGATCTTCTCCAGGTATGTTTTGCATATCTTGAAGATGGCGAATGAAAGAAATAAGAATTATGCATCTTAAAACAAGAAAAATTCAAATTATTCGTCAACTGAGAGAAGCTCTTTCACAACCTTGAATGTCATCTTCAGTAGGTTGATCTTGAATGTCAGTGTTGGATGAAATTTCCAGTCCACCCATCTCACTTGCAATAGTATCTTCTGGTTTCACAGCATCTTCGTCCATTGTAGAATAAAGTATGTTTAAGTGACTTGATTTATTCATAATACCAAACTTGGGTATTTATACAAGTATGCCTCCACAATAGATAACTTTAGATTCCTAAATATAAGGAATTGAACTCGATCATAATATTAACTCTATCCTTATTCTTTAACACATTGTATTTATCCTAATATACATCGTAATTTGTGATGGAGATGTACCTTCCAGTTCACGGTTGGCAGATTGGTCACTGGACATGTAAGAACACGCTTTGCTCAGAGAAACTCCGAAAACAATTTATCAACACGCAAAAAATGTATCTTGAGGTACTTACTGCTCAGCAGTCTTATCAAGGGGAATAGACATGCTCGTCGAAGTTATCTGTTGCGCCACTTCAAAGACCTTCTTGTTTTTATTTTTCTTCTTCTTTTGTGCTTGTGACTTCTCCTCTTCCTCGAGTAAAATATCTGCTTTTGCTTTTGCTGCATCTGACTTGGCTTTATATTCCATCTTTCCAATTTCATTCTAGACGAGAAGATACATTAAAACATATCAGAAACCATTCAAAAACAAAACAAAATCAGACGGAAAATGAAAGCTCTCTGTGTATAAACAAAGTTCCAAAAACCAACCAGTAAGAAAGGTTTCAGCAGTCGAAGCATGTAAGAGCGGTAGTCAAAAACAGAAAGCTTGGTGAGGTTGTCGAGCAATCTAATCCTTGAATTATCAATCAGCAGAATCTTTGAACCAGTTAGCAGACCCTGCAAGCCACCTAGATAGTTTTAGATGGACAATTCTTTGTTACTCAGTTGTCAGTAAATATTCAAATCATGAATGAACCTTGAAGGTGACCGCAGACTTCAGAACATCCGTGGAGTTCACCACAGAATCATCGTTGACATCTTTACGCTCACATATGAGACGCAGCGAGTTAACATCCGAATTAAATATCGGCTGCGACGGGTGTCCTTGGAAAACATCTCGTACTGCACACAAGAATAATTCTGAGGAGGGGGATTTTTCGTTGAACCTCTCTTCACATTTATCGCATAGAAGAGATGCATAGCTCTTCCATTGATCTTCCGGAATATCCCTTCTTCTTTCCCATTCGCTCATACACAAGTTCTCGACTTCTGTAAGAGCTGCTTCATATGCTGAGAACTGCTTCTTCTTTGCATAGTTGCTTCTCAAAGTTCTACACGTGAGCTGAACAGCTCTCAGAACAGCCATCCATATATCAAGATTGTGTTCTCTGATAGGTTTGGAAAAGAAGCTCTCATCTACTGAAGAATCGTCAACTAACCAGGATATGATATCATCTCCCTGCACCTTTCCCTCGGCGTAGTGGGCATTGGGATCAGCAATTAAATTGATATTCCCTTCATCATCAAGTGGAACATACTTTTTCTTCAACAGTCTTTTATCCGGCAGCACAAATGAGAATTCATCGTCCAAGTCGATCGTATCTTGAACTCGAGTACGATCCCAGAAACTGTCCACTGCTCTGCAGACCAGATCCGTACCATCATCCCTTTCACACTTGATTTTCTTAAGAAAGTATTGGATTTGATCGAGTTCATCATATTCCAGAAAACAGATACCCTGAGGTGTTTCTGCTAGCTGAGAACCGAAGACATCTTTGGAAACTCCAAGTTTTAGAAGAAGCTGAACCGGAAAATCCATCAGCCAGGCTCGAATGCTACTGGAGAGAATCATACGGTCACAGAGCAGCACAAGGAGCGATTTGATCTCATTGAGTAACTTCCTGCGCTTTTCATCCGCAGCTACAGGCCATTCTTCGGACCATCCCCTCTTCTTAGATTTAGATGTAAACTCTTTCACATATTCGAGCTGATTTGTAATCATCTCAACAGCAGCTACTGCATCCACCGGTTCCCAAGCTCCACCTGATATCTTACGAGCCCAGTCTTTCCCTATCCTCTTGACCATATCATTCTCCGAAGAAGGTTTAAAATCTGCACCATGTTCTTGTTCAAGATGAGTCTTACATTCTTCAGCACTATGCATCTCCTTTGAGCATGAAGTTCGGCACTGCCAGAATCGCCATTTCTTGTGTTCCCTCGCAAAGGCGAGAGCTTTTTCCAAAGCCTCTCGTCCCTCTCTCTTATGTACTCCCTCGGCATAACTTCTAAGCTCTGCAATGCTTACTTTCATCAAGTCCCGTTTGATCTCAGCATCCAAACCCAACCAATACGACCTCAATCCTTTAGACTCATCTTTAGACGTCTCTGGACTTTTCTTTGGCTCCCAAACTCTCGTCAAACCAGCTATAGTACTGGGAGATGCGATCTTGGACTTTGCATCTTCGATTATACGCTCCAGTCCTCTGTTTTGGTCCGTCCACAAGCTCTGCTCTTTCGAGCTCATTCGCGAGGTTTCTGTTTGAGGAAGAGATAAACCTTGTTTTGCTTTCTTCATGGACTTCTTGTAAAAGTGGAGTGACCCAATCTCGGAGGCCAATCCGTGGAGAGCATTTGCACAAACTGGTGAATACAGAGCAGCGTCCCAATAGCATCCTATAGCGGCCAACAAGAATGCGCACTTCACGTCTGGGTTCTCTGCTTTGATCTGTAGATGCAAGAATGCAGTGGCTTGTTCGTGATGAAGACGCGATGATGTGCCCTCGTTTTCCCCGTGGACTAGAATCGAATCCTCAGTAAACACCAAGGCCTTAATGAGTTCTCTTTTGGCGATGAGATCTTCAGCAGTCTTGACGAGCTTTTTGCACTCCTCATCTTCCATGAGAGAAGCCTCCACAGTATCGAGATGCTTTCGCTTTCTCGGGTCTCAAAGCTTTCTTTTTTTTTCTTTTCTTTGCTTGAGAGAGAAATTTGTTAGAGTAGTGGCGGGAAAAAAGGAAATCAACCAACGAGAATAACAGCAAGGTACTGAAGAAGAGACTGGCTTTTATCACGTGAGAGCCACGTGGACAAGGCTTGCGAATATACAACAGCAGAGACCCAGCTTTGAGCATTGGGTAATTCTGTCGAACACCTTGTGTGCATATCTGGGATTTTCCCGGACTCGATAAAAGCCCACCCAAAAAAAAAAACCCAAAATTTGTGTAAAATCTTCGAAATTGGCATAAGAGCTAAATGTAGTAAAATGGTCTTCATTTTCGGGATTATCAAAATCAAAATTTCGTTGTTATGCTTTGGATGAAAGATCAACGATAAGAGACGACACAAGAGATTGGATAGAGGAAGACGAAAATGTAGAAATTGGCGTGAAAACGTAGGATGAGCACGAGCGGTTGACACGTGTGATGGACTTAAAAAATAGCCCAAGCTATACCACTTTTAAAATAGTGGGCCTTATTTATACATGTAGGCCCAAATTACCTTCCGGCGTCGGTTAGGGTTCAATTGATGATTACTAAAACCCCGCCTCCGTCTTTGAACGCAGAATTGGGTCGGAGAATCTCTGATTCCGATAACATCGTGCCGTCTCTTGTTCTACCGGTAAGTTTCTCAATTCGATTCATCAGCGTACACTCGACTTGTCTTTGTTTCAGATTCTACCTTGTGTATTTTTCTTTTCTGGATTATGTTTGTGGTGATCGTAGACAGTACTTACATTCCAGGTATCCTAAAAGGTGTCGAACGAGGGATTGATTACTTCTCTGTAATTTTCATATACTTGGCCATGGTATGTAATTTCCCGACTGATTGTTTTGTTTAATTTTCAAATTTCACATTTTTTTTTTCTGACTAGAGCCAGTTTGAGAAATTGTGCCATCATCTATGTGACCTTGATTGCTTGTGAGATCCTGAAGTTTGAAATTTTTCCTTTTTCCAGATTAATACATATTTTTGGGTTAAATTTGGTGTGCAGGGTACGAGACTTCTGGCAAATTTGATAGTGGCGGGAAGTGGCGTCGTCTTCAGGGCTTTTTCTCAGGCATATCGGCAGGCGCTTACAAGTATGTCTTTGAATTACAGTCTTCTGATTCTTGTTTCTTGGCAAGAATGTACTTTATCATAACATTGTTTGTTTGAAATGGTCGTCACAGATGCGTCAAAGACCGGGGCTGCGCAAGAAGCAGTGCATAACATTAAGAGAGGAAGCAAAGGGATTGTAATAAGCGAGCCAGAGGCAAGACAGATTCTTGGTGTAACCGAGAAATCATCTTGGGACGATGTTCTTAAGGTTTGTCTCTCTTTCACATTCTTATCATTGCAAATTTTGTGTTATTGACATTGTATTGTGTTTTATATGTATGCAGAAATACGACAAGTTGTTCGAACGCAATGCACAAAACGGAAGCTTCTATCTCCAATCGAAGGTCCACAGAGCTAAAGAATGCTTAGAGGTTGCTTACCAGAAGAAAGCAGATGGACCGACAACAATCGCATAAACAAATAATAATATTATAGTGAAAGGCAATAACGGTTTAGAAACAAATCGGGAATGTTCTTTGTTTGATATCAGTTTAGTGTTGACTCGAGAAGTTTGAAAAAAAAAAATTGAATGGAGAGATGGTGGAGAGACTGATAATAAGGCCGCAAAGGTTGAAATGAGAGAAAGACGGTGATGCTGGCGTTCGAACAGTCACCGACTCACCGGCCGGTTGTTATTAAAGTCTTGACATGTTTTAAAAAATTGACTTTTGTAGTTATTAGGTAAACTAGTTGAATTCTCTAGCCTGTCGAGTTGAACCAGTGATAGGAACTATTGTTAGAGACTTAGAGTTCCACTAGTAAGTGGCATAAGACTTTGAAGTCCAAGTCCAACTTCAAGTGGGTTTTGGTCGAAGACTTTGAGATTCGAGTGCGATTAGCTACATTGCGGCGGTGTCTACTACGCGTCTGAAACCGAGCATGGCTCTATTCGAACGCGAATCGCGTTTCTTTAAATCATCTTACAACATTAATTAACACAACCGAAACAAAACTATTAAAGAGGAATCTTAATTGAACTTTGAATGTTGTCTTTCAAGTCGGCCGCCGAATTTTGTGGTTCACACACTAAACTAATTGCTGATTTAGAATTAAAAAACAACTTAAAGTCAACTATCATATGGTATTTTTCTAATTAGATTTCATTTTCAACCAACTTTATGGTAACAGCGCAGTTAAAACGTAAAAACTTCATTTGCATATCTATTACGCAGTCGATTAGATGCACATTGATATTTGTAATTGGCTGATGCAAACATGTATTGTTGGTATTGATGGGAATGAAACATGAGTTGAAGCTTGGTCAAATATTAATGGAACATCCGAACATGCATGTATACATTTTAAGAAAAAAGTTTCAGAGATGGTATCTAACTAATCGCACCACAATAGATAATTATGTTTGCATTTGTAGTGTATATCAGGGAACAGTTTTTAGAAAACGGTGATTTTTACCAACTATATTTGGTATTCCTCATGTAAATTGTTGAGAATATATTGTCACGCCCAAAAATGTTGTAGCTTAATTAGTAAGAAACAAAAACTTATACGTTCAAGAAATCTTAATGAAATACAAAATAAAATAATAGAGAAAACACTCAAAAAATCTTCAAGAAACAATCATATCTTCATCATATATAGTAACACAAATCTCTTATATATTATCTCAATAGCCCTAATGAGGAGAGGAAGAATCTCCAAACCGCCAAAACCTGGCATAATCTTGCTCTTCTTGTTGCCTAGAAGAGCCACCAGAAGATGAAGAAGTTGTAGCAGCAGTAGTAGTAGTTGATAAACTATGATCATGGCCCGACATTGAATATCCGCTACCGTTGCCATATCCCCCGCCCGAATTAAAACTTAGCATATCACTACTACTCCCATCTTGATAATACTGGTTATAGTATGGTAAATTTTGCGGATCGGTTTGTGGAGTTTGATTGGAAGAGTAATAAGTAGAGTTTGACAGAACATTGCTTCCGAGCTGAACCCTCTCCGGGAAATTGAGTTTGGCTTTGCTTCCTTTGAACTTAAGAGCTGCTTCGTCATAAGCCAAGGCCGCTGATTCAGCAGTTTCAAAAGTCCCTAGCCACACACGTGCCGCCTTTTGAGGATCTCTAATTTCGGCTGCCCATTTTCCCCATGGCCTTTGCCTCACTCCTCTATAATGTCTCTTCCTCAAGTTCCCTTAATATCAGTCACAAAAAAATGAAATCAATAAAACTGCGTAGCACATGTATTTAAATGGATATCATCACAAAACTGGTGCTGACAAATTGAACCATATACTATATACGGTCATGCTATATACATGATAACATGTCCAACAAACTATCCCAATTAGAAATCACATTTTTAATGATAACATAATTTAAGTCAGAACCGTCTAATCAAGTTCATGAAATATGCATAAAATCTCCAATAGTTTAATTAACATAGTCCTGGTTACAACTTCAACCACAAAAGACGTGACATGTTAGTATACCTTGATCCTGATGAGTAGGAGCATCTGGCTGATTAGGGTCTTGTGGGTTATACACAGAAGGATTATCATGTTGTTGGTTTCCGATTACTTGAGTCAAAGCCGAGACCATAACACGCATGTCGTGTTGAGAGCGAGCAGAGAAGGCCGGAAACAAGGTATTATCTTCCTCGGCTTCTTCCTTTTCTACAGATTCATAGCCTCCAAAGGGCCCCATTCCATAGATTCGAGGATCCAGTTTTGCTAGATTTTAAATATAACACTCTCTTCTTCCTTTTAAAAAGATCAAATCCGATATAGGATTTAGAGTTTAGGGTTGTTCAGTTTTCTCTTTGAACATCAAGAACAAGAACTCGATAAAATAGAAGAAACTAGATTGAAGTACTGAATGAAGAGAAAGAGAGAGAGAGTAAAGGCTTTTTTTGGGTTTGCAATATTTCTTGAGCTTTTATAGAGAAAATCTAATTTCTGTCTACGTGTGAACATATGACCTTCATAAATATACGTTTTTTCTTTTTCATTTTTTGTGCATCTTCTTTTGTCTTTAATATTCTGTTTTATGTATTTAATATAGTAGTAACAAAAAAAAATTGTGTGTACGATCAGTACGGATGGAGATGTATAGCATGAGAATGTTTGTTAAACTTGTTAAAAAAAAAGTGCATGAGTATTAAAATATCAGACTAAGGGGATATATATTTGATAAAGACTAGTATAAAAGATACTACACGAGGTGGAAAGACTAAACATGCAAAAGTACACAAAAATAAAATAAAGAAGAGGGGCAAATGCATGCATGTTCATGTTTTGTTCAATTATATACTGTTGTTAAAGAGTGAACACACTCATGGACTCGAGGAAAAGAAACAATATTCTTTCTGAATATTAATTTTAAAATATAGAAGAACTCTTGTCCCGTACGTGTTCTTAGGAAAAGTTGTAAATGTAATGTAAACCGACAGTTTGTTTTTCCTCAAAAACCGACATTTAATTTTCTTCGAGTTTAAGATGGAGTAAAACGTTTCCTTTGTGGATCGAGCCGAGCGTGATAAAGGCAATATGAGTTTGCGTACGTGTGAAGTGAATCGATTATTTAATTAAGGTTTGACTAAAAGTTTGCAACACAATAGACGTTTTGAAACCTCTGAATCCAAGAAACATGTACACACTCAAATCGAATCGAATTAACAAAATGCTTAGTTGGTAAACAAATGAAGCAAACAAGAAAATCGTGAGATAGTCTACGTTTTCCTCCTTAATAATTCCTTAAAATGATTAAAATCTTTAAAGCATGCTTTCTTATACTACGCATGCAATTAAGAGGATATTTCCGAAGACTTCATAATAAATAAAGCTGTATGATAAAACGAAAAATCTATAGTGTTATATATTGTAACATTGTTTAGTTGCTAGTGTGAGGGGTTTGTGTACACGTTTCTGCTTTCGAATGGATTATTTTTACGACTTACCTATCTTTATTTTATGCGATTTTATCAAAAATGTTTAATATTTGAAAAACTGATAAAGTCTTGACCCAAAAAAGTCAACAGCTAACTAAGTTGACAGGTAAAGAACTTTTGTACAATGCAAGACTTGTAAATGCAATCCAGCCACTTTGACTAACAAGATGGGTCTCTGTGTGTGTATGTGTAGCTGTTAGGTTCAACTACCATTTCCCTAACCGGCGGTTTATTTATGTCTATGATCAAATTTCTCAAACTAAAAGTAAAAGCATTACTGTTAAATGTCTTTTAATTAGTCTCACTACCCCTCTAGTAAATCTTAGATCACCATGTGCTACCACCCTCACTAGTCAGTTAATTTAACGGAGAATTTATTACCTTTTGACTATATTTTGTTTCACGTGTGAAAACATAAATCAATTTGTATCTGTAACTCAATAAATTTAAGATTGGTTTGGATGTGTACTGTTTTCTTGTTAACAAAAAGGGTAAACAAATTTTAAGACAAAACAAAATCCACTGTCGTATAATCAGTCGCTTCATTCGAGACTTTGTACATCCCAGACTTCGAAATTAAAAAAAAAAGGAAAATAGAAAAGCCAATGCACTCGGCCAAAACGGCAGCGTTTTCTCGCGCTGTAGTAGTTAAGCCGGTGTAAAGTATATGTACACTTTCCTTGCCTTACGCAAATCATTTACACACACACACACACACACACACACACAGATCATTCATGGAGAGGTATTGGCTTCATATTACGGATTCTCATATACGTCAAAAACTGTGAAGGCAGTTCTGCAAGAAGAGCTTGTACCACAGAGATCTCTCCATCTGCAAAAACGCAACACAACCACATATTAAAACCCATCAAACCACGTTTCAGGGCGTTCTCGTGCGTTTACTGCGGTTAAATTCAAGAATCAAACGAAATCTCACGTTGCACATCTCGTAGTGCCACAAACTGAACGATATCTCGTGAAGCCACTCGCCCACTCGAGCTCTCCAATCTTTCTCCTCTATCTCCGTCTAGTATCTAAGAACCCCACACCAAAACAAAAACACAGTTTACACTTTACACAAAGATCATACATATATAGTTGTAAGAATCGTAAATGTTTTAATGATTTTACCTCCATCTCTTTAAAATCAGCTCCTCCAACTCCTACGATGAGGATCGATAACGGCAAATCCGATGCACTGACTAATGCGTCTTTCGTCTCTTGAAGATCTGTTATAACACCGTCCTGATACAAGTTTTTTTTTGTAATGGTTTATAAACAATGTTTGATTTCTCATGTTATGTTATGTTGGTATTCTTTAATATACACAAACTCACTGTGATGATTAGTAAAACATAGTATCTCCGTGAACCTTGAGCTAGAGACTGGCTGGCGATCATCGCAGCAGAGTTGATCACCGGACCAAAAAGAGTAGGCCCTGCAAGAGATACGTTATAGAGGGCACTGGTGTATGAAGTCATGATACCTTGAATCCCATCCACCTGAGAAGAAAAAAAACAATTGATGTGAGAATCTGAGAAGACAGCAAAGTTTTCATTTTTAAAAGATACGCTGCGAGTTTGTTTACCTCACAGTAGGAACTGCTTCCGTTGAGGTTAAAGCAATGAGAAACTGGACTGTCGATTGGACGAGCTCCGAATCCCCAGGCAGGGAAACGTTTGTCTGAGTCATAAAACTGCAACACTTCTCCAACATCCACTATTGCCTGAGTAAAAACACAAGATCACGATGGTTCTAGCCTTTTAGTTACAGTCACTGCTAATTAGAAGAAAAGTGGAATAACGAGCAGTGAGTTCTTACTTTCTGGTAGGCATTTAATTGTCCTGAAGGAGCAATGTAGTGCAAAGAATCAGGGAGGCGGGGATTTCCGTTTGAAGCTGTAGGACGGTAGAAAAGTTTTAAGTTAGTGTACAAGAAAGGCTATGGAGGCCAACAGAATAATGAAAGGTTTTAGCAGTTTCTGCAGTGGTGCAAATGCATACCTGTGAAATCGATTGCTACCATGAAGCTTAATTCAAACCCAGATGCCAAGTATTCTAGGAATGTGTGCTGGACAGTCTCGGTAAACTTTTCCACGAAAAGCTGGCTCTTTAACACCTGAAAAACGATAAAAATTTGTATTAGATTAGCTTACATGAAAAGGTTAAGAAATAAGAAGCCTCTTAGTACTAGTTTATACCTTGTTTTGTCCAGCAGTAGGCAAAGAAAAATTGATTCCTTGGCGAGCTAAATGAAGTTTTTCCAAGTCTGCAAGCGATTTCTGAACTTTTCCGATGAGACTGTGTTTGCCATTGGAGTTAAAGTCTGAGCATTCTATTATCAGTGGGCTCTCCTGCAGGATTATAGCAAAAAAAAACTTGAGACATCTTTTGAAAAATCAACATGCATTATCTCAAACGAAGAAACAGATTTTATGTTCCTTTCATTGCATATTCTTGGACAAGTTCAGATATAAGAAATCTCTTGTACCTTACTTCCCACTTGTTGAACACTTAGAAAGACTGGTTTCCAAATAGGGTTAAGATTATTCTTCAACACTTCAGTTTTCGACACCGGGATTGGAGTTCCATGCTCCACAATCTTTGATACCACCAAAAAGGGGTCCTAAAGATGAGCAAAAAAAAAGAGAGTCATACTTATGTCTATTTTTAGTAAAATGGCAAAAGAGAATAATAAATCCACAAACTTACACTTTTTGAGAAAAGATCCTTAGATTCCAAACTCGAGCATCTAAATACTATCTCTGTTGTAATCTTCGAAGCAAGTGACTCCTCAGCATGGATAATAAGCTTTCCGTGGTGAGGCTGAGTCTGTGCGGCAAAGCCTTCTTTACGCTTGAGATCTAATGTGATCGTCCTCGTCGATTTCGTAATTATCTGCGTGGTTTCAAATGAACATACTAAGTCAGTATAATTTTCAAGTCAATCAAATTTCTAATGCTTTCTTATAATTTGGAGAGATAAGAGAGCATTTGTGTAGTTGATACCTCAGACAATGCACATGTTGCCTCACCGAGAAATTGCTGTTCATCAAGCTTAATCATCTGAAAAGTAATTCTTCAGTTGTAAGTAGACTTTATATATTACATGCTTAACAAAAGTAGGTTGTGAATTAGCAGTTATTCTTCAGTAAATTAGTAGTTACCTCGACTCTTGAATTCTGGAATTTGGTGTCAACATCATACAAACGAAACCTGTGTATAAAAACAAGCCAACAGAAGGAGTCATATACATTTTCAGGTTTATTATTATCACTTTCCTCAGTCACATATATATAAGATTAAGAGTCTTACAACAACTTCTGCACAGTCTCGAAATGATAAGCGACTATAAATTTCTTAATCCATTTCGGAGCTAAGGAGTTGAGAACAACTTCGCTGCGGAACACTTCTGTAAGCGTTGCATCTTTTTCTATCTTATAAACAACCACCATTGGATCACTCTGCAGAAAGAAAAAACAAGAAGTTTGTCATGCCACGGCAAGTAAAAGAAACCGTAAAATTAGGCCATAGATCCCAGAAGAGCTCCACAACAATGTTAATTTTATAGCTTCAACGATGAGACATTTGAATTAGAGAAGCCAAATTACAACACTAACCTTGGAGAGCACGTCCCGGTCTCGCAAATTGGAAGCAGAAAATGATAGCTGCAAAATCAAAACATAATTAAACACTCGGATACAGGGACAATCGAATTGTTAAAACGTTTTTGGCGGGACGAAACAAATTCACGCGGACGTAGAAACAAAGATGATGGAGTGAGAACCTCGATCTGAGAGAAGAGTCCGTTGAAACCTCGAGACTTGAGATAGTAATCAACGGCGTCGTTAGTAGTGGCGAGACCGGCGGAGGAACCAGTTCCACCAACGCCGACTATGGCACCAGCGCCGGAAGAGACATCGGAGCAGCAGTTACCCATCGAAAAAGCCTCTCGATTTACCAAGAAACTGTGGATGGATGATCAGAAGCACCTGGGTCGAACAACACAGACAATTGAGGAATGAAAATTTCGGAGAAGGAAGAAGATTCAGACAACAAATGGGACCCACTTTCCAACTAAGCTTTTATTTTTGATTGTCTGGCGCTCGTCTCCGTTTTATAGGTTTTTTTTAATAATCAAACCGACTTTTTCATTAAAAATTTTTTTGACTTGAGCGAAGGATATCTAAAACGAAATATCCAAGAAACGTTCTGCAGTTTTCTGAGAACTTCTCTTTGTGAAAAAAGCTTTAGTAAACGTGTGTTGGTCAATCTTTATATACGTACGAAAACAATTCTAATTTACTGAAACATATTCTAAGATACGTCACAAAATATACAAGTTCATTAGAGTCTGTATACCATTAATTAAACATATAAAATAGTTAGGACATTCCACCTTTTATATTTTTAAAAACTTTTTGGAACAAAACAATTAAATTTAACAAACCTAATTAAGATGTGAAAGCTACCATGTCCCATGTTGTTCCATTTGATCAGTGAGATCTGAATTTCATTGTTGTTTTTTTTTTATTATTTCATTCTAGTTTTTTACTAGTTGTTTTAAATAATGCTTCTTTAGCCATTCGCTAATTCATTTTAAAATGGCAAATACACTATTGTTAAAGGATCCTATTTTTGAAAACCATATTGTTGTCTCTCTTTTTTTATTTCAACAAACATATTATTGTCTATTGATATTGTTAAATGTTAATACAGCCGTTAAAACCAATCGAATCATTTTTAATTATGACTTATGAGTTATTATAAGCTGGCAGATACACATAATAAGTAGAACAACTGATTTCCATCCAACATATTAAATAAACTTTGTTCTTAATATTGGATCAATAATTTTATATTTACAATACACTTGTATTTATAATTCTTTCTTTTTTTGGCCAACTGGATGAAGGATTGTAATAAAAAGGTAATTTTATTTACAATACACTTGTATTTATAATTCTTTCTTTTTCTTAATATGCTTCTTTCAGTGAAGGATTGTAAATTTGTAATAAAGATTTTTCTTTCATATTAAATTTTAGAAATTGTCAGACAACATAAAAGCTATTCCTTTTGAGAAATATTCAGACAACAAGTTGTTTGCTTTTGGAGTATAAGTGTATTGTGTATAACACTAGAATTGCCTTTAAAGTGAGGGTAAGATTAGGAAATAGTGAGGGACTTTCCCGTGACAATATTAACACATTTAGGTAATTATTTATTACTATGGGAGACCGACCCAATTTTATTTCGAGACAATTCACTGATTCAGAGAGGCGGATATGAAATTTGGTTTTTCCATTTCAGTTTTTTTTCTTATTCCTCAATATAATTATGATCTGCGACCCAATCCCCACCATCCACAAAGGTGTAAACAGTAAGGACCATTGACAAAAAGAAAGAAGGCAGGACCATAACCTAAGTAAATTCTACTCACAAAGGTAAACAACAAAAGAGGAAAAGAAAGAGAAAGAAATGTGATTTAAAATCTTTTAATTGGAAAATAAGATAAAGACAAGAGACAAGCGGAAAAACAGAGATCACGTGAATTGCAATGCAAGTGCTCAAACATATATAGTGGGAGACTTAGGACCCCGAGAGAAAACTCAAAACCAAAGCAAAGTCTTTTGTCTAGCAATATGACTTAGTGTTTAGGCCAGTTAATCTTAGAGTCAATAAGCATATTCTTGGTCCCAATTTAGAGTTTGGGAGGGCTATTTAGCCTGTTTTCAAGTGATCCTTGAAGGTAATTATTCTTAACATCAAAACCCCAAGTATTCAATACGAATATACTAAAAGTGTTTTCGGAGAAGTCATGAGAACAGAGTTATAATATCTTTTATTGGTTTCAAATTGCACTTTTGAAACGGGATTTCAACTCAGAAATGAATATATAATCAAAACTCAAATGATAAAAGAGTTATAATCTGTTTTCTAAGTTTTATATCCGAATCAGTATTGCATTTCATATTGCACTCCTGAAACGGGACTTGAAGAAGTTTTAATGGTTTAAGGAATTTTCTGATGCTCAGCTCAGAAAACCAAACCATTTATGTAAAAGCAATTTAAGTTACAGCAAACGAGATGGAGACTCTACCTTTTAATGTGTTTGTCCCCTTTTTTCCAGCGAGCGCACCAGTTCGAGTCCATGCTTCCAGTCACCAATACACACAAGTTGCCCAGATCCTGCAAAGCAAGTGCAAAGAGGTTTTCAGCATCATCCATCAATCTGTTTCTCACCTGAACAGAAACCATGAGTTTAAAAAAAGTCACTACTTACACGAGAGTTAACAGAGTCCTCTGCTGCAGGCCAGGTTGGCAATACTTAGCTTTAGCAGTTTTAGGAAGTTTGATTATAGGTTATGGTTGCATCCGCTGTGTGAGGGTAATAAGACTGATTCACCGCATTCCAGTCTCCTGTTGCAGCATTCCAATCAGTTGTCCCCGGAGGCGCTGGTATAGAACCTTGCATTACAGCTTGTTGAGTGTATACACCAGCTTGGGCATGGTATTGCGGCGTGTATCCAACAGCTTGAGCATGTGGTTGCGTTGCGTATCCAACACCCTGAGCATATGGTTGCTGAGCGTATGCGGTTGCTCCGGCATTGGGCTGCTGAGGGTACGCAGTTGCTCCGGCACTGGGCTGCTGAGGGTACGCAGTTGCTGCACCATTAGGTTGCTGAAGGTATGCAGTTGCTGCACCATTGGGTTGCTGAAGGTATGCAGTAGCTGCACCATTGGGTTGCTGAGGGTACAGAGTTGCTGCACCATTAGGTTGCTGAAGGTATGCAGTAGCTGCACCATTGGGTTGCTGAGGGTACAGAGTTGCTGCACCATTAGGTTGCTGAAGGTATGCAGTTGCTTCACCATTGGGTTGCTGAGGGTACGCAGTTGTTGCAGCATTGGGTTGCTGAGGGTACACAGCTGCTGCAGCATAGGGTTGCTGAGGGTATGCAGTTGCTGCAGCATAGTGTTGCTGACCGTACCCAAATTCAGAAAGTTGCTGAGGGTAACCAGTTGCTGCAGCATGGTGTTGCTGACCGTACCCGTTTTCAGGGGGCTGTTGAGTATAGCCAGTTGCACCTGCATAGAGTTGAGTAGAATACCCCATAGCTGCATAATATTGCTGTTCTGAGTAACTAGCTGTTCCAGGATGGGGTTGTTTACTTTCTTCGACACTCACAGGCTGTGGATGAGCGGTATCACTAACTGCTACACTTTGAGGTTGGTGACTGTAACCAACTGCTCCAGCAGCTGGTTGTGGGGCTTCACCATGTGCCTGTGTAGGATAGCCAGCTATCTCAGTCTGAGATTGAGCAACACTAGCTGCCTGCATATCTGATTGCATGGACATTGTAGTATTTGGAACTGTAGATGATACTTCTGGGTGGTAGTAGGTGCCAGCAGGGATCTCATGCTGCTGACTAGCTTCCCCTTCTTTCTGTGCTGCTGAAGTAGATAACTCACTTCTATACACATTCCCATTAGCTGCAGATGCAGATGGCTGCTCATTCCTAGATAATGTCGAAGGGTAATAACTATTATCAGAATAAGGTGAAGCGAACTTGTCCTTCTCTGATGGCGTTGCCGGGTGATATTCATTTTCTGAGCCTGAGAACTCTGGGTCAGTTCCATATCTGCCATAACATAAAAAACAAACCTTATAATTACACATTTCACATATAGATAACTGCAAAGACAGAGAACAGAGACAGCATAAAAATCTCCAGGATAGAGGAGTCTAGTAGAGTTCTCAATTTTGCTATGCTTTCAAACTCTCATGACTACATATATCAGGTCTGTAGTGAGCTAAGGACATATGCCTCTTAGTGAATGATCAATATATTAGATAGTTAGTCGATAGTTACCTGCGGATATTAGATAAAATGGTAAGGTATTTGAGTTGAGGGTCCTGTATAGAGCGTGAAGAGTCTCCGAGCGAGCGTTGCTGCCGAATATCTGTAGGAAAATAAGGCTGCTGATTCAAACTTGACAGACTTAGTGCTTCTCTCACTGGAGTTGCGTACTCGTCTTGTCTGGAGTAAGTATGTTGGAGCAGAGGTGTGCGGGGAACAGACTGATGTGGCATTAGAGAGCCAAGTCGTGGCTCTGCATGACGAGCAGACAGAGGATCTAACACTGACGAAGCGTTTCTAAGCTGCGTAGCAGCTATGAACCGTTCCTCGAAAGATAGCGCCCTTGGAGCTGAGGCTCTGGAAGCAAATCTATGAGGTAACGCATCGAGTTCTGGAGCAGTAAATGGACGGAACAATGATAACAGATGCATAACCTGCAAATCCATAAACATTTGTTCAGCAACTTTAAGAAAAACTGGCACTTTGAAAGATGTGTTGTAAATAGCAAAGGAAGTGTATTACTTGGTGAGGAGCAAGCTCTTGCTTAAACTTGCCGCCTTTGTAATTCTCATAGAGAGCAGACTTGAAAGTGTTTTCTGGCAATGGATAACAGTTCTTGACGATTCTAAATCCAACCTGCCAAGATCATGAAAAAGATTAGCCCTCAGGCACATTCCGTTGAGATTTGTCCACTGTCATTTACACATAATCATATGTATTTACCTGAGCTGGATATTTCCTTTCAAAAGCTTCTGGTTCAATATCCAACTTGCCACCAATAGTAGCTTCGTAAACACCATAAAGAAGTCTCTTCTCGAAGTCATAGAGGAAAAGCTTCATGCCTGGCTTTATACTCTCAACAACGTTTCTCCCAGCTTTTGGTATCCCGAAAACACGGTAACGATAGCAATCGGCTTTTGTTCTCCCATTGCAAATAAAGATATAACCAGGTAGCTGTTCGTGATCCAGCCTCCTTTCAATCCCATTTCCTAATCCAATGGTTGCTGAGTTTCCATATCCATGAAGAGCCGAAAGACCAGTCCTGTTGTACGCAGGAGGTGTGGAATATTGGGGAACGGAGACGTGTCCGTTAGGATTAGCTTGCTCACCATCCGAGAAATCCATCTCCGTCTCCATAGCCTCTGCCATTTTTTTTAACTGTATTTCAATACAAGTAAGCTTGTGACCAAGAGAAGAAGAAACGACAGCAAAACAAGAACATATACGCGATACAAAGGAATTGAGACTCTGAAGAGAAAATGAAATGTGCCACTACCAGAAAAGAGCATACGAATTTCAGAACAGAGAGATGGAAATGACGCAGAGCAGAACAAAACTGACTTACCGGAGCAAAAATACGATTTTGGAACCCTAATAGAGAAATTGAAAACCAGAGCGATTGAATTTTCGATCGGATCAGCTCATTATCTGCCTTGATTTTATCTGATGAATTTAAGAGCGAATCTGAACAAACAAAGTATTGATTTTGAAGAAGTTTTGTTCGGGAGAAAGATGCCTGGTTTCGTTCAAGTGCAAGAGACAAAGAGAAGAAGGAAGCTCACGTGGCAGCTGGAAGGAAAATTGTAAAATGGGCCAACGTGTTCGTATGAATATCGGCCCAATTAGATAAACGGATCCATCAGACACTTCTCCAAAAGAGGGAATTTGTAGAAAGAAACTAAGTTGACGTCGTAATCAAATCGGAGATTTGTAAAGCTCGGGACTTTCTGACAAGCTGAGACCAGAGTTTCGGTGTGGTAGTGAAATCGATTTGTAGTCTTTGATTTGATTAGATCAGAATTTCCATCACAAAGCCCTAATTTTGCGACACTTATCTCTTCCGGTGTTCGATTTCAGCTCTCTCTCACTCTGTGAATTTCAGGTTCGTCCAATTATGATTAATAATTTTTCGTCTCGTTTTCGTTTTCCTCTGTAGAAATTGATTGTCCCTTAGCTAAGGCTCGTCTCTTTTTTGTTAACTGTTTGTTTCTGGGTTTCTTCTCAGCTCTTGTCAAGATATGAATCTAAGTATTTGCCCCTGATTTGTGCTCTCTCCTCTCTTTTTGTTCGTCAATCCTATGTATTGAGTAGTGGTCATCTTTTCGTTTTGCAGAATGTCTTCCAAGGAGCGGCTAGGCTCGAAGCATCATACTCGAGTGAGCCAAGGCGTGTCAACTAATGGAACATCATCATCGAGGCACCACGAGACCATCTCTTCAACATCTGATCACCGTCATCATCATCAAGACCACCGGACTTCCCATCCCGAGATCCTAGAAAGCAAGATTGCAGCTCGAGCTGCTGAGATAGACCGCCTCTCTAGTGACAACCGGAAACTAACCACAAGCTACGTAGCTCTCAAGGAAGACCTAACCGTGGCTGACCGCGAAGTCCAGGGTCTAAGAGCTCACATCAGAAAGACTGACACAGACTGCGAGATTCAGATCCGAGGGACCCTTGACAAAATAGCGAAAATCGAGGGGATTGTCAAGAACAGAGACAATATCAGGAGAGAGCTCCAATTAGCTCACATTGAGGCTCATAAGCTGGCGAGTGAACGTGAAGAGCTTGCTTCACAGGTGAAGTTAGCATTAAAGGAGTTGAAGAAGGTTTGCATTGAGGCAGAGGGTTTAGAGGAATCGACACAAGAGCTTGAGCGGTTAAAAGACGAGCACCAGAGATTACGGTAAAAGAAATGTCAAAGTAACTGTGAATAAGATTCATCAATCAGTTGGTTTTCTAATCTTTTGGTGCAATGTAACAGGGAAGAGTTTAAGGAAGAGAAGAGCGGGAACGTAGAGAAACTTGGACAATTGAAAGAGATGGAAAGGAAGATAATCGGAGCAGTACAAACTATTGAGAAGCTGCGAAGTGACATCGCAACCGCAAGAAGCAAAGCAGTCGAGAATTGAATCATTCAACAATCAAAACTATGTTCTTCTTTTTCATAATATATCAGAGCTTACTTTTTTTCATATCAACTGTTTGAGCGGTCAAGCGACTAGATCAACTTCATCACGTTGCGGGTAAACAACATCGAGCCTCATCATACTCATGTACTGGTCAGGCACAGGTGCACCACCTTGCACACACAGCTCCACAACCGCAGGAGCTTTCCCGTAAAACCTCTGCAAGCTATTGTCAAGAACCGAGCCACCAGGATCACGAACATGCCACACGTAGTTTGGACCGACGACATCGTCGATAGTCGCTTCTTGCCACGCATGCATTCCGTCTCTCATCTGATGCTTCGTGGCTTTACACATCCTCACTTTGTGCCCCTTTGGACCCACCTGAATCTCTGGACAGTACCCACAAGTCCACACTTTGTACCTCTCCATCAGTTTCCTCACCCCTGAAACCATTTCAAACCATGACTCTATAGTCTCGACGCTTACTTCCTTCAAGCTTTTCTTCTCTGCATCACAACGATCATCTTGTAAAACTTTAGTAATCGTAGTAGTAGTAAGTGCGGTTTCTGAAGTCCCATCATTGACTTCCTCGAAATCTACAATCCGTCCTTCAATGCTGTAAACAGGTTTCGATCTTCTCTTCGATGGGAATTTTTCGAGGTCTACGCCTGCTTGTATGCACAGCTCGAGAACCGCAGAGATTTTAGGGACTGTGAATCTCTCGTCGTGTATAACTCTCGGTTTGACAGCACGGTCGTAGAGGTGATAACATTTCGGGATCAACACGACGTCGCTCGCTCTTCCTCTTTTCCAGACGTGATTCGCGCTTCTTGATCCGCTCCCTGGGCCTGTGCAGGTCCTGATTTCATGACCTTCCTTGCCTATGTGAACCTCTGAGCAGAATCTGAAGAACAAATAATACAATTAACTCAGCCGAATTCGAATTCCAAAACTAACTAAGCTAAAACTGATTGTATCTCTCGGAAATGATTCAGATTAGTGGAATTTCTAGTTTGAGCAAGCAATAGGAATCGTAAGAGACTCAGAAATTGAAAGCAGAGAATGGGAACCTGCAGCGATGAACAGGAATGTGATGAATGATTTTGGAGAGGCCGGAGAGTAACGAGGCGCGACATCGGTGAACTCTGTGAGCCACGTGTACGAGTTCCGGCACGAGTAAGCCGTTATCCGGCGGATCTTCTAAGACTCGGCAGGGCTGTGATTTTCTCAGTTGTTTCTCCTCCTTGGCGCGGCGAATCAACTCCTTCATCGGGGTCGGATACGGTTTCCTCTCCGATTTATCCTTCCGAGGCTTGGGTACGTCGGCGTAGAGAGGATCGTCATCTTCACCGGTTGTTGAGGACGGGAAGTCGAGGTTGGTTAGAGAATTGATAGAAGATGATGAAAAATGGGATTTTCTGATTACAAAGAAGGAGATTTGCAGAAGCTTTCTTCTCTGCATTTTATTTTTTTCCCAATCGAAGGCTTAACGCTAAACCCTCAAGTTACTAATGGTTTATGTCAGGGGCTTGGAATAGACACGTGTCAACCTTGGTTTTGTCGTATTTATAGCGTCGTCACTTTCTCTCTTACTGGTTGCTCTGTTGATCTTTCATTTCAAGTCCAAAAACATTTCCACGAATTTTGTTCACCCCCAATTTCCAAGAATTTCCACTCTAGATGAATCAGAGTATGGGGATGATTGGTAGGGGCTGTGGTTGCTCTGCACAGCCCTAAATCTCTCTACATCAATACAAAATTACCAATCAAGCTCTCATTTCATCTCTTTCCATTTTTGAAACACAGAGCAATTTTATTTATTTATGGAAGTTCCGTGGCTTTGGAAAGCAATTTTTCTAGAGCACCAAATTAAGTGTTCTTAGAATTCTCTATCTTCTCTTTCCTTAATAATCTTTCAACATTTATTTTTAATCTATTATTTCTATATAACTTTTTTGTTTTAATGTTATATTTAATGACACAATCTATAATAAAAAATCTTACAGCACTAAAATCTAGAATCACAGCAAAAATTTCTACAGCATTAATTCTACAGCAAAAAAATTAAAGCTACAGCCACAACCAATCAGGCCCATATGTCTTCCACTAAAGTACGAAACCAAAGGATAGTATAAAATACAATGTATAGTTAAATCACGCAAGTCATCATATTATGAATCAGAGTATCTCAGTCTCAGGTTAAGTTACTCAATGAACAGAATGGAGTGATAATATGGTCAGTTCCAATTTGTAAGGTATTAATCCAGTGGCCATTACCAACATAACACATTAGCTAAAACCTCATAAGCAAAAATCAAGACTTTACCATTTTCTTGGAGAAGGATATGAAACGAGGAACATCGACAGAATTGTAAACCAGACATCTTCTCGAATGTTTTTTCAAAATTTCAACTGCCTCTTCGTGTCGTAAATTTTCCATTGTTACAATTCGTGTCTGTCTCCAGATGAATCTCGCGAGTCGCGATAATGCAATTATAAAGAAGAAAGACTAAGAAAATTAATATTATATATCCAAAAAAGGAAGTATTCAAAAAATCTCCCAAAGAGTACAACAATACAACATGGAATGGCCACAAAAATAGCCGGCAAAGAAGATGAGTGTAACCCAAGGCTTGTTACAGTGATAGCAAGAACCAAAAATCCTTGAATATGACCCAAAACCCCAAAACAAATACAAAAAGAAAATAAAAAAAAGATGAAGGAAAACCCCTGAAAGATTTATCTGGGTATTTTGATAATACAACAAAACTGGTGAAGCAAACCTGGATAGGTTTGTGGTCAACAAAGTTTATGATCTCTCCAAAAAAGAAAAAATCTTCACTGCAAAATGAGTTTTGTCAGGGTAAAATTTAACACCCCCGATTTACAGAACTCTAGGGTGTGTAGATGATATTATATAATATACTTATATTAACCTTTTTGTTATCTTTTAGGTCTCGTTTTCTCTTTACCTTTTTTACTCTGCTTGTTTTTGCTCAATGGTTAGTTCTCGTTCAAGAAAGGAGGAGGTTCTTCTCGGTTTTCAGAAACAGAAGCGACGCTAAAGCTGTTGTAGTTATCAATGCTACTGCTTCTTGGTTTGCCTGGTCTCGATCGTATGTTGCTACCCATCGGAAATGGTTCCTGCAAATACAACAGCAAAGGATAAAATTATGGAGCAAACGAATCACTGAATCTCATAACATAGTGACATCATAAGAACCACTAACAACGAAGTGAATCTGGATAAAAATGAGATGATTGGAACCAACGAAATGAAAACATAACGAGGAGATGTTTTATGAAGTGTTAATCTTTACCTGATCACCAGCATTTGGACCATCGGTGTGGAAGAGAATAGGCCGGCAACGTTTGTCTTCGTTCATTAAGCTTGAATTCTGGAAATGGGCAATTAGAGCTATTTTCCCTTGGATTCGAGCATATGTAAGGGTTGCCACCTTCTCGCTGTTGAACTTTTCCCACTTTTTGCCATTAAACGCCTGTGAGTGTGTTTAGAGCTTTTAACGAAATGCTCTTCCAAAAAAATCCAAAAGATATATGAAAAAGCAAGCAATAGAAGAAAACTGTACCTTAAAAAATGGGACAATCTTTTCAGGTTCGATAAGGTTAATGAAAGCATATCCCACATTGCATTTGTTCTGAAATCGGAAGGTAAGATTAGACTAAAAAAATATTGATATTTCAAATCACAAAAGCTCAGTTTCAGCATAAGACTTTTCTTATATAAAAAGGTAGGACGCCTGCTTGCCTTGAAGTCAATTGGCAAATAAAGGAAATCGTATGTTCCTTTACAGTGCTCGTCAATGGCAGATAGAAGCATCTTAGAAGTATACCTAAACCATAACAGCATAAAAAAAAAGAGTCAAGAGATGAAACAGAATACATCAAACAACCTACGAAGTTAACTAAAGATATAAACAAGGAATAAAAGGGAAACATTGAGTTCACTTACTTATTAGGAATGTTTTTAATCATCAATGTTGTCCTGCTATCATCCCCACGTAATATACGGTCAACATCGAGCTCATACAGTTTCTTGTCAGCATTACTAGAGCTAGACTCGCTTCTACGGTGAGAGAGGTTTCTGTATCGTTCATTCGGCGAGTCAAATGAGCCGGACATTGATGATAACATTGGGTTCCTCCCAGGGAAGAGATGAGACAACTGTTGAGGAGATCGCAGTACAGCATTTTGGGAATTTACATCCATGCGATTCCCACCAACATGGGAAAAACTCTTGTGAGAACCAATTTCCATTGGGTGGGAGGGTGAAGAGCCAGGAAACCCCATGCTACCATGAGAACCTATGTGGAAGCCAGATGATTCTAGAGATTCAGCTACATAGGCTTGTCTTCTTTCCCAGAAAGGTGAGTTTAATACTGGCGCAGATCCAATGTGGTGGTGCACAGGGGAAGATGCCATATTCACCATAATAGGAGGTGCTCTAGAGAATACAGTAGTAACAGGTGGGCGCTGAGTAGGAATGCTGTTGATGTGAGATGGCGAGTTAGGCCACATCATGCCACTTGACGGATTCTGTTGCTGAGTGTTAGCGCTGCTCCATAAACTGAGGTTAGGCCGGCGGGAGCTTTGATTCATGGGAGATCCTATGCCTACAGTCAGTAGCAATTTTTTTCTTATTCAATAAAACTATCAAGACAGTAGCAACTTTGAGATAAAGAACTTACCCCCTCCATTAAAGCCATCCCCTCCACGAGCATTATGTATCATAAAGCCTTCATTTGCTTTTGAGCCATCACTGACCATTTCAGAAAATGCTGTCGAGGACTTATATGGACTCCCATTTGCAAAGTTGTCGAGGTACTCCGGAAAAGAATGAGGATGAAGATTTGGCAGGCTTTGGATCCCCATATTTGAGCTATCAAAAGGGTGGCCATGCTCCTGAAGTCCGAGAGGCTTGCTGGCTGGAATGACGTTTGCAGAAGGTGAGAATCCAATAGGAATGCTGAGACTCCGATGACGTTCAATGAAGGAGTTCACAGGTGATCCAACAGAATTATGAATAGCCCGCATAGATCCACCATCCATAGAGGTTGATGAAATTATTCCTGGGAAATGTCTCCCTGAAACAGAGATATTTAACGGCAGTGACTTGAGTCCCAAGATGACAAATCACTAAAGAAAAAAGAAATATAAACCATGAATGCAAAAGCATACCCATGTGCCCGGATGATGTGTTATTAAAAGACATTTTAGGTAAAAACCCTTCAGCATCATGTGCAGCATACTGTGACGTGTATCTGGAAAAAAAAAATATATGAAAAAGGTGAGTCCGACAGCCCAACACACGAATTGGCGTCCTTGTAAAGACTTATAGCTGATCACATATACATGTTCAAATCAGTTTGTTTAGCATTTGCATTAGTTCAAAGCCACAAAGATATATAAACCAGGAAAAACAAAACAAAAAGCAATTTCCACCTTGTACCCTCCGGACAGGTTGCCACAAGTTTAAGCTGCTTCCCAGCAACCTCGAGTCCATTTAGTCCACCAAAAGCAGCCTCTGCAGCTCGAACATCAAAGAACTCTATGTATATCTGTGGGTTATCATGCATGGTTCTACGAATCTGCAAATCACAGAAACAGCATAAGAATCAAACTTGAAAAGTAAATACAAGGAGAACTGCATTATACCAACCTCTTTGATTTCTCCATATGATTTGATCATTCGATTGAGCTCTTCATTCGAAATAGAAGGATCAAGATTATTAATCAACAAGGCTCCTTTGCTCATATCTTGTTCTGAAGGATTTTCCTGATAGCAAGAAAAATTGTAAGCAAGACAGTAATCAACACAAGCTACAATCATAGTCCAAATAGCAAAGACAATATCTTCCTTAAGAAAATTGAATAACACCTTAGGGATAGAATAACGAATGTCAAGTTTCGCTCCTCTTAACAGCTTATTGTGGAGTGCTCTCGCCGCATTCTGAGCAGCCCTTATATCATAGTATGATACCAAGATAAAGCCACGATTCTTGCAAGCTGTCTGAAGAGCCTGGATATCTCCAAATTGCTGAACAATAGATTTATTTATCCTCAGTACCATGTGTTTCCTAAATAAAGAATCCAAGGGAACCAAAAACACTGCAGAAAGAATATACCTCAAAAAGAACCTTCAGCTCATAGTCTTCGATATTGCTACTGATATTTCTGGCCAAAAGTGTTCTGGATGGAATTTCCCCTCGATGATGTTCGCCAGCAGAATTATTGCCGCCTCTCTCACCATTTATGTGGTTCGCAGAAGAAAAAACATCTCCCTCTAGTTCCATGCCACCAACACTGCTGAAGAGGTCAAAATCATCCAAATCATCTCCATTGGCACGAGATTTACGCCCAACGTCACCCATCACTTCCGCAAAGAGATCATCTTCATCTGGGAGAAGATTTCCAATAGTTTGCGCCTCAATTTCTTCTAAAGATTCAGAAGGTTCTTCTTCACGGTGGGTAGCAACTGTGTTTCCAGACATAGGAGATAGCATATCATTTCTCTGTAGCCGTACTGCAAAAGCCATCAAAGTGGAGACACTCAACTAGTTAAAGTACAGTATGTCAGACCACACCATTAACGAACTTTCATAATCATATTATGCTGTACTTAATTAACAAACGGCTTTTGTTAACCATAGACGATTACTGGTTTCGGTAGCTGCCTGATAAAACAAATCAACATTTTAAGTAAAAAGCGGATCAGAAGCTTACGTTTTCTACTAAATAAGTCAGACAGTGAGCTGGAAAATAAACTGCTTTCCCACTGGCTACCACTTGTAGCGTTTCTTGCGTTAGGGCTAACAGACGGGTGCAGCCCAGAGAAGCTAGATTGCGGCTTCAGCTGATAACTTTCAGGTGTCCAGGAACTCTTTGGAAGATTTGGGTTTCGATCACGACCACCTTGGTTCTCGGGAATCATGTCTGTTTTCAGAAACCCAAATTGCCTCTGCCGAACAAAACAACAAGGATACTTGAGAAAAACAGTTTTAGACATCATAGACTATAGTGGCAGATAATTCCATATGTAACATAGTACCAGGATTCTAGAGCTACACAGTTAAAATCCTGAAACAATAAAACCAAGAGTTACCTCTGAGGCAATATGAATATCTTCATGAAAGTGAGAAGGTGTTGATACACCTCTCTGTTCCATTATATCAGACGGCATCGTGCAGGTGATAACAAATTTTGACTAAGAAGACTAGAATAAAAATCCTTTTTAACTTTTCAGTTTTGTCAACGAACCATAGCCTTTCCCCTGAAAAATTTAACAAACAGTGTTATACTCAAAGCCTAAAGAAACAAAATGCACTTTTCATTGCAACAGAAGGGCCCAATTACTCACGTATAAGCCAAAAGATCAAGCAAATATCTTCAAGGACACAGAAACAGAAGAATTATGTCACAACTAAGCGAACTCAACCCCCAAAACCAAGAATGAAACAAAGTTGGCAACTTTTAGTACCCTAGAAAGAAGTTTAAGAGGAAAATATCTTAGAGTAATTAAATCATATCACGCCTTATATTGCCTTAAATCGCCATAAAACGCTTCATTTAAGCTCGTCGAAATGCCTGGAAGACAAGATTAGGTAATTCAGAAGCCATAAAACTAGACAATTCGCCTAATTCCGGATCCTTGTGCAGCTCATTATATTCAAACAGGGAACCAACTCCTACCTAATTCATAAAATTCGGCACGGAAATAATCTATTTCAAAATAAATAAATAAAACCCTAAATCACCAGTAAACAAAATTCAAAAAAAAAAAACTTACCTAATTACAAACAAACACAATTACGCTTCCTCTACAACAAATTCGAACCAGAATTTCAACAAACAGCTGAAAAAAAAGTATTGAAGAATGGATCTCGCAGACCTCATACCTTCAAATATTACGATCCCCGAAGAAAACACAGCAACAGCGATGTAGACAGAGAAGAGAGAGATGGAACAGAATAATTCGATTTCTCTTTTATCTTCCTCCTTTCCTTTTTGTTTCCTTCTATCCAATCGCATCCATCAGATAATATTTAATTCAAAAAAAAAGCTAATAAAATAACCCAAAAAAAGTGAATCAGCGTTTTCAATTTTTTTTGTTTTGAATTTCCCCTCCTCTCAGCTCTCAAGACGCGTTGTTTCCAGCGAATAATTCGTGCGACCGGCGGTAATTCTACCGATTCCGGCGAAACTCTTCCCGCCGACGCTCGACTCCGGCACTCTCTCCGGTAGAGAGAAATGGAGAGGAGAGAGAGGGAGAGAGAGTTTATTTTTTGGTTTTTTTTGGTTTTTCGGTTAGTTGGTTCAGGAAAAAAAAAATGAACGAGAGGAAAAAACAAAAAGAGGGAAAAAAATTAGATTGAGAAGAGACGCGCTCTGCTACGTCGTATGCACCATGGATCTAGTGGTATGGTATGAACTTAAATCTGGACCGTTAGATTATGATTAAAACTCAATAGTATAATTACGGGACTCACACGAGGGTCTCGACGGCAGTCGACGAGTCGAGCTACCAACCAATGAGCCGGTTATTGAACGTGTGAACTATTTGATGTTTTTCTCTAACTGTGATTTATTTGCTTTATCTACACTGCACCTCTTTTTCTATTTGTGTATTATAATGTATATAAATGGTTAGCTTAAAGATCCATGAAGTGTTGGTATTGGGATCTCCGTCGAACATTTCATTTTGATTTCGTGTAATACAAAATATCTTTCTGAAAATATCTAATAGATAAGAAAAAAAATTATTCTCACATTTTGTGAGCATTAAGTATTAATCTAGTTCTAAAGTGTAAATCCACCTAAGTGTATTAGCTAGCTCAACTTAGAGTCTTGTTGAACATTAGGTTCAATATTTCTTGCATAGTTAACAAACACTTAAAAATCTCAAAACCATGGTGTCTTTTTTTATTAATGAATAATGATGTATTGTTCTTTATCTCTAGCCCACACAGTTCTTGGTATACAATACAAGTGTTCAATCATTTTCATTTCAAGTATTTGTTGTGATTAAGAAGAAAAAGAAAATTGCGAAAATTTCACTTTCTTGTAGAGCCAGCCAAAGCCAAGCTGAGCAGACAAAAACAAAGCCGAGCTCTAGTGGCAGAGAGTGGCGTGAGAGAGAGGGTCACTGTCCGAAATTTTAAATGCTAGGTGCTGCGTGAAGGATTAGAAAAGCATTTATTCTTAAAGATGCTCTTCTCAACGTATCCACGTGTCAGATTTCCATTAGTCTACACACCAAAAGCTGAACCAGCAAATCCTAGTTACAGCTGTGATCATCTACCCACCTTACCATCTAAATCTCCATGCACATTTCTCTCACGAGACGTTGGATTCATCGATCCACTTCTCATCAACTGATTTCGTGTTGCACACTCACAATGAAGACGAAGCTAACCGTATCAAACCGAACCTAACCGACGTTGAACTAGTACCCACGAATACTAAACCGTCTTCCATCTTCAAGTTGACAACGAAGATTTGATTATAATTAGCATTTAAGAAATCCTTTGTTTTAGACTTAAGTAGTGTCACGCTGGTCTCACATGCCTAAATCCTTGGAAATTTGGAACAGTTTAGGGTCTTTAATTATGTATTTATGATACTTGAGTTAACATCTAAAGATATCCAAAACTTCCGAATGAGATCATTGGCAAGAGAATAATTTAGTCTCTGTTATGCTACTCTGTTAATATTTTAATTCTTTCAAGTACATGTAAATGACAATTATTTTCCATTTTGTGGGTACTTATTGCAACTTGTAGGTTGTAAAAACACACACACACAAAGCAGTAACACGGAAATTTTTTGGTTTTTGCGAATCAAAATACAAATGAAACTTTGGTGCATGGAAATTATAGTATACAGTATTGATTTATTTTATACTAGTTTCTTAAAAAACAAAATATGCTTTAAAGATCAAAACCATGAAAATAAATAATATAAAAAGGGTTCACGTGCTACATCTTGAAGAACACGATTGGACAGAACAGCAAGACAGAACCAATAACCAATGGAATTATGGATCATCATATAAACTTTTTATATACTCATTGGATAATTAAATATTATAATGATTTCTAAATTATTTGGTTGTTAATATGGTCCACGCGGTCTCTTCTCCAGATCCATTATCTGCATAGATTTTCGTCGGTCTATTGCGCTATTTGTTATACAGACTCTCAGCCTATTTTATGTCGTTATTTGTCCTATTTTATTTTCAGCCAAACAAAAGGTTTATGATCCATAAATATACCATCAAAACACAAACATATAAGGTTTAACAACATCTATCTAATTTACAAGAAAATTTTCAAGTTTTGCAAAATTAAAAAATGCTGTAGAAATTACGTAGACAACCAATTTAATATACGGGTATTTGTAGTTTTTTTTTTTTGGAAAACGGGTCTAGTGTAGTTTTTAGATGTTTCAAAGTTGATTTGTGTAGTTTTCAGGTGTTTGCGGAAGTTCATGTTGGTAAGTTAATTAATGGTAGTTTAATGTTGATTTTAAAGAATTCGTAATGTAATGGTATAAGTTTTTTTTTTTTTTTTTACGGCATAAGTTTAAAATTTATTTTCAACCATTTTTCCATAAAAAATAAAGTCAAATTAAATTTGTTACACAATTACATCATTTGAGAGATGTTGTATGTATATGTATGGGCCTTGAGGAACCGTATACGTGAGTTATAAGTTCCTGAAAACCCAAAAAGTGAAACCAAAAAATATTTAGATAAGATCATAGATTAAAAAGATGGGCCCGTTGGGCCTATTCACAATCACTGTTGTAAAAACCTATCAAAAACATGATTAAAATATCTTATTAAACTCCTTTCTCTCTCTCGATCCTTCTTCGTCCTCTTTCTCTTCGTCTTCTCCGGCCTGTCGTTAATTTTTCCGATTCGTCTCTCTTTCTCTCATTTCTTCAATCTCAGATAGGCGAAGCTTATCATATTTCAGCCGGCTCCTGATTAGAATTCCGTGGAATAGTGGGGAAGAAGGAGAACGAGATGTCCGCAATGGAGATCGACGATCCGAAATCCGAAAATTCTGACCAGATCCTTCCCAGATTCTCGATCAATGGTTAGTTTTTTTCTCATAGATCGCAAAATTACTCAATTGATTCATTTGGTGTTCCTGAGGCAATTGGTATTTATCTGCATTACGAGAAATCTCGACATTGTTCATCGTTTGCATTTGGTTTTTCCAGTTCTGCCGCTGATGAAAACTTCTCAGGCGCAGCATGGTCTGCGACATGGTGACTATGCTCGCTATCGGTATTAACATGAAACCCTCTGCTCATCGCCTTACACTGCACTTTGAAAAAAATTAGGTGAGTTTCTATAATCTGTGCTATTTTGATTTGTAGGAGGTACTGCTCTGCACGGTTGAGGAGACTATACAAGTCCTTGAAATTTACTCATGGCCGTGGTAAATACACGCGACGAGCCATAATTGAATCGACTGTCACTGATGTTAGGTACTTATCTTCCTCTGATACTTGAATCGACCTGTATAGTCTCAATTCTCAAAAGCTGTCTTCTCGGCTTACTGTGATTTTGTGTTTAGCTGAACATGAGAGAAAGATTGTGAAGGCTCAGTTTTTGCTAACATTATAAATGAATAGGTGATTGTGTTGTACTCACAATGTGTTTATTTGAATAGGTTTCTTCATGTGGTTTTCTATATGGCGGAAAGAGCATGGAGCCATGCAATGGAAAAAAGACAGCTACCAGATGGGCCTAATGCACGGCAGCGGATATATTTGATTGGTAGGCTAAGGAAGGCTGTTAAGTGGGCTTCGCTTTTCTCGAGTCTGTGCTCTATCAAGACTGATTCCAGGACTTCTCTGGAAGCTGAGGTATTTCTGTGACCCTTAATGCTGCAGTATTCATATATATACATATGGCAGATATAGTGCCCTGAAAGGAAGAGAATAACTCTGTATAAGGCTTCTACCTTTAGCTCTTTCGTGAAAATGTATGTGTACTCTACAAACGTACGGCATGAGTCTTTATGCTTTATCCTACTGTTTTATAGGCATATGCTTCCTACATGAAAGGTACTCTGTTGTTTGAGCAAGATCAAAACTGGGAAACTGCGTTGGCATCTTTCAAAAACGCCAGGTTTGTCTTTGTTCAATATTGTTATTTTGCAATTTGGTAGGTTTTGTTTCTGAACATTATTCCCGTTGCAGAGCTGTGTACGAGGAACTCGGGAAGTATGGTGATCTTGAGAACCAAGTTCTTTGCCGGGAACGGGTTGAGGAGCTTGAACCTAGTATTCGATATTGCCTACACAAAATTGGCAAATCAAACTTGCAGACATCTGAACTTCTTCAGATTGGTGAAATGGAAGGCCCTGCGTTGGATCTTTTCAAAGCAAAGATAGAGGTGCGTATAAATATTCACAGTTAAATATCATTTTCTGTCAGCGTCACCACCAAAGCGTCAGCAGATTTTTTTTGTCGTTGAGTTTTCCTCTCTGTTGTTTGGAACTTGGATTCTCGCTTTTAGTGACCAACACACATGAACATCAAATTACTTGTATATGGTCTTGAGTACTCTTGAATGTCTTGCAATCGTTTAGTTGTGAACTATTTCTCATCTCCCTCAGACATTTTGGTCTATTAATATGATGTATATTACTCACTGTCACGTAGGCTGCTATGGAAGAGGCCAGATCTCAACAAGCTGCATCTCTTACAGAGTTTAACTGGCTTGGCTACAGATTTCCAGTTTCCAACCCAAAATCTCGGGTTTCTATTTTAAAAGGTTCGACTACTTGTTTCCTGATCTTCTCTTTTTGAATTACTATATTATGTTTTACAAATTTTGTCTGATAGCATAGTCCTAGATCTGGGAAAAGTTTGGTTGACCTTAACAGTGGAGTTACTGTTATGTGTTACCCTTTTTTAGTATACCTGCCTTTGTAGAAAGTTGAGCATCTCTCTGAGTCTCTTATTCTTTGTTCTTTGTTCAGCCCAGGAACTTGAGAAGGAGCTACAGGGTCCAACAGCAGAATCTCTCCCTGCAGAGAAAAAGCTAACCATATATGATAAATTATTCACTGCATATCTTGATGCTAGGAACACCATACGTAGTGATTTGGTGAGTGAATTTGGATGACACCTCCTGAATTATTGATCGGATTCACCGAATATTTTTACCCTATAAAGAATTTTGAAAGTGTAGACAAGTTTGTTTATCCCAGAGAGCAAGAGCATCTGTTTTTTTATGCATTGTTGCTTCTTTGATTAATTCTGCTAAGGAGCATACTATTTTTAGGTAAATGCAGGAAATGCAGAATCTGTTAAAGATGAACTAAATGGTCTGGACAAAGCTGTTGGAGCTGTGCTGGGACAAAGAACCATTGAACGGAACCAGTTGTTGGTTAAAATAGCAAAGAGTAAACTGAACAGGAAACGTGATGATAAAAGTGAAAAGGTCACCAGGCCCGAGGAGCTTGTTCGATTGTATGACCTTCTATCACAGGTTACCACTGTTCACTTGTTTGTTTTCTTCTCTAAAGCGGCTTTTCTTTTGTCAAATCACCGAGGAGACATCTCATGTGTTTCTTTTCTCTCAGAATGTCGCTGATCTGACTGATCTCATTAGCTCTGGAAGAGACAGGAAACCTGAAGAGATTGCCTTTGAAGAAGAGTGTCAGCGCAAAAGCTTGGCCTTCCGTGCTGAAAGGTTCAATTCTTCCTTTACCCTTCACTTGTTTTTAGCATCTGTGGTTAGAGTTAGGCTCTTCCAAGCAAAACCTATTCATTAAATTAGGAACCTGTTCCTCGCCACTCACTACTTTTTGATCTATCTTAAAACCTCTTATTATATTTTTTTAGCTCCTGTCTTGAGATATCCACACAGTTCTTTTCATATATTTACTGATAAATTTAGCTTTCATCACCCTCGATTAGATTAGTTGATGATATAATCTCGAATCTCTTTTTGCAGGTGCTTTTACGTGGCAAAGTCATATAGTCTAGCAGGAAAGAGGGTCGAAGCATTTGCCTTGTACTGTCGTGCTCGATCTCTTGCTGAAGATGCCCTGAAGAAGTTTCAGAGCATAGCAAAGAAAGATGAGGTAGGTATCCACTTATCATTTATTGGTCACATCATACATGGTCATTGACCAAATTTTCTAATAATTGTCAGGGAACAATTCAAGAACTGAAGACACTGAGCAAAGAATGCAGAGCTAACAGTTGCATAGAGCATGCGACTGGGGTTATGGAGGAAGAGAAGGCTCCAGAGAATCTGTCAAAGAAAATCTCAACTATATCACTTAATGAAACAGCCACTAAGGTACAATCTCACTTTTTTTTTGTACTCATTTCTTGCCTTCTTGATTTGTGGCTGTTTGGTATGGTATATCGCTAAATGTGTATTTTAACCAGGTGGAGAAGTATCTGTTGGACAAACTCGATGTGTATGAATCTGCGGTTGGCGATTCAAACGCGAAAGCAGCCCCAAAGATTGAACGGTTTCCACCAGCGTTCCAGTCGATACCGCGTAATCCAATCGTTCTAGACCTCGCCTACAACTGCATTACATTCCCGGATATCGAAAACAGGATGAAGAAAACCCGGAAAGGACTCATCAGCCGTTTCTGGGGATGAAACTTTCAACCTCTCTCAAGTTAAAAGAATCTCTGATTCGGTTTCCCTTTTTTTAACAGACTCTGAGACTTATTGTTGCCCTTTATTAGCTTCTGAAGCGAAATGCTTGAAGATTTCCTTTTTAAAGTTTTTTTTTTTTTTTTTTGGTTTAGTTTTTTAAAGAATCACAGTTTAGAACGAGGTTTACATTTTGCTTTTCATTTAGTGAAACTTGAAATTTTGGAAATATAGACATTTTGTTGTTATCTTATCTCTATTATGATTTGTCTCCGTTTTTTTATATAACGTCAGTTATCCTTGTACACTGTAGAAAGATTCTGGTTTTAAAACCTTTACCGGCTAAGGCATATAGACACCAAAGGATTCACACATACTTCAGAGTTCAGACTTCAGACCTTGTCTCTATGGATGGTGATGAGTCTATTATGTTCTGTTTATTTTTTTGTAAATGTAACTAATAGGTTCGAATCCGATGATTAGGAAAAGAAAAGAAGCAAAAGCGTTCCCAATAATTCTGTAGTTTCTCACACGTTCAGAGTTTTAGGATGTTTCTCCTCTCGGAATTTTTAATCTTAAAAAGTCAACTACTTTGGATTTCCTCTTTTCTTTATTCGCAGTAAAGTAAGTAAATACTCTCTCTCAATTTACAATTGAATTGGAACTGGACTCGCGAATTTATGGTATGACTCATGCATGTTGCCTCGTTATTCGTTGATCATCCCTACCATATTACCAATTGACTTATTTCTAAAAAGCATTCTCTTAAAAGGTTGTTTACCATTGATCATAACAATTTTGGATTTTAGAAGCTTATTTTGATGTGGTATTAGTAATTTTTATTAGCTTCCCTTAATTTATTTGTGGTTAGTTTATAAAAAGATATTTAAGAAAAGGGACAGGCATGGAAGGTTTCAAAGGTTTTGTAAGACACACGATCGATCAATTCACCACAAGACAACAAGAGAGAAAGAGTATAATTTTGTTTTGTTGTTCTCCATCGCACGATCTTTCCCTTCTTTTGCGCCCATTTTCCCCACTTCTCAACCATCCCCATAATCCCCAAAACAAGGCTTCCGATTTCCAAAAAAGACATAACATTTACTTTTTCCGTTTTTTCTTTGGGAGGGAAAAAAAAAACACCGTAATAAGCTCTGTCCGCGTCTCCGGTAACCGGCATTTTCCAATTTATCCATCCAAAGTGGAGGAGACTTCTATACGTGGAAGACGACGACGACGAAGAAGAAAAAGACGGAAGAGGAGGATCGTTCTTGGTCTCTTGCATTTCCCAGTGAAAAATGCATTTCGCTAAGCTCGATGATTCGCCCATGTTTCGCCAACAGGTTTTTTAATTTTTTTTTTTTCATTTTCAATTCGATCAGTCTCATTTTCCAGCTTCTTCATCGATTCCATTGCTCAAGAGATAGAGATATTGTATGTTCTGTTTAATTTCTCTTGCCAATCTATGATCAAAGAATAAAAAATAAAAAATTGGTTTTTCTTGTACAATGCGCCTGTAATTTCGGATACATTGCGGAAATGTGGATGAAAATAATGATGTATCACAAATTCGTAACTTTTCATCAATTTCAATCCGATTTAGATTATTAAGACAAAATCCGATGATCATGATTCTCTGTGAAATTTGCAATGTTGTTTTTTCTAGATGTCAAAATGTAGGAGTTGACTTCTAATTTGATATGTTTGTTACTGTTTGATTTAGATTTTGGTCAATTTTTTGGAAAACAGATGCAAAGTATGGAAGAGAGTGCGGAGATGCTGCGAATGCGATGCTTAAGGTTCTATAAAGGAAGCAAAAAATACACGTAAGCTCTCTTACACAATTACACTATCTTCAGCTGTCTGTGTAATAATTTTGATTTTGATTTTTCTTTGGATAATTAGGGAGGGACTCGGAGAAGGGTATGATGCAGATATTGGATTCGCAAACGCACTTGAATCTTTCGGTGGAGGCCATAATGATCCCATCTGTGTTGCTTTTGGAGGTACCTCCCTTCTTCTTCTTCTTTCTCTTTACTATTTCTTCTTTCATGCTCTTTTATCTCAAGGAAGAAATATCTTGTTTTTCTCTCAGGTCCTGTAATGACAAAATTCAATATTGCTCTACGAGAAATCGGAACTTACAAGGAAGTTCTTCGTTCTCAGGTACTGAAAAAATCCAATGCCTGCAAATATCTCTCTATATTGAACAAGTGCATAACTGAGCTATGATGTTTTGTCAACACTTTTTCAGGTAGAACACATGCTGAATGATCGGTTGCTTCAGTTTGTGAATGTTGATGTCCAAGAAGTTAAGGTATATATATATATATATATATATATATTCTTAGTTATACATGACACGCCAAACATTCTTGTATGTATGCTCAACATTTTCCCTGAATGGCTTTGACTTACATCAGATCCAACTTTTATTTCTCTCATGTAGGAAGCACGTAAACGGTTTGACAAAGCTTCCGTTGTATACGATCAGGTGCGTTGAATGACTTCAAAATGTGTCAATTTATGCGTAAAGATCTTCCATTTATGTGCATCTGAATGAAAACAGGCACGAGAGAAATATCTTTCATTAAGGAAGAGTACAAGATTGGATGTAGCTGCCACAATTGAGGAGGTATGTCAAATATCCTTATTACAGTACTTTGTTTACCAAGTAAACATTCACTTTTTTTTTCTTCTGGAAAAACTAATATTGGTAGAGAGACATTTTCAGGACCTACATAGCGCAAGAACAACGTTTGAGCAAGCCCGGTTTCATCTGGTAAACACTTTGTGTTAAGATGCTACGAGAATTCCAAAAGGTATTCTCTTATGTAAACGTACATAATGCTTGCTTGCTTGCTTCTTCCTGTCCAGGTTAGTGCACTCTCTAATGCGGAAGCTAAAAAGAGATTTGAGTTCTTGGAAGCAGTCAGTGGAACGATGGATGCTCATCTCCGTTTCTTCAAACAGGCAAGCTTTTTCTTTAAAACAAAGCTTTTTAGAAGCAAGAACACAAAAAAAACTTTCTTTAACTGTAACCAATCAATTTGGTTTTACAAGGAAACCTATATCATACATTAGTCTCTTTTCCTGCTCCCTAACTTGATTCGCTTTCTCACAAGTGATTCCTTCTTTCAGGGATATGAGCTGCTACACCAAATGGAGCCTTTTATTAATCAGGTCTGATAATACAAGACTTCTTGTCTCTTCTGATTTGCAGAGATTCTCTCTGTAATATTTGATGTTGAATTGAAATTTGTATGGCAGGTGTTGGCGTATGCACACCAGTCTAGAGAATGTGCAAACTACGAGATGGCATCACTTAATGAAAGGATGCAAGAGTACCAAAGGCAAGTTGATAGAGAAACTAGAACCTCATGTGGTTCTCCAACAGGAGATGGCATGAGACATAACTCAAGAAACTCGCAGAAAGTCATTGAGTCTGTCATGCAGTCTGCTGCTAAAGGAAAAGTAAATAAAATATAATTCTACTGAGGCTACTCATCAAACTCCTCTGTTATCTTCATTTTGATATTTATCAGTTGGCTTTACTGTCCTCCAGGTTCAGACCATAAGACAAGGGTACCTGTCTAAACGTTCCTCGAACTTGAGAGGTGACTGGAAAAGAAGATTCTTTATCCTTGATAGCCGTGGGATGCTTTACTATTACCGTAAGCCATGGAATTGGTCTTCAGTAAGTTGCAAAACTAATTAAAAAAAATGTGTTTTTTGATCCTTCCTTGACAAAACATATTGACAACATTTGTGATTCCTTTATTGTATCTCTACTTAATCTTTGAAGCTCTATGTATCAGGGAAATGGAAACCGGTCTATTGTTCATAGGAATATGAGTTCAGAAAACAGTCCTGGACTGCTAAGCCGGTGGCTGTCTTCTCATTATCACGGTGGTGTGCACGATGAGAAACCAGTTGCACGTCACACTGTGAATCTGCTGACCTCAACGATCAAAGTCGATGCAGATCAAACCGACCTAAGATTCTGCTTTCGAATCATTTCGCCAACAAAAGTCTATACATTGCAGGTATATTAGCAAGAACATGGCTGAAAAGTGAAAAAAGATCTTCAGTTTCCTCTGACTGACTGGAACTTCTTGAATTGTTATTGATGTAGGCAGAGAATGCGCAGGATCAGATGGACTGGATCGAGAAGATAACCGGTGTGATTGCTTCTTTGCTGAGTTTCCAAACACCTGAAAGAGCAATCATGGTAAGGCTTCATAAGCTACTTACATCTGAATCTTTCTTGGTATCGTTTTTCACTAAAGAACATCATTTCTTGCAAATTGTTACAGCGTCTTTCTACAGTGGACGGAGGAGATACGTTCTCTGCAAGTGATTCAGGTTCTTTAGCAGATCCATATGACATCGAGCAGGCAGAGATTGGAGAATCCACAATGGACAACCCCATGACTGAAAGAAACCGTTCGAGGTTCTCAGGGTGCTTGCAGCAGCATGACATGGCCAAGACTGAAAAGCCAATTGATGTCTTGACAAGAGTCTTGGGGAATGAGAAATGTGCAGATTGTGGTGCTCCTGAACCTGATTGGGCCTCTTTAAACCTCGGTGTCCTCATATGTATTGAATGTTCTGGTATACATCGTAACCTTGGTGTTCACATTTCAAAGGTAAAGCCATTCAAAAATCAAACACTCTCAGGCTTCTCACATGGTGGTTTGTCTTTAAAAGTATCCAACCTTGTCGTGCAGGTGAGATCACTCACACTTGATGTTAAAGTATGGGAGCCATCGGTCTTGACGCTGTTCCAGTCGTTAGGTAACGTTTATGTAAACTCAGTGTGGGAGGAGTTGTTGAACTCAGAGAGTAGATCTTCAAGTGCTAGTAAGTCTTCTTCAGGGTAAGTGACTATAAGCATTCTCTCATCACAAACTACTTCTTGCATGTGTTTTACAAAGTATTAAAACTTCTTTCTATGTTATTAGCACTCCCAAGTCAGATCGACCAAGAAAGTTTCTTGCAAGGAAGCCTGGTTTCAACGATCCCATTTCTGTTAAAGAGTTGTTCATTCACGCAAAGGTATATTATTATATCAGTCTGTGAGTCTGTGAGTTAATGAGCAAAGTTTTTGAAGATCTATGTTGCTAACTTCAATGGCTAATTACAGTACTCAGAGAGGATTTTTGTCCGGAAAGCAACAGATAGTGAGCATTTTGAGGCAGTTTTCCAAGAGATATGGGAGAATGTCCGAGCCAACGACAAGAAATCAGTTTACAGACACATTGTCTGCTCTGAAGCAGATGTGAATGCGCTACGTGGACAAGCATCGTACACAGTGTCTTTGCCTTTAGCAAAGATGATGCAGATGGAAGCCAAGGAGGAAACACTTGAAGCCAAATTCAAGAGCATTGAAGAGGAGTTTAGTGAGAATCCAGAGGGATATTCAAACTCTGAAAGTACGGTCAGAGAAGAGACTTCAAGCGACTGTTCTTTGCTTCACCTCGCTTGTCTCTCTGCGGATATCGGTATGGTGGAACTTTTGCTTCAGTACGGCGCGAAGATCAATGCAACGGATTCGAAAGGTCGGACTCCACTTCACCATTGTATCATCAGCAGGAGATATGCAATTGCAAGGTTGCTACTTATGAGGTAAACTCAAAATAGACTTCATCTTGAGATCTTCTTAGCTTTTATCAAACAGGTGTGTTAGAAGTCTGATACAATGATTGAATCACAGGGGAGGAGATCCAAATGCTGTGGATAAAGAGAATAACATACCGGTGAAGTATGCTTCGGAGACAGACCTCAACGACAGCGAACTGATTGCTTTATTAACAGACTCCAAAAGATGATAACATACACTGATGATGAATCGAATTGACCATCTCATTTGCTTAATACACAGAAAGCGGAATGGTATAGCACTAGAGAAATGTTGCTCTCTACTGAACTCTTTTTCCGCCTGCTTAGATTGTTTCACATTCTCTTTTTTGCCCATTTAATCGGCGATTTGTTCATGAAGAGCTTAGAGAATACAGTACATGTAGATTTTGTTTTTTTTGGGGTTCTTGGTGCTTTTTAGGTTGATATTACTTGTTTATATACTCTGGTGTACATATGGTCTTTTATGGGGTTGTATGTTCTGTAAGATAAAAACCTCTGTTTTTCTTGTTTCTGTAATGAAAGACAAAGACACAATTGTGTTCTTCGATTTCAGACAATTTGTGGTTCACCACAACGAACCTGCTTTGAAACATCAATATGACAACATATAAAGTCTTAATCCACAAAACCAGATCATTTGATTGATGTGTCATGTGTTTCAACGTAATGTGTTTCGACAATCTTCTTTGATCAAGAATTTACTGTAAAACGCTTTTAGTCGCAACATCACTTGTTACATTTAGTACATGAAACGTTTTACAAACGTGAGATGATCAGGAGATATCATTAACTACAAACCTGCTTTCTCTCTTCTTAAACTGGATTGTTCCTAGCCTATAGAAATTCCAAGATAAACAGCTTAGTTTTGTCTCCCATTCATCATCAACTTCGGAGATGTCATCATGATGGAAACTGCTGAGAAGTGAGAAGTGAGAAGTAAATCAATCGAATCCAAAATGTCTAGCTGAAGGCAAAATCCGTTCTGAAGCAAATGAATTGGCCTAGACGAGTGAGAAATGACGAAGTCAAAACCCAGCAGTCTCCTTTGGAACTTTATCTGCTTTTTGGCTTTTCGTCTGACAAATTTATGAAGCAGCATCGGCTTCCATGTTTTGGTTTGTTGAAACGCAACTCTCATTGATTAACTCAATAACACTCGAGGACTCAGGAACATAATTGAGCCGAACCATATTCACCATAACCTTCTCAGCCGCCTCCATTTCTCCCACTTTAGCAAAACCAGAAAGCAGAGCCCTGCACGTTGATACACTTAGCTTACACCCATCAGCAACAGCGTTCTTAGCAAACATTTCATCCACTAGCACAAGCGCCTTCGTCGTCATCCCTTCTCTCAGGAAAGCACTAATGATAACACTGTACATTATCCCGTCCGGCTCGATTCCTGCAGCTATAGCCTCGTCGAATATATCAAACATTTCGGATCTTCTACCCAGTTTTTCATACCCGTTTAGAAGAGACGTGTAAGTTACAACACTAGGCATCAGGCTCGCCGCCTTCATCTGCAGCAAAAGGTCTTTCCCAGCTTCCACATTTCCTTCCTTGCAGAGATAATCAATCATAATGTTGTATGTCACATCATTGCACTTGCTAAACCTATCAAACGACCCATCCATCATTAGCCGATTTATCGATTCTGTTTTCCCAAACTTGAAAACCCAATTGATATAAGCATTGAAAGGGGCGGCGGTAGAAACACAATCCTTCTCGTTCGTCTCAAAGAGACTTAAGGCTCTTTCCTCATCGTTCCATCTGCAACACCCATCCACGAGCGTTGTGTACACAAAACTATCAGGAACTAATCCGTTTAGCTTCATCTCGTTGAATAACCGGAAAGCCTCCGCTAGATCCCCGGTTTTGCAACATCCGTCTATCATTGTACAGTAAGTCACTGCATTAGGTGGGAAACCTTTCCCTGACATTCCGTTGAAAAGTTCCTTAGCTCTTTCCATTTCAAAAGACCTGCAGAAGCCACCAAGCAACATGTTGTATACGATGACGTTAGGAGCCACACCTTCTTGATCCATCTCATCAAATAAACGAGTAGCCTCTTGCATATTCCCCAACTTTGAAAACCCATCAATGAGCGTACCGTACGAGAATACATCAGGTTTAATACCCTTTCCACGCATTTCCTGGAAAATCTCCTCCGCATCATTTACTTTGCCGTTCTTAACAAGACCGTTCATAAGAACAGTGTATGTCTTAGCATCCCCAGAGATCCCTCCTTCGACCATGGATCTGAACGCCGAGCACGCTTCTACTACTTTCCCCTTTTTGCAATACTCACTGATCAGTCCCGTGCAAAAGACCTTATTCGGAACTACACCACAATCCAGCATCTCTTTGACATACTTGTCCGCGGTTGCAAATTCCCCTGCCTCTATATATCCACTGATAAAAGCCCCATAGGTGAAAGCATCAGGCTTTAATCCGTTCTCGACCATTTCAACCAGATAAGACCTTGCTTCTTCCATCCTTTTGGCCTTTGAAAGGCCAATGATAAAGGAATTGTAGCAAAACGTGTCTGGTGCGATTCCTTGTTCCTTCATTTCTTTCAACACCCTCACTGCATCTTCAAAGCTACTCTTCTGGAGAAAGGTTTTGATCAAAGTTGTATATATAACCACATTGGGTCTGCATCCACTTGCACCCATTTCCTTCACAATGTTATAAGCTCCATCAAGATCCCCAGAAGAACACATGCCTTTCACCGCTGTACCATAAACATATGGAGATACAACGATGTTCCTCTTTTTCATTTCAACAAGTAACTCACAACCATTGAGTACATTCTTCTCTCGAAAGTACCCCTCGATCAAACTCGCATAAGCCCGAGCACCAGGTGTCACTCCCGACGTGATCATCCCATCGAAGAGAGCCTTTGCCTTCTCCATAGCCCCTTCCTTTGACATCACACAAACAAAAGAATCATACACCTTAGGATCAATGTTGACTCCATTAGAAACCATCTCATGGACTAGTCCATTCGCAGCATCTGCATCTCTCCCCTTGAGTAAACCCTCAATCAGAATACTACAAGTCACATTATCAGGAAACACACCAAGACTATTCATCTCTACCAACAACGATTTAGCAACTTCTAGTCTGTTTCGCTTACACAATCCATCTATAAGCATGTTGTACGATTGCTTCAATGGCACCAATCCTTTGCAAATCATCGACTTCTTCAGCTCAAGTGCTTCATCCAGATCTCCCTTTTTACACAACGCATCCAACAAATGGTTACATCTCGCCGAAGCAGGAACCAATTCCAAATCTATAGCCCTATAAATCGCGAAAACAGCTTCATCTAATAGCCCTTTCTCAATGTACCCATTAATCAATATCCAAAACAGAGCTCCGTCGTCACTACCCTTTCCCGCAAACTCTCGCGAGCATCTCACAACCGAACTCCAAACCTCATCTACAGGCCATTTCCTCTCAATCATCCGGATTACAACACTATGAGCTTGCGCAAAACTACCGAAATGACACAGTACCGAAGCGAGAGACGTAAACGAATCCAGCTTCTGCTCCGTGACCTTCTGAGAATCGACCCAGTTGAAGAAACTCAAAAGCCTAGCGGGATCGTCGACGCGTTTAGATCGTAAAACGGATAGAACCACTTCTGGATTCAGCTCGATCGAAAGATTCGAAGAGCTCAGAGCGTCGCGCCAGTTCCCTTGGTTGAGGATTCCCGCTATTTCAGCTGATGCGTCGGGAGTTTTCCCAACGGGAACGGAAAACGATCGGAAAAGTAAAGAAGTCCCTCTCAGTCTCACAGCAAAACATCTCTTCCTGAAAATCGTTGATCCCATCATCTCTCCGTTACCGGTGATTCAGAAACCTCGTCGGAGAAGATTAAATCAAAATACGATTAAATAATAGCCCACTATTATTTGGGCTTTTGGGCCCAGATACTTATGTGCTCCTTTTTCGCGGGACAAACTTAAAATCGCCGAACATGTCTGAATTTGCATTTCCGGGAAATTCCACGTGATTTACGATTTTTACAGAAAATATTAAAAAAAATAAAATAATCAAAGTTCTGGTATGTTATTAGTTGACGAGAGACGTAGAATAAAATAAAATAAGAGTGTGTAGGTCTAAAGAAACTTGTATGGAGGGGTTATGGGAGAGATATGATGAAGATCCCCACTAGAGTGGGAATTTCAAATGGTGCATGAATGTTTACCCAAATACATAGTGTGTGAAATGCATGGTTTGACCAAATCTCTTTCTTATTTTGTTTTGACATGAGCCAAACAAAAAACGAAGAAAAGTCGACGGGTATGGGTAAACATAAACTAATTGTTAATATATCACTTGTTTAAAATTGTTGAACGTGTTCTAAACTTCTAACTAATTCCACATTTCCACAGCATATGTGTGTGTATAATTACATGTAGTCTAGACGATTTCTTTTTGTAAATACGCGAGGGGTAAAAAAAACCATGGGTTTAATCTCTTTTGTGTGGTCGTATTTGACTTCTAGATTACCATAGATTTTGATAAAACGCCACTTAAACCTCTTTAATCATGAAAACTAACTACTAACTATGATTCAAACAAATCATAGTTAGATAAAGCGATATGCTATCGATGAAACTTGCTCTCCAAATCGTTAAATATGATAACATTGTCAAGTAATCATGCGAATCCAAGTTAAAATTCCATTCACCAAAAAAAAATCAGCTTAGAAATGTTGGTTTTTACTATTGTTACATTTTTCCTAATTGATTAAGCTTTGCACACACACAAACAAAAGAAAGAAAAAATCGAATCATCGTGTTGGAAGCAAGGAAGCAGTGACTAATGAAAGCAAGTTAATCGAGCATGACTAAAATAATCTTAGACGCTTTCATCGTCATTAGCTACATTTAAGTACTACTACGACCCAAGTTGGCTACAAAAACGAGTGCATTCCATTTGAATAACCATTAAGTTGATTGATAATATAAAATAATAATCTGTGCTCTATGACGGTCAAAGAAAACGATTATAGGTAAAAAAAAGAAAAAATCAAGTGATGCTTAGACAGAAATAGTATTTCTTCATCGAGAAAGATAAGTTTTCCAAATTCTATTAGCAAACAGTTATATTCTGCCAAAGTAAGATTTACCCTGTCTAACCAAAAGAAAAACTTATGAAAGTTCTCAGATTAATGTTTTTTTTGTTCAGAATGCTACATTTGCTGATTTGCATGATTGTTTCTGAACTTTTACATTAACACTTGTATTTAAAAACAAGTTTCCGGCGACGATTTTAATAAATGGCATAAGCCGACAACATTGAAGCACTGTCGGTGGGGGAGAGTCCGTATTTAAGATTGTTACAGATGATTAAGAAAATTAATTTTGTCGTATTTTCGTTATAATACGACCGGAGCAAACAATATTTTTTTGTATGAAACTATTCTTAATTAGACGAACCGAATTACGAGGACATCTTATTCTTGACAAGTCCGGTTAATTGGAACAAAAATTAAAGAGCAATTAATAATTATCAAGTTGCTATTTTTTAAAAAAAAAAAGGCGAAATAATTTTGAAAACTATTCCACCATCTATAACAAACCTGCTAGAGTTTAGTAAGTCTTTATAACTACAAGTATTTGTTTTAAAGCAATATTAACTTAAGTCGTTAACTATATAGTTGATGTATTTGGGGATATAAAGACGTCCAAAATGTCCAGCACAAATGTTTTTTATGATGTCTTGACACTTGCCATATGCCTAATGAATAAGTTGATCTGTTATACTTTGATTTTGTCGACGATTGATTATGCTTAGGTATAATTAAGTATGTTATCTCTAAATTTGTTTTTGTTTTAATGTTATCTCTAATTGACTTGTGGAAGTTATCTTCTTCTATGATGGAGCCATGCGATTAACTTAACATTAAAATAAAATAAACGTTTTATTTAATCAGTCCTATGATTCCAAGTCAATTGACGTACATGGACGGCTATTATAGACTATATAGTAATGTATATGGGTGATTGGGTGTTTAGAGGTTTTGTTTGTTTTTATATGAAAATTTATGAGTTTTCACAATTCATTTACGCATAGTACTTCTATGTTTTATCTTGTACCAAAATGTGTGATAAATTAAGTGAAAGACAGATTTATAAAACTAGTGACAAAAAAAAGAAGCTGATTACAACATAATTGAAATAATCCTGATCAATTAAACTAATTGCAATCTGGTGCAATAATACATGCGATTAAAGAAGACGCAGGTAGGTAGGGTGCTTTATTTGGCTGGACCGTTTTAAAGTTCGTGTTGTGTATTTTTTTCCAGCTTTAAGATATGATTCTCACCTTTTATCTACGAGAAAGATAGAAAAGTCATTAATAAAAATTATACTACTACAACTCAATAATAATATAATTAGTGTTTTATTGAGTTAAAATGACGTCATCATCTGTAGTCTAGCCTAGCCCGTTTCTTCATCTAAACGACTGTCACGCAACGTGCGTGCGTGACTAGACGTAACCGAACTCGATAGGAACAAACTTTTTAAAATAATATTCATATTTATAAGGAAAAATAAAGAGGAAAGAGTAATTCATTTCTGGCTTTTACCTGCGAGACCCACGTGCGTTGGAAAGGGGACTGCTCACCGCGTGGCGTGTGATCATTCGTTCTCTGGGTAACCGGCAGGTCACTCCAGCGTTAGCCCACATGCAAAAACGACGCTTAATCAACTCGTTTGAATAGCATGGCTCGAGTCCGCCAATCAGATCTCTTACGAGCCATTTTGTACATGACCAGTGACTACTACTACTACTGTGAGTAATCAGACCTCTTTTAATAAATCCGATTGGATAAATTCGGTTGGAATCCGGCACTTGTGTCCGTGAGCGCGTGTGTCTCACTCTTTAGAGATGACAGAGTGCGATATGATGTGGCATTGTTGCGATAAGGTTCAAAGATCATTTTTTTTTTTCTGTTATTTAATCGATAAAGATTAATGTATAGTGTTATTTGTTTCGTAGTTAAGTTAATTTTTTTCCATATCATGTACGAAATGAAATTTGTATTACCTTCCTACGTTCCAGCTTTAGTTGCTGTTGACGAAAAAATAAGACTAATATTAATAGTTTAAGAAAACAATTAATTAAGAGGGATATTGTTATTTAAGAATAACCAGGGAAAGTAGGGGTTGGTCTGTAGGTTAGGGTTCAAAGAGGGAAGAGATTAGGAGAAAGGAAGCATGAAGGCGTGACCCATTTCTTGAATTAGTGCTCCTTAATCTGGCGACACGTGTAGGTCCCAGTGTAATCACTTCACGTTGTTTTTTAAATAAAATAAGTATGTGCAACAAAACAAAGTCCACAAAATTAATTAAATTATGTTGTATTACACAAATATTATATGCTCCCCCTTTTACTATATGTATTTCAGCCCCACCCTATTTTCTATATTAAATTAAAATTGTATAAAGGTTAACCTGAAAACATCTTATCATGGGTTGGTAATGACACATTAACAGTGTTAAGGAATATATTTTCGTTCATTTTGCCAACATTTGTGTTTCTTGCAATGTGTTTCTACAGTAGAGTGTCACATGATCTTATTCTACAACATAGGAAAATACTCAAATTGCCGACAACAAAAAGAAAGGAAAATACTCAAATTAAGTCTTATAGTTTCGATATTTTACGAATATGGTTTGAAATAATTATGGATACCAAACAGGATTTCGTAACTTGAAAGACAACAACAAAAACAGAGCACATTTTGCTCGTTTTCCATCAACCCTATTTCCTCCAATTTGAACACATCATGGACCGATCATCAATATTACGGAAACAAAATAAATACTATTGAAAATAGATGGCTATATAGATTTACTTTAGCTATTAGAAATTGACATATAAAGGGGACATTCACGTGTGTGAGCATGTACTACTATACGCACCTCGATAGTTGATATATCCGTCGATAATATCAATTTATAAAACCGAAATTAAATGATTTTTTGTTATACTTATCTTTTTAACCATATTTGATAGTGTACTATTTAGTCTATTTTTGTTTGCCAACCTCTGTATTTAATACTTCTTGTACTATTAGTTTCACTTATAGGTCTATCACTATGTATTTGTCCCAATAATGGTCCTTACTTTTATAATATAATACAGATTTAATTTCACCGAAAATGATAGTACTATATATTTGAAATTTATACAAGATTGAAATAACGAGGTGATTAAAGAGGTGTATTAGCTTCAAACTATTTGCAAAATTATCCAAACTTATGTTGATATATCCTGTTTATATAACTGAAATACTCGGAAGACTTAAGAGATTCGAAAGAATAATTTATTTTACATGTACTTATTATAATACCAGATTATTTTGTACTTAAAAGACATGATTTTATTGGAATGTATGATAGTATTCTTTTAAAAACAAATGAGATGGTATTTCTTTAAAAAAAACTATTATGCCAAATGTAAAATTTTAAAAGTCCATATCAAAATTTTAAAATTTATATATACTCGTCAGATTATATTTAAGTCTGAGTAGGAATCCAAGAAATAAAATTGATCAGCTCTGTACGACATGGTATGGATAATTCAATAATACAGTATGTAGTAAGAAATGAAATGTATATAACGAGCTAATCAGCTAACACATGCTCTGAGAAAGCTGTGTCTACTTTTTTGTGTGTTCGATTATTAAATTGACAAGGTATAATTTCGTAGGCTTTCAGGACACCAGATCGTTATTTTATTTTATATGGTGATGGACTTTTCTTTATTTTATTTTTTTAATCAAAACGGTGATTTACGTTTAAACTTGAAAGACTTCCATAGATTTGATTTTGGGTAAGATTAAATAAAAAAAAAAAAGAAGAAAGAAAAGAAAGGGTTTTTCTTTTTAACGGACAAAGATTCCTACTATGGTTGCTTTTAGACCACACACAAATGCTACACAGTACTCTTGGGTCCCACACCTCTTTAGCAAGTGCGTTACCAACACGTGAATTATCTCTCCCAATTTCTCGTCCGCTATATCGTCTCCTCGACATATCGCGTGTAACGTGTTAATGCTGGACACTGTTCGAAGGAAGAAACACTGTTTTAATTCTATCTTTAGCGTGTTGAATTGATACATAAAGAATAAACAAAACTAATTGACAAACTGGTAAATTATTTGCAATGTTCATATAATATACATGTTGATAAAATGAATTATCGAACATATGAATCGAACACAAAATTTATGACATTTAACAAGTGAGAATCTAAATTAAAAAAATCTATTAGTGTAAAACATGTATGGTTGTCAAATGCGGAAAATGTCGCGACAAATTTATTGCTTATAAAAATGTATCGAAACGTACCAATGTGTATGATTGTCCAATTGTCATAGAATTCGTGTAATAACGTAGAATATCTTATCATTCATGCAATTTATATCTATTTTGGTATAAAGTATGCAAGATTTGTCATATATGAAAAATGTTACGAAGAATCTGTTTCTTACAAAAATGTACTGAAACGCACCAATGCATGATTGTCCAATTGTCATAGAACCCATACAATAACGTGAAATATCTTATCATTCATGCGAAAATAAATAAACTATATATATTTTGATAAAAAGTATGCAAATTTTGTCATATATGAAAAATGTCACGACGAATCTGTTTCTTATGAAAAGTATTGTAACGCATTGATGCATGATTGTCCAACTGTTATAGAACCCGTACAATAACGTGAAATATCTTATCATTCATGCCAAAATTAAATAAACTATATATATTTTGATATAAAGTATGCAAGTGTTGTCATATATGAAAAATGTCACGACGAATCTGTTTCTTATGAAAAGTATTGTAATGCATTGATGCATGATTGTCCAACTGTCATAGAACCCGTACAATAACGTGAAATATCTTATTATTCATGCGGAAATTAAATGAATTATATTTTTTTTTTTGTAACATATGCAAGGTTTGTCATATATGAAAAATGTCACGACAAATCTGTTTCTTATAAAAAGTATTTTAACGCATTGATGCATGACTGTCCAACTGTCATAGAACCTGTACAATAACGTGAAATATCTTATTATTCATGCGGAAATTAAATGAATTATATATTTTTTGGTGTAACGTATGTAAAGTTTGTCATATATGAAAAATGTCACGACAAATTTGTTTTTGTAACACATTGATGCATGATTGTCCAATTGTCATAGAATTCGTACAATAATATGATATGTATTATCATGCTTGCGGAAATTAAATACATTATATCTATTTTGGTATAATGTATGCAACGTTGACACATGTAAAAATTGTATCGACAAATTTGGTTCTTATTAAAAAAATCCAAATGCATTGCATGATTGTCCAATTGTCATAGAATTCATATAATAACGTGAAATATCTTATCATTCACTTTAAACATTTTTATTCTAGACGAAATATCTGGTTTGTGTTAAAATATTTCATGCAGCAATTATGTCTTTATTTTGTTTAAAAAATATGTTTTAGAAAACAGTAAACTAGCTTGTAACATGAAGATCATTTGTAAATTGTACAAACTATCAAATACAAATAACATGAATAATGGGATATAAAAGGTTCATTCGTAATTTGGACATGATTGTTTTTTGTAAGAACACTAATTAATCCGTTTGCCAGCTGTATATGAAGTGGTTACAATATTTTCATTTATTTTTAGAAACTAGATTTTTTTTTTTTTGGATTTAGAAACCATGTTTCTTCATTAAGTTTCCATATTAGCATCCAGATTTATGACGAGGTGCACAGTATAATTTTTTAGAGATTTGCAAAATTTTATCTTGTAATTTAGTTTTACTAAACAAAAACTGAAAAGAATATTTTCTCTCCTTAAAAAGATTTGAAAAGTAACAAAAGGAGCAGGAGAATATTTTTTACTTGTTCATAAGGTAATAACTCGAGTACTACAAATGGAATAATTTGTTCGAATTTTCTATTTTCGTCCGGCCAACAAGACATTGTATTTTACATATTTTTAACATAGTTTCCAGTTCATATAATATTCGACAATGTTTTTATTTTGGTATTGTTTGACTTGTAATTTTAATTAAGAAACAAAAACAATAATGAAACGTCATTGTTTTTCCATAAAAAGAAAAACAGGGTAAATTAAATACGAGAGATTCACGAGATGAAAATTCTCAAAAGCGCATGATAGTCAAAAGAGCTTGGAAAATGACCCAGAAATATCAAAAGAATGCTATAATGCGCTTTATCTTTGGTGCCACGTAGCTATTCAGCAAGAGATAAATAGAAGACCATTCTCTCGTCTTCTCTCGTCTTTCTCTCTACGTCCACCAAGACCCTGCCTGTTTACAGCACGACAAAGCCACTTCCCAATAAAAACACAACACCTTTCCTATTGACGCTCTCGTTCACAAACTCCGTTATCTTTTCTAACCAATCAATATTCGACGTATTTTCACGACGCGTTGACACCGTTAGTCCCCATCTAAAAAAGTTAAGCAGCCTTTATTACTTGCTAATCTAAATTACTACCATTAAATTTACCAAAAATTGACATTAATTATTATTTTCATTTTTCTTTCCATAAATTTCAACCGCTGGCTTAACACTCTTATTTTTTGTTTTGTCAAAACAGATGGTTTATTGCACACTTCGTTATTTTTAGTTGGTCTTGATTTCAACATAGGTATTTTCTTCAATATATCTTACAGAAAAAATTCATGTTTATGTAGAAAATGGGATGGCAAAATATCTTTTTAGAAAAAGACTGTAGATTAAATTTAATAAATTAAATGGAGGAAAGAAAATAATTTCGTCACTTGTCTTTCGCTTTGTGAGGTCGCAGACCCTGGTCCCCCGGAAATGGTTACAACCGGAAATAGCCGGTATGAAAGGGGAATGGTAACCGATGAATGCCGGTTTTCCGTATGGTTAGATGTTTACCGCGGTTGAAATGATTGAAGCGAGTTTTGACTACTCTGGTTAAGCCTTTGGTCGCCTCAGACCCAGAAAACAAAGATAGGAAAGACGAAGAAAAAAGAAATAAAAAGAGAGAGAAAGTAGAGAGAGAAAGTAGAGAGCAGAAGAAGAGAAAAAGGGGGCTTGTCGTCGATGTACAAGCGTCTGTGACTCCGATAAAAGCCATAAGGAGTAGAGAAAGAAGAAGTGGAGAGAGCGAGCGAGCGGAGTTGTTGTATCTCTAAATCAAGCAAAATTTGAGGTGAAATTGGTGGTTTCTCGTTTGATTCTAGGGTTTATCTCTCTCTGGTAGCTGTATCGGGTAATGTAAAGGAGCTAAACCAGTGGTGATTGTGTTTGCGACAGAGATAGAGACGAAGAAAGGAATCAAGTGCAGTACGAAGGCGAGCTTTGAGGTTTTTGGAAGAGAAGAGGTTGATTTCGAGATTTTCCTGCTGATTTCGTCTGCTTAGAGACTTCTCCGGTATCAGATGAAACAGATCTGAGCTTGAGACTACCGTGGTATGGCGAGTTCGGAGGTTTCAATGAAAGGAAATCGCGGAGGAGAAAACTTTCCCTCCGCTGGTTACAGTGACCCGAAGGAGACCAGAAATGCCCCAGTCGCCGGCGAGGGGCAGAAAAGTAATTCCAACCGATCTACAGCTGCCGAGCGTGTTGGTAAGACTCCGTCTCTGACTTTTCTTAGCTTTGTTTTTGGTTACAGACTCAGTTGATCTAATTCCTGATTTCTACCTTTTTATAGTCGATCCTGAGGCTGCTCTCTACAGAGAGCTATGGCACGCTTGCGCCGGTCCGCTTGTGACTGTCCCTCGACAAGACGACCGAGTCTTTTATTTCCCACAGGGACACATCGAGCAGGTGAGATTTCTTCTCTGAGAGATTTTTTTTTTTTTTTGTTCACTCTTTGATTTCGATTTGCCTGAGATTTTCTAGTGACATTTTCCTGGTTTCTATTGTTCTGATTTTGTCGTTTTCTCGATGATTAGGTGGAAGCATCGACAAACCAGGCGGCAGAGCAGCAGATGCCTCTCTATAATCTTCCATCGAAGCTCCTTTGTCGAGTCATTAATGTTGATTTAAAGGTAGGCTTCTCTCACTTTCATTGGAAACGTTCTTGTTTCTGAGTCTTGAATTGTCTGCTAACGCTTATTTTATCTTTTGATTTTGCAGGCAGAGGCAGACACCGACGAAGTTTATGCGCAGATAACTCTTCTTCCTGAGTCTAATGTAATGATTTCTGATTTATTTCTTTTAAGAGCTGTAGGATGATCTCATCTTTTCAACATGCTGATTTTGATTTATGTTTTTTTTGTTTGTTGTTGAATACAGCAAGACGAGAATGCAATTGAGAAAGAGGCGCCTCCTCCTCCGCCACCGCGTTTCCAAGTGCACTCGTTCTGCAAAACCTTGACTGCATCGGACACAAGTACACACGGTGGATTTTCTGTTCTTAGGCGGCATGCGGATGAATGTCTCCCACCTCTGGTTGGTGTCTTCATTTCCTCTTATTTAGCTGCTAATATCTGTTTCACCTAATTTCCTGAGCTTTGTTAAAAGTTCGTCCTTAATTCGACCCATGTTTCGTCTCTCAGGATATGTCACGCCAACCTCCTACTCAAGAGTTAGTTGCAAAGGATTTGCATGCAAACGAATGGCGTTTCAGACATATTTTCCGAGGTAAAGGAATTTTTATGAGCAATTGTTCTTTTAATATATGTTCGTTGAGTCTTTGTGTCATCAAACGACTGTGGTGTGTTGATATTTGTGATAATGTTATACCAGGTCAACCACGAAGGCATCTTCTTCAGAGTGGGTGGAGCGTGTTTGTTAGCTCCAAGAGGCTGGTTGCAGGCGATGCATTTATATTTCTAAGGTTTGTAAATGTTCATGAAATTCTTGAGATGTATCTGTTTGCTTTTCTAAATGTGAAATATCTTATTCTTTTTGTAGGGGCGAGAATGGAGAATTACGCGTGGGGGTAAGGCGTGCAATGCGTCAACAAGGAAATGTGCCATCTTCTGTTATATCAAGCCATAGCATGCATCTTGGAGTATTGGCTACGGCATGGCACGCCATTTCTACCGGAACTATGTTTACAGTCTACTACAAACCAAGGTTTCTTTTGATTATGCTCACAAAACAGCTGCTCTTTGTTGTTTTTGTCTGTGTCTGATTCTTGGCATTGTTACTCGACTAAACGTGCATACATTTTGTTGTTTTGTTTGCGACAGGACAAGTCCATCTGAGTTTATAGTTCCGTTTGATCAGTATATGGAGTCTGTGAAGAATAACTACTCTATAGGCATGAGATTTAAAATGAGATTCGAAGGCGAAGAGGCTCCTGAGCAGAGGTAAAAATGTCTCTACTGCTCTTCCAATACCATACATACCCTGTCTTTTTGGCATGGCGTACAATTTTCAGATATATATGAGATTTGGATGTGATTTCCTAAGGAAGGACGAAACTCAAAGATTATTTTGATTTATATTAGGTTTACCGGCACAATCGTTGGGACTGAAGACTCTGACCCAGCGAGGTGGGCAAAATCAAAGTGGAGATCCCTCAAGGTATGTGACTTAAATCGTAGAGAAGATGAGACTATTGTTGTTATAGTGAATGAATGCTTAATGTTCTATTTTCTTTTAGGTGAGATGGGACGAGACTTCTAGTATTCCTCGACCTGAAAGAGTATCTCCGTGGAAGATAGAGCCAGCTCTTGCTCCTCCTGCTTTGAGTCCTGTTCCCATGCCAAGGCCTAAGAGGCCTAGATCTAATATAGCTCCTTCATCTCCTGATTCTTCCATGCTCACAAGAGAAGGTAAAGTTTTTCCCTTCTGTTGCAGTGCGTGTGACTATATTAGTGTGTCTGAAAACTAATTGAAACTCGTTCATTCATTTTACCCACAACAGGCTCATTTAAACCAAACATGGACCCTCTACCGGCAAGTGGACTCTCAAGGGTCTTGCAAGGTCAAGAATACCCGACCTTGAGAACGAAACATACAGAGAATGTAGAGTGTGATGCTCCTGAAAATTCTGTTGTGTGGCAATCCTCAGCGGATGATGATAAGGTGGATGTGGTTTCGGCTTCTAGAAGATTTGAGCACTGGATGCCCTCAGGCAGACATGAACCTACTTACACAGATTTACTTTCGGGCTTTGGGGCTAACATAGATCCATCACACGGTCATCGGATACCTCTCTACGACCATTCTTCATCACCTTCTGTGCCTGGAAAGAAATCCTTGGGTGATCAGGATGGCAAGTTTGATTATCTTGCTAACCAGTGGCAGATGATGCACTCTGGTCTTTCCCTGAAGTTACATGAGTCTCCTAAGGTTCCTGCAGCATCTGATACCCCTTTCCAAGGGATGGGCAATGTCAAATATGGCGAATATCCGGTGCTTCATGGTCTGACGACTGATAATGGTGGTGCTAACTGGCCAATACGTCCACGTGCTTTGAATTATTTTGAGGAGGCGGTTCATGCTCAAGCGCAGGCTCAGGCGCAAGCACAGGCTAGGGAGAATGTAGCGAAACGACCCACGATAGCACAAGAGGAGACACCAAGGTCAAGAGACGGGAACTGCAGGCTTTTCGGCATTCCTCTGGTCAACAACATGAATGGGACAGATTCAGCCATGTCTCAGAGAAACAACTTGAATGATGCAGCGAGTCTTGCGCAGATCGCGTCCCCAAAGGTTCAGGATATTTCTGATCTGTCAAAAGGGTCAAAATCGACAAACGATCATCGCGAACAGGGAAGACCATTCCAGACTAACCATCCCCATCCGAAGGACGCTCATACTAAAACAAACTCAAATAGGAGTTGCACAAAGGTGGTTTTTTGCCCTTGTTAGTATTGTATTGAGCTTGTGAGAGTCCTTGAAGCCGTTTTTGACTAAAGTATACATTTTTCGTTGTTGTATAGGTTCACAAGCAGGGGATTGCACTTGGCCGGTCAGTAGATCTTTCAAAGTTCCATAACTACGAGGAGTTAATTGGTGAGCTGGATAGCTTGTTTGAGTTCAATGGGGAATTGATGTCTCCGAAGAAAGATTGGTTGATAGTTTACACAGATGATGAGAATGATATGATGCTTGTCGGAGATGATCCCTGGCAGTAAGATTTTGCTGTTTTTTCCGTCTTCCCTATACCTCAAATGCATATCTTTGTCAGTTGTTTCTTTTTAACATTGAGACAATGATAACTTCACAGGGAGTTTTGTTGCATGGTTCGAAAGATCTTCATATACACGAAAGAGGAAGTGAGGAAGATGAACCCTGGAACTCTAAGCTGTAGGAGCGAGGAAGAGGCAGTTGTTGGAGAAGGATCAGATGCAAAGGACGCCAAGTCTGCCTCGAATCCTTCATTGTCCAGCGCCGCCAACTCTTAAACAAAAAAAAATCCAACCCCCTTTTGCTGCAAGACTAGGTATGTATATTTTTGGGTCTGAACTAAATGAAGACAAGAAAGAAACTCACAAGCTAAGTTTATGTCGTTACAGACAAGACAATGATGTTTGATCCTTTTTATAACGCAGGAGAGGAAAGGTAAGAACCCATATCAGGAGTGTTGATGGTGGAGGCTAGAGAGACAGGAGAGCAACATGGGCTTATGGGGGGTTTTTAAGATATGATATTAAAAAAGAAATGCAATTTTTGAAGTATTTTGTTGGCCACTTAGATTTTATTAGCATCTTCCACCACCCTATTATCTCTAATAATAATCAATATATGTTATAAGTAAACAAGAAAAGGGGACAGGTATGATATAGTAGAATATGAAAGGCTCTTTATTTTAAGTAGAAAAAGATGGTGTGGAGTTGTAGTTGGAGGCTGGTATCGGTTCTTGTTATATGTATTTCGTTGATCTCTTGGAGTCTTTTTTATTGTTTATATATTAATCCCAATGTACATAAGTTTTTAAGATTTTACCTTTTTAAACACTACCGGATCTTCATTTTCTGTGCATCGTTTGGAAAAAGCGTTCGCGTTTGGTTCACTAAAGCCTAACGGGGATTAGATCAGAGTAATATGATGCGGTTCTCTCAAAGTCGGTTTGATCTAAGTGAGCGACTGGTATAAAAGTTGTGTCAAAGTTTGTTAAATTACTAATTTACTTTGTTGTCTTGATCTATTTCTTCTATTACATGAATTCGTCATATCCAAACTTGCCTTAACCTACACTTAACATGAGAATAGGCTTAAAACCATTCGAAATCAGTAGTACTTATATTTCATCAAAATCTTTTTTATGTAGGTTGTTACACTACAACCTAAACATTAAGAGACTGTTTTAACTTTTAAGAATGAATACTTGTTTATTCCACCACCAAAGAATGAGTAGTACACTCTTAACTCTTCACCTCAATCTTTGGGAAGCAAATCATAGAACCGGAGAAAACTAAATGCGTTCTGAAAATCACTGAGCATATAGAAAATTCTACAAGAGTTGATGATACGAGCCATCTCATCCGTAGAAATCACTTATTCACGCACTTTCCGTAAATTGGAAATAACAACGACAAATTAGTTGCTAATGGACTCAGACAAAACAAGTAAGTGTTCTCTTGTTCGCTACTCTTTGTTATTCAACACCATGGACACATATGATGATGAGTTTTTGATACCGATTGACACACATCAGGCCAGAGACATCTGTATAATAATTAATTTCCAAATTCCAAATAAACAATAGGATAAAGTAACAGCGTAGGGGCCCACCACTTGGACACACTCTATCAGGGAATAAACATGCAGCGGAAGTTTCCTGAAAGCCCAAAAGATTACGCAGCTTCTCGATCTTCGTTGATTCTTCCTTCTTTTTAACACACTCATTCTCTCCATTCTCCTTTCGTTACTTTCAGGGGACGTTTCTTCTTTTCGCTTCCTTCTTACTTCTCCGGTTTAATCTAAATGACATCTTCTCCGGTGGAGCTGCGCGATAACGGTGACGCCGCGATGGTCGTCGTCACCGGTGAATCTCAGAGATCTGTCCCGACGCCGTTTCTCACCAAGACTTATAACCTCGTAGAAGATCCTTCCATCGACGACGTTATCTCCTGGAACGAAGATGGCTCCTCTTTCGTCGTCTGGAATCCGACTGATTTCGCAAAGGATTTGCTTCCTAAACATTTCAAACACAACAACTTCTCCAGCTTCGTTCGCCAGCTCAACACTTACGTACGTCGTGAATCGTGCTGATAATTGATAATCTCCGATTTTCTTCGTCGGTTCGATTCTGGATTTTAATCGTTAATTTTGTTTTTTTTTTGCAGGGATTCAAAAAAGTCGTGCCGGATCGGTGGGAGTTTTCGAACGATTTCTTCAGGAGAGGAGAGAGACGTCTTCTCCGCGAGATCCAGCGCCGGAAATTAACGACTCAATCAGCTCCTCCGCCGCCGGAGATTGTGGCGGCTCAGAGAATCCAGACGGTTGTGTCTCCGTCGAATTCAGGGGGAGATCAGGCGGTGTCGCCGTCGTCGTGGAATTGTCAAACCGGAAACGGTGGTTTATCGGTTGAGCTTCTGGAGGAGAACGAGAAGCTTCGGAGTCAGAACATCCAGCTTAACCGTGAGCTCACTCAGATGAAATCTCTATGCGATAACATATTCGGCCTCATGTCGAACTACGCCGGATCTCTTCCCGATCGGAGCTATTCTTCGGGAGGGAGTAGCAGTCACGACGCGATGAAACCGGTGGAGTTTTTACCGGCGAAGCGGTTTTCAGGTGAGACGATTGCGGAGGAGGGAGAAGCGAGCACGAGGCTGTTCGGTGTTCCGATAGCCCTTAAACGGACGAGAAGCGAAGGGGTTCAGGTGAAGACGGGAGAGACATCCGGTGGCGGAGGAGGCGGTGGAGGAGGAGAGAAGGAGGAGACGCCGTGGCTGAGACACTATAATCGGGCTAATCAGAGAGTCTGTAATTAACGGCTGAGATTTGGTGTTGATTTGTGCGCGAAGTAGAAGATTTACAGCTTTCGACAAATTTAGCACGTGTCCCATCTGTGTGTTTCAAGAAGTTTCATCAATCTTGACTTCTTCTCTGACATTTTGTTATTTATAATAAATGCTATTTTTCAGTTTTCCGTCTATAGTTTTTTCTCTTCGACTTTCCCATTTTTGACCCTTTTTCTCCTCTTATTGGATTTATTAAAAATTACGTAATTTTTTATTAACGAAAAGAACGTACTAGAGATTAAATTATTAGTGATGAAACTGAAATTTGTAATGAAGCATCTGGAATCTCCCGTTTGGTGGGCGCGACTCATGTAACGTGGACCCGTTTTCGTCGAGTATCACAAGTTATTTTCTATGATCGATATCTTACTTTGACCTGTGTAAATCTCGAAACTTATTAATGACATTTTCCTATACATTCCCAAACAAAACAAAAGGATTTTATTGGGTAATAATTATGCGATGAGTGTAGATTACCATTACATCGGTCTTGATCATTTATTTTTAAAAATAATATATTGGGAATTGGTAGCACAAAATATTAGCTAATTGTATCATCAAATGCTTGACCGAATGTGTTGATATTTAGACGGAAAACGTTACGTGCAAATTTGTCACTCGTATCATTCGTTGATTACTACTACTCAATCACTCTCGATGTTAAATCAAAAACCTAGCTCATGACTTTAACTTGCAAGAAAACCCCTTAGACATCAGCATCTAAACAGTTCGATTTTCCGTCGATGTGGAGGATACTATACTACTCAAAAAAATAATTTTCTTTCGAAAAATATTTGGAAAATTGAGAACACAATCGACCAAACACTTGTTGAATATTCATAGTGCATATTAGCATTTCATCATTCTAATTATTGTATTAGTTCTTGTCAAGACAAGAATGAACGGTTGCTATAATTGTGACTATTACTAAGACATTGCCGTAGCTCATAGGTTATATCTAAAATTTTGATAAAACTTCATATGCTAGAGCAAATTTTGTTCTAGTTATTTTAAAAATGGTTTCTGATTGACCATAATATTTAATAGTGCTTAATGCTTATACAGTTATAAGCTAAAGTCTGGGATTTCGATTACAGAGACAGAGAATAGTAAATATTATTTAAAAATCTAGTTTACGGTAAACAGTTTACCCCATCAATATTATACTATAGTCTATAGATTATAAAAATTTCAAATACAATAAGGTTAGGTTATAGAACTCGTTAGTTTTGATCTACTTGGCTCTGCGCCGCCGTCTCTTCTTTCTCTCAGAATCCATCATCCCACCGGAGCTTCGTTTCTAAAGGTTTGTCTTCCATCTCAAAGTATACTGATTCAAATCTCTAATTCTAGTTTCCCTTCGATCGATTCATAGAAACTTCAGCTAGATTAGTACATCAATCGAATTTCACTGTTTTAGTCTAGCGATTCATGTTCAGGCAACGGAGCTTAAGCTATAAGAGAAACCCTAATTTTTGGGGTCTTTCGATTGAATTTATGATTTCATTTGCCAGGGGTAAAGTATGGAGCTTTCTGATCAAATCAATGTCACCAAAATCAACAAACCAAAACAACCTCCAAAGCGTTTCGTGAAGAACCAAATCCCCGAATCGATCCTCGGCGACGCATCGCTCAACGCCGCAATCTCACTCCTCCCATCGATTTACCAATTCGAGGTCCACAAATGCGTCTGGAGAATCAAATCGTCAAACGCCAAACGCATCGCTCTGCAGCTCCCCGAGGGTCTTCTCATGTACGCTCTCACCCTCTCCGACATCTTCACATCTTTCGCCGGAGCCTCACACTGCTTCGTCCTCGGCGACGTCACTTACGGAGCCTGCTGCGTCGACGATTTCTCCGCCTGTGCGCTCGGCGCCGACTTGCTCATCCACTACGGACACAGCTGTCTCGTCCCTATCGACTCCACGAAAATCCCTTGCCTTTACGTCTTCGTCGAGATCCAGATCGATGTCAAATGCTTGTTGAACACAATCCATCTCAATCTCTCGAACGATGACGCCAAGAACATAATCCTCGCGGGGACGATTCAGTTCACTTCCGCGATTAGAGCCGTGAAGCCGGAGCTGGAGAAGCAAGGGTTTAGCGTTTTGATCCCTCAGTCAAAGCCTTTATCGGCTGGTGAAGTCTTGGGCTGCACAGCTCCTAAGATCTCGAGAGTTGATGATGGTTGTAAAGACGCGGTTTTGGTGTTTGTAGCTGATGGGAGGTTTCATCTAGAAGCGTTCATGATAGCGAATCCGAAGATCAAGGCGTTTAGGTATGATCCTTATCTTGGGAAGCTGTTTTTGGAAGAGTATGATCATAAGGGAATGAGAGAGACGAGAAGGAGAGCGATTGCGAGGGCAAAGGAGGCTAAGACTTGGGGGATTGTGTTGGGGACATTGGGAAGGCAAGGGAACCCTAAGATTCTTGAGAGGTTGGAGATGAAGATGAAGGAGAGAGGGATTGATAGCACGGTGGTTTTGATGTCGGAGCTTAGTCCGACGAGAGTGGCTTTGTTTGAGGATTCGGTGGATGCTTGGGTGCAAATAGCGTGTCCGAGGCTTTCTATAGATTGGGGTGAGGCGTTTCTGAAGCCGCTTCTGACGACTTTTGAGGCTGAGATTGCGTTAGGGTTTGTACCTGGTTGGTGGGAGAAGGGGACTTTGAGCAGAGGAGGAGGAGAGTCTTCTTGTTCTTCGTCTGGATGTTGCAAAGAGGAGAAAGAAACAAGCTGTGCTTGTGGAAGTGAAAAGGTGAAGAAAGATGAGGATGATGATGGGGTTATGGATGGAGACTATCCAATGGATTATTATGCGCAAGAAGGTGGAGAATGGAACTCGTCTTATCTCAAGAAGCCATCTCGTCCCGTTCGGAGAAACCCTTTACCTTCTTCTGTTGTTTAGAATGCTCTGCAAGTTTTGATTTGAAAGTAACTCTTGAGTTTTGAAGTAACCCAAGTCAAAAGGAAAATAGCATTTGATTTGTGTTATACTTAATTCAGGATTATACGAAGACTATAGTGTAATAAGTGTCATTAACAGAAAGTCATCAAAATCAGATAAAGATTTACACATGGTTTAAAGGAAAATTTGAGGTGATTTTATTATGAATGAATTCGTTAGTTTTTCGACTGTTGTTTTCAAATGTTTAAAATGTTGATTAGCTTTATTAATCTGACTTTAACAATAAGGAAACTGGACTAGTTTGGTTCTACTTCATATCATTTTTAACCCAAGTACGCTAAGTATTAAAATGGGAAATGCTAAACATGGTCGTACACTAAAGATGGATGATATGATATATAACTTCCTTCGATAAGGAATGTGATACCAGGGATCGCACACGTGGACATCATTTGTTTATCAATTTCGTTGAAAAACTATGCTCTAATATTATCGGATCTTCTCAAGAAAATATCACTCCAATTCCCACCACCTCTCTGTCCCATGTCCCTTTTTCTAGAAAATGCTAGAATTATAATTTTCAGCAAATTATACGTTTAAAATGGTTCAGTTATTTATGTAATCATAGATTTGTATCCAAATTTCTCCAAGATACTATTTCAAACCTTCTTTTAAACTGTTTGAGTTTGGCTAAAAGTGATATCTTAGCTCCAATCAAATCATCAACGTGTTAGATTCCATGGAGACAAGTTTTGTTGTTGGTAATGTTCTCTTTGTTGTCAACTGGAATCTATTTGGTTGGGTTTTGTTAAAATATCTTCGATTATAAACGGAAACGATTATGTTATTATTACCTTTTGTTGGAAAAAAGTGACTATTGTTTAAGAAGAGAAAATGATTTGTAAATCCCATACAAATGTACATGATATCCAAAATGATTTGTAAATTGTGACTGATAAGGTTTCAAATGTTTTGGTTAGTTGTAAAGCAAATGTGACCGTTGACAAATAAACAGAAGCAAAAGGAGATATAATCGGTACAGAACAAACACACGAACATGTCTCAGTTCACTTCAAACGAAATGGAAATGGAAATACAAATAGGCTTTTAAAAGTTGGTGCCATTGTGTTTGTGCCACGTACTGGATTTGAGCATAACACATACTGATGACAAAAAGTCATGTCGAATCCATGAATAGCTAGAAACTAGAAGAAAGTGTCAAATTAGTCTCTCTAAAGCAGATTCCTTTCTTTTATTGTTGTTTCATTGCTTCTTCTTATTTGGAATATCTACAAATCAATTTCTAAGCCAATCGACACCTCATCTGGTTTTCATTTTAGAACGACACGCGTGCGTTTTCTTTTTCTTTTCTGTTTCTACTCTGATCAAATTATTCGAATGTAAATGGGGACGAACATTATTAGCTTTTAAATTTATTTTATATTATTTCATACAATATTTATAGCTAATAAACTCGAAACGTGAACAAAATTAGACATGGATTATTTGTAAGATAACTAATTTATACAATGATGTGCTTTTTTGGATAAAAATAAATTGTTGATAAAAGGTTAAAGGTTGTGTGATCAACACCAGTTATAAGAATTTTAAGTAACACTGGTTAAAAATCACATAAAAGATACATACACATATCTACTGATGTCGTCGTGAAATGTCAAATAGTATTTAACAAAAAAAAGAAATGTCAAATAGTAAAATACTAGAGCTAATGATAAATTAATATAATAGTCTTTGTAGATGTCCATATGAAAAAAATTCCTTTAGCAACCCTATAAAAAGCCATCACATGGCTCATTCCAAAGAAACCAGCATCAGTCACAAACAAAACTGAAAATTTGGAGCAAAGAAAAAGAAGTGGCAATAATGTCAAGAGAAATAGAGCCACTAATAGTGGGGAGAGTGATAGGAGATGTTTTAGAAATGTTCATTCCAAGTGTGACTATGAGAGTCACTTTCAATTCCAACACAATCGTCTCCAACGGCCACGAGCTCGGGCCTTCTCTTCTCCTCTCTAAGCCTCGCGTTGAAATCGGCGGCCACGATCTCCGTTCATTCTTCACCTTAGTAATTATATCTTTCTTCTAAAGCTTAAGTATATATGTGAATAGTAATAAACGTTAACTACTTAATTAGTTCACTCTTGTAACAATCTTTTGTTTTTTCCTTTTAACTCGAAAGATCATGATGGACCCTGATGCACCGAGCCCTAGTAATCCTTATATGCGTGAATATCTGCATTGGTATGCCTTATGTCGCAACAAATAAACTTTCCGACTCATCTAATCAATTATTTGAAGAGTTTGTTTTTTAGTTAAGATTATGAAACTAGTTTTTGTTTTACGTTTACTCTTTTAGTAGAAACACAAAAATCTCTATCTATTAAGCTCAATCTGCTCCAAAACACATTTCTAAGCAAACACATTTTGGGAAGAACAAGAGAAACGATGATGGTGATGAAGAAATGTATCATGAATGGTGATTTGCTTTCAGGGAAAGAGATAGTGAGATACGAAACGCCAAAACCGGTGGCTGGGATACACAGATACGCGTTTGTGCTGTTCAGACAGAGAGGGAGGCAAACGGTGAAGGCGGCGCCGGCAACAAGGGAGTGTTTCAACACAAGAGACTTCTCTTCCTTCTTTGGTCTTTCTCTTCCTGTTGCTGCTGTTTACTTCAACGCCCAACGTGAAACTGCTCCTCGACGACGTCCTTCTTATTAATTAACAAAACTATTTACATAATGATACTATACAGAGTCTCTCTAAGTCTCTCTCTATATATATATATATATATACATAATAAAATTCAATAAATATACATACATTTATGTGCTAAAATAAAGTCCTAACTAAGCACATGGTATGTATTGTTTTGTATGTTACTCTAAAAAGAAAGAAAGAATGTCATTTGATCGATTGATACTTAAATTAAGATAAAAGAGTATGGTATTATACAAAATCGTTTCATAGAAATAATAAAGAAAACATAAAATTTCACTAATAGCTATATTTGGCTCTCGGGATAGTTTCAGCAATGAAGAAAAATCTGTGTAGTATGAGTGTATGACTATTGGTTCTCATCCTCTACACTTTTTGACACAAAAGCTTTATTATTTCTTTTCTCCTCTAACAAAAATAGAATGCACAATGTGAAATCACCTCTTCTTGCTGCTGTTCTTCTTCCTTCCCTTAACTTGGCTCTCCAAAGCCTTGAGCCTCTTACTAACAGGACTCAACGATGTTGAAGAGATCCTCGGGTTTACTGTGGAAAGTGGCTGTGCCTGGTTCTGGGAAGGGTCCTGTGTCAACCCTTTCAATTTCTTGAGAGCTGAAAAAAGGTCGAAGGAAGGTTGTTGACCTGGAGGAGTTGGAGGCAGCTCAGGTATCTTTAAAAACTTCTTCACTTGAGGACGCTTTATCACTGTGAATACAACATCACCACCGGATTAACCATTCATTGTTATTGTTATCCCGCAATTATGAATCTTAATCACTCACACACTCACTTACCAAGTCCATACGTGAGAGAGAACAGGTTTGATGTGATCCAGTAACAAAATATGGCCTGAGGAAAACTCATTGTCATGGGGACTGTGAGGAGAGCGAAACCTCGGAAAACGTTTTTTATTGTCTTTCCCATTGGATTTCCTTCCATGCCTTCTTGTGCATTACACTGAGGAGTGACGGTTTTAAAGCTTTAAGTTAAGCAAGTCTGACAAAATGTTGAAGATGTTCAAACTGTTTAAAAAGTTAGCAAGAAACTGTACCTCAACGGTAATCAAGAATGTCATTGCTGTTATAACCGGTAAGATGTATAAACTGTCCGGGGTTGTCAGATCGGTAAACCATAGTGCACCTCCGGTTTTGAATGAAGGTACCTTCTCTGCCATATTTCGAATCTGAGGGAATAAAAAGTAACTGTTTAAGAACAACACAGCCAAAAGCCATCTTAAAGATTAAACAAGGTCCTTACAGCAAGGAAAAAGCAGATGAACAGAGGTCCCTGAATAAGCATTCCTTTCATTGGGGTGAATGGAGTGACACCATATCTGTAGATATTAAACAGACAATGTATTGTTATGTGGACAATCCTAGCAATATTCTCAAAACGTCATATGATTCTCGAACAATACAATAGCCAGTAGAACAGAAAAGTTATGATATGATATATAGAGCTCTTGTTTTGGTAAACACATAAGGTTTGGATTCTGTAACAAACCTATCTCATTTACTTTAAATATAAAAGGAGCTTACTCTTTAAACAGATTCTTCATCTTTTTCTGACCTTCTGCCATTGTAACGTGGTCCATTCCCTGAACACATATAGAGAGAAAGGAAGTGGAGAAAGTCAATACATGAAGATAAGGAAATTCTGAGCTCAAGTGAGCGGGCATGTAGTCAAGTTATTAGCATTATGTATGGCTGTGATAAGAAACTTAACGTACCTTGTTTTGCATTTCCTCCCGGATGGCCTCCAACCGCGGCTTCATCAGCTGCATGATCATTGAACAGACTTGTGTTATTGACTACAGTGATGTTGATCTCAACTTTATACTCAATACAGAAACTATATCCACATGTAACATGATTTGTCTACATAAACATTTGGGGAAAACAGTGTTGACAACCAAACAATTTTATGCACCATTCCCTAATAGTCTTAAAAAAATGAAGTAAACAGGAGACGCATACCGATAACTTTGTTGTGTCTTTCATTTGTTTGATCAAGAGAGGAACTGTTGATGTTCGGATCACAATTGTTGCTAAAACAATGGACGCCCACCTGTCCATACCACATAAACAATATAAGGAGATTAATAGCATCAGTGTTGCTAACATGTGATGAATACGTAAGATCAACTCTACTCCAATTAAGATTGATAATTGATCAAAGTGAAACACTACACACACAAAAGAAGTAAACTTTAAAGTTTCTTACCATTCAAAACCAGTGAACGTATGCACCATATCAATGCAATGCTGAAGAGCTGCGATAGGCAAGAACGAGTCACTAGCTGCAAGCGTAACTTCACTGACTGCAGCAGCGACCTGAGCCGGCGCATCTTGCAACGTTGAATCAGTTATGACTTCTGCAATGTCGGTCATCACACCAATCTTCTCTGAGCCGACGCCGTGTGCGCTTGACATATAACGATAGAAAGCGAAACCAGACGAAGGAGCCAGAGGCAAATGCAAGCCTCCTCCTCTCGTCATTTGGGAGAAACCAGAGTTGTTAGAGGATCTCTGGTGAAGATAGCTATGGTAACGACTTCTCTGAGATGTGAATGAGTCCTCGTCGTGATCATGCTCACGAGTGATAATGTGATAAGGTAGTTGGTTTCGCCGAGCGGTAAGTGTGGACCTTATAGATAAGGTTCGCCTCAAAGCCATTGCAGAAAAATCTGAACAAGATCCTGTATACAAGTAAGGATAAAGTTATGATTTTTAAGATGATGATGTGATTTTGTTTCACAGACGAATAAAAATGTGATTTTTAGATCGAAGAGTAAAGCTTTTTTGTCATCGATCTTACTTAAAATGAATCTTATTAAATCTAACTTCACAACGATAGCTCACAGAATGAAGTTTCCATATGGAAACATGAACAGAAAAACAATAGCTACTCGATCGGAAAATCATAGGCCGAAATCAAGCAAAACCCAGAAGGAGTAAATTCTCATAGACGAGGAAATTGCAAATTTGAAGAAGCCATAAAGATGAAACGTGTGGAATTTGAAGGAGAAAGTATCAGATTGAAAAAAGCAGGTAGATTTTGTGGCAGCATCAGCTCAGATACTTACATACACAAATCCAAATCTGAGTTTTAAAGATGAAAAACCTTACGGAAGAAAAAAAGGAGTGGCAAAATCTAACCAATTCGTAACAAAGTAACAGCAGAGAAGCTAAACACCTACTTGATCAGAGAATCTGCAGAAATACGGCGACGGTGAGACGAGACGACTCTGGATTACGGCGAAGAGAATCTAAAACGGTGAAAAATGACGATGAATCGAGTGTGAAGGAAGCAAAATTAAGGGTTTTAGTTAAACCGATTGGTTTGGTTTAAAACCGAACCGAATCCGATCGGTTTGATTATTTTTTTCGGTTTTGTTCAGGATTTCGGTTTGATTAGTAATTTAGAGACAATCTCTGTTTTGATCCTTGACCTGCTCCTATTTTGATTCTGACGAAAAAGCTTCATAGAAACCTCGTGGCTATTGGTTTGGTTTAAAACCGAACCGAATCCGATCGGTTTGATTATTTTTTTCGGTTTTGTTCAGGATTTCGGTTTGATTAGTAATTTAGAGACAATCTCTGTTTTGATCCTTGACCTGCTCCTATTTTGATTCTGACGAAAAAGCTTCATAGAAACCTCGTGGCGTTCACACAATCTCTGTTGCAAACCAACTCCAAACACACATACTGACACACACAAACGAAAAAAGCCTTCGTCCTTTTTATGTCATGTCTACAAACCCTAGCTTATAATACTTGTACAACAAGCAAAGAAACGTTTGGCGAAATAAAGATCTATCAATCATCCTTTTTATCAAAAGATATGACCAGATTGTTCTACCCGCTGGTGTCTCTCTTCTTATTCTCATTACTGTTGGCGATATGTTCAGCCACCGTAGAAAACGCGGCGGATTGTGCGGCGGTTGGAACGCTGATCTCGTCGTGTACGGAGTTTGTGAATTACGGTTACCCGGATCCGATACCCGGGTCGAGATGCTGCGACGCGATGAATGTGCTTGGAACTTACTCTGATACGTCGGTGAAGAAAACGTGGCTCTGTAATTGCTTTATTCATCTCATTAATGTCTATAACTCAAACGCCACCGCCATTTCTACTTTGTCTGGCTTCTGCGGCATCGTTTTGGGCTTCACCATCGACCCTAACACCGATTGCAACTTGTAAGACCATCTCTCTTTATATAATCCTCTATGGTTTATTTATCAAATTTGATTGATTTATTTTTTCTTTTTAGCATTGAGTGAAGGCTCATTGGATTCCACAACGACTCGTATCGACTGGATCAGCTCAAACAAATTATGAGTGTTCAATTAGTTTAACCAAGAAATATTCCTCTTTTTTTAAATACAAGATGTATTAAACTCATAGTTCTTGTCTTGACAAAAACAGTTACCAATGTGACATCAGTTAGTTTAGGTCTTGTCTAAATGTCGGATGTCTTTAAAAAATTCAAAACATTTTAACCATATACATTTCGGTTTTCGAATCAGTTTTACCGGGTTAACTTTAGTTGAACACACTAATTAATCATCACCAAAGATATATTAGAAGTTTAGAACAGAGTTTTGTTTCTTCTTTGGCAAGCAATCGAAACTTGTTAAAAAAAAAAAACAATTTACACATCCAGATTTGACCACTTTTCTTCACCTGGACATTCCCCACACTAGAACCAAAAAGAAAAATCATAATAATCTAAACAAGATACGAAGAACGCATCCTCGATTTCTCGCTATGGTTTCGATTCAATCGGTCAGAAGCTCCTCCTCCGTAGTAACCAGGGCTTCCAACGTCCAAACTCTGCTCCGCAACCGCCGTGCAATAGTAATACTGTCCCTGGACTGATCTCTTGTAGCCGCTAGTCTCATTAGGAACCTCAATCCTCTGTTTAGGCGCGCTCTGTGACCGTACTTTAGCTTTGTAAGACTCGGTGTTAGCCATGTAATTAGGGTGATAACCCGAGTAGTAATAGTTATTACATCCCCAAGAGTACTCGCTTCTTGTCGTTGGCGTAAACGGTGTTCTTCTCCTTGAGCCACTAGACCCAACTTGAGGACTATTCTCTGTGCTTCTCGGAGCCAACAGAGACTGCTGTCTCTTCCTCGGAGACTCGTTGTTTCTCTCTGAACGTTTTGGATGATGATGAGGCTTCCAAGTGTCGACTTCTAGGATCTTGTCGTCGTCTTCTTCGGCTTGCTGCCAATCTAAACGTTTTGAGCCACGGTGGTCCATAGGGATGATCTCAGCGTTTGAAACGCAGCGCGTGTGGAGAGAACGCGGAGAAGGAGAGGAAGAAGGGAACAGTAGAGCGGTGGAGGAGTGGAATGAAACAGAGGAGTGAGAGGAACGAGAGGCACGAGCACGAGCTTGAGCTTGGAGACGAACTAGAGTCTGCATCCTTCGAAGCATATCTGCGGTTTGTTTTCTCACAATGTGTCCTCTCACTAAAGCTTGAAGCTTCACTAATGCCTTTAGTGCTCTTAATGCTCTCCTCGCCTGAAAATTGGCTCCACACAATAAACAGAAATTGAGTTTGCTTGAAAGTGTTAAAACAAAAGATGACTGAGTTTTAATGATTTGTTAAAGACATAATCATCGCTTTGCCAACTAATTTTTAAAAATCACAAAGAAAAAAAAGAAGTGAATAAAGGGATGATGTGTGGGTTAGTGAAATTATTCTAGTTTGCTTTTAGTTCCCAACCACTTCCACTTGTACCAAATAATCACAGAGCCCACCATTTGCTAAAGTATGTCTCAAGGTCAAATGTTCACACACACACACACACACACACGAGTTCTTCTTTTCACATTGGTTGATCTTGGAAACTCGAACATTAGAGAATCTCCAAATTCCGTGTTTTGAAAACTTTTGTAGCTAGTTTTATTGATAAAACAATTCAGAAAAGGGTAAAAACATGGTTAAGAAAACAAGACTTTGCAAGTAAAGGGAAACTAAAAGCTTTGATTAAAGAATCCAACTTTAAAGTACATGGAAAAAATAATTAAAGTTGCTCCTAAAGCAAAAAAGAACCCATCAGAATACTAATCAGTGATAATTATCTCCTTAAAAGAATAAGACTTTTAAAAGAAAAATTAAGAGGAAAAAGAACATATGCCAACGAGTAAGCAACTAAAATCAATGATTCAGAGTTCAGACCAACACTAACTCTTAACATTTTTTTTTTTTTTTAAATTTCAAAACTCTGCAAGCCTAGATCCTGATCAAATCCTTGAGAAGAAAATTTGAGTGACAAAAATGCAATTTTTTTTCTTTGAAAACTGGCCATTAAAAATTATAACTGTTCATAACCACTAAAAATACTAAAATAGTGTCGGCAGAGTGTATCAAGTTTCCAAGAAACTTCTCTGTTTCACATTTGTTTGTCTTCTTCTTTAGTCTCTTGTTTCTTTGGGACCAAAACCCCCCACACAAACAAAAGAAACCAAACTATGCCCATTGTTTCCATTTCAAAAATATTTGAGTAGAAACAAAAAAAACTTTGAATTTCGGAATGAGAAAAAAAAACTACAAATTTCAGACAGCTATTACACACTATCAAAAAAGAATTTAGTAATTTATGGAAATTTACTTTAAGAGCTTAATTGATCACAAAAGAACAGTTTAGAGATTTTAAAAATTTAAACTCTCTGTGAGAAATTACTAACTTACCAGATAACCACGGAAAGCGGATTGAATCTTCACCGCCGCTAGATACTCCTGAGCCCACCGGCGGTTGCTCCCTCCTCCACCGGCGCTTCTACTGCCGGTTCCACTAGTGAGTCTAACGACTTCCGCCGCCGCATGAGCAGCAGCTAGAGCAGCTTCCGCCACAGCAGCCGTCGCAGCCGCCACGGCTATTGCATGCTTGTCGGCGTTTTCCTCCTCCGCCGCGGGATGCGAACGTCTTTTGCTGGAATTCGACGACGCCGGATTAGAGGATCTGGTGGTGAAGCTCCACCTCCGTCTGTCACTCGACGGAGCCGATTTATCCTGCTTCTTATTACTCCCGAATAGTCTCCCGAAAAAGCCCATCGTTCATCGTCGGAAAATCGCCGGAGAGAGTTTACGGAAGGTTTTTCCGGTGAGTCTACACTTCATTTAATTTGCTGAGAGATTTGTTTTTATTAAGGAACAGAAAAACATAAACATTTGCGTATGGAGAGAAGCTCTGAGCTTAATAAACGGTTTTATGTATTTATAGATTGCAAAGTACGCTTCCACGCGCGTAAATGTAGCGAGTTGCTTTCACGCGTCTCTCGAAAGACATTTTTGAGTTTTGCTTTGCTTGACTTTAATTGGAGTGGTTAAAAAAGTCAATGGGCCTGACTACTTCTAGCCCGTACCAGATCTGTGGTTGTGGTTCGGTTCAAACCTTTAATATTAATGACGTCATTTTTAGTTTATGTTTTTGTAAAGTGAGTATCTTTTGAATTTAATAATACACATAAGAAAAAAAGTAATTGGAGGACGTGTCATTCTTCGAAGCCCATAACTCACTGTAGTCTAGTGTCTGCGACTTCTGCAATCTGCTGCTTTTTTTGCTTTACCGTTCTGATTTCCTCCAATGACTGCAAACTTGAGAAAATACTGTAATTTGTTTTTGTTAAAGGAAATGTTGTATTTTTTGTGTGTGAATAATTGATAGGTGTGTTTCTTTTAGTTTTCGGTAAGCATATAATGTAGGATACGATTGTTATTGACATTGTGTTGGCTAAGCGTGATTAATTAATAAAAATAAAGAGTGGTTGGTTAATTACCAGATTAAACTCAGCTTTGATTTTTTTTTCTTCCTTTCGTTAATTCGTCAAAATAAACCATAGGATGCAGTTTCGAAGCAAGTCTATAAAAGAGAAGAAAATAAGGAATATTCCTAAATAAAACAAGCTGTGATAACGAACGTGTAGAGCCTAATAAATACTATCCTGAAGTCGTATTCAACGAATGCACTAGCTAGGGTCAGTTGCAATTTTTAGGCTTACGAGCATTTAAACATAAATAGTTAGCCCATGCTACTTAGTACTTAAACAAGCCCCTAATCTAATTATTTCCGACATTTAAGCCTTACGGTAAATGCTTTAAAAGAATTTTGCTTTTTAAAGTTTGATATCACAATTAGCAAAGCTTTATTCATTACAGGAGTATCAGATTTCTAAGGGAAAGCTATCAGAACTAGATTATATAAGTTATAGAAAAATAACATAAAGACAGCACAATTCTCATTATTCTTCTGTTTCTTCCTTTTCCCTCGATCATCTCGGAAGTGACTCTTAGCTAAAACTAATCATTTATACCTGCATACAACACATACAAAACCCTCAGAAACAAAATTATTCAAATGAATTAGGGACTGACATTAGCCTATAGCCTATATAACATTAAGAAACACACTAGCTTAGTTAAGTAGAGCTGATATATGAGGCTCGATCCTCTATATATTACTTTCAAATAGTAATTAATGCCAAGCTTTTTTAGCGTATCAAAGTTTGGACTATTAAGTTCACGGTTGAGGCCCTGTGAATACAAATGAAATCGTATAGATGATCTACAAATATATATAGAAAAAAATACAACCTAAATCTTGGTAGTATTGAAACTTAAATTTTGCATGATAAAAAACCATACATCCTAATCTTAGAACTGACAAAACATTAAACCGTTTATTTTTAAAACAAAAAGTTCCGTACCGCAATCAATAGCAGGAAGGTTACAAAGCGAAGGAAGAGAGGTGGCTGCGCGGAGAGCGTTGCATAGACAATCTTTGTTAGTAGATTGGAGGGCGGCGCAACAGTCAGCATTCGGGGTTCCTGAACCGGGCAGCACCGTCGCCGCACACACCTGCACATTTGCTAGATCGTTGCCACATTCTTGGGCTTGCACCACCGGTACGGTTTCTATTGCAGTCATGGCTAGAAACAAGACAATGAGAACGGCTGCCAAAGACTTGGATGATTCCATTGCAAAGTTAATATTTCTTATATATATATTTTGCTGTCGCTCTATGACTATCTGTATGATTTATGGTTTAAGATATATCACAGTTGTATGTATCTTTAAATGGTTTATTGGTCTAGTTAGCTCATAACATTTACATGATTATAAAAACAAGATTCAATTCTTTTTGATTCAAGTTTATATATATCTCATCATCATATATACACATTTTATGTTAAACATGCAATTAACAATGAGTCTGTCTGTTTACGGCTCTCGTGACTTATGGACCACCGGTCCGTCGTGAGGTGGGTCAAGTGGGACTGTTCGTATATGGAAGATGAAATGTATTTTTGGTTGAATCTCTTCATAATTTTTTTTCATCAATTGATTTGTGGAGACGTCAGCTTTAAAACAAACAAGGTGAAAAAGAAAAAAACACTCTTTTATATAAGTAAAAAATGCACATATTGATTGATATGATGATAGGGATGAGTTAATGGAGAACAGGTCTTTTAGTTTTATTTCTTCCAAAATTAGACAACACTTTCCAAAAACCTCTTGATAAAAACAGAAGCTTAAGAAGTCTTACGAGCAAGGACAAGACAGTACACAAGTTAACATTGATGAACCTCCATGAGATTCATATAACCTAAGACAGCTCTAGTCTTTAGTACTCCAGTCTGTACAAAAAGACAACATCTGGAACTAACTATCAAATCCCAAAAGACCTCCTCATGCCTTCCAAGAATATCCCATGCCTTCATCAACCTCACTGCTAAAGAAGCCGTTGTTCGCAAAGTTGAGAGATGTGTTAGAGACCATACCTTCCAGGTTCTGACTCTGCTCTAAACCCTTAATGCCTCTGAATCTGTTGGAGTTGCTTGGTGTCTCCACTGCGGGACCATAATCTGTTCTTATTCTTCCCATGTTGACATTGGAATTCATGTTCTGACCAGAAAGTGACTGTTGTTGTTGTTGCCCGGAGCCTCCATTGCTGTTTGCCATCTGTTGCCATATTTGGTGAATCATCTGTTGTTCCAATGTTTGGTTATTGCTATTGCAGGAGGGTTGTTGTTGTTGTTGGTATTGCTGGGTTGTTCCGCTATTATAACTCGAGCTTGGTATTTGCCGCTGAGGAGACAAACGGGAAGAGACACCGCTGATTGATGGGCTTTGCACAAAGCCAGGCAACAGAGGACTCGTTCCTTGGTAGCTAGGGGACGGGCTCGGGTTTCTTGATGGTTCTTGTTCCATTGTGGCGTTGCTTGGCTCTGAATTCAGATGGTTCTGTTTCATCAGCATGGTCTGGTAGTTGGTAAGCGCAAAGGCCGCGGCTGGTGTAGAGCCGGGAAGCAGAGATCCTTGACCGCTCATATTGCTGTTCATCGGTATGTTAATCCCGGAATTGCGCAAGGCCATGAGCTTGTTGAGGCTGTTCCTATCAGGTGGAAGCCCTCGAGCAGCATTTGCTAGATGATCCATCTCCTGCATCTGCAATTTGCCTGCCTTCGTTTGATACGGATAACTCTTCAAAGCCTCTGCAGATGTAAATTAAAGGCAACAAGCTTCTCAAAATGTGTTGTTTTGTTGAATCACAGTGAAATTAACAGAGTTGTGTATGAATTTACCGATTGGACCAACTTTCTGGTCACGGCAGAAGTCAATCATATCTTTCATGCTGCTGACAACCTCAGAAATCTATTAAAAGGAAAACAAAGACATAGTTAGATAGGAAAGAGGAGAGAAGCCACGGGGATGATGCAGAGAAATTAGGAAATTACTGTATCAAGAAAGTAAGGAGACAGATACCTGCAAACACCGAACATATCGTTTGGAGAAGCCTAAGTCATTGAGTGAATGTGACTCCAAGCTTTTTGCTAGTTGACGTCCAGCAGCCATGACCCTGGAGCAAAAATGGCATCTATTAGCACAACATATTTGTCTCTATTAAGTTGAAAATGCAAGAAATAATGAAATGAGATTTGATTGAAAGAGAAAAGAAGAGAGAAAAGTTAGAAGTTGTCAAGACTCACATGTTGCTATTGGCTTGCAAATCCTGCTGATGAATCCCATCTGATCCGCTTTGATCGATTGTGCTCTGGCATTTCTCTGCAACCTGAAGCAATTGGTTCACCTGCATGAACCAAGGAGACAAGACGTTCCAAAATCTCAGGACCAGAACATTCTATTCCAAAAAGAGTTTCAATGATTGCAAGGAATTTTCTTCTCCTTACCTGTGGGGCTACAAGGCGACGAGGAAGTAGCTCTTCATGTCGGCGAGTACAGAACTCCCATAAGAGAATCTGGTGAAAAGCAGAAGGATAAGCTCAACAACTCTAATACATGAAAAGGAAGAAATGTATGTGAAATCAAAAGCTCTTTGAACCTTAAGCTCTTGGGAGAATATAATCCTAAGATGACCTTCACGAACAACACGGATATGTTCATACACAGTCTCCTGAACAGCTTTTGTATACTCTAACATCATAATTCCCGACGGAAATCTGCGTTCAGACGGCACACCCAGATAAAGAAGCTCGTCAAGTACACCGCTTGCAAACTTGATTTCGTTAAGCCTTGGCAAGACATCAAAAGTTGCTTCTGCAGAATTCACAAAAACAAAAAGATATTAAGAGAAGATGTTTCGCTACCATAAACATTATTCACATTTCCCACTTCTTAATCAGAGGGGATAAGCACAATGCTGCTAACTCTGTAACTTACCAAATCCTCTTCCCGATTTAGAACCACAAAGATCACACTGCCATTCCTCCTGCAAATAGCCAAAAAAGTAGGTTTACATCATATGTTTAATCCAGGTTTTGGGGTGCAAAGCAGCACAAATCGGAATAACGAAAGAGATGGGGAGACAAACCGTGGCTGCCTGAGGAGAAACACCAAGAGCGCTATGCCCCACATTATCATAATGTGAGAGACACCATCTTTTCTTTGCACGAGGAGAAAAATACTCGGTCACAAACTTCCTCCAATAAACAATACTGCTCTCCTACAAAATCAGTAAATAACACAACTGGTTTCTGTCAATATCCTTTTTCTCTACACAGAGAGCAAAAAAGTTTCCTGAGAGACTACATGAATACTCACAGAAGGCCTTTGTCGCTGATGATATAGGTACTGCATCAATCTCCGAGCGCAGACGCTGTTCTCGTAAGGCCGTGGCCCACCACCGGTTAGTTGCATCTGCATTCCTTGTTGTTGTTGCTGCAACTGTTGCTGGTGCTGCTGCTGCAACTGTTGCTGTTGCTGCACCTGTTGCTGCTGCTGCAGCTGAACCCGCTGCAGCGGCGGGAGAGACTGGAGATACTGATGCTGCTGCCTCAGCTTTTGCTGCTGAAGCAAAAGCTGAAACTGTGGGTTTTGGCTCTGTTGCTGCTGCTGCAACATATCCTGCCTCTGAAGCCACTGACGCAAAATCTGCTGCTGCAGAGCATCGTCCTGCTTCGTATCCACCCGAGGCTTCTTCCTCGCTTGGCTTAAACTGTTCGGGTCCTGAAAGAAAGTCTCGGAAGCGGCACGACGTCCCATCGAGAGAGGGATTTGGTTAGTCTGCGAACTAGGCAGCGACGTAGCGCTTGAGCCTCCTCGCTGAACAACAGTGGACCCGTCAAGAACAGATGAGCCAGAGATGTTGGAGGAGAAGGACATTGGGGAAGCAGGTAAACGCATGTAGGACTCGTTGTTGATGCTAGCACTGCGCTGCAAGTGAGGACCGCCATTAGAGAGCCCTGACGAGTTAGCATCAGTCACCATGGAGCTAGCTCCTGCGCTTGGACCAGGAGTCGACACGCTCATCATAGCCTGGTTGTGCATATCCGCAGAGACCACGCCGAGACTGTGGTAACCACCAGGTCCACATCCAGGGACGGAGGTAGATGAGTTCCCGTAAGAGGAAGTCAAGTGAGAGTTGTTCATGAAGCCTTGAGATTCGTCATCTCCTTGGAAGAAAACCCCAGAGTTTGAAGACGATGGCGTTAATCCACCACCAGTCATCAATGGTAGGTCCAAATGCGACACAAATGTCCCACCTTTTACTTCAGATATCTACAAACATAATACATTTTTCATTGAATTAATCAGATCAAGAACATTGTAATCTATGTAAACGTACACTCGAATCTGGTTGCTACAGTGAGAGAAAATCAGAAATTGGAACTCGAACTCTGAAATTGAAATTCCCAAATCGAAACTTCATACACATACCAACACATATCACTGAGGAACTAAGAATAGCAAAAGAGACGAATTTCGAAGGAAATTAAAACCCTAATTTTAAAGCTCATTAATTTACATAGTTAGCAAAGAAACTAACCTCACAAATCCCCAAACAAAACACATAAAGAAAGGAATCAGAAACTAAGAGCAATGGAGAAGAGGAAACAGAAAAAAAAAATCACAGATATTTAAAAACAAAAACAAAAATTCAGAAGAAGGCATATACAACATACCAAGAGCTGTGAAGTGGAGCTTCGATCAAACAAGCTTAAATCACCAGACTAAAACCCAACGGAATCGAGAAGAGAATTATAAAAAGGAAGATTTTTTTCAAAAATTGCCTCGAAATTTCAAGCTGTAATTACTATAAAAAAAAAAAAAAAAAGAGAAAGAGAGAGAGAATTATGTGAAAGCGTAAAAGGAAAATCCTAGAGAGAGAAAGAGGAGAGCTGGAAACAGGTTCTTGAGGCCGCGTTATGTACTCAAGTTGAAATCGCAGAACCAAAACTGACTGGACAAGCCGGTGACCGTCGCGAGTACTTTTTTATTACCCGTTGGTCAATACCGGCACGTGTTGAGTGAAAGCAAACGAGTATCGTTGGATCGATTCGTAACCTGTTGATCTTTTGATTGCGTGGCAGAGTTACGACCACACGATCTACAAAAGTTGTTTTGTTACGAACCGTCCGATTAAGAGGTGGGATCCTATGTGACGCATGTAGATTTCAAATACATTGTGTTGGCCATTGACCCAAATTAAATCCATAATTTCCTTTTTTCATTTTTGTACCAATGATTGCAGCTGTAAATGAGTGGGCTACGACAAATATCCACTTTGTTTGCTTTCTATACTTATCGACCCCAATATTACTCACTTTGACAATTTAACCCCCAGAAACATCGGCTAAAGATCCAATTGTGAAGCTAAGACCCTGAATTGTATCTATAATGTAGTTCACAATCAAGATTTGTTCGGTTGGTGTCACTAACCTTACACTTAACCAAAATAACTGTATCAAACTATAAATAGCTCAAGGATAATACAAAAAAAAAACTCAAATTAATGGTTAATCAATCCAATCACATGACCAAAGAGAAAGCCAAAACATGGGCTCTTACAAAATCTCTTTAATGGGCGTAGCCCAACAAGGGCATTTGTTAACAAGTAAGCCCATTAAGAAATACCATAAACAGTGTTCTCGAATAGTCTTGAGGTCACTCAAACCCCAACAGTGTCTCTGTCTGAAGCAGCCAAGAAAGAAACTAGTTTGTTCGGATTCGAAAGTTGAGTCATACCGTTGAAGAAAGCTCGCGTGTGCTTGATCTTCCATGAACCTTATGGATCGGTCAAAACTTGGCGAGAGGACAAAACATTGCGACGAAAGTTCGAGACAATGTGGATCTGGAAGAGAGATTTAGGGCTGCAGAGTTTGTCGGAGTCGAGCGATGACGTGTAAAGAAAGTTTCTGTTTAAGTTGCTTCAATAGATTACCTGTACATAGAAATGTATAACACGACTTGCACAGAACAAATATGAACAGTAAATATAAGTGGGGACATGAATTTCGTTTATTTTTCACCAAATAAATATGTGGGGATACAATTAACAGTTTTATGTATGTGTGTCTCTGATGACTGATAACGAGACATAACAACAATCATATTAGCTGTCACTCGTTTCTTTATTTCTTTTTCTTTTTTAGATTAAAAAAAAAGTTTCTGCTTTTATATCTCTCAGCAGAGAGAGAGAGAGAGATAGAAACATAAATTATGAAAAACAAAGTATATTTACATCCCTTTGCTCAGACGTTTCTTTATTCTTCTTCTTGATTGTGTTCAGAAATCACATTCGTCTCATCATTTCACTGTTCTCTCTTCTCTCTCTATAACATCTTGTTTCTTTATTTGTTGAGTTCTTTGGTTTTAAAAATTTCTACCAGACAACAAAAAAAATGTTAAAGTTGAGAATCGGAACAACCGCAGCTACTTCCGGCGGAGGCGACGGTGAGTGGGAGCTCCGACCAGGAGGAATGGTTGTACAGAGACGAACGGACCATATCTCCAACGTGCCACGTGTCATCCGGGTCCGTGTCAAATACGGGTCGGTCCATCACGAGATCAGTATCGACTCTCAGTCTACTTTTGGTATACACTAAAAATAAAATTGTAACAAAAAAAATCTGAATTAAATCTTTTTTATTTTATTATCTTCAATCATATGCTCTGTTTTTAAAATTTGATTGTTGTTGAATTTGACAATTAACAGGGGAACTGAAGAAGATGTTGTCTGGTGAGACAGGAGTTCATCATCAAGACATGAAGATTTTATACAAAGACAAAGAAAGAGATTCGAGGATGTTTCTAGATCTTTCTGGTGTCAAAGATCGTTCCAAACTGATACTCAAAGAAGATCAGATTTCTCAGGAGAAACGTTTCCTGGAGATGAGGAAAATCGCCGCCAAAGAGAAATCAACTAAAGCAATCTCCGACATTAGCTTCCAAGTCGATAGACTCGCCGGACAAGTAACATAATAAAACCGATTTTTTTTTTTTCAGATTCTGAGGCACAACACTCTCTTGTCTCGTAATTTGAAATTAATATATTCTCTCTTCTTTTTTTTGGATTTTAGTTGTCGGCGTTTGATACAGTGATTGGTAAAGGAGGGAAAGTTGAAGAGAAGAACGTGGAGAATTTGATGGAGATGTTGATGAATCAGTTGGTGAAGCTCGATGCGATATCAGTCGATGGAGGCATATTACTGAAGAAGACGATGCAGGTAGGTACTTAACTTGCATGGGCTCCTATTGATTACCGATCGATCAAGATCATATTTTATTCAAGCTAGTGAATTAGTTTTCAAAATACTATAAAGCTTTTTTTATATGATTCGATATTTAAAATGTTGGAAGGAGGAAAGATTACGGAAATACGTTGAGGCACTCGACGTGTTGAAGATCAACAACTCGATGCAAACGCAAGCAAAACATCAAGCACAACCGCAATACGAGGAACAAGATTTGGTGACAATTGAGGAGGAAGCGTCGAGGAAACGTACGGCCTCCTTGTCAGGTCTTCCGGTGATCATAACGACGAGATGGGAAACGTTTGATTCTAATCTCACCGCCGCAGCCCGGGCAGATTCGGTTAAACCGGTTCATCCAGAAACCAAATGGGAATTATTCGATTAAGCTAATATATACTATAAATAAATTTTGTATACACGAAATACAGTATCAAATATAATATTGTTAGTGAATAAATTGTGTAGTATATGTATTGATTGTTCTCTCAGTTTGTGGTTGGTCTTTTTATTTTATTCTAGGTTGTCTTATCACATTATATATAGTTTTTATTGTGTGTTATATACAGTACATTACCAATATTTTTGGGTCATTTGATGAAAAAGTTTGTTTCAACGATGAAATAGGAGTAGCTAGAATACCAGTTAATTTTTTCTTCGAAACTAAACTGAAGAAAACAGTCTACTATACTGGTTACTGAAACCATGGACTAAAAAACAAAATAAAAATACACTCGCATACATCTACGACCACAACCAATGAAACATATAATCTGAATTTATAAAGTAACATCCCAAATTTAAATATTATGACTAAAACAACATCCAAGAGTCTTAAGCAATCATACAAAAAAGAATAGTGATCTTAAAAAATAGTACAATACCATAACAAACTTATAAAAAATTGCTTAATGTAATGTTTTAAGCAAAATTGGAATAACCTTTTCAAATCATTTCATGATCGAGCAAATAGTCATCCATGGCGTCTTCAGCGTTTGAATCCTATATAAAACATATAACCACAAAACCTTAAATAAATTATACATAATTAGGTCGATGTAGTTCAAACGTGACATTTTCTAAATTAAAATTAGTAAAGAAAAAAACAACGAGAATAACTTATTATATGCCTAACAACTGATATCAAAAAAATTACAAAAAATTAAAACAATGACACTATACTACTATAGTATTTGACTATTTGTTTTATATAAAAGGACACTATAGTATTTGGAATTATATATATATACCTTAATTTAAATATAAAAAATTAGAAAAAACGTTTCATAACACTATTTCAACAAATATATATGATCAAAAAGTCATTTTTATACAGGTTCTAACTGTATACATAATTTAAAAGGTAATTATTTTTTTTAAAATGGATCTTACATGGTGGAATGACAATGGGGGTTCCGTCAATTCCGCAGCACCATTGCCCTGTGTAATCAATGTTTCAAATATCAATTATTTGTCAAAAAAAGTTAGTGGTATAAGATACAAACAAATATCTCTTAATGATAAAAACTAGACTTGTCTGATTTGTAATGTTTACGTCTTGAGGAGGAAAATACATATCTGGATTAGTAGGAATCAATGGTTCTTCATCATCGTTGCCCTTCAAACAAATCACAAATCATGTATGGTTGATAAATTTTCAGTCCGCACATATACACACATATCTTTAACCTGAAAGTGGTCTAAGGTCCAAACAAAGATCTCTTTAAGATAGAATCCGTACCTGATTTGAAATGTTCAAAGGAGGAAAATACATTTTCGGATCATTAATAGCATCAATAAGATTCCATAAATCTTCATCATCGTCACCCTTCAAACAAACAATAGATTATGTATAGTTTAGGATTTTATAATCCACAAATACAGACATATATATATATATAAATATACACACACAAAAATTATCCCATATATAATATATTTCATGAAAGTGGTCTAGGGTATAAACAAAGATATATCAATGAGGAAAACGAGACTTACTTGATCTGTAATGCTCATGTTCTGAGGAGGAAAATACATTTCCGAATTAGCAATATTAGAATAACCCTTTAAAAAAACAGATAATATATATGGTTAATAAACTGTCAATTCGCAGACACATTTATACGTAAAAATGGTGTAGAGTACAAAGAAAACAAAGATCTCTCAAATGATAAAAGCAAGACTAACCTGGTTTGTAATGTTCATATCATGAGAAGAAAAATACGTTTGCGAATTAGCAGCATCAACGTTAAATGGGTTTTCCATACAGCCACCCTTCAAACAAATCATAGATTATGTATGGTTAAACAAATACTTAATCCACACACATATATATGTATAGTTTAGAAATTTTATCCAAAAATATCTCAACTGAATCCACACACATATATATAAACATGACTTATATAATTAAAACTGGAGTTATCAATGTCTTCAAGAGAATAAACAGCAAGCATTGCATTCATTTTAAGAATATCCTGATCAATAGGCACTCCAAGATTTTCACCCATTACTTTATCTTGATGCTGTTAAAAACCATGCATATATAACCTAAAAAATTAACTTCATATAGGTTTTTAAAAAGATATAAGCTAATAGCAATTATTAGTTAATGTACCTTATTCTGATCAAATTGCGAGTTAGTTGTATCGCAAACAATCCCGTTGGCGCCATGGTGATCATTTAATATGCTTGGGTTTTCTTGTGCATAAATCACATCATCAATGAAGTTGTTATGTGATTGATCCCAATCGTCTAAGAAGGATGACAATGCCGAAGGAAACCTCGAAGTTGAACTTCCATGGTAACTCGTGTTGCTGTTGAAATTCCAGTTGTTGCCACCCAAACTTTGACCAAGAGATCCATTACCATTATCTATACCATGAACTCTTGTTCCATCAAGAGAGTCGTTAACATTGCCATTACTAAAACCATACTCTCTTATTCCATCAGTAAGGCCATTTCCATTCTCATTATCAGTACCATGAACTCTTCTTCTATCAAGAAAGCCATTACCATAACCATTGACATTACTAGTATCATGGACTAATCCACCAAGAGAGCCATAGCCATTACCATTACCATTGGCATTACTAGTATCATGGACTAATCCAGAGTCATTACTATAACCATTGACATTGCTAGTGTCATGGACTAATCCACCAAGAGAACTATTACCATAACCATTGAAATTACTATCATGGACTAATCCACCACGAGAACCATAACAATTAACTCTTATTCCATCAAGTCCAGTTAAATCTCCATTCGCACTTGCTATGATCCCAGCGTAATTACTTCCTAGGATATCAGGACTGAGATTAGAGTTTGTACCCAACACATCACTTGTTGTACCATATTGTCCAAATGTAGGAGTCTGAAACTCTTGAGATATCTCAAAAATGTTTCTTCTTTCCTCCTCCGTTAAAGTTGATAAACCTTTCGAAAAACCAGAAGACGATAAGATGGATTCGGATGGACTCAAATCATAGGTGGATTGACCAAGACCAAAGCCAGATTGTGATACGGAAAGATTGTTGTTCCTTAGGCTTGTCTTGTTGTTGTTGGACTGTGGTGGTTTGATGTGAGAAGATGATGTAAAGTCGGAGTTCGTAGCTCTTCTTGACATTTGTCTTCTCCCTTCTTCTTCAAGCTTCTTCATTTCTCTTCTCCCTTCTTCATTAACCTTTTTCACCAAAAGTCTGAACTTCTGTATTGTTTTAACAATTTAAACAATATTAATTTTATATTCTATATATAAGTAAGATGAAAATGAAAATATGTAACATACACATCTTTAAACTACTTCATTAAATTTTGACCGATAGGGTTTCACTAATATTAATTTTAAATCATAATATCATACTATCATCATTTATTTTAATGGCACATATTATCCAAAAAATTCGTCAAAGAGTGAAAGCTGAAGTATATCGTGTATTTTCGATATCTTTTATTATACGCAAACAAAAGTTAACTCGGTGTATTAATCTCTCCAAACACTTGACAAATATGACTATTTTCTTGATATAAAGCTATTTTAGTTTAACACTAGCATTGATTAAGTGCTTTGAAATATGATTAAAAGACACATGATACTGACTTTAAACAATGTTGATAGAAGATCAAACCTGTAATTTGCTGGCTACATGTGACCTTGTAAGGTTTTTCACGCTCATGTATTCGAAAATCCTCTTCGCCGTAGCCTCTTCAAAATTTTATCAAACAGGAAGAAGAAGATAGAACATTAGTATATACATATATATACACTGTATTAAAGTAAAGTAAAAAACGAGAGTTGTAAGTTTTAACCAGTTACAATTTGCAGTTATTTTTATAATTGGTTGAATTATCTTTAATCAGTGATGCTTTTTAAAGAAAAATATTTTCTTAAATTCTGTATTTTAAGTTAAAATTGTTTATATTATGGGACAGAGGGAGTATCTACCTAGTTAAAATAGAATTTATAAATACAATTAAAAATATTATTTTCTCATGATAATTTTTTTTTATAAAAAATTAATAGTGAAAAAAAAAATCTAACATGTGAAAAGATTAGATACACAGTAAATACTTACTATGGCCAAACTGTAGAAAAGCCTTAAGAAATAGATGATAAAGAGATGGCGTCCAGATGATCTTATGTGTCTTTGTATCATATAGATTTTTGGTTGAATATTCCTCCTGGATTTCCTTTGAATTATCTGTATCGATTTAAGAATCATAAACCATATCTAGAATAAATTTAAAAAAAATTGCAAGAAGGAGAAACCATAAATTTGTTATTGTATATTGTTAACACCAGCTTCTTCATTAATCAATTGAAATTACCACTCTTCAGCATGTATTTTACAGCTTGATCCCATATGATGCTGAGATTATTTGGTTCGACAGGTGTTGTCATCAAATACGTTGCTCCAGAGGATAAAGTCCCTTGCTCAATTTGATTGCTCATAGCTGCTGAAATCACTGTAATAATCTACGCAAACAGATACGAAATCGAGAAGTCATCAGTTACGACTGTAAGAGAAATAGATTAATACTGCATAAACAAAGAATCTTGCATATCAATTAGTAATTTACTTCTAGTGTTATCTTCTTCTTTTTGCGACACTAACCTCACACTCTTCTTCTTTGAGTGATTACCTTTTCTTTGCATCAAGGTTCTTATCACATTATGTTTATATATTCTATGACATTTATCCTTTGCAAAAAATGTAGTTTTTACCATTTAAAATACAATTAGCTTTCTTTTTTTGTTAACTCAAATATACAATTTCTTAGCTGTAATATGGTGTAGTATACCATTTACAAAATGTGTATACAAGGTAGTTTTTTTTTTACAGGTATACAAGTTATATAAAGAAAAGATTAATATTTTTTCTCAATTTGTTTGGCTGGTTTCCATTTTATAAAAACTAGCTGTGATTTACATAGGAAACAAAATGTTTCTCATTTCTTAAATGGAGTTTATTTTACGGAAAATGTTGTACAAAAAAAGAAAAATATATTTACTAAAAATAAAATACAACTAATTTTCAGCAACACGGTTTAATTTTTAAAATATGTTATACATTATCACAAGCAAAAATTACCATGTTCTCTTTGTCTCCAATATAACTTCTCCTCTTATTAAGAAAATAAATAAATTGTATTAGAGGAGATTAAATAATATATAACTAATCCTTAATTTGCTATGGCTCTCCTCACTTCTTATTTTTATCATAGGGATGCAATAATATAATAATCCTTAATTTATAAATTAAAAGATTTTTGTCACAATAATATCATATTAATTTATAAAGAAAACATTTGAATAACTTGTTGACAGAAATAAAGGGAAATTAACTTGTCAATAATAGGAAAAAAAACTTACCAATAACAGGCAAATTTCCAAATTCTTCATCAATCTTCTTCTCTAGTGGCACTTGCACACACCTTTCAAAACCAGGTAAAAAAAAAGAGGAATGAGACTAAGAAAAAAAGAGAAGTTACAGTTGGCAAAAAAACAAGAGTCTCTGATTCACATAAACCAGGTCAAATTGAACCGAAACTGTATGTAAAAGCCCAGTAAAAAAAACAATATCTGAAAAAAATTATACCACTACTTGAAAGTAATTTGTGCAAATTTATAATCAGAATCTAGCCCAAATCTTACATCTTTGTCAGATTTGCTAAACAAATACTCCATTAGGTCTAGTTGATTTTTAGATTTCGTGGTTTGTTTTGTCTTTGTTGGTTATCCAATAGAACTGAACTTTCATTTAACAAAACCTTTTGCCTTTAAGCTTTAACTAGTTAACTAAGTTGTAACACTGTTAAGAATAACACCTCCTTAATCTATTCATCAAAACGAAGTAAACTGAAAACAAACAGATAAATATAACATTTTTTTTACATTGATAAAAATGAAAAGAAACAAAAAAGGATTTTTTATAAGTCATTGTAAAATGAAGAAAAGCAACAAACTGATGAATCCTAAAAGGTCGACTCCTCCCGACGGCAAAACTCTCCGGCCGACAAGCCTCGAGAGAAAAAAAAAACAACAAACACAGTAAAGAGAGAGAGAGAGAGGAAGACCCGAAAACGCTAACAAGATTCACCACAGAAGAAGAAAACATTGCTTCTTCTTCTGCGAAAACACATCTAAAGAACAACTTTCTGAACACCGGAGAAAACTCACCGGAAAAAAAAAAGAAGACGAAAAAGAGAGAAAATGTAAAGAGTTTCGAATCATTTTCACATCACTTAGCTTTCTTGAGAAGAACGGTGGTTCTGAAAACGGCGTCGTCACGAACAAAACTCCACCAAAGGTAAGACAGAGGTATCCCTGCAGCTCGCCAAAGAGCATGAGCATCAACATAGCCTTTGTATGGAGGGAAATCAAGCATTCGAAGACACATCGTGAGTATGCTCGCGACGAAGAAAGCTCTTAGCTTCCACTTCGATGGATGCGACGTCAAAGCCGCCCATAAACCCCACACAACTAGCTCTACTCCTCCTATTCCGAACAGAACTTTCCTGTGAAGCCCTGTACATGAGAAGACAATAGCTTCATTTAAACAAGAAAACCGCATTATCTTTAAGTATATATATCCATTCATAGCCATACCTTCGTCGAGGTGGTAGAAGTTGAGGTAGAGAATATGAGTAGCTACAACAGCAAGAATAGGTGCAGTAACCATGATCTTGGCAGATTGATCTTGAATACTGAATGACCGGAATATTGCCAAGATAAGCGAGAATCCGGCTAATACTGTAGCTGAGGAGTAGTCTAGTCTCTCTGTCAATTCAACATCTCTGCAATGAGAAACATCCGAGAGTTTAGATAAGCTTTTTTTGACAATGGAGATAGATAGATAGATGAATGTTACCTGCTGTGACAGACACCACTCCAGAAGAGTGCATTCATCACGATCACGGCGTATATATGCAACAACCCGTTGTACTCGTAGTAAGTTTTCCGGTTCGGCTGGAGAGGTAAGTTGTAGTAGACGAGGATGAAGTAGGAGACCCATCCATGGAACTGTATTGCAAGGTCGAGTGCAGAGAAAGCAACAGAGACAGGTTCCTGAAAATATATATATATAAACAAAAATTCTTTTGAGCACACCATTTGCTTATTTTTGTTTCTTGGAAAAAGCTGAGAGAGGTTTACCTGAATGCCATAGACATGTTTGAGCGGCCATTTGCCGAAGTACTTGGTAGGTCTCTCTCCGTTTGTCTTGCGTTCTTCTTCTCTTGCCATCATGCATTCGTACTGGCAATCGCTTTGGCAGTCCCATTGTTTCCATCTCAGGTAAAGCGGCTCTTGCATGTACCATGGACCGTCGATGGCTTTTCCATCAGCTGAGAATTTACAGTGCTGGAAGCAGTTATCCCCCACGCATCCTGTTTTCTGGCATTGATCAACACATGACCTGAGAAAACAAATCAACACTCTTAAAAACTGAGCAAAAACCAGAAGGATAAAGCTATTTGATTGCAAACAGAGTGGTCTTAGACAGTACAACATGGTAACAAGTACTAGTCGTTGTTCATTTTTCCACTCAAAAACACAAAAGGAAACACCAAAAAGACTTCTCACAGTACCACTTGTTGCATCCCCTCAAGTCCCTATCTAGTTTCTCTGCCTTTACAATCTTTACAACAAAAACAAATGACCCTACAGTTACAAACCAAACCAAAAGGCTTGTGTTGTGTACAACAAACACACACAAAAGATTCATCTCTTAACGTATTCCCAACTCTCACCACAAGTTCTTGCAAAGATTTTAATTTTGGGAAAAGTCAACCACATACAAACTTCTAAGCTTCCCCACCACCTTGTTATCACTCCTTTTTCTGTGGCTTAAGTTTTTTTTTTTTTTCATTTCCACCAAACACTTTGAAAATCATCCACACCTAACCAGGAAAAAAATCTCAAATTTTTTCTTTTCCTAAAATGGATCAAATTCCACAATAGAAAAAACAGAGAGAGGATTATTCATTCAGCTGTAGTTTATTGTATATTGTATAACACACAGAATTTCACCACCGAGTTGTACAATCAGTGAATCTAACGGTCGACTCTCACATTTACTGATCAACAAGAGCTAACTTAAAAAGGAAAGTTTTTTTTTTTTTTTAAACTTGACAAACGATTTTCAGATATCAAAGCAGAGAGAAGAATCAAGAATATGCAAATCGATCTAAGAACACCAGAAAGAAGCGGTAGACTTACTTGTAACGAGGATCAGCATCTCCTTCACTCGCTTCCAGTGTCCAGACAAGACTTGAGACAGCAACAATAAGCAGAGCCCATCGCAGATTTCGCGCCATCCGATTACCAAACAGACAGAGAGAGAGACAGAGAGAGAGAGAGAGAGAAGAGAAATGAAAAACGATAAGTAACGGAAGAAAAAGGAAGAGTTTTTTGGGTAGAGATTTTCTAGAAGGTGGGTTTAGTCGGTGGATGATCGGAGGAATTGAATAAGTTTCGGTGTGGCAGCTTCTTCTTGTCCATCAAATCGCGGAGACAGGTGGATGCATAGAGAGAGAGAGAGAGAGAGAGAGAGAGGAGATCTCGCTGCGGCAAAGAAGAGAGAGAGAGAGAGAGAGAGGAAGAGGAAAGAGAGAAATCCCGTGAGCGTGAAGGAGGAAGGAGAAGCGCGTGGCGAAAGAGAGAGCGACGCGTGGAGTGTTGTAAAAGATAGAAATATCACAGACGTCGATCCTCACCATTTTTTTCTTCAAATGTTTATTTTTAGTAGTGACGCTCTGTTTTATTAATATAATCTTCCAGGCGCGAATTTTTAAATAATTAGAGTTTTAGTTTGCCATTTTCTTCTTTTTCATCTATTTATATATTCAATCAAGAAAGACAAATCATTCTTTTCTTGTGTGCACAAGACAATTCATTTTTTGAACTTGGATTATTAACAACGGGAATCATATTTTAATAGAAACTCTGTTCCTTAGGAAAACTCTCCCATAAACACATTTTAAAATGATGATAATATTCGATTTGTCTACAAATCCTATAAACTAGTATATGAATTTTCAAATTTGATTCGGAACAGAGAAACATATCAAAATAAAGTAATACAGTACGTGCTTTGGGAGAATACATGACAGCACGATGTTTTCATAGCCTCACGTTCAAGTTCTGCGCGTGTGATTAAATATTGGTCCCCGAAATTTTGGGAGGAAGACATTTCCTTTTAATTTGTTAATTAATTTGTCCTAAGTCTTAAACACTACTACTACATACCAGTCTCCTGCCCAAATAAACAATGGATAAAAAGTCAAAACAAAACAGAGGTTTTTTAGATTTGAAGTTCCGATCAATCAACCAACTATCTCAAGTTGTGATGCAAGTACAACAACAACACACAAATATAATCATTATCGTTGTTATTGGTTAGTACTGTACTATATTATCACGGAAGAAAATAAATATTTTCTGTAACGTAGTGGTAGAAGATCAAACATGATATTATGTTACACGTGGTAACTGGTAACTAGTTTTTTTTGCCAGGTTTATGAGTACGAGGAAGATTTTATTCCATTTTCCAAAACTCGTATCTACTTTATATGAGTTTTTCTTATATAAATCCTTTGCGTGCATAAAACACGCCAAAGTAATTGGAAGCTTAAAGGAAAATTGTGAAGCAAGAAAGCTAGGTGGTGATGATCATTTTCTGTAATATGAAAAACAATATTTGTTAAAAAAATAAAAACGGAAAAAATAAGCGGAAATTTGGAATTCAGTAATTTTATCACAATATTATAATGGCATGTTAAACTTTAAGTTACTTCTGTTTAGAAAGCTTGAATTTTCATTTTTAATAAAAAAAACTACAAAATGTAAAAAACATTTCTGTATACTTCAATCTTTTTAATCTTGATAGGCGTTTCATTTTCTTTCCTAAAAACTACAAAATGTCTGTTTTTTCTTTCTATATACTTGAGTTTTTCTATCTTGATAAATATCTCATTGTTGTGAAATGAGAGAATGGAATTGTCTTATTCATGAGTAGAGGAGCTCTTTATATAGAGTACAACATAGGGTTTAAAAGGAGAAGAGACAAATAGAGAAGTGGACCTAGTGGGCTAATGGGCATCCACATATTACCCATAACACTCCCCCTTGGATGTCCATTATCTAAAATATCTTCTAAATGCATAAATTGCTGCCTCGTTAAAACCTTTACTAGGAAAACCCAAGGAAAAAACTTTAGCTAAGGAAAAAGAGTGCAGCGTCATTACTCCCCCTCATGAGAACATCCGTCTAAATCTTTGAGATGATTCCATCCAATATCACGAATTAGTTTCTTGAAAACAGCAAACTCCTTGATGAAGAATCTTGGAAAATCTTCTCTTGAACAATCTTAGAATTTGATATCGCCATTCTTCGTAGTGCATGGAAGTAGTTGATGATTCATCTTGATCATTTCTTTGTTTCACTTGATATCATAAATGGATGACAAGACTTTCAAAAGTAGATATACTTTCATCTTTAGACTTCTTTTAAATGTTTCTCATTTGTGTGTTCTTTGTTGCCTCATTAAAACCTTTCATGGAAAAACCCAATGGGATAAAAACCACAATAAGGAAAAAGAGTACAACCACACATATCATCTTATATCTCCCCTTTGGAAGCATCTTCTTCAAGAGATGCATTCCAATAATAATATCATCTTTTGGAGATTGCTATAAGTATAACCTCAATGAAAGTCATTTGAACTTCTAGTATATGACATCTTTTTCTATAAACAATCATTTCTTGTTATATTTGGACTTCTGGCCAAACTTTCTCTTTATACATTCTTGTAAATGTCTATCTTGTATATATGAGTTATCTTATGCTCATTTTGTTCTCATCTTTCAGTTATGAAAAGACCAACACATTTTCAAATATAATTTAAAGTGTGGTACTTCAAGACCAAATGTGAGCATTTTTAATGCAAATCTTACAAGGATCTTTTGAGATAATATATCTTTTGTTAAACTGTGAATATGAGATATCTTAAGACAAATTTGTCTTTCCAATATCTTTTATCTAATTTCGACAATTCTTCAAGAATTTCGATAATGTTTAGATTAAGATCTCTTTTGATCCAACCTTAATATTTTTATAAATATACAGTGGGTACTGATTATATATGTATGTATATATATCACTTTTGTGATTGTACCCCACTGAGAGATATTTCTCTTCATTTGATCAAATAATTAGAGTTCTTCATAGTTTTGATATCATTAATTCTTCAGGAATTATATCCTTCAGGGACTTTTATAAAAGTGTCAAAGTTCTTCTTTCATTGCCACACTTAATGAACTTGAAAGTTGCATCCACCACATGCCTATTATAACCCACTTGTTTTACACTTTTTAAGGTGTAAGGACTTCTGGTCCAAATACATTTCTCTTTCTAAGAGATTTTAGTTTTATGTCTATTGCTTCTTTTCGATTTGGCCAAATCATTACTTTGTGTACACAATGCAATAGACTTTGTTTCATGATCCTCTTTCTCATTCATAACATCAACTGCTATAATGCATGCAAATATTTTATTTACGACGTCGATTTGCTTTTATGGTTCCATTTTATTCCATACATGACATAATTAATTCTCGAGATCTCTTCTTTGTCTCAGGTACCTGAATTTCTTTCTTGTCATGTTTAATATCTCTTCTTGAGATCATTTCAAAAACATTTGTTTCCTCGGTTTAACCATTGTCAATTTATGCTCATTTTACTTTACCGAGGTCACTAATATTTGAAACCAAGAAGTCTATCACACTTCATGCGCTCTTTAGACTTACTAGCAGTTTGATATTGTCCTTCTGGGAAATCAATTATTCTTAGAGCATTTACAGCTGGTAAGTGACTCAACACTATATTTGGGTCAGTAATTGTATCTGGCAATTGATACAGTAAGTTTTGTGAATGAATTACCTTTTAGACTTTTATTTCACATACTATCGTCTGAGGATCAATGATAATTCATTTTAACTTTAATCTTTCTCCAGCTGTTTTATTTTCTCCCCCTGATGTTGGAAAGACTGAATCACTAAAATGACAGTCTACAAATTGAGCTATATTTAAATCCTTCATGGATAGCTCTAAATATTATCATAGGAGATTAACATCCAACATACATTTACTATCTCTTTCGAGGGTCCATCTTATATTGTTGTGGTGGAGCGTTATGAATGTATTCTGCACATCCATAGATCTTTAGATGGAAAACTTTGGTTTCTGACCTAAACCAATTACGATGGGGAGAAATTTTAGTTATTCATTGGCTTTATGCGAATTAATGCTTTTGCATTATGTGTAATGATGAACATTTGCTACTGGATGTTCAACATTTATTCTTACAAACATGTTTTTCTCAACAAAGATTTAAGATGTGATTTCACTAGCACTACCAAGTAATCTCGCAAACTTCAGGTTGCAGATATGTAATATTGATACATAACACTTGTTGATATATTTAAGAAACACCATAACATTTCTCTTACTGGATGATCAGTCCATATAATGGTTTATTAGACCACAAAAGTTTCTTATATTCTTTCTACAAATTGTATACATTCCAAATTATTTTGGCTAGTTGGTAATTGTATAATCATAATGTCTTATGATTAAACATCACATTATAGATAATTAAGAAGAATCTTCAAGTTCTTCAATAAATCTTTACATGATGTATTTTATTTTGCATAATTCTTGAACCGAAATGGTCTAACCAGCTCATGCCAAACTATGTTATATTTGGTAAACTTCTAGTTTACTACATAACATTTACATCTCCTATTTAATCTTTGTCTATGATGAGGCATTAGATAATGTATGTTATTTTTTCAAAATAATTTTACACCATTGAGTTACATTATATATGATTCATCAGGATTATTTTTAGTGTGAACATAATCTTCTAGATGTTCCACTTTCTAGTGATTGAGGGATTCATCCATTCTCCCCCTCGAGATGATGTCACTTCATGTTCATCAATCTCGAATGGAATCCTAGTATAACATCAATAATATATCCAACTTGAATCATGTTTTATATCTTTGATTCTTTAAACTTTTTTATTTCTATTATGTGTTTGATTCTTTTCACTTCTGGGATTTCAAAGATATAATGCATCAAAAAAATTATTTACTATAAGCAAATATAAATTTATATATACTCTTCTGGAGATGTGTATCTTTTATTTGCTGCCATCTTTATTTTCTCACTTCTTATGAGAATTTGAGTTCTTGAAATAAAACTCTTTAGTTTTGACCTTAACATGAACTATAAAAGATTCATATTCATGTCTATGATCATATCTTTAATCATTCATATCACATTCACTTCAGGGAATGGATCAAAACCAATTAGACAAGATTCAAGATTTTCATTAGTAACTCATTATTTTATCAAAATAATTTCTTAAACTTTCTTCAATAATATTTTGTCAGCTGGACAATATATGCCTTTTATCATCATTGATTTACATTATCTTCCAGATAAATAAAAATCATTTATAGACTTCAAGTCTTGTAATCTTAAATGCAAATACAAAATATTCATATAGAGGATAATTGAAAAATAAATAAATATTATCAAACATATATATAAACAAATATAATAATAATAAAATTAATTAATATAAATAACATTACCTTTTTATTATCACTTCAAGTGACAAATTTAATTTTAAGAATTTATTTGCTATTGTGTCTACTGGACAACAATATTTTTAAAATATTCCTTAAATATATTTATGCTATTGTATCTGCAGGACAACAATATTTTCATAATTTCTTCTTATACATTTTTATTAGTAATATATTTTCACTTATAAACTTCAAGTTTATATGGTCTGAGATGCTCTATCAGATCATATCACTTCAGATGATTGTTCATTTTCTTTAGATTGCTATATTAGATCACTTCTAGTGATCATGCCTTTCTTTTTACTCAATGGTAAAATTATTACATTTTAAAATCATGTAATGATAGAGAAATACACTTATTAGTATATAATAGTAATAATTGATTTGTTAAACCAAATCAAACCAATAAATAAAACAAATCAAGGGAATAATTATACATTTATTTATAATATTAAATCAAGATATGCAATAATATAATATATATTATTATTAGCAATGATCAAATGATGATTTAGCAATAATAAACAATCTCAAAATCAGTAATAAGCAATATACGAAGTTATAGTGCAAAATCAAACAATAATATTTTAATAAAACTGATTAAGATTCATTTTAACAAAGCAGTCAACAATCATTAAATAATAATATTAAAAATATATATTCCAGAGTGATTTTAGCACTTATATTCAATTATAAATTCATGTGGTCAACAGGTCAACTTAAAAATTAATATGGTCAAGAATGTAATAATATTTCAAATTAATGCAAACAATGCAAATTAATTCAGATTTCTTCAATTTTCAATAATTATTCAATTTAGCAATTAATTAATTACGAAAATCAATTAAAATAACAAATATTGAAAAGCAAAAAAATAAATAAGAACAATATATATAAATGAAAATAAAATAATAGACAATATAAAATCCTTCTGGGATAAATAATATCAATAAAATTTATAAATCCTGCTGGGATATTTAGTTGAAATATATTTATCCTTCTTGGATAAAAAATAAAAATTAAATCCTTCTAGGATAACAGAAAATATAAATCCTATTAGGATATATAAATAAAAATATATAAATTCTTCTGGAAATATAAATAAATTATATAAATCCATATGGGATCTATAAATAAATATATAATATAAATTATTTCTTCTGGGATATAGTGAAATATAAATCCTTCTAGGATATAAATAAAAATAGAAATAAAATATAAATCCTTCAAGGATATAAATAAAATAGAAATCCTTCAGGGATATAAATAAAAATAGAAATAAAATATAAATCCTTCAGGGATATAAATAAAAATACAAATCCTTCAGGGATGTATATAATTGAAATATATAATTCCTTCAAGGAAAAATAATATATAGATCCTTCAGTTTGCTGAATCCAAGATATTATCAATAAGTAATATAAATTAAGTATTGATAGAAATAGATTTTAGTAGAATAAACACAAATTAACAAAGTAATAGAGATTACTCATTGAATTTGTGAATTCACCATAAGAACTATTAGAACTTTTAGAACCTTTGATTTAGAGAGAATAGAAAGTTAAGAGGTAGAGACTCGTGCTGATAACGTGTTGTGAAAGAGAGAATGAAATTGTCTTATTCATGAGTAGAGAGCTCTTTATATAGAGTACAACATAGGGTTTAAAAGGAGAAGAGACAAATAGAGAAGTGGACCTAGTGGGCTAATGGGCATCCACATATTACCCTTAACACTCATTTCCTTTATTAAAACCATAAAAAATATTAGTTTCTATATACAGAAAGTTTTTTTCATTTTATTTCTTAAAAACTACAAAAATTCTACTTTAAAATTTCTATATACCTCAAATATTTCTAGATTTTATAATGACAGCTAGCGCCTCAGTATTCAATCAGTTTCCACTTAAAAATATCATCAATTGCAAGGGCGGTTACAAATCATTAAAATATAGTTTTGCTAATCACATTTTCACAGCACAAACAAATGTGTGATGATGTGTCAAATTCACATTTACTTCTTCAAGCTGTAATTTTGTTTTTATATGTTCACCCTAGCCCTGGGCATTTCAGGACTGGAATTCCGTTCCCACCCTTACCCGTTTAAAATTTCCCAAACTTTTCGAGAATGAGAATTTGCAATTTCCCGTTTGGAAACATTTATTTTATTCAAACGGGTAAGGGAAGGGTTCGGGAAGGGGAAGGGATTTCCCGATTTTCCCGTTTAAAAAAATAAAAATTTGAAAATTAGACATTTCTTCTTAAATATCCCAATTTTTCCTATAATTTCCCAAATTTTCCCATAATTTTCCGTATTTTCCCATATTTTCCCGTAATTTCCCATATTATCTTCAATTTTCCCAATTTATTAAGACTTCGGGTATTATATTTTGATTCCCAAATTTCCCATTCCCTTCCCATTCCCGTGATTTCCCTTCCCGTTATAATAAGAGAATGCTTCGGGAATCAAATTTGGTTTCCCGAATTTCCTATTCCCGTCCCGAACCCGTCAATTTCCGTCCCAAAACCCGTAATGCCCAGGGCTCTTCACCCCCATAAATTTTCCTTATTTTCTTTAACGCCACACATCAATCTTTATTTACTAAAATCTTCCACAGTCACACCTTCTCGTTAAACTTAAACCATTCAGTTAAAAAACGATAAACGTCTTAATCATTTTTTTACTTCTGGTCGAAAACTCAAAACATGCTTTATCGTCAAGATTGATTATCGGAGACTGAGATTACAGCTTGTAGATCGGCGAGACACTCCGCCGGGAGAGAAAGGAACGTGTTCATAAACCAATCGTCGACAGTCTCCACTTTCGCGACGCCGACGAGCCTACACTTTCCTCCCCCGTCCATTCTCTCTCCTCTCCCTCTCTTTCTCTCTCCTATCGATTCCTCCGTCGTCAAAACCGTTTTCACCACCAGCGCCGGAGCTCTGTACAGCCCTCCTCCCGCCGTGAAACAGAACTTCGCCGTGAACTCCAATTCCACCTTTTAATTAATCAAACTAATTTCGTATAAACCGAACAAAAAACAGAGGATCTTTATAATCACACCATGAAATTCTGTTTACCTTCCCGGATTCTGGGTCGATAGTTCCTTCGAAAACCTCCGGAGATATATCGATTTTGAGAAACGGCGGCAATGGAAAGCCGAGAAATTTGGTGGTTTGGCTGGTCAGAGGAGGGATATACAGAGTGCCCACATCGAAACAAGCAGACAATTCGGATTTTTGTGAAGCTCTGTTTTCGTCGCCGTCGATTTTCCGGGCGGTTCCGGCGCCGGAGCCACCTCGAGGAGAATATTCGAAATCGGGGTATCTGGAGATGCCAAGCTTACCTGTTCCAATAGTCTTGAAACTGACACTGTAGAGATTATTATTGGGAAGCTGTGTTGTGTTGGGCTCAGGGCTTAGTGAGTTTGAAATTAGTCTGATTTGGTTTGGGGGTTTGTGGTTTAAAATGTATCTATTTGGGGATTTGAAGATTGTTGTTGATGGGATTACTTTTATTGAAACCATGTCTCTCGGTATTTAGTTTTTTTTTTTCACAAAATTTATGAATGAATCAATTTGATTAAGGAGAGACCAATTGAAGAAATCATAAATCTTATCGTCACAGTTTTGTGTGGCTGCTTTCTCCTTTCTGATGTTCATTCTTCACCTGGCAATTGTACATTTCTAGGAAAGCAATATATCAAATAATGGGCCTAAAGAAAAATGTACATGGGCCTAAGGAAGAGGCTACTTCATTTCATTCAGTTTTGGGCTCAATCTATCAATGAAGTCCATAACCGGAAGTTTTGTTTTCGGTTTAATTTCATTTCTGGTTCATGTTGGTGTTGATTGTATTATGCACACTGTAATCATTTCTACTAATTTAATTCATGGGTCGTGCCGTCGTGGTTAGTTGGGTATACAAATAGAAACTTATCACAAGTGGAAATACAGTTGAGCTTTGTAACTAACTAAGAGTCTAAGACTAACCACTATTAGCTGGAAATTGGTTGTATGGATAATTCAGAAAGTCAATTTGGATATTTGTATAATAAAAAGGGATTGAAAATCAAATATGTGATATTAAATTGTTGACTAGTATAACATTTGCGTTTGCGCCACAAACACCTTGACACACCAACGGAGGACTTGGCCAAAAAGCCTTTTCACTCGGTCATGCAAAACATGTTTCCAAAGAGAGTCTCTCTCCACTATCCAACATCCACTCAAATTTATACACAATACACCCAATTATCCTTTAGACATACTAACACAATAAAGATATAATTCCTAATGATTCCATAAGAAACATGTGTAAATCTACCAATCAAAGTAACCATATTCAAATTACTAAAATCTAGCCTTAGATACTAAAATCACACACGGCCGGGTTATCTAGCCCACGAAGTCCGTTTCGGTTAACAAAGTAATTGACTCGTATAAATCAAACTGTATAGAAAATTCTACGGCTCAAAATAGGGAGAAAAATATTTAAAAAAAAAACTCTTTAAAAAGGGCCACAACCATTCAACAACAAAAATATTTCCAATTAATTATTGATACTTTAAGAACGTTTCGTGCGCAAATATGTGCATAGGAAACACTTAACGGATGATTCTTATATAATAAGAAGTAAGACTTTCGGCCGTTGTGGAAAATTATAAACCTATAGAATTGGGAATGCTTTTGTAGAATGTGGACCGATCTGACTTTGTCAAATTCCATTTTAGCCTGTTGGTCCTCGCTCCTATCGATTACTCATATTTTTCCGCACGCCATTAACGATAAAGATTCCCATTTTGCATCGTCAATGTTATCTAATCTCGACCATCCCTTCGCTAACACCATATTTCCCAATCCAATTGTACATCAACACGATATATCCCTATCACATTTCTTTTTTTGTCAACTATCATATCATTCATAAATTGTTCGGTTATCTACAGTAAGATGAATAAGATCCACCATCTGCTATGTGTATATTTGGCTAGATGTTTCTTTTTCACTTTTATGTTGTTAGGTTTTCACAACGTACTTCTTACGTTATTGCTGAAAGGATCGAGATTAGGACTAAGAGACTTTGATAACTACATGGAAATTCAATAAGATGCGACACATATAGGAGAATTACATCTTCTTAATTCTTTTTTTTTTTCAAACTTAGCAAAACGTATGGTAGGTTCCTTGTGTTGCCTCTCCCGTCTTCAATGATTCATGAAAAAAATTAAATTAAATTTTATATACAGAACGAAATAGAGTTTTGAACAATTCCGATCAATAATATGATTTCCTAATAATCATATATTTTACACGACAGGACAACCGATACGATGACGATTGGTTCGATAGTTTTTATCCAGAATCGTAAACAAGTGGACAAAAGAACAAAAAATCGATGACACGTACTCATGATGAACCACTTTTTTAATATGAATAGAGTACTTTGTAATTTGAGAAATTCGAAAGTCGTACATAATATCTGAGGTTAATTAAGTAATCATAAAGGTAGTTGGAACGTTGGCTTTTGTAGAACTAAAATAACTTACGTGACTTTAAATGGTGGCTACTTTGGAAGGCCGAAGGCTACGTTTCTTTTTAACCCAATTCTCCATTTGTCTTCGCTAATACGATATCCTATTTTCTAACTTTCTTTCATTTTTACCAAATATATCCAATAATACCATACGTATAGAATATAATTAGTAATAAACGATTCTAATCACGTATGATATACGGTTTTTGAAAATTTTAACTATGTTCTACTCAGGAATTTACACTTCAATTATTAAACATCTTTTGTTTTGCTGATTCTTGTAGAAAAAGAAGAAGAGAAGTTAAAAGAATTACAAAAACTTTACTCCAGTGAAGTTCTTGTCTTCACCGTTTACTATGTTCATGCACTTCTAATTATTTTACTTATGATTTTTAATATCCATTTAGGTGAACTAATTTTTAATATTTTTAATTTTCTCTTTTTTTTTGGCTGATAACTTTTAAGCATATTAAAAGGAAATAAGATTTGCTATTGCCATCAGATATCATTCCTTATTATAAAAAAAAAAATCCAAAATCTATATTTTCAGTTTTCCTATATTCTGAGAAAATTAGCTGTTACACCATACACGTCACACAATCTGTTAACATATAAGTATAAAATGCCACCTACAACAATAACATTGCATTTCTATCCAATATTTTTCACCTAAAGTCTTGACTGATATGTAAATATATTATAATCAATATAGAAACAAATTCGAATTAAAAATGAAAACAAAACAAAACAAAACAAACTCATAATAAATCCAGTGACAAGTATAATACGACTCAGAGGAATCGTTAACAAAAGTGGCTAAAAAGTAAAACCTGCTTTAGTGAGTCACGACCGTTGACCTGCACCGTGAGAGACCAATTCTCTCTAACCCAACCAACACAACACACATCACAGAACCCCTAAACAAAAAGACGAAAACACCCTCACCTCTCCCACCAATATATAACCACTCGAGCGGATGTCAGTTTATATTTATTATTCATCCATTCTAAAAAGAGAGAGAAATTCGAAGAGTTTTTTTATAACTTCAAACCCATGAGAGGTTCAAGAACAGCATCTTCAGACATGAGTGCTTGGTGTTCTGCTGTGGTGTTGTTGTCTTTGATACTTTTGTTATCGGTTCGTGAAAACAACGCTTCTGACTCGGTAAGAGGGTCTCAATTCTCAGAGAAACCTTGCGAGGAGATTTACGTCGTCGGAGAAGGAGAGACGCTTAACACCATCGGCGACAAGTGCGGTGACCCGTTTATCGTCGAGCGAAACCCGCATATCCATGACCCGGATGATGTCTTCCCGGGCCTTGTCCTCAGGATCGCACCTTTTTACTTCACCAGAAAATCGTAAGATATATCAAAAAAAATGTTTTTTTTTTTTTCATTTTAACTTTTGTATGAAGCATACTTTTTTCCTATGTAAGTATGTCTGTATGTATATATATACTAAAGGATTCCAAAATTAATACAGAGATTTTATAGAAACAGAGCATACCGTGATTTGCTTGCTTGTTCAGGTTTTGAGGACTTATTTAGAAACGTTTTAGGAGTAAATGGTGATTAGTGATAACTTCCTGGCTTTAAATTGACGAAAAGTCGCTGATTAGTGCAATAACGGAACGCCAAGTTAGAAAACAAAAAGTCAATGATCTTGTAGTAAGCAATTTCACAAAATCAGGGTAAAAAAATGTAAAAGGAATTAAGTTATGCTATAATAAAACGTTAGTCTCTTCCATAGTTGGGGATGTAGCTCAAATGGTAGAGCGCTCGCTTTGCATGCGAGAGGCACGGGGTTCGATCCCCCGCATCTCCACTGTATTTTTATTTTTTGAGAAAAAAAGAAAAAAAATATTGGTCTCTTTTCCTCTAGCCGAATCCTCGTTTGCAAACTCGTAAACGAAAGTCGACTACTCTCGAGCAACCAAGTCAGTCCAAACAAATCTTACTAATGTTTAAATATGAATTTGGAGATCATAACAATTTGCCATAATTACTCAAACTTGCTTGCAAAAAACATGTAATATTTAATCATTTTAAATGCAACCCAAAATATTTCTTAGAGCAAAAAAAGAAGAGAGTTCGATTTACTTGCTGCTTTTATATAAGAAGACTTCCAGAATAATCTCTAACTTAAATTCTAGTCAATCTTTCTTTTCCCTTTTTTACGAGAAACTAATTACTACACATAGACTAAATATTACACACATATGTCGCCATCTCCGAAAAACCACACCTTCTAATCTCAATACAAATTCCATAATAACTAGTAAAAACAACATTATTACCGTTCATGTCGACATTATTATCTCCTAAAGAATTCACACATCCAAAAACCTCTGTAACCAAAAATGTTTTATATATAAGCAGCGTGAGTTGTTCACTGTTACAGAGATACAAAGGAAGAAAAGAAAAGCCCTAACTTTCGTCAAAAGCCAAAAAAATGGGTAGATTAAAAAAAACCCTAATTTCAGCTTGCCTTCTCTACTTGGCTATTCTACCTCTTATAGTCTCATCCGCAAAGGAAGAAGACAAATGCGGTGGCTCTAATGGAAGAGTTTCTGCTGCGGAGAAGGCGACGACTCTTAATTACAAGATCGGAGCTCTCTTCTCCATCTTAATCGCCGGAGTATTCGGAGTCTGTTTACCTATCTTCGGTCTCAAGTCAGAGAGCAATTTCTTCATGTTCGTGAAAGCATTCGCCGCCGGAGTAATTCTAGCCACCGGTTTTGTCCACATTCTCCCCGATGCCACCGAGAGTCTCACGAGTCCGTGCATCGGAGAAGAGCCACCGTGGGGAGATTTTCCGATGACGGGACTCGTCGCCATGGCTGGAGCGATTTTGACCATGCTGATTGAGTCCTTTGCTTCAGGGTATTTGAATAGATCTCGGTTGGAGAATGAGTCTAAGACCTTGCCTGTGAGTACGGGTGGAGACAAAGAGGAGGACTCTGTTCATACTCATGCCACACAAGGACATTCTCATGGCTCTCTGCTCGGTCCCCAAGATGATCACATTGATCTGAGGAAAAAGATTGTCACTCAAGTAAGTAAAATCACAAAAAAAAAACAATTGACAAAATCCAAACATTTCTTTAGTACTTAATAAATTCTTGATTTTTAGACAAACCCACATGTTAAATTGATTAGTATTAATCAGATGTTCTTCTTTTTCTTATGGTGTTTTAGATATTGGAATTGGGGATTGTAGTTCACTCGGTGATAATAGGAATATCACTTGGAGTATCTCCGAGTGTTAGCACAATAAAGCCTCTCATAGCTGCAATAACATTCCATCAATTGTTTGAAGGTTTTGGTCTTGGTGGTTGCATCTCTGAGGTAATGTTAAAATCTCTTTTTATTTATGATTATATCAACTGATAATCCCTTAAAAAAACAACTTAACACGTTTTTGTTTGCGTGCAGGCAAAGTTTAAAGTTAAGAAAATATGGGTTATGGTGTTGTTCTTCGCAGTCACAGCACCACTAGGGATCGGAATCGGGATAGGAGTTGCAGAGATTTACAATGAGAATAGCCCGATGGCCCTAATGGTGTCCGGTTTTCTTAACGCTGCGGCTGCTGGAATCTTGATTTACATGGCGCTTGTTGATTTGGTAGCTCCACTATTCATGAACCACAAAGCTCTAAGTAGTATGAAGATACAATTAGCTTGTAGCTTTTTTCTAATTCTTGGTGCTTGTTTGATGTCTCTTCTAGCTATTTGGGCTTGAAAATGGTTTTAGAACATAGAAACAAAATTTTGAATCAGATTTGGATACATGGCATCTCAATCTTAATTAATCATATGGTTACTTTTAAAAATTATATATCAGCAGAACATGATATTACTGTCATATTTATTATGTTTTACTTGTTGTTAGCTCATAATTTGCTTATTTTTGCAAAGCAATTTTTTACAACTCTCTATTTTTTCACGTATAAATTAATTGTTTATAATAATATCAGTTCTTGATTGGCAAAAAGAATGCAAATCGAAAACCCTAAGCCTAGGATGTCTCATGACGTAGAAAGCAAGGAACGTTAGGTGCACCTACTTGGGGAACAAACAAATCACTCCAAAGGAAATAAGAATGAGATTTGAGAACAGTTTGAAAATTGGAGGATTTTGTGTGATGAGTCAAATGACAAGCTCACAACTTTTGGCTCTTCATAAAAGCAAAAAATTAAGAGATCACATTCTTGTCGAAACGATCCGTTTTTCAATTTCTGGATATTCATGGAATAACCCCTTCAAAAAGGATATGCCATCATCAGTTTTTATTCCAATTCTTCCACTTTCACAATCAATTTACACACTCGACAGATAAATTATCTTCAGACCAGATTTCTTTTCTTTTTCATTGAAAAAAAAATCATTCTAGTACTCGCCGCATATGAAACCATGAACGTGCACGTGTGTGGATATGTACAAATACTTACGAACTTTGAAATGCTTAGAGACAAGTCATAGCTTCGAAACTGGGACGTGGGTAAAAAACATCCTCGAATGGCTTCATTGTGAAGCAAAATAATAAGAAGCAGCATCATCAAAAGGCAACACTTGGAAAAAAAAAAATATGGGGATGGATATCCATTGGAATAACCCATCAAGAAGCATCTTCCTTTTTCCTCTCAATCACTCAAATGTCAAAAGGTCACCATTTTTAATAAAAGTTATAAGTATATATACACTGAGCGGTGAGTCCAATAAGTAACCAACCAACCTTCTCGCAGAGCAAAAAAAGAAGCAAGCAACAATGGAGGAGAAGATAACAATAAGAGGAGCAGTAATAGGGCATCTTTCTATTGGCAGGCGAATGTGCGATTTGCTCCTTTGTGTTCTTGTCTGTTCGCTCTGTCACTTGCCAAAGGAGAGTTGCCCTGTCACTGCTTCCGCTTAAACACAATCTCAAACCTGTTCCGTCTTAGTTCCAAGTCTTCTTCTTCGACATGGCTCAAAATTGAGATTGATAGATGTAAGTTAATTTTCACTTTCGCTTTGTTCGTTTGTTCCTTTTGCTTCTTATCATAATTTTGATCAGTGAGATTTTTAGACACATGAAAAAATGGTTGGTCTTTCAAGCTACTAAATCATAAAAACGCTTGCATTTAAACTAGCTATTGGATTTTTAACCTCAATAGAACTTACATGCACATTTCATCTTTTGACATCAATTTTCCATTCATCAGTTAAACCCTCTTTTTTTTTTTGGCTATAAGAAGAATTTGTCACATAGTAATTAAAGTCATCTTCTTTATCAAAAAAAAAAATTAAAGTCATCTTCAGAAAAGACCCATTGTTAAACAAGATTGCTTGGATTTAATTTCCTTCTCACATGTTGGATAAATCAGGATAGTGTTTCTTGAAACTATCGTGCGACCATATCTCAATTGAAACGTTTTTCAGGGAACTAGTTCAAATCTGCCCTATAGTGACGTACTTATATATAATGGAATGCAATATCATTATGTCAACAGACTTTCCCAGAAACATATAGACGACAAGAATCATCGTGAAAGAGCCAGAAGAAAGCTAAGGAGTCTGAAACTGATGAAATCCTCGACGATAGTTGAATCGGCTGAACAATTGCGGAAAACTGATTTGTGGCGAGTGGTGTGGTGACTTCTTCTTTCGGTCTTTATTCATAATCTTCTATGTAAATGGGCCTATGGGCTTAATCTTTTGTTGCATTTGGGTTAAATTAAATTCGCCCAAAAACGTTCCAAGAGAAATTATATACCGATGTTGACCTTTACGGCGCATTTCTTGCAAATCATACAAAAAATCATTCCAGACTTTTGGTAAAGCTATAACAGCGAAAAATATCCAAATTAACTAGGAAATAAAAATTCAAAACGTGTAAAGCAGTATTTAAAAATGTCTTATTGCTCCAAATGTGTAATTTCCAGGAAGGAAACAGTTAACGAACAGGTGAAACCAATAAGTGCGAGACACGTGACAGAAAGCACTGACAGTTTGTACGATGATGTTGATGAACATTTCGATACTGTTTCTTTTTGGCGTGCTCTTTTCAATACTGTTTTCTCCTCTCTTATTATTGTCCTAAAGATTAATAATGGAAAGAGGGGGAAAAATCAAAAATGTAGTATTTTCTTAAATCGTAACCTTTAATATGATGACACGTAGCTTTTGTCTAGTTGCCTATGTTTTTTCTTCTGTTAGGAACTCGTCACAATGCTATTCTTCTCATCCAGCCATAACATGGTCACAAACTCACAATATCAATCTCGTTCAATATTTCAAACTATTATGCCTTTCTGTATAATATGTTTTTTTTTGTTTTTGTCTTGACTCTTCCTCTCTTCCCAGATTTTCTATTTTAGTGCAGACTTTCCGGTATTCGTCTTTCCGGTAATTTTACCAAAACAGGGTAAGGATATGTTTTCGTAGACCATAAGGCACGCCATATGGATCCTAGTGCTTAGTTTATTTAATATTTTAATAGTTATAACTCGTACGACCATTATTCTAATGTAATATTTGAACCTGCCACGATTGTCTTTTCTCAAAAAAAAAAGTTTATCTAAAGTTGAAATACAATAATTGGTTCACAACTACAATATTTATTCTTTACTTCAGTCCTTTTGAGCGCCGAGTGTTAATCTTCATATTCTTCTGAAAAAATATAGGAATCATTTTTTTAATGAAAATCTGGTTGTATTTCAAATAAATGAAATATAGAAATCCCCAAGAAATTATGCTGTTTTCTAACCAATACAAAAAATAGTTATTCTGTTTATTTTGTTTGGCATCTAATTATCCTGGTATGTGGCGGGGAGAAGATATAGATTAAAATACGTAATCTTTATTATTATCAAGAATAAAAACGAAAATAAGAATAACATCATTTTATTGCGAGTCTTGTGACCCATACCAAAAGAAAATAAATATAACATTAAAAAACTTGCCTTCTCCTTCTCTCACAGATCATATTTAGGGTTCCTGACAAAAAAAAACAAAAACAAATACCTTTTTCTCTTTCCATTTTTGTTGAATTCCAGCTCTTTCTTCTCTTCCTCAGCTTTGATTTCTTCTTTAATTTTATCCACAAATCTTTGCAAATGATACTTTCTTAAGGATTTCTTGAATTTAAAATTTAACCTTTCTCCACTACTAGCTCATCTCCTTCTTCAATTTCTCTGCCGACATTTAGTCTCTCTCTCTCCGGTGAGATCTCTCTCCCTCCCTCTCTCTCAATCTCTCTCTCTCTCTCTCTCTCTCTCTCTCTCTCTCACTCTTTTTATAACTCTAGTTATGTAAACCGATCACTAGCTAATTTAGGGTTCAAATCTTTCCAGATCTTGTGGCAGAACCAACAAAAAAAGTCAAAAGAAGAAAAATGGTGAGAGGAAAGATAGAGATGAAGAAAATAGAAAACGCGACGAGTAGACAAGTGACTTTCTCAAAAAGAAGAAACGGTTTGTTGAAGAAAGCTTATGAGCTCTCAGTACTCTGCGATGCTCAAGTCTCTCTCATCATCTTCTCTCAGAGAGGAAGGCTTTACGAATTCTCCAACTCTGAGTATGTCTTCTTCATCAATTTGTTCTTCATTCTTAAATTAAATTAAATTAATTTCTTTTACTTATTTGTAATTTTTTTTGGTATATTAAAATTTGATGTTATTATTTGTGTGTGTGTCTTGGTCTGATTTTTTCTGAACCGTAATTGACTAAAGCAACCATCTTAGATTTTGGTACTTGATAGATTCGATCCTAGTCTGAATCCTAAAAAAAAGTTTTTTCTACTCCTCTTTAAATATAGTTTCATTTTTTTTCTATATCATTTATATAAAATTCATGATTTGGTTAGTAATCTAAACAATCTCCTTTTTTCCTGATCTACCTGAACTTTTCATCTAAACTATATAGTCTGTGTGTGTGTCTAGGGTTTCCAAAAATTTATTGAAAGTATGAACAGAAAACAACATCGGAACTAGCTCGAACGGGATTTATATTATAATCAAGATGATTATTTAATGTGATCCGTACCAAGTTGCACATATTTTTACCCATTTATCTGGTGATAATATAAATAAGTATTACTTTTTCTTGCCCCTAGTTAGGTTGTGTACTATCGTTTTTGGTTTTCGCTATGTCTTTATTTGGGCTCTACTTTTGTAGTCATATTAGTTATGCGTGCTCTTCTTCATTTGATTCAGGTGCATGTGCATACATACTTGGCTGCCTATATATATATAACATGTATATTTGTGAGTAATACTTAATTATATAATCAAGAAGAAACCAATTTATGCTTGTGTTCTAACCAAAGTTAGATCCAAGTAGATAAGGTTGTGATTATTTTTCTCTATGATACTATATTTCGTAAATTAATTTTCAAATGGATTAGTGGTTCTAGATTCAGTTATTTGATTTTGGGAAAATGAAAGAAATTGCAGGATAAATGGAGGCATTATTAATAAAGAAAAGGTACGATGAACATTGAACTCATATATAGGGCATGGGTTTAAATAGTTACCTAGAGATATTATTGACCAACAGCCAAAAGACATTGTAGTACAACTTGAGAGAGATGGGGGCATTAGGTGAATGCTTACAAAAAGTTATTAAATTAGCTAGATTTCCATATTTCGTTGATAGAAGATGCACGCATTATCTTCCAAATTTAAGATGTAATACATTTAGTTAGAGATTAAACTAATAAATTACGAAGATATAAGTACATATATGAATTCTAATTTCTAAAAGATGTCTATCTATGTTTTTGATTATCAGCATGCAGAAGATGATCGAACGCTACCGCAAGTACACAAAGGATCACGAAACCAGCAATCGCGACTCAGAAATTTACATACAGGTTTGTTATTAAAAAAAAAAAATTATCTTGATGATGTTTATCCTTTTTGGGAATGATAATAATCAGACTTAATTTCCATGAAAACTTTTGCCTGATGTCCTTAGATGTAGTACATGATTTCATGATGTTGATTCTTTTTTTTACTTTTCACGGTCTACCAAACCAAATCTTGAGAGAGATATCAACACTTGATGCGATTTTTGGATGATTCTGTTTAACAGTCTTTAGGATCGATGATCACAAATATTGTTTAGTGATATATACGTCTGTTTTTTGTTTGCGTCCTATGATTTTATTTTCTGGGGATAATGTAGCAATTGAAGCAAGAAGCAAGCCACATGATTACAAAGATTGAACTCCTTGAGTTTCAGAAGCGGTATCATGCCTTAGCCTTTCTTTTCCCTTGCTTTTTTGTTTCAGTTGCCATCTCTTTTACAGCAATAACTTGATTGTTTATTTGAGTTTGCATTTGCATTGACGCTGATATTGAAAACATTTATTCTAAACTGAACTCAATATGTCGAACATCTCTTTTAAACAAGAAGAATTTTCTTTTTATCAAAGCTTAACGGTTGCTTTTGTAATTTACAGAATAATATTCACTTGTGAAATACTGAAAAACAAAATTATATACAAACTTAATGTTTTCTGAACTTTCTTTTCATGCAAAGGCAAACACAATTACTTCATTAGAAACAAATCAAAGCCTAAGTATGTATATTTACGTCATTTATGTATTAATTGTATTTGTTAACGGTATTTTCTTGTGGGTGAAATGAAGAATTGATCTTTACTAATGGAGTTTGAATTAATAAAGATTTTAAACTGACGGTAGTATATTTCAAGATTTGTCAGCTGGATTTACTAAGAAATATGAATATTTATATTATACTGTGCGCGCAAGTTACAATCCGCATTGGTGGGAAGACCAAAGACATATCCAAGAGAACTATTATGGAGTTCATACAACAGCAACGAAAATGTCATTTACTCCCTTTGCGTGTGTGTGTGTGTGTATATAGGAAGCTATTGGGTCAAGGACTTGCTTCTTGTGCTCTAGAAGAGCTTCAAGAAATTGATAGTCAACTCCAAAGAAGTTTGGGCAAGGTCCGAACAAGAAAGGTATATACATGTTTGAAGGATTATATAGCCCTCATTTAGCTACGAGCAACATGCATTTTGCGGTTTGGCGACATATATATTAATCGATCCATATAGTGTACTAACATCGATCCAGACATATGTGTAAATTCTCTATGTGTTTTATCATGGAATTGAGTATAGTTGGACAAAATATTTGTAGGCTCAGTTGTTCAAGGAGCAGCTGGAGCAGCTAAAAGCAAAGGTCTGAAACCAGCTTTATATATTATATATTTACTTTGCGTATATAAAATGGTGAGAGAGTGGTTTTTTTTTCCAGGAGAAACAATTGTTAGAAGAGAACGTCCAGTTACATCAAAAGGTAATGCATCTCTCTTTCCATTGTTAGAAGAGAATCAAATATGATTTATGTTGTGGTTGACGAGATTGCCATTTATGTTAATTATGAACAGAACGCCATAGATCCATGGAGAGGATCGAATGATCAACAAGAGAAATACAGAGTTATCGATCTGAATTTGGAAGTAGAAACTGATTTATTCATCGGTTTGCCAGAGAGACACCACTAGTAGCATATGACTACTGCTGTCAACAACAACAACAAAAGTAACATATGTTTCTTTATTTCGCATCAAATGTTGAAAATCCTTGAATAAATTGTTAATTTGCTATCGCGTCTCTTGATGAGTTTTATAATTCTAGACTAATATGATATCTACATTCAAATCAAGATAGATTTTATCTAGTTAAATACCAAATATAAATATAATACATGCCTAAGCCCTATCTACTCGTTAAGTTATGGGCTTCTAGAGGCCCAATACAGATCTAGTACATTAAATTAGTATATTCTTCCCGGATCTGATACACAAGTAACACAACCAACCAACCACCTTTGTGGGCTATAATCAGATTTGTACACACATATTACTTTGCATAAATATAATTACATATATGTTAAACTCTAATGTATAGGAGATAAATGCATCGCCTCACGGTTAGCTGCTTGTTCAGCTGTATTTGAATTTTGAAATTTCACTTAACTTCGACCGTTGTGTTAGAATATATTATTCATAAGATAATAAGATTATCATGGGTAATGCAGAGATCAAGTAGTCAGGTATAACAACAAGTCATTAATCATACTCCTATCTAGCTACTATAGATAATTTTACAGCTGTCCCGTTGTGCACTTTCAACAATTGTAAATTTACCTCCAACATATTATACGTCTGGTTGATTAGAATAGTTGTGTATCATATATCGAAATATTTATTTAGTACATTCTCGTACTTACATAGGTTAGAGGAGTCATCAGCCATGCAAGGCTGATTCTTTCCATATTCTTTCTAAGACTTTTACATGGTATCCTTTCTTACTTTACACTTTTTCTTGATTTTCTGTAAATCCTTTTCGGTTTTCTTTTTGGATTATTATAACCCCATATGTAAGAAAAATCAGTAAATTGGACCCGAAAGTAATTTATTCTCTTGTCTGAAAAAGGTCGCCTAATTGCGCGCGTTTCCTTTCCTAATAGTACGAAGACACAGGTATAATTTATTGTAATCGGACTATATAATATAAAAAATGTTCATAAAATAGTAATTAAATCCCACATCGTATATAATCTTTTCACTGTTGAAATAAATAAATTATCATTTACAACAAAATGCTACTACACGATACATTATCTAAAAAACAGATATGCTAACGTAAGAATAATCCGAAAAAAAAAAACTATTTTGTATATGTAAACATTGTCATAGATTCACCAAGAAAACATTTAATCCCCACAAACTGGGCAAACAATTAATATTTAGATGCAAAAAGATAACTAGTACTACTATTTTATACGAACATCATTTAATAGATTTTGGTCAACCATGTCGATATTTTAACATATTCATATAACGGTTAGCAAAGTAAGCTCGTATTATTAAAAATCCTCACCCATGTGATTTCGCTCTTATCTAATAGTTTTTGCTGTTTATTTTGAATTTCCCGCCCAACGGTCGACAGTTTAGTTGGACAATGGACACCCAAGCTATGACAAGTATAATAACATGCTCATATGCGAACATACACAAAAATTAAAAACATATTTAAATGGGTAAACGTTAGAGCACAGTTTTATTTATAGATGATAGATCATAGATGTAAGATTTTTGGATAGTTCGGAGCGTTGCAGGTTAAGTCATCCGTTTTTATCTTATTTGTTGTAAATAGTTTATCTGAAAATAGTTAGATCAGTCAGCTATATATGATGTATATATATTCAGGTCTTCGTTAGATATGATTTTTTTATATATAGAGAACTAAGAAGATGCCGCTGATCAGTGTCTTCGTTGCATATGATTAGAAATGGTGAAGTATTTTTTAACGCTAAAATGTTTTAATTATATTGTTGATATATAGTAAGCCATCGTTCAAGAGAAAAAAACTACTGTATATGGTCCGAATCCGATGTATTTAATTATTATTAGATTAGTTTTGTTTAGTTAGGTGATAGGATTTTCATCGCTGAATTTTTTGTTGATAATATGGTTGTAATTAAGTTGTTGCTGTCAGTTGTCAAATATATGTGATTAAGTTTGTATGCCCATTGAAACCAGAAAAAAAGTTTGTATGTCCAATGAAAGTAAATCTTATTCAAACACAAAACCAAAACAAGTTCTCAAAGATTTTTAGTGACGAACAGATATATATTCCTTTGTCAATTATCATGACTGAATATATATTCTTAACAAAGTACTATTTCTCTATGCATTCTAAATTGCATGAGTGGTGTCTTCATTACGACAGATGTAGCTTTAATCTTTACGTAAATGTCTTGGGTCCATGCAAAATCTATCTTTCGTATTGTCTTTTTACTACTTTACAAGGTTCTCTTCTCCTTTTCACTTTTCTTTTTTTTCTTCCTTCAAATATATTTAAATTTAAAGAAGTATCCTTCTCTTACACTCCTTTTCGATTATTATTTATGGCAATCGTCAGGATTGTTTAAGTTTTCTCTGCGATGCACAAACTCTCATGACATGATAACAAAGATACATAAGATTCCTCTTGAAATATACGTACGTTATTTTGTACTCATCGTCAACGTCATAATCGTCAAAGGCTTTTGAAAATTGGTTGCTTCATGGCTGTATCTTGGTTTTTTATTATTAATTATTGTACTTTCGATTTTACCATGGTTTCAATACGTTTTAACAAAGACACATGAGGTCCCAGAAAAAAAATTGAGATACTCTAAAGAAAATTATGCATGTAGAGCAGCTAATATATAGGTCATCATTCGTCATATTAAAATGTAGCTATAGCCTATAGTGTCATGTCTTATATGGAGTGGGAAATTATTTCTGTAAAAAGTGTGAGCTGTGTCACATCGTCAGAGAGCTTGAAACCTTCAGCTGTTGTTTACGCCAAATTAAGCCCGCGGGACTGCGGTGATTATTTTGAATATTTCCTGTGAAATAAAGTGCATATTTATTTAAGGTTATGTTTGACTGTTTCATGAATGCATGATTATAAGTTTATGATTATAAGTTTGACTGCATATTTATTTAAGGTTATGTTTGACTGTTTCATGTATAATTATAAGTTTTGACTTACGTTCACGAAAGTTTATACAAAACAATCTTTCAAAATTTCAAAATAAGACATATAAGGCTAATTTGGCAAAAACAAAATTCAAACAACAAAAGTTTGAGGCCCGGAGATTTTCTGGTCCTATAATTATAAGACCCTAAAAATAGTAACCTTCTTTAGTACAGCATGTGTGTAAATTCAAACCTAGCCTATACAACCATCCGAATCTAGGCACTAGCTACGATATAATTTTCAAACATTTTCGATAGACCCCTTGATTGTGATTCAATGTCATCAAATGCGTGAGTACAAAACTCACACTGATTACTGAGACATCTATAATTTCAACTTTTCGTTACATCGAAAAAAAAAACTAAATATTAATAGCCAACAACATAAAATAAAAAAAAATGTTATTCAAAACGCATAATGAATACTATTCTTTAGTCTACATAGCATATGCAAAACCCATGGGATGTTGGAATACACGGGGGACAAAAACATCTGAAATTGACAGATCTATCTTAACAAGCACCATACCGGTCCACACCACTCCCACATTTCAAATTTTTTTTTTTTTTATTTCCTTTATATATAACGGCTACAAAAGTATTTGAACAGTAAAACAATATAATTAAAAGGATCTATACAAAAAAAAAAAGAGCCAATAAATGGCCGCCGTGTGGAATACTTTTATCCACGTGGATGCATCACTCTCCTATCGCAAAAGAAAGAGGACGAGTCGTGGTGGGACCCGTCGTTTGGAGGGTATCTCGTCACGTGAACTCCCCACGTGCCACTGACATCATCGTTCCTCTTAAGCGGCGCCGTTTTGATCCACGTGTCGTAGCAATCTGTCATCGTTTCGGTCACGAGTGTCTCCAAGATTCCTCTCTCGAGCTCCGTGACGATTCCTTCGCCTTCCTCTTCAAACGCCAATTCCGTCTGCGTCGCCGTCTCCGGGAAATCTCCGGCGACCAGAGAATCGATATCTTCGAGAACCAAACACTCGGCCAACGGAAACCGCTCGATTCTCCGACTCAGCTCGTCGATCAGCTCCGATCCCTTTAGATTCCCCCGAGATCGAACCGGATAACGGCAAACCCACGGTTTCAAATTGATGCGCGGCTTTAAGATATCGGCGAGGAGCTCGTCGGCCAAATGGAACAGTAGCTTTCGATTGCATCGAAGAGCTAGATCTTCCGGCGAGTTTCTAGTGATGGCGAAGTGCTCGAGGAAGTAGAAGATGGATGGATCGAGTGGGTGCGAAGGAGAGAACCATTTAGCGTACGAAACCGGTGTGTCTCTGTCGACACCGGTTCGTCTCAGGGCTCTTGTTATGTACTCTAACTCGCCGGCGGCGATTGGTGGTGCAATGTGCGTCTGTGATTGGCTCGGAAAACTAGGAAACAACTCTGATGATGCTCTGTTTCTCGATGACTGCGTTTCTCTGAGCTTTAACGAATCCACATACAAGTTTGACTGCAAAAAAAAAAAAAATGAATAAAGATAAATAACATTAAATATCTGAAAATGAAATGGGAAGCATTGATTACCGATTTGTGAGGTGGTGAGTCTTTCTTCTTGATGGTGTGAAGAGAAGGAACAGTGGTGAAGTTAATGAGACCGTTGTGCTTGTTACTTGCTGCTGCCGGGGATCGAACAAACGGCTCCTCCTGCATTGTCTGCGGCGGCTTCACTAGTCTCGACTTGAAATTCTCTGGCTTCCTCCTCTGCTTGTGTTTCTCTTCTTGTACAGGTGGCAACCTGGTCTCGAGAATCTTGGAAGCGACGTTATTTGCCTGAGGTGGTTTGGTTTTGGGGGTTTCCGTTGATCCTAGTCTCGGGGATGATGATGAGGATGAATCGTGAGTGATGGTTGTGATCTTGGAAGAAGCTTTCTTGGGCTCGTGCATCTCTCTTGAATGTTGATGATCTTTGCTGCTTCTGGTGGTGTTGGTGATATCAGCTCCCATTCTTCTTCGCCGGCTAACGTTCTCCTTCAACTGCATCACTATCTGCCTAGCGTACTCTCGTGGACTCCGGTTCTCTTTATCCTCGTGTATCTTCATCTCCTTGACCCTCGTGAACCTGGCGATGTTGTTTTCAGACGACAAGACGTTGATATTGTTGTTGTTGTTGTTGTTGTTGTTGTCTCTGAGATGGAGGAGGGAAGAACGTTGGTGTTCGTAACAGTTGATGACATCGACGGATCTCCTTCCGAGTGAAATCCTCGGTGTCTCGGGTAGAGATCGTGTTCCTCCGTCGATGGAGTTCCTCTGGAGAGAGTAATGTCTGTGCTTGTTGGTGTGGGAAGATCTTGTGGGTGTCTTGAGCTCAATCAAGGAAGAAGAAGAAGATGATGGAGTGGGAGATGATCTGTAATTGTCCGGAACAAGATCGAGACCCATGAGTCTAGCGACCAAAGTTGGTGTCTTCACGCTCGGAGAATAAGATTCAGTTGCTGTAAGAGATGATGGTGATGGTGATGATGATGATCTTGCTTGCGGTTTGGTCTTGATTTTAATACCCATCTGAAAAGTTATATGAGTATTAGAAAGAAAAAAAAAGGAAGAAACTTTTGTGAAAACCAAGAAGATAAAGAAAAAAAAAACAGAGTGGGTAGTTAAATTTTATAAGCACTAATCACTAACAGAGATATTTAGATTCCCATCTTTTCTGGTCGGTGAACATGGAGTCTCCTCCTCCGTTGATTCCAAGCTGTTTCTCGGCGCATCTACGCCTGGATAGGTTTTAGCAGAAAATCAAATCATTGTAATGGTAAAGACTAAAGATTGAGAAAGTCAAAAAAAGAAAGAAAGATGGTACCTTTGGGAAGATGAAGATGGTGGTGGTTAAGGGGAAACTGTAAATGTTGCAAATCGAAAATGTTAAACACAGCACTCATGCAACCCGCCGCCGTTGCAGTATTGCCGGCGGGAGAGGTAACCGGCGGCGTCGTTTTGATGTCTTTCTTTGACTTGCTTGAGGATTTTTTCTTACCTCCTCCTCCGCCGAGCCAGGACCAGTCTCTTCCCATATTTCTTTTCCGGTTTAAATTTTTTTTGATTGTGTTGTATGTTTGTGAATTGGTTTTGTGACTTGAGGAGGAAGAAGGAGAAATGTGGTGTGGGGAAATGGATTTTATAAGATTTTTTTTTTTTTTTTTTTTTGGTCAAATGGATTTTATAAGATTTAAAAGTATATAGATGAGAGGAAAGTAGATCCATGAAACCGTATAAATAAATACATTTCTATTTCTGTAACTTTCCATAGGCTTTTTTTCCCCAGCTATAGTTCTCGTAGGCTTTTAATTAGGAGAAGATTGTCAAATGTAAAATCAATTAATATTTTGAAAAAAAAAGAAACACAGGTAAAAAAAAGAATTGGTTATTTTTAATTATAATAAGAATAATGTTTTTTGTTTAAAAATGGTAAGTAGGGGCCTGCTTGTATTGGCTTCTCTGAAATATATACGCTTAGTATTCTGTCGTTATCACGTAATGCAATAATACTGTATTTTGTTCCGTGGGAAAAAACCACACATCTCTAGTTATTTTCTTCAGCCTGGCCTCCAGAAAATCGCCAATAGAAAAAATATATATATATATATATATATATAATAAACAACCAAATTAAGATACTACTGAAAAGCTCAAACTACAATAAGATTCGTACACAAACTCCATGGCGGTGTTACCGAACAACGAGGGGATCCTCAATTTGTTTCAAACCCTGACGTCTTCCTCCTTTCAAATTTTTATCCTAATTTTTATTCTGACTTGCTTTCTCCCACTTTAATACTTCTACCCAATAACAACCAGTAAACAAGTACAATATGATCTTATCTATCAATAAATTCGATGCGCACTCAACACTTAGAATAGTATTATTTACGGAGTAATTAATGAGTAACAATAATCTGTAAATGGGATCACAGTGAGTCAGTGACTATGATCACCGTTGTTTGGCATCACTCTATATGTACTGCTAATGAAATTTGTAACGTATAATTAGTTTTATGTTTATAACATCAACGATACTAATACAAACCAGAAACTATAAGCACTCGCCGTCAATTAGCTTTACTGATTTGATTCGCGAAAGTGTTGACTATATGTCTATTTCATGTTGGTTACACATTCATACGGATACATGTAACTATTTATTCTTCCTTAGACTGTACGTATATACAGTAAAAGAATTTCCGCTAGTGGTGAAAGTAAAAACTAGAATAACCCATATATAGCACACATGGCACATAAAACGAAAATGACACCACTGTGTACAATGTAAATTCATAAATGAAGAGAAGACTGGACCATAACATGATTATATATTTAAGTGAATGTGGCCAATACAAATCACATGAAATTTTAGGGTATGGTCATAGTACGATCCAAATTAAACTTGTCCTTATAATTTAAACAAAAGTAAAAACAAAGAGCAGAGAAAAGGATGACTCTTTATTTTATTTTATTTTATGTTGAGTGTGTTCTTAAAACAAACAAAACGAAGAAGAGAGAAAAGAGCCAATGCGATATATTGCCTATCCACTCTCATGCTAATTAAGAAAGATCCCAGTTTACATTTCTGGATTTCTGTTCTATTAACTTGTCCTTATAATTTAAACAAAAGTAAAAACAAAGAGCAGAGAAAAGGACGACTCTTTATTTTATTTTATTTTATGTCGAGTGTGTTCTTAAAAAAAACAAAACGAAGAAGAGAGAAAAGAGCCAATGCGATATATTGCCTATCCACTCTCATGCTAATTAAGAAAGATCCCAGTTTACATTTCTGGATTTCTGTTCTATTAGCATCACTGCAACTTCCTTCAATTTTGCTATCACCTATAAGGGACCACGCTTCTAATATATATATATATATGGACCATTCTATGATATTCTTGTTTGTTAAGATTCCAAGTAGTAGTCACAATTCAAACAACAAAATTTGATAATCGGTTATTTACTTCTCTTATAAATCCAACATAAACGGATTTTCAATATTTATTTAAAATTTTCGGTATTCTCAATCCTATATTTAGTTATTAAATTACACGATCGTGTTAAAATAGTAAGCTTGCTACTGGTCTCAAACTAAATCGTTCATTTATAAAACTTTGTTTTTTTTAAAAAAATGCAATGATCGTGTTTATAATAAAATGCCGAGTGAGTTAGTTAAAACTTGAGTGCGGCTGAAAACAAAAATTGTGATGGATTCGGAAGTCCAAACTCCAATGGAATGGAATAGTACTAATTAATATTAAAGCGAAAATTAAAATTATTAGAATTAATGTTGGTGTATCAATTCTTCCTTATGGCAGAGTGGCAACATTAATGTGCTAGATTAATCAGTGGATACTATCTGGAGTAAATTAAATAAATTTCATGTAAATGTGGACTGTGAATCTATTGTAGCCTGATTGGTGTTGCTCTGAACAAAAAAAAAAGAGTTGCAAAAACCAATTCTGTTATAGATATAGACAGTGCAAGAGTTTTATGTTGGTTGGTGTATAATTAGTTTAGCAGAGAATATGACGGTTTGTCTTTCAAATTGTGATTATGCTAATACTCGGATTTACTCTTGCTCGTAGATGCACACTAGAGTAGATGAATGATGATCCTTGGTTAAGTAGACAGAGCTCACCATCTACAAATACATTCCCAGGTAAACGTCCAACCTCTTTGGCTTGCTAAAACTCTCTCAACTTTAGCTAGTCATTTCAGCTCTTGAGAGTCTTGAACAATCAAGATACGGTCAAACTATGGAACGACATTAAGCTGAGAAAGAGACATGTAGGAGAATTTTAGCAGAGCTCTTTCTTTGCAATCGAGAAAGCTTATATCAGAGAATGTGCTACCGTTTGCGGCGTCTATATCAGAACACACTCTGCGTCCATCGTCGCTCTGATTAATGTGTACACAACTTGGTCACATTCTTTGAAACTAAACATGGTTGCTGTTGATCAGGTTTATCTGAAAGAATTGTTTTTGAGGTTGTCGAAGATGGGAGCAGCTGATGAGCTCACGGAACAACAACAGTCAAAGTGTAGATTTGGTTTCGTGTACAATTGTCTTTTTTTGTTTTAGGGAATTCAATGTGTAAAGAATCATACGAAACGTTTATGTAAAGTAAATACAAGTAATTTGGTTAAGAAATGTGAAACAAATGTCCCTTAACACAATTTCTTCTTTAAGTTTATTGATATATATAATATGACTTGAGAAACATTTTGGTTGTTGGGTCTTACACCGCTTAAAAACGATAGAGAGGTTGAGGTCTTAGAAGAAACGAAATAAAAATATATAAAGTTGTGCTTCCATCTTTTATGTATCTGTTTCCTTTGACTTGATTATGCTCCCATTCTGGTTTCTGGTTTGGGAAAAATGAGCCTAATTCCGTACAACACCAACACTACGATTGCCAAGATTCCCCAGATTCCAAGGTATGCGATACGGATATAAGGAAGTGTGGGATGAATCATCGCCATTGTGCAGAAGAAGGCGGCAGATACACAGAGAACAGCAACAATCATCAGAAACTTCATGACCGCGATGACAAACCGGTTCCTGTTTAAAAACCAAAATGAACTAACTAGTCATTAACTAAAGCAGTCGCTCATTGATTACAGTATGACGAAATAAGACTCTTACCTGAGCCCCAGACCGCTCACTAAGAGCAGAATGAGAGACATCGAGGCAGAGAAGGAGATGATGGAGCTAAATAGCATCCCAAGATACAAGGGACGCATCGAATCGTCGTCCCCTAGCACGGCGGTTCCGGCTGTCGTGCAAACGGTGGACTTGGAGCCGCAGTCAACGCTCTCCCAGACTCCACCAGGGGGATTCACCATAAGGCCGAAACCCATCCCGCCGATGACAGTAGCTGCAACAAAGAGATTTCCTCGTGTTGTATCAATCCATTCATATTCCTGCATGATTATACAGTTTAGGTTTGATTTCGTCTTTCATCTGTGGTGGCCTTTTTATGCATAGTTTATAGCCTAACTAACAAGAGAGTATTAATGATTACTTGGGGTTTTTTTCTCGACTAGGTTTGGTTAATTGCGAAGATTACCCCGGCTATAAGTTGGTTCAGTCCACGATGAATGTTTAATTTTAAACATGACACATGACACATATACTCACAAGTCACAAACCTATTGAACAAACTTTTGTGCCCAACACTAACCAGTGATTATTTTTGTTGGATTAAAAAAAAAAAACAAAACATGGATTAAAAGATAGAAATGCAAGATGATGATGATGACCTCATAATCTTTAAGTGTTTGTTTGTTTGAACTACACACTTGCCTTCAATGCACATTTAGAGGGAGACAAGAGAAAACTGTAGAAGATAAACAAGAATCATGAAAACAAGTGAATATGTGTGAAACCAAGAGATCTAAAACCAAGTTAAGATGCACTAGGACTAATCGAATTCCAAGTAAACAGAGTTGCGGATAAAAGACAATATTACCTAACATTGAGTTTTTAACGAAGCAGGCTAAGAATATATGTTTGACACTTGGTTGATTCCAAGACCAATGTGCTCCTGGTCCTGGATACCGAATCCAAAGCAGCCAGTGTCACTCAAGTTCCTCCTCAACAGCTCCTACTCCTTCACTTTCACTGTCAAGCCACTCTCAAGAAGCTGCATTGCCAAAACATGTCACAGTGTACCTCGCTCTTGACAATCAAGAAAACCAATCTTCAAATCAAGAGACTCTACAATCATCGTACAATTACAAATTGGACAAGACAGGGGTTGACCACTGACTGAGCTGTTCCACCTCCTACAATTACCCAAACCCATCGCTTCAAATTTACTGCAATTCCTAAAAACCCATTTCAATCATTTTTCACTCTTGGCAACTTTCCAAGTTAGTATATACTGTCTATGAGAGAAACAATTAACCAACCTTGGAGAGACACAGACCGTCTTTTCCAATCGGATTCCGATCGACAGAATCATATATTGGCAACAAGCCAAGAACAAGATTTTTTTTTTTTCTCTTCCCTTTTGAAAACTGATTAAAAATATGCTCTTTGTTTTCTCGATGCTTCAATTAAACAGATAGCTAGTGACGTGGAAAATGATTATAGCTTCGAAACTGCGAGTGATGAATTAATAATAATCGTCTTGTCATTACTAGAGGATCTAGAATATCCATGTGATTAATTGTGAATATTATGAACACGAGATTTGTATTTATGTTAAATGATACTCTTAGATTAGTAATGAAGTTAAGTCTTCTACTATATAAATCTTTCTACATTGTATATTAATCTCTATGAGAGTAAATAATATTTCTTCCATCATAAGCTCTCATCATCTTTAATAATTATCACCCAAACTACACAAAATTGTTAGGAAAGGGAAAAGGACCCAAAAAAACACAGACACTAAAAATAAATAAATTAGCAATAAAATTATAAGACTTGAGTTTTTTTTATCAAAATGGTTGGTGTTAGAGCTTTCACCATCTATGTCCTATTGTCCTCTACCACCGCGACCTCGATTTCCGCCTTGGCTACCACGGCGACCATATCTTCTTTGCAATGGTTCTCTCTCTTGAACCTCCAAGCTCACACTCCCAACATTGTTCTGCCCAGCTGCAATGAATTCGTCTACATCCTTCAACCGTATTATTCGTATTATCCTTGTCTTCTAGTAAGATTCTTCTCAGTGCAACAAACACAGCTCTGCGAATTATAACCAAAGTTACCTTAATATTTTTTCTTTGGAATGTGAACAGAACAGATAACACTAAAAGAGTATAAGAAAGAGAGAAAGGAATTTGATGATCATTAGTCGGAAACAATGCTCAGGTTGATCTTCAAGTTTCTTAAGTTTCTGTTCGTATATACAATATTTAAACAATATATAGATGAATAAAAGAACCTATTGATAAATTGTATGTAATCAGGATTAGAAAAAAAAAACAATTCGTTTCTGAATGTGATTGTAGATGTTGATAGGGATGTTGATTTAAAAAACAGATATTAATGCAGTGGCAAAATATATTCCTTTCTGTTTCATACTCCCTCCGTTTCAAATTAGTTGTCGTTTTGGGAAAATGTATCTGCAATTATTTGGATGTATCTGCAATGCAAAACACGTCCAGATACATCCAAATATTTGCAGATACATTTTGCCAAAACGACAACTAATTTGAAACGAAGTGAGTAATAAAGTATCATCTAAGATTTTTGCACACATATTAAGAAAACAATAAACTTTTCTATTTTACATTTATTGAGCTGAGAGATTATAAGATAAATCTGGAAATTATATTAAAATTCTGCATTGAAAATGTAAAACGACACTTATAAATTTATAATGAAACAAAAATTAAACTCTAAAACAACACTTATTATGAAACGGAGAGAATATATAGTAACCAATTATTGTGAAGCAACGTGAATCATATAGCGAGCACTAAATTAGAGTAAATATCATTTAAACATGTATATTCAAATTGAGTTTCATTCTTAGATTGTAGTATAATTATGTGTCAAATACTCCCTTCTTTCGAGAATATATGATGTTTTAGTTTTTTTTCTTGTTCCATGATGTTTTACGATTTAAGATACTTTTTTTTTAATTAATGTTAATAAACAACAAACTTCAAAAACTATTAATTAAAATAATTAAATTCTTGAAATATCTATTGGTTTATGTTTAATAAAAATGGTTTGTGTAAGAAAACAATGCATTTAACAGTTATACAATTAATAAATGTTTCTTAGTTTATGTAAAAGCTCTAAGACATCTAAAATAAAAGGAGTACAAATTAACATTCTAGCATACACCATGTGCGATCCTAATCCGATTGTAGTACGCGCCAAACGGTTAAAAAAAATGGAGCTGGAATTTTGGAGAAATATGCGGAGGGCTTTTGAAATTAATGGTGGTTCGCCTTTTTTACTTACAATGATTCATTTATTTGGTTTTTATTTTTTGGCTAATCATTTTTTTACATTAAACTGAAAAAAAAAATCTTCACTATTTTACTTGGTTTGTGTTTGTTTTATAATTTAGCCAATGCCATAAAAAGACTATCTAAAAATTGAAAGTAAACGTTTTCCATACATTTTCTTTAATATAAAAATTGCACATTGGTATTCTTATTACTCCAAAAACATATTCACTGAAAATGAATCATTCCACAATTTTTCTTTTAGCTATTGCTATTGCTTGTGTACTTTGGATTGAATGAAGTTGCTCCTATGTTCCTAATCGTTTTGAAATTCAAAATCAACTAGGCCCTGGTATTTCTCTCAATTATCGTTGCGAAGGCGGTCGGCGACAGGACGCATCTGCAAACAGGACCCCAAACATTAAGCTTCAATGATAGTTATATTTATACATCCATACTGAATAGAGTAAGATATGGTTGTTTTCTAAGCTATGGGAAAGCACCTGAATATTATTTTGATAATCTTGAAGTATATGATGATATAACGAACGACGGGTTGGTTGCGTCATTGGGTTGCAAGAACTGATGGAATTTATTTTAGAAGAAATGATCGTAAACCTTTGGGATAGGGTACTTGCATGGAAAAAGAAATAAATAAATTTTATTCTTTTCTAAAAATTTAAAATTTCCCAATATTCATAAAATATGTTAATAATATGCTATAATATGCATCAAAATGTAATAGTAAAATATGAGTTTATTTAATATTAAGTTTTGTAAGAGAAATAACTACATATGTATGTTTTTCATTTTTTATATGTAATGAGATTACAACACGCGTGATACATATGTAAATATAAAATATTATGACTAAAAGATCTGAATAATTATTATCAGTGTGATTATAGTTTAAAACCTACATTTAATTATTCAGAACTTGTGTTTTATAAATGGTTAAATTAAGAAAACTCAAAATTGACACTTTTTAGAGATTCCGAGAAGCAAATCAACTAAATGAATGAGATGATTCCAAAAACAAATACTGAAATGCTAGATGAATTTTAAGAAGAAACCATATTAAAAACTGATTAAATGCTCTTTGTTTTCTCTCTTTTGTGCATTAAATTAAACAAGAGACGCGAGATGCTTCATCGGCGCTGTAACAACAGATAACTAGTGACGTAGAAAATGATTATAGCTTAACGAAAATGCAAGGGATGAACTAATAATTGAGTTATCATCATTATCACCCAAATTACACAAAATTGATAGGAGGGGACACAGCAAAAGAGCCTCCCCCGCAAAAGAGACACAGGAAAGGGAAAAAGGACCAAAAGAAAAAAAACACACACTAAAAATATAGTAGCAATAAAATTATAAGACTCGAGTTTTTGAGTTCAAAATGGTTGGGTGTTATAGCTTTCACCATCTCTGGCCTCTACCACCACCACCACCGCGACCGAATCTGCCACCGCGACCCCGATTTCCGCGGCCTTGGTTGCCAAATCTTCTTTGCATTGGTTCTTTCTCTTGAAGTTTAGGCAACTCCTTGACAACCTCCAAGCTCACACTCCCAGCATTCTTTTGCCCAGCTGCAACAAACTCGTCCACATCGGATTGCGACACATCGAAAACAGCACCTTGCCCATCTGCTGTTAGAGTCATCCCTTCAACCGTATTCACCTTGTCTTCTGGTAAGATTCTCCTCAGTGCACCAAACACAGCTCTGCGTCACATAACCATAACCAAAATCATCTTAGTCTTTTCCTTAGAGCAAAAAGCAGAGTAACACAGACAAGAGCGACTTACGATGCAGAGTACATTGGTCTCCCTGCTTCAAAAAGTAGCGTCACATGGTTCTCCATTGATGTTAGAAGTGACCTCTTCTTTATCTCAGTGAAGCCCTGCATTAAACCACCATCCCAAAACGCTTTACTACTACTTTTCTTTCAGACAAACAACAACAACAACAACAACAAAAACAAAGCTAGTGAGACTGAGACCAACCGCGGTTTTTGCAAGAGCTTTTGCTAGGAGCACTTCAGCTGATACACCAGAAGTTTCTAACAAGTCCTTGGCAGCCGCCATAAACGCAGGAACCACACTGCATTGTGACATATTCTTTCTTGGGTTTAGTACTTAGTACCATGACATTCCTCAGAAATTTACAAGACCCGTGTGTAAAAAAACCATACCTGTCACAGACTTGTGTAATTTTCTCAGCAGCTTCCATACCAACAGCTTTGGCTATGTCATTAGGCTGCGGTGCAGAAACGTGCTCGAATTTGATTCCAGCTTGTTTCTCAATCTTTGATACACCTGACCTTCTAGAGTCGTACAGCATAACCGCAACTCCAGTGTTGCCTGCAACAGTAATAAAATACAGATCATGACACCATCGTGCAAACACAACGCTACCAAGCAACTGTAAAAATATAGTATATATGTGCTTTACCAGCTCTTCCTGTTCGGCCTGAACGATGGATATAGTCTTCAACGTCACGTGGAGGCTCAGTCTACAACAGAATGTAAAAAAACAAACTATGTTACAACACCACCAAAGCATTAAACAAGAAATATTTAGAGATTTGAGGACTGCCACAAACCTGGATAATTAACTGGACGTCATTGATATCTAGACCACGAGCAGCAACGTTTGTAGCAACCAATGTTGAGAACTTGCCCTTTCTGAATCCAGCAAGAGTAATCTACAATCACACAAGAAAATTTCACACTCTCCCCACACTCAAACTACTCCTACGAACAAAGTTTTGCAGTGAAAATTGACAACCTACCTCACGTTGTGACTGTTGAATGTCACCGTGCAAAGGTCTTGCCCCGGGCAACAAACCAGCGAGCTCAGAAGCTTGATCTTTAGTCTCAGTGAAAATGATGCTACTCCCTCCACTGAATTTGTGAAAGAAATCAATAATTGTACAAGAGACTTGGCAATTTAAATCTCCAGAGACATGACTATGGAAGTAGTAAACGTTACCTGCTGTATAAACTGATAATATCAGGGATCAACCGAGACATGGCTTGCTTACTACAGGGAAGAGCAATGTGTCTAACACTGTTACTGGCCTTCATTTTATCATCACCAACAAGATCAATCTTCTTCCTGTCTGATTTAAGAAACCTAGCAGCAATCTGGTAGCAGCAAGAGAGATGTCAGTCATATATATATATATAGATTTAAACTCATGAAAAATAGCGAAACGAAATGTTTGAAAGGGACGCACATTGTTCACCCATGTTGGCAATGTAGCACTGAAGAGAAGCGTCTGGACTTTCTTAGGGTCCTCAACTTTCCCTGAAGATTAGAGAAAAAAAAAATCAGTACCACCAATAGCGAGTTGCTTCTTCATATCAAGAAAAACAAATACGACCCAGTTTACATACTTAATATAAGTTCAACATCGTCAACGAATCCCATTCTCAACATTTCATCAGCCTCATCAAGAACACGGAATTGTAGATAGGTCAGCTCAAGGTTTCCCCTTTCAAGATGATCCTACAATACAATGGTCAACAGAACACACAAAGAAACTCAGAACAAAATCCGCTGAAGAAATTTAACGTTAAGAGAAAAAAAAAACAAGAGCATACCTTGATACGACCAGGGGTCCCAACGACAATGTCAACACCTCTCTTCAACTTATACTCCTGAGGCTGGTAAGGATCACCTCCATAGACACAGCAAGAAGTCAACCCAACCGCTCCTCCGTATGTGTCAAAGTCAGCAAACACCTACAAAGGAAACAACAAACATACCATCAATAAAATAAAATAAAAAAAAAAAAAAAAAAAAAAAAACTCAAGAAGAAACATAACCAATTCCGTCCTCAGAATACTTCACCTGCTTGGCCAATTCTCTTGTTGGTAAGAGTACCAAAACACTCGGTGGCCTTCCGTATCCATTCCTCCTTTTGCTTTTCGCAGGCCCATTGATCAATGACTCCAATATCGGTAACACGAAAGCCAGCGTTTTACCCTACACCACACCACATTTGATCAGCAAAGCCTCTAACTTTACAAGCAAAAGATTTCAATTTCAGCTCAAAAAATTAATCATTGTGCAGTTTCAATATCGACTTCCTCATAAGTACTCAAAAGCATCCAACTTGATCATCATACACTAGAGCTTGACTAACATCAATTCGAAACTGAGAGAAAGCAAATCAACCAATACCTGACCAGTACGAGCGCGTCCAACCAGATCAGCACCATCGAGAACCATATCAAAAGTCCCCGCCTGAATCGGGAAGAGGGCTTCGATGCCCTTCTCCTTGAGCTTCTCCCTCAACGGCGCCGAAATCCGGAAATTGGAAACGGCGTTGGGGTTATCGACTGGGACATCTTCCACACTCAGCTTCGCCTTCTTGCTGCTCTTCTTCTTCTCCGGCTCCACCAGCTCCGACCCTGAACCTTCCTCCGATTCATCTACCTCCGCAGCCGCCTTGCGCTTCTTCTCCTTCTTCTTGCTCTTCTTCTTCTCAGACTCTTCTCCCTCGGAATCGGATAGTTTCGCCACCTTCTTCCCCTTCTTGGTGTCCTGCTCTGGGGTCGCTTCCAAGGCTATCTTCTTCTTCATCTTCTCCTTCTTCTCTGATAAAGCTATTGAAGGCATTCTATGAAGATACAGAGAATCTCTCCTGCTTGCGAGAGATTGAGGCGGCGGGAAAAGCTTGCGAGAGAGACGGAAGAGGAGGAGTAAAGTGTAGGGTTTGGCTACTTCTTATAGTTTTGAGATATTTTAGAGACTCCCTTGATCAAAACCCTAATTGATACTCTCAACTCTCAAGTCTCAACCGTCCGTTTTTTTATTCGAAAGCGAGATTGCGTGTCGGCGTCCAATTTGTGTGAATAGGTCAAAGACTCAAACAAAATTACCAATTTTAACCTTTCTATTCAAATGCTTATTTTTCAATCAAAATGGTAACTTTCCTATAAAATTTCGACAAAATGGTAACAAATACAAAAATTACGTGACGAAAAAAAAGCGAGTTGACAATATACTGATATACAATGTACCGTTCTCTATAACTTTGATATTAATAAAAGATAAATTATGCATCTCATGTGTATAAAAGGTTTGATCTAGTTATATGTTTTCACAACATTGAGTATAGTATTTGTTCAACTATGGAATACATTCCGGTTTTAATTTTGGTTTGAAACCAAATCTCAAACAAAATCAATTTTGATTTCTTACTCATTTTTAACAAATACTGATGCATTGCACAAAATCTGTAATGAATACATTCTGTTTATAAAAAAATCTACACGCTTTGTAGTAAACTTGATCATCATAGATTTATAGTCATTACAGATCTGAGGGTTACATATAAAGGACCCATTTCTCCAAGAAACAGTACACATTTATTCTGCATAAGTTCCTAATATGTTCACACAAAACCAGAACCACACAAACCAGCTTACAAGAGCAATGTTGAACCGGCGACTATAAACCCGAGCAGCACGAGCATGAACCTTCCGAGACCAACGGCTAGCAGACTCGAATCCGAGGCGCTGTTGCAGTAATTGAAACCATACCATATACTCTCAGGGACGAGCGTGTTATACGGGAATGTGACCGCTTTGGAGCCATGGCTGTATATCTTCACACTCGCTGGGATCCAACCATCGGGTCCTGACCTGTAGAGATACACATAGCACAGTTGGTATGTGCATGGTCCGTTGATCTCAAATGTGTCTGATGAACACTGCTCGAACGTCTTTGTTGATGGATCGTCAAGCCTTGGCGCATATATCTGATTCTCAAGATAACAACAATACTAAGATTAGCCACTAGCAGCAATCCTAAACTAATCCTCTGAAAACTCATATCTTCATGCTTAAACAAGCTAATAGAAATCTAATGAAACCAACCAAAGAATCAGATGCAAGATTCAAGAAATTGTTGTGAGAAGCTAACTTTGAATTGGGATTAAACATTTCAAAATGGAACCCTAATCAATCGATAAACCAAGTGTTTGGAATCAAAAGTCTAACACCAAATCAAAATCGAATGTTCTGAAGAAATCAAAACCTTCACTGAGAGGGAAATCTGACCTGGTTTCCGTATCCATCGCCGAAAGCGATGCTGATCTGGTCGCGAGTGTACCTCGATGACGAACAGCTCGTCGAGATGATCACCGTGTAAGAACAGCTAGTCCTCAAATTCTGCACCATCGAGCAAAATTCGACACCCGAACAAGTAAAATCGTAAGTTTCTCGGGAAAATCGTGCGACGGAAGACGAGAAACACCTCGAATTTCTCCCGGGGAAGTTGGGGAGGATGATGAAAGAGAGCGAACCTGGATGAGGCTGACATTGAATGATTCAGCGGCGTGAGGCTCCAGGAGTTTAGATTCGGAGACGGAGATGAAGATTGAGAAGACGAAGCAGAGGAGAGTGAAGAGACGAAGTATCGACGCCATTTTCGTGCTTCTCGAGATCGCTCGCAGAAGACGAAAGTAAGGGAAATCGAAACAGTAATCGAGAAGATAACAAACAAAAAAGTGTCGAACCAGTTCGAGATAACCCGGATTAGACCGGGACAAATTCAAATTAATTCGATTTCGGTTTGAAACTTTCCTTCTCCAACCCTGGTTATAAACGAACCGAATTCAATGGCAACGCTCTCACACAAGTCACGTCTAGGGTCATGTGTTAGGTAGTGGAGAAAATGTAATTAAATGGCTTTTTGTGTAGAAATTGATTAGAGATAGGACAAATATCTGTGGGTTTATCTTGTGGCACTGCTTCTCTCAAAAACCAGGCATCTACTACAATTGCTACAAGCCATACATCTCGATTTATTGATAATGGATGTGTAAGTATATGTTTGATTTGAAAAACAAGAAAAAAAAACATTTAAACTGCCTATATGTGTTAGGTAGAGGGAAGATGTAACTAAACGATTTTTTTGTGTATAAGTTGATTGGAGACACAAAAATTGATTAGAGATAGGACAAATATCTGTAAGTTGTATCTTCTCTCAAAAACCAAGCATCTAAGCCATACATCTCCATTTCCGGTCTTCCCTTTCGGGTCGTGAATTGATTGTGAATGTGTAACGATGGTTGATATGAACAAAAAAAAAAAAAAAAAAAAAAAAAATTTAGACTGCTTTGTGGTGTGTTACACTTGTTGAAATGTGAATTCGAATCACATACGATGTTTTCTATACTAAAAACTCGAATCAACAACTACTTCTAAACCAATTCGTTGGTTGTGATTGGTTTGGTATGTTCTTGAGCTTGACTGGTTTGTCGAGTATAAAGCTTCTATATTTAAGCATTGCAACAACAGTACTATTACATCTGCTGCAAATATTTAGATTCTTGTTAAGATTAACCTTTGATAAAAAAAAAAAAAACAGTTATTTGTAAATCAAAACAAAGCTTACTAAACTATTTTTAAGACGCAATTATACAAGCCGTCTACGTTTGTAGGTATACAATGTTTAGATAACGATACAATAAGCACTTGCCCATGGAATACTTAAAAACTCATGCATTAGCTAAATAACGTTTCCACTACAAACACAAACAAAGGGATACACCATACTCTTACTCACTAGTCATTAAGCAAACTCTTAACTAAAACTCAAACCACCACAGCCGCAAACGCAAACGCAGTCGCAGCAAAAGCAACCAAACTCTCGACACCTCCACGTCCAGAAGCAGCAGATGGCGCCGCCGGGGGAGGTGGTGGAGGCCGTGGCGGTGGCGAAGGTGTGTGAGGAGGGAAATAAGGCGGCGGTGGGACGGTGGGGGAAAACGGAGGGTGATCCGGCGAAGGCGGTGGCAAACCGGTGTTGTTGCACTTGTTGTGGCCGTACCAAATGTTTTCAGGGACGTTTTTGTTGAAATCGAATTTCACGGATTTGGAGCCTTCCTGGTAAATCTCGACGGTCTCCGGGATCCAACCGTCAGGACCGGTATGATAGATGTAGACGGAACATATAGTTTTGAGACATTGGCCTTTGACTTGGAATGTGTCCGATGAACATTTCTTGAAACCTCCTCTTCCGCTTAACGGTTCTTCTAGTCTCGGTGCAACCACCTAAAGAAACCTCAATAATATTAACATATTTATGAAAAAAATACACAAACTTAATTCACAACAGTTTTATGGATTTGACCCTTTATGTAAGTCTTATAAAAAAAGATATACACATTGTGCGCATGTCATTAAAAATGCATACATGCAGCTAGAAGTAAAAATAAAAATAAGATTAATCAGATTAAGACTCGTTTTGACGAAATTTTAGAAGTAAAGATTTGGACCCCGCAAAAAAAAAATTGTTCGTAATCAAACCTGGTTACCGTCGGCGTCACCCAAAGAGATAGTGATCTGATCCCTTGACCAATCAGGAGAGAAACAACTCGTGGTGACAATAACAGTGTAAGGGCAGGTTTCTTCGTCGTCATGAAGAATGGACGAGACTAGTGACTGATCAGAGAGAGCGATAATGGGATTGGTCAAGGAGAGGAAGAGAAGAAGGAGTATGGTTGAGAGGGTAAAGATCTCCATTGGTGTATTCTCAAGAGAGAGAGGGATGAGAGTTAAAAGAGAACTTGAGAAGTATGTGTTATATAAACGACCTTAGTACTTACACTTGGGACAAGACAAGCCTAGAGAGAGAGCTAGACTCCAAGCTAAATATCTCTTCCTCAAGAAAAGTGACTGCGGGTTGGTAGACTTTTATTTTCATATTACTACTAATAGTTCGAGTGCAAAGGAATTCTTCTATGCATTTTCACAAATGAATTATACGATTAAGTTCTAACAATCTTTGTTTGATATTTTCGTTTTTTTTGTATTAGCTAGAGGTTAGACTTGTTTTGAAAAAGAAATTACATCTTAAACTACAATTTTGACGAAATTTTAAAATAGTTAACTAAATATTACGCCAACTTCTCCATTTTTGAAGGTCATGTTATTTGGGTGAACGTTTCTTCCCCCTCATCGTAACCAAATTTGTTGCATGCCTTTCTTAATTAACAAATTTTAATACGAGAATTTACATTAGTATTCGGGTCATCTCTCTGTAGAGAGATTCCAACAATTTTTAGCAATAAATCAAGTGGTGATGGACATCATCAAACACAATCAATTAAACCATAAAAATGGATCCACCTTCTTTTCTTGTTACAAATATTACATTTCAATACAAAATGTTAAAAATGAAAAAATAACATATTTTTCAATTCTACAACCATCAAAGCGTCACGAGTATTACACTTTCTTTTAAACCTAATCCCAAAATCAAATTCGACTTTCTCCTACCTACCACCTAAAATTTTTATCACATGTACAATCTTATTTTATTATCCCTCTGCGTGCGAAGCTGCGGACCTCTGGTCCATTTCGTTTTCACTTCCCACCTACCTAATTAGTCCAAAGGTTACATATGTATAAACTATACAAACCATCAACATCTAACATGTAATTAAATAGCTTAAAAAGAAAGTAAACTCACTGCCTTAAAAAGAGAATATATAAATGAGAAACTCCACACATATAGAACAACTCCCTTGGCTAATAGAAGAAGTGTACATAACAAAATTCATCTAACCGTAAAACAAAAAAACTAACCAACTTATTCATCTCTCAAACAAAATCATAAATTTACAGTGTGATCATAACTTTACTGGAGCTAAGATTTGAACTCTTATTAAATAAAAATAAATAAATCATTTTATCGCGGGGAATCATCTTCCTCCTCATCTCCATTTGTACCAATTCTCTTGCTCCTTGAATCTCCTAAAAACTCCATCTACCGCCACATCGAATGCGTCTTTGAAAGTCTCTAAACCGTTCGGAGACTTCGAGTAAACCAAATTTGGTATCAAATCGATCACTCTTTCCCTCATCCTCCTCACATCTTCTTTGCTGTACCGTTCCAACACTTCCCTTATAGACGTCGTGCCGTTTTTCACCTCGTTCCGGTCTATGTAAACCGAGTAACTATCCGGTTCGTTCGGCAAAAACCACTGATACTGCATGTATGCGGTTCTTCGCCAGAAGAAAACCGGAATCGAACCGGCTATCATGCAGTCGAAAATCGACCGGCGCGTGAAGCTATCTCCTCGAGGCTGGAGGCAGAAATCGGACCCGAGAAACGTCTCCAGAATCGCCGACGAGCCGTTCGAGCATCGTCCGCCGGTACAATCCACCGTACGGCAAGCCCCACGCGACTCCTCGCAGTGACGGAGTAGAATTCCCCTGAAATCGTGCTCGATTCCGGCGCGCGGCGCTCCGGCGAAACAGAAAAGCGTCTCGCGACGGCGATTCCGGACGAAATCCTGCCAATCGAGAACATCAGAATCCGATCGAGGGTGGAATCCAGTTGGGTACGGCACACCGACGTCGAAATGATCCCAAGAGTTTCGCTCAATGAGGAGGCGCGTGATGTTGCGCATCCCCGGAATGTAGATACAGTTAGATCCCCAATCGTCGTCCCGAGTGCGGCGAAAATCCCATGTGATGCGTCCCATGGTCATGAAATGATCCCAACCGTTGGATCGGTTCCAGTAAGGCTGATCACGGACCCACTCAGTCATCATTTTACAATGACGATCACGATCAGCCGCCGCGTAATTGGACCAGAGATATTGACCGACGGCGAGTCCAGCGTAGAACGGGATGTAGAACGCCGTAGCGGATTCCGGATCAGAAGTCCGGCACCGGTGGTTGAGAATCCGGTTGTGGAAGATGATCTCCGAGACGAATTGATCGGTCCAAAACCACGAAGGGACTAAACCGTCAGGGATCACACCTTTCAACGACGTAGCTTCTCTGCCGAATCCGTCGTTGGAGAGCGCGTCGCAGCGAGAGCTCCACGGGTTGAGATTGTCGCACTGTTGCAGAATCACTTCGTTGAAGATCTTCGGCATGTCGTAGACGAAAACCCGACCCGAATCGCATCGCCCGGAGATGTCGGGTTCGGGTCGGATTCGGGTTGAGAGAGGCTCGTCGGAGATGGAGACGGAGACGGCGGGTGAAGGGAAGTTTGCAGGGGAGTGACGGTGGGGGAAAGGGATGGATCGGAGAGTGACGAAGAGGATGAGCTGGAGAGAGAGGAGGGAGAGGATTAGCCATGTGCAGTGGCTCCGGGAGGAGGAGATGTAGGAAGAGCGGTTAACGGGAGAGTTTCCGATCGAGCTGAGTGAGTTGAAGGAGCTTTTCCGATCAGTGTCGGTGGTGGTGTCCGGGGTTCTCAATTTCTTGAGGAGACGTTCAGGACTGGTGGGATTCGAGACCGGAAGCATAGTAATAGATTAGCGGAGAGAGGCGAGAGATTCCGTCGCCGGAAATAATGGGGTCCGTTACGAAGACGGAGCTAAAATCTCCTCCGGGAAAGGAGAAGAGAGTTAATTCGGTAGTTTGTTCTTGTGTGGTTCTCGTTAATAGCGTAAAGCTAACTCTCGCAGAGAGAGAGAGAACTTAAGAGTGCTCGAGAAACGGGGAGATTCTCTTTTCTTTCTTTTTTTTTCCCTTTTTGTAACAATAAAATGGAAACTATATTTAATTTGATTCACGATTTTCTCCCCAAACTTTATAAATTTCGTAAATTCTTGTTGACGACTACAAAATAAAATTTAGTATACAGGGTGTAAAATAGTGTAAAACAAAACTCTTGGAACAATACAAAAAGTTTAACAAGATATGGGTCCTGACTAATAGATTGAAATTTTTAATTTTCTCAAGGCGTTGGAGACATTACGTTGCTGAAAGAAATGGACACGTGCCTGTGACATTGACCGTCTGTGCCGGCAACCGACAAGCGGAGACCATAGGAGCCGGTGAATAGTGAACACTTGGACCTTAGTGCTACAGACAACGTGTCGATTTAGAAGCAGAAACTATTATTGTAGATCTTTTTTATTTTATTTTAACAAGAGTTTGTGTCAGAAAGACAGAAACTTAACTACTATCTGCCTCTCAATCACGATTTCCTTCCGAAATCTGTGAAAAAAAGGAATCACACTAGAATCATCTTTCATTAAAAGATATTGCTAAAAAGGTCACCGGATTATGGTAATACTAATACATATGGTAACTGATCATACGATAAGGAAAGGTACACCAAAATGAATAAATACGTTACAGCTAACGAAATGAAAGAGAAGAAAATTGGGGCATATGGGACAGTTGGCGAAAATCGAAAATACAAATTTACATAGGCGGGGGGATGCACCGAAACGGCGGCGTTTACGTGTAGCTGACAGGTTAGAGTGAACTGTATCGATGTTGAAAGAATGAATTTTAAGCGTCGTCATGTGAGCTTTGTGGCCATGCTTCTTTAATCCACGAGTCATGCCGCATGACTTGTCGCATACTCCAACGTTTTGCCGACAAATTTTGTTTTATTTGATGAATGATGACATTAGTTTCTCTGTAATTACCTTTGATTCGAAACAAGTATATATCCAAACCGGAGAAAACCGGATACAATGCGAAACTAATTTCGACTACAGTATATAGCCCACCCCAAACATATAGTGAACTAAACCCAACTCGGTCCGGTTCAGTATTGGTCTATCTCTATTGAAAAACATAACAGTGTTATTAGTTGTTTGTGTGCTTTTTCCTTAACACACCAATAACTTAAAGTGATACCAGTAAGTTCGTTAGTTGGGGCCTTGGGGTTGGGGGCAATGATTAACAAATCACGACAAGGGTTTATATTTATAGGTCAAAGTCTAATATTTTGAATTTTAGATTTGTCGGTCGAGCTTTCACGAAAGACTATTGAAGAAAATGACAGAACTTAAGAATAGATCGTGGTATGTCGCAGTCGATAATTAACAAATTTAAAATATTAATAATGGATCGATTATACAATGCACACTAGGTCAGTAATTTTGTGGACATAAACTAGCAAATAGCATATCATCTAACTTCCTTTTATACAACGTACTAACATATTTTTGTTGAAGGACGACTTGCTTACATATAAAAATAATTTAGTCAATTAACCAATAACTTTTTGGCTATTAAAATGAAACTAATCGTGAATTAAACTAGGAAAAGTATTGTCAACATTCATGAATCCAACTCAAAAACAAAGTTACAATAACCCCGAACCGAACGCTCGAGCTTTGACTTTTAAGTTTCAAAAATAAGCAATATAGATAAACTTGTTTTACCAGACGGCCGAATTGAGTTCTTTATATATTCTGAAAGATAAATCTCTTTCATAAACTACGGCCCCTATCGAATTGATGAGTTATTTCACAAAAGTGTTTTAATGCTTAAAAATACTATACTCTCCACACTTCCACTTGGCATTAAGTATTAACTAGGACTCATATAGCAACTCGCAATTTTAGAATCTAGATTGGTACGTAGCTTAAGAACAAGGACCGGCGTGATAGGCTCTCTCGTGCGTGTAACGGTGTAAGAAACATTTAATGCTTAAAATTTAAAAAGATTCTATATATTAGGCTATTAATTGTTCTGGAACTAATAATGTACTCAAATATTAAGTCGCAAAAGAGGTGCTTACCAACCAAAAAGTGGGATTAAAGTATTGACTAATTTGATGAAAAAGTTACAACACCTTGATGATTACTCGTGTACGAAAGACAGTGGTAAAGCACTACGAGAAGAGAAAAGAAGCTAATAATGTACTAAACAAAGTGTACATCTAATAGTTTAAAGTCTAAACACACCAAAATAAGAAGTGCTAGTCACACATTCGATTTACAGTATGCAATTGCAAACACTGCACATAAGCGATCGCTTGAGTTTCGGTCTGTATTTTTTTGGGAAATCTTAATACAAAACATGTTTTTCTTCCAAATTAGGCGAGTGTTTATAGTGGTAAATCCATAAACAAAAATAAAAAATCTTTGTAGTGTTTTTAACTCACACTATATATAACTTAAGCTAAGTATAATAGCAGAATTACTGATAAAATCTTCTTAAACATGGAAAATGCATAGCTGACATCAAAGAATGTGTTCCAAATAATGACAAATTCGTACCACTGGAGTCTGTATGTATTTTGGTTAATGCGATTACAGGGAGAATAAAGAGATTAAACAATCTAAATGATAATGTCTACGGCCGGCAATAAAATACTCTCTATACTGAAATTGAGTTTCATGTGAGAGTTGGAGACTGAAAAAGACTCCAATGGGCCAAAAACACAATTTTGTAATTTCAAGGAGTACATCTATTTATAAGTACTGGGCCTGATTCATCTGGATAAAGAGACTCAGGAGCAGAGCAATTTGCAAGGTTAACTAAGTGGACGTGATATTTTTTTTTTTTCGTTTAAAGAAAAACGAACCATTTTTTCTCATAAATATGATTACTATATGAAGTTGTAAGATATGTGAATGTTTAACAACGTACTAGTTGGTAAGAAATAGGCACAAATAAAAGATTGAAACCGGACAAGACAAAAAAAAACAAACTACCCATTTAATATTCCCAAATCTTACAACTTCCTCCAATCATTAAGGAAACAACAGTCAGTAAATTCAAAATCAAAACAAACGAAATAAAGAAAAATTGACAGAAATTCAAACTGATTGTAAATCGGATTTTAATGTTAGTTCAATTATTTTGTATAAAAGTAGTAAACGAAACAGAAAGCTAGATTGGGAAACCTGAAGAGAACAGTGATTTATAACAAGTTTCAACGGCTGGGATCGGATGGTGCAGTGCCCACCGTAAGTTTCCCTAGGGATGCAACCCCAGCCCAAATCAGTTACTACTTGCTGCCACAACCATCGTCTCAGCTTTTGTCTCAGCCTTTTACAAATGAAGCATACATGTCTTGGCCTGTCACATCTTGCCATGTGTCCACTATTCTCTTCTCCCATTGGTTTCTCATCGTAGGCTTCTGTTAATAGATCTCTCTAATCCTATATCAGCCTTTTTCGTGTAACTCGCATTATTATTTCTCTTTGGTATTTGTTTATTTTGTTGTAATGATATAAAATGTGTTAAGTAATCCTTTTTCATCAGATAATTTACGTGTAGATAATTGTGAGTTTGTGACGTGTGAAGATAGATACAAGCCAAATGATGATTTTGTGTATTGATAATGTAAGTTTTTGGTTTTTAATCTTATTGTTTTCTCTCTTTTCTTTGATTAAAACAACTGGTTCTTTTTATAAGTGGAATGATAACCAATTTTACCTCATTTGTTTTATTTGTCAATTACAACTTTTTATAAAAAGTAAAAGATAAATGCTTAAAATATCTATAACATCAAAGTGGTATGCCCTCTTTAAAGAGGTACATGTCACATTTATATACGAGCATTACCAAAATATATTGTTATCTAAAAGAAGCATATGACATAATAATATAATATATGGGTATTGTCCATAAATTATTACTGCTTAAGCGATAGATTAATATGTAAGATGAATACATAAGTAACAGATTATATTTTGCTATGTAAGTGTGGTCTACTCACATAGGCCTATAGCTGAACCTATGCACCTTTAGAGCCTAGAGAAACTAGAGATGCCTATAGCTGAAAGCTACACCAGTCTTCTACTTCTATTTAATTAAACTTTTATCCATTTATTAATTCTTGGTGTAGTGGTTACAATTAGTTTTCACGAACATTTATGAAGGAACAAAACTAGAATGATGTGTTGATTTTACTTTGTGGTGAACACATAAACGAGTATATAAACGCAACTAATGTTCACTGTAACTCCCAATTTTTTTTCTTTGCATTATTGTAGAACAAAAGTAAACATATCCATTGGTTAGTCATTGATTAGCTAGAAAAAGAAGGACGATGAGTAAACTTCAATATCGATTCCGTTGTAGTTGTATGATAAGAACTGTTGTGACTTGTGAGGTTTTTTTCTTTTCATCATGAAGTAATTTGGATTTTCGCTACCCTTCTTTTTTTCTACAATAGAACATTCAACAACAGTAAGCAATATAATCTGCTAAGAGCATGTTTAACGCGGGCGCTTAAAGCGACGCTTAACACAAATTAAGCATTTAATTAAATAAAAAATACGAAAAAAACAAAGCTCCGACGCTTGCATAAGCTTTTTAAGCGCTGGTGCTAATGGACACGTGGCAGGTTATGATTGGAAGGAGGTAATTGAGAGATAAAAACGTGTTTCTTTCTCTTTCCCTTCTCTCTCTTCTTTGCTTCCCCTCTCCAATGGCGATTCCAAAATTGAATTAATTTTGCATACGAAATCAGTCGGAATTCACGTCTCCGGTGATGGGGCATCCCTAATCATCTTATGGTGATGAGAATCGGCGAAGAAGCCGCATGATTGGTTCAGTCTGCGAGAGGATGGGACTTTACTCAATCCAGCCATTGTTTCAAGTAAGACCTCAAATATGCATGTTTGGTTATGTTTGCGCTTGCTTAGAGAGTCTAGAACATGGATTTGAGATGAGTACTTGTGCCTTTAATTACAGTTGTGATTGTAATTCTGTATTGGTGTTGTTGAATTGAATGTAGATTGGTAACAAAGCTCTTCTGAATTTAAAACTAAGATCTCTTTTTTTCAATATCTGCTTATTGTTCGGTGCATTGACACTTTTATCTTCAGATGTAGAAAACTTGGATGTTGATCTTTCTCCATCGTTCTTCAATTCTGATTCTCTGAAATCGGTTTGTTCTCTTGTGTCTTGTCTGTTACAAGTAGCAGTGAATTTTACAGCATTTTTCACCAAAACTAAGATGGATGTTGCTGGAATTGAGGTGATTATGGTGAGTTCTATTAGCTTTCATGATCTTTTAGCAGATTGAGAAGATAGTGACATAATAATGTGATATGAACACTTGTTGCATTGATTGGTTTAGCGTTCATAGTTATTGTATTGATGGTCTGTCTAGTGGCTATTTCCTCTAACTGCGGATATCTTGTATATTTTAACTCACTGGTTTTATGATTTGAAGTGAGAATGTTTCATGTTTTGTGGTGGAACAGATTGTCTTGCTTTTCCTTTTCTGAAATTTGATAAGATAGCCAAGATTAGTTTTCTATGTTTGTATCCACCTATGTGAAATACATGGTGCTCTTTTTTGAGGATACCTCTCAGAGGTAGTTCAATGAAATTGGGTCTTAATGGTGATTGTTTGTGTCTCTGTCTTTATCGCTGAATTGTTGGTGCTTTGTTCTCCAGGGACAAGTTGCTGCTATAGATATTAAACTACCAAGAAGACGTTTGCTTGTGGAATTCACTTGCAATTCATGTGGAGAAAGAACGGCTTATCAATCGCTTGGCCTATGAACGTGGCCTTGTCTTTGTTCAAGTAAAGTCTTGTACACACTATATGTTTGCATAATTGTCCAACAGAGATTCTAAGCTAAGTGTTTTCATGAATTTGAAGTTGAGAGACACAAAAGATAGTATTTTTGGTTGGTTTGACAGCCTTTAAAATAATTTCTTAATTTTTTTTTTCTTAAGCACCCCCCAATAAGCTCCCCCCATTAAAGCAGAGAAAACAAAATAATTTTAACAGAGATGCTTAGCACAATTTTATTAATAAAATATATAATAAGCATCACATAAGCACCTTTGCGTTAAGCATGCTCTAAAGTTGAAAGTACAGCGAGGTCAATGGAGATATAACCACGAAATGACATGAATCAACATCAAAACCATTTTCTAAAGAGTTAACATCTTAATTTTTTCTTAAACAACCAATTTTGTATATTGTGGTCTTCCTTTTTTTTTCATTATGATATTAAGGTGTTATTTTAAATATATATATATTTGAGCAACATTATTTTAAATATAAAAAATGAAAAGTTTGACCGATAGGGTGGTTTAGACAGTGTAGTACGACTGTACAAGAAAAAGGACCGAGGGCTAAAGATTCAAACCAGTGCAGAAAAAGATACGGTCGGACCAATTTAATTTAAGATCATCATTCCTTGAATACACTAAACTATTTTTTTTTGTTTTCACTGAAAGTTCGATTTTATTACCTTTCACTAAACTAATTTTCCAATACATTTCCAATTTGATTACCTTTCACTAAACTAATTTTCCAATACATTTCCAATTTGATTACCTTTCACTAAACTAATTTTCCAATACATTTCCATATGTAACAATTAACAATTTCCAACAAATATATCATAAGGTTTATTCGCGACATGTTCGTGTATAATTCCACAACGAGTGTTTTTTTTCTTTCTTTTTGCTAGTATTTATCGCATGGTACAATTCCACCAAATTTTATCGTCCCGACCATACAACTTTTATTGTGAAATCAATCCCAAAAACCCAAACATGTGACATGGTCTCTATACGATACTAGTAAAGTAAAAAAAAACACATCAATTTATAATCCTATTCGTTACAAAAACGAACGGTCGATAAAAAGGATCACAAACCAAACCGGTCCAACCGGTTTCCCCAATCACTATCAAAAGCATTAACTCACTTTCACAAGAAAAAGCATAGTCTCGTTTCTCTACTTCGCGTCCCATCCTATCAACCGTGCACACGAATTATCCACCGTTCGATCACACACGCATTACGAATCAGGCGCGTCGTTAATATGATCCACAGTGGAATGTTCGTTTTCTCTCTCCCCTGCTTTGGAAAACGGCGTCTACAACAGACGGTGGGTCATGTCGCCGTCAAATCAACCTTTCTATATTCCTAACGCCCGTTACTTCTCCGTTAACCACAAACTAATTTGAAGTGGCTAATATCTTCAACGTGACATTACTATCAGAGTTTAATGTTTCGAAGAGAGGTTTTAAGCAGAAAGAGATACATAGATATATATACAAATGTACATATATACTCTCGTACTCTGACAGATTTGTCGTGGTCTTAGTTTCTCTCTCTCAGCTCTCTTCTTATATAGACTGTACATCATCTCACTCCCTCACTCTTCATCTCTCTCTCTTCTTTACATCTCTGGCTCTGCATTTCTTGCAGTTCACGCTAATCGCCTGTGCTGGTTCCCTTTCTCTCTCTCTCCAACAATGGCAGAAGGAGCCTGAACTTTCGTTCTTTTGTTTCTTGTCTGCTTTGTTTTGTTTTTCAAGTCTCTCTCTCGTCGGATTTTAACAAAAAAAATTATTCAACGAGTTTTTGGCTTATTACCTCAGAAGGAAAAACATCAAAAGAAGGATTAAGAGTAAGAAGAGGAGTGAGAAAAAAAATGAAAGAGAAGATGCAGCGAGTGTTTTTTTGTTTAGCAATGGTGGTCTTTATGCTTCTTGGTGTTGCTTCTCCCATGAACGACGAAGGTTTCTTTCTAGCTCTCTCTGATTTTCTCTCTTCCTTTGAAAAATTTGATTTTTACTACCTGAGAAAGTTCTATCAAAATATTTGATTTTCCCGAGAAAGAAGAGTAGTTAAAGCTGAAAACTTTTTTCTCACCCAATACTCAGTTCTGGCTTTGTTCTTCATCAAATGCAATATTTTTTTCTCTTTTTCCAAGAAATATGATGATGATTATCAAACAGAAGAGTGCTTGTTCCAGAAAGATTGTATTTTTTTCCAAGCTCTCTCTGTTTCCCGAGAAAAAAAAAACGAAACTTTCAAATCCCTAGTTGTTTATGTATATTTAACTATTTGACTGATGATGTCTTTTCGTTTCAAATGATTTAATAATCGTAACTGAATCTGTTTATCAATTTTAAAAATCACAGGGAAAGCTTTGATGGCGATAAAAGGGTCGTTTAGCAACTCCGTGAATATGCTTTTGGATTGGGACGATGTTCACAACTCTGACTTCTGTTCTTGGAAAGGTGTCTTCTGCGACAACGTTAGCTTCTCCATTGTCTCTCTGTAAGAATCTCTTTTTTTTTGAGCTGATAATTCTTTGTGTTGTTGAATATCTCTCTTTTAAGGTTTTGTAACTTTTTCTGTCATTTTCATTTTTTTTTCTATGAAGAAATTTGTCCGGTCTGAACCTTGGAGGGGAGATATCTCCAGCTGTTGGAGATCTACGGAATTTGCAATCAATGTAATTGATGTTTTTTTTTTTTTTTTTTTTAATCTCTTTACATGTTTCAAAAAGTGGTAGATTGTGTTTATAAAAGGCTTTATCCAATTGCAGAGACTTGCAAGGAAATAATTTGGCTGGTCAAATTCCAGATGAGATTGGAAACTGTGCTTCTCTTGTTTATCTGTAAGTCTGATAAAACATTATTTTTGAGCTCTCAATTTTTTTTTTCAAGTGTTAGGATTTGACTTGAATATCTTCTTCTTCTGTGCAGGGATTTCTCTAACAATATGTTATATGGAGACATACCCTTCTCAATCTCCAAACTCAAGCAGCTCGACACTCTGTATGTGTTATATTGTTAACATTGTTCCTGATAATAGGTTCCATTTTTGTCTTCTTGTTCATTTGTGTGAAACCTTTCAACTTGTGGATATATCAGGAACTTAAAGCACAACAACCTCACAGGCCCAATACCAGCAACGTTAACTCAGATTCCAAACCTTAAGAGACTGTGAGTTTTGTAGTTACATGATTTATTCGTGAATCAGTGTTTGGATATTAGTTTTGATTTTCTAATCACTATACTGCAGTGATCTTGCAGGCAACAATCTAACGGGTGAGATACCGAGGCTACTTTACTGGAATGAAGTTTTGCAATACCTGTAAGTCTTCATTGTCATTTCCTCCAACCTCTTTACACCATAAAAGAAGTTGTTTCTCTTTCTAATGCATTTTGTTTCTTTAGTGGGTTACGTGGGAATATGTTAACAGGAATGTTGTCTTCCGATATGTGTCAACTAACCGGTCTGTGGTACTTGTAAGTGGCATACTCTATCGAGCCATAAATTTGATTTTATGCAAATCTGAGCTTTTTTTTTAACTAGTGTTTTTCTGTTTAAAGTGATGTGAGAGGGAATAATCTAACTGGACCTATTCCTGAGAGCATTGGAAATTGCACAAGCTTTGAAATCCTGTATGTGCTTTCTCTCTTGAGATATATATCAGACTACGAGGATAAAACAACTGTTTGGAATCTCATGTGTTTTTGATCTTACAGGGACATATCTTATAACCAGATAACTGGAGAGATTCCTTACAATATTGGTTTTCTCCAAGTCGCTACCCTGTGAGTAGTAAGAAGACTCTTTACCTTAGGTTGTCCAATGAATGTGTTACTGACTTGTGCTTAATTTATTTCTTGAAGGTCACTGCAAGGAAACAGATTGACTGGTAGAATCCCGGAAGTTATTGGTCTGATGCAGGCTCTTGCTGTTTTGTAAGTTCGATTACCAATGACAAATTTGGTATTGATTTCTTTTGACTCATCTAACAACTTTGTGGATCTTCTTCAATTTCCAGAGATTTGAGTGACAATGAGCTAGTTGGTCCCATCCCACCGATACTTGGGAATCTCTCATTTACCGGAAAGTTGTGAGTGTCCTTCGTATAATAAACCACAATATGCTTCATATGTTCTGCTCTTAGCATATATGAAATTTTTTGTTGTTGGAGTAGGTATTTGCATGGCAACAAACTCACAGGTCCCATCCCACCTGAGCTTGGGAATATGTCACATCTCAGCTACTTGTAAGCTTGATTCACACTTCAAATCTTTTTACATAGCTTTTGCACTCCATATGCTTAGGCTTTCTTTTACAATTTTTCAGGCAACTAAACGACAATCAACTAGTGGGAACTATCCCACCTGAGCTTGGGAAGCTGGAAGAATTGTTTGAATTGTGAGTTTTCTTTATTTGTTTCTCTACAAGTGTTTCAAGGTACCTGTTAAAACATTACACTAAGTTCTTCTTCTTCTTCTTCCTCTTTTCAACAATAGGAATCTTGCCAACAACCGTTTGGTAGGGCCTATACCATCCAACATTAGTTCATGTGCAGCCTTGAATCAGTTGTAAGCTACGAGAGTGAATCTTTCTGACTTTATGCTTTCCTCTTCATATTCACCAATCTAAAACTCTGCTTTCACTTGATTTTAGCAATGTTCATGGTAACCTCTTGAGTGGATCTATACCATTGGCGTTTCGCAACCTCAGGAGCTTGACTTATCTGTGAGCTTCATTCAGTAAAATGCAGTAACCTTGTGTCTCTGTAAACATTTTAGTGACTGTTGAATCTTTTCAATGCAGAAATCTCTCGTCCAACAATTTCAAGGGTAAAATACCAGCTGAGCTTGGACATATAATCAATCTTGACAAACTGTATGTCTTCTCAACTTTGTTCATAGTCTTTAATAATGTGTTTTAGTTTGGATTTTGCACTAAACCCATCATATGTTTTTTGTTTCCAGAGATTTGTCTGGCAATAACTTCTCAGGGTCTATACCAATAACCCTTAGTGATCTAGAACACCTTCTCAAATTGTAAGTCTTCAACCATTTAACTTGAAAGTTAGTAATATTTTTCTGTTTTAGTGCTAAATTCTTGCGTTTGTTAACAGAAATCTCAGCAGAAATCATCTTAACGGGCAATTGCCTGCAGAGTTTGGGAACCTCCGAAGCATTCAAATGATGTAAGCCTCAACGTTGTTTCCTTTTGGTTTATCTCAAAAACCATCTCTTTTACTGACTTATCTGTCTTACTTGCAGTGATATATCATTCAATCTACTCTCCGGAGTTATTCCCACTGAGCTTGGCCAATTGCAGAATTTAAACTCTTTGTAAGTTAACCATATGTGATCGTATCATTTACTCACATACAGTACAGAAATACTGATCATTATCTGTTTATTTGCAGAATTTTGAGCAACAACAAGCTTCATGGAGAAATTCCAGATCAGCTTACTAACTGCTTCACACTTGTCAATCTGTAAGTTCTCTTGCCAGAGACATTCACTTCACTATGATCAGGATTTAACCTTTCTGAATATTTTTTTTTTGTGTTAATCAAAACGTTTTAGGAATGTCTCCTACAACAATCTCTCCGGGATAGTCCCACCAATGAAAAACTTCTCACGTTTTGCTCCAGCCAGGTATGAAGCTATTCTCAGTAGTCCTTCATTTGTGATCCATACGCATAATCATTAAAACCTGTTCTCATTTTCTTTGTGTAGTTTCATTGGAAATCCATATCTCTGTGGAAACTGGATTGGATCTATTTGCGCTCCTTCTTCCCCGAAATACCGAGGTAATCAATCTACTTCATTCACTCTTTAAGCATTGTCTTCAATAGTTGCTTCTTCTTGTTTAATTTGAGCTTACCTTTCTTTTCTTGTTCTTTTCAGCATTCTCCAAAGCTGCTGTGATCTGCATTGTTCTTGGCTTCATCACTCTCCTATGTATATTACTTATCGCACTTTACAAATCGAAGCAGCAGAAGAAACTCCTTACAGGCTCCTCAAAACAAGCTGAAGGTAGAGACAAATGGCCTCTTAAAACCTTCTTTCTGTTTGTCCATTATATATTAATGGCCTCTTCTCGATCCTCTCAGGGTCAACAAAGCTAGTGATTCTCCATATGGACATGGCGATTCACACATTTGATGATATAATGAGTGTAACAGAGAACTTCAGCGAAAAGTACATCGTTGGATATGGTGCTTCAAGCACAGTCTACAAATGCACTTTGAAAACTTCCCGACCTATTGCCATTAAGCGACTCTACAAACAGTATCCTCACAACTTGCGCGAGTTTGAGACAGAGCTCGAGACCATTGGGAGCATAAGGCACAGAAACATAGTAAGCTTGCATGGATACGCCTTGTCTCCTGTTGGAAACCTTCTTTTCTATGATTACATGGAAAATGGATCTCTTTGGGACCTTCTTCATGGTTAGTTTCTTACAAAACCTGTTTGGTTCAAGTTTGTGAAAGAATGATTTGCAGACGAAATATAACATCAAGTTTTATCTTTTTTTAGGGTCATTGAAGAAGGTGAAGCTTGATTGGGAGACGAGGCTGAAGATAGCGGTTGGTGCAGCGCAAGGACTAGCCTATCTTCACCATGATTGTACTCCTAGGATTGTTCACCGTGACATCAAATCGTCCAATATACTTCTTGATGAGAACTTCGAAGCTCGTTTGTCGGATTTCGGGATTGCTAAGAGCATACCAGCAAGCAAGACTCATGCCTCGACTTATGTTTTGGGAACAATCGGTTATATAGATCCAGAGTATGCTCGTACCTCGCGTCTGAATGAGAAATCTGATATCTACAGCTTCGGGATTGTTCTTCTTGAGCTTCTTACCGGGAAGAAGGCAGTGGATAACGAAGCTAACTTGCATCAACTGGTAAATCATGAAACACTTTGAAAGATGCATGTTGTTGTTATATAAGTTTTTGAGCTGTTTTAAGAGTTTGAATTTGTTATTCTTTGTTGCAGATATTGTCAAAGGCTGATGATAATACTGTGATGGAAGCGGTTGATCCGGAGGTTACTGTGACTTGTATGGACTTGGGACATATCAGGAAGACATTTCAGTTGGCTCTCTTGTGCACTAAGCGAAACCCTTTAGAGAGACCAACAATGCTTGAAGTCTCTAGGGTTCTGCTCTCTCTTCTTCCATCTCTACAAGTGGAGAAGAAGCCGTCCTCTCTTCCATTTCCGCCTACGAAAAAGTCTATAGACAATGGAGCTAAGGACCAGCAGAAGCAGCAGCAAGATAGGAGTGTAGTTAAGAACCGTGAGGAAGAAGCAACGCAATGGTTTGATCAGTTCCATGAAGTTATCTCCAAAAGTAGCGTATGAGATTACAGTTTTAAAGAGCTTCTTCCAGGGTTCTGTTTGGTTTCTTCTTTCTTGTTATCCAAGAAAGGGTTTTATAGTGAATTTAGGGTAGTACAAGGGGCGTTATGGGTAATGCTTGGTGTAGGAAGCATTTAAGACAAGAACAAAGGTTATGTGAAAAGAAAGGATATGGAAAAGTTAATGTTTGTTTTCTCCCAAGAACATGTTCACGAGTTCGTTAAAATCTTTAGTTTTCTGATTTAATGGCTTACATATGATATGACCCCACAAAAAAAAAATGAAAAAATCATGAAACTCTCTTTCTCTATACATATAGTATGACAAATCTAAACAAGTATACACGTTAATATATATATGTATAGACATAAGAATGCGTGTGTATATGTGTAAACATGATAAGAACATCTTCAAGGTAAAAGATTAAGCAATGATTAGGCTCCTTGTAACTTCCTGTGAATCGAATTTCCGGCATAAATCCAGGCCCCTGTTTCAAATTATATATCATCAATGATTTTAACTATTGGATTGGAGCTTTAAACAAACTGAAGTATATTGCTTTTTAGTTACCTGTTAATATCGAGAAATGGTTTCATGTCGGTCCTGCAGGTGTTTTGATTTCCATATATAATGTTGATTGCGTCAGCGAGTTCTTCTTTGCTTGATGTCTGTCAAGAAATGGAAGCTTTTTAGTGTTGTTATGCAATGGGATTTTTCCATGAGTTTTTAGAAGAAAGCTGCATTATTACCTTTGAGTCTAAAGTGGAAATTTTAGTTTCATACACTTGACAAGTTGTCTTTCTGCTTTGACTTCCTTTGACTATACTACTCTTTGAGGAATCACTGTGTTTTAGCCTGAAGAAAATGTTTGTGAGATTTTTTTAAGAAATAGGTAAGTTCATCGACTTTCAAAGCAATTTCACTAACTTTTTGGTAGCATCCTTCTCTTGTATGGCATTGATTTTAGCCTGCAATGTGAGATCATCATTCAAGTAAAATGTGAAAAATGAGATGGAGAAAAATGATTTGAAATTGCTGTTGAAGATGGCTTTTTATGTTGGATATGAGGACTTACATTTGAAGAGCGTTCCTTTGCTCTCAGTGCTGTTCTTAAACGAAAGGCCTAATGCAAAAAAAAAAACTTCTGTTAATGGAAGAATAGAGAAAACTTTCTGACTTTTGTAGATGTTGGAAGATTAATTTTTACCTGAAAATCTTGTGACCTTGGCGTATTAGTTTTAGACAACAAAGTTGCTGAAGAAGGTTCCAGAGGAATCTGCAAGGATCCCTAAAACGTAAGCTTCTGAGAATGTGGTAATGAAAGAAACTGAGAGATTGAAACACAAACGAGAATAAGTACATTTTTGTTCGTTGTGTTTCTTTTAGCTGAGTTAGAACTTGATTTCGCCTTCTGCTCTGTTTCTAAGTTAGCCTTAGACCTGAAAACTCTCCAGAGAAAAAAGCGTTTAGGAATCATTTTTAAACATCAAAACATAAAACTATCTTCTTCTTGACAAGAAAGAAAGACATTCTGAGTACCTGTGTCTTTCAGATCTCTCTGCAGTTCTGAGATTCGGTACTTTTGGAACAGTGAGTTTGGATCTTCTCTTGGAGTTAACTTGAGCCACCTGAAAACATAAACAAGATTCTTAGCTTCCACCAGTACTAGCAAATTCAAAAGTCCATAATATAAACACACACCTTAGTTTCCAGTTTCTGCCTTTTGGTTTCTTGGTTTTGCAACTTAGAGGCTAAGATAGGAGATAAGTTATCACCAAACTTTCCTAACGATCTCTGACATCTGAAACATTAAAAAAAAAAAAACAGTTGTTGAAGCCAAAACAAAAGCAAACTAACATAAACGGTTTCCTCAAAGGGTTTACCTTGTCAGGAGTTGAACAGAGTAAACGTCTACTGGTTTGTTCTGCCTTGCAAGCAAAGAAGCCGTAGGTCTTGTCAAAGTAGACACACTTGGTTTGGTTTTAGATTTGAGTTTGTTCTTGGAGACATCTTTCACGGTTTGGCTATAATATAGAAACCCTGACAAACAATTTCAAACTAAGATTTCAAAAATTGCTTTGAGGAGAGACAATAGTCTTTGTATAAACAGTAAAAACCGTCAAAAACAACCAAGAGAAATCACCATTACCGTTGTATTTATCATTTGGATTCAGACCGGTATTCAAGGATTCGATAACCGGGTTTGAGATCTCGGTAGGCTTAGATTCTGAGATGGTGCTTGTAATTGGGATAATTGGCTCAAATTTCCAATTGAACTTTGGGCTAAAAGCTGAGATTTTCAGACAAAACATATAAATATACTTTGTAATAAACAGAGTATTTGCGAATCGAAGGGGAAATTTGTGTGGGTGTGTTCTTACGAGAAGGAGGATAGTTTCCTGATGATTCGAACCAGAATTCGATTTCTTCCGTCTCTGAATCGAGCTCTGGTCTTAAGAAATCGTAGAACTGCGGTGCATCGAATTCGAAATCAATGTCGAATTCCTCCAACGAAAAATCATCTCCGGATAAACCCGATGATGATTCCGGAACCATTATTTAGCCGGGAAGAGCCTCGAGAATTCCGATCTCAGAGACGACGGAATCGAGTGGGAGAGTATCGCATTCAAACGAATCACGAAAGAATCGGAGATGTTCTTCTCTCCCTCTCTCTCTCTCTCTCCCTTTCTCCCCTCGAACCAATCTCTCGAAAAGATTTCTCCAGAAAATTAGGAGAGAGAGAGAGATTGGAGATGGAGAAGAAGAGAGAGAGACAGAGAGGAAGAAGGTAACGACCCTAAAATTCAGTTGGCGCGGATGTGAATTAAACGACGGTGATCAATTTTTAATTATGTACAGCTCACAATTATTTTTGCATTTTCAAATTTAGTACTTTAGTTTTTGAAATACACAAAATCGACCCAGAATGTAATGTTTTGCAACATAACCCCTATGTTGCATGACTTGTTAAACAATTTTTGACTTGTTGCATGACTTGTTCAACAATGTTTTGCAACATAACCCCTATGTTGCATGACTTGTTCAATATAACCCCTATCCTTTTTTTATTTTTCAAAACACAATAGAATAAAAAGTAAGGTATATTTTGCTAGTTAGATCATTAAACTGTACAGAAATATTCCTTGATTTTTTGAGTTTTGGCAAAAAAAATTCATAGCACATTGACGATGTTAATTTTTTTTTTTAAAATGAGAAATATACAATACATATTTTATGCATATATCCGTGAAATAATTGAAACGATGCAAAAGTAAATTAAAAATATAACTGAAAAGTTGATTAAAGGGCATAAAATAGGAAATCAAAAGATAAGGGGAAGAAAACAAATATACGAAAGAAGCGTTCTCTCAACGGTCTTGTTTTGCCTTGAAGAGCTGTTTGTTTCTCTCTTCTCTCTTGCCTGTATTTCTTTTTCTTGACGACTTACCTGTAATTTTTTTTTGACTAAATATTGAAATCTTTTTTTTTTGTTTCCTAATTTCTATCCGAAATTTTTGTCAACCAAAAAACAACGGCTGTGTCGTTCAATCCAGGTAAAATCTCCTCCATTTTCGATTATTGCCCTAATATTTGCAAATTCATTTTGGTGTCAATGAAACTTCAAAAATTTGTTATCATTTGAGAAAATACCGGGAGAACAAAAAAAAATTTAACCTATAGAGGAAAAAGATCTTCACCGAATTTGAATAAGAGATAAGAATTTTGAATGTATTTGATTTTGTTTACAGAGTTTGGAGATAATAATGTCCAAATCTCAAATTGAATCAACTTGTGCTTCTCTTCAACAAGAACTTGAGGTTTGTGATTGCTTCAACTGCAAGAAAAAGGGTTTTTTTTTTTAATAATACAGAACCGTTTTAAATTGATGTGATTCTGTTTCTGATACAGATTATATGGGACGAGGTTGGAGAAACTGAAACCGAAAGAGATAAAATTTTGATTGATATCGAAGAAGAGTGCAGAGAAGTCTACAATCGTAAAATCGAAAAGGTAAAAGAAGAGAGGATTCGATTAAGACAAGAGATTGCTGATACAGAGGCAAGAGTTATTGGTATATGTTCTGTAATGGAAGAGCCACCGATTCTTGGGAGACAACATTCATCTGATCAATGTGGAAGAAGCTTGAAAGAAGAATTAGGAAAGATCCTTCTGAAACTTGAAGAAATGGATAAGAGAAAATCAGAGAGGAAGATTCAGTTTATTCAAGTAATTGAAGATATAAGATGTGTAAGAGATGAGACTGATGGAGAACCTGAAGAGTCTTGTTCATCTGATTTTTCGATTGATGAATCCGATTTATCTCTTAGAAAGCTTGAAGAGTTACACACAGAACTTTACACACTTCAAGAACAAAAGGTATCCAAACTTTGACTAGTCACCTTAATTTTGATTTGGTTTCATTTCTTGATACATAATACTTAAATGTTCATTTTCTTGGATCAGAGAAACCGGGTGAAACAGATTCAAGAACATCTAAGAACTCTCGAATCACTTTGTTCGGTTCTCGGTTTGAGTTTCGGAGAAACTGTCGTCAAGATTCACCCAAGTTTAGTAGAATCTGAAGGGTCAAGAAGTATAAGTAATGAAACACTTCACAAGTTAACTTCATCAGTCGAACAATGGCATGAGACAAAGATACAGAGAATGCAAGAAGTGAGTTAGATTTTTTCAAACTTTTTTATCTTAACATTTTGCTCTTTGTTCTTAATATTTTTGTAGATATAAGCCCTTTTGATGATTACAGCTTCAAGATCTTGTGACAACGATGCTTGAGTATTGGAATTTAATGGATACACCAGCAGAGGAACAACAGAAGTTCATGGATGTTTCATGTAACATAGCTGCTACTGTTTCTGAAATAACCAAACCCAATAGTCTTTCTATAGATTTGCTTGAAGAGGTACCTTCACAATCACAACAACACCAAAAATTAACTATTTTTAATTTCTCTAAAATTCTTATGGATTGTTTATTGCTTAAAAGGTTAAAGCCGAGCTGTGTCGGTTAGAGGATTTGAAGTGGAGCAAAATGAAAGAACTTGTTCTAAAGAAGAGGTCAGAACTTGAAGAGATATGTAGAAGAACACACATTGTTCTTGAAGAAGAAGAAGATATCGAGATGGATAATGTAATCAAAGCCATTGAATCAGGAGATGTAAACCCTGAAAACATACTAGAACAGATTGAGTACCGAGCAGGGAAAGTGAAAGAGGAAGCTTTATGCAGAAAAGACATTCTTGAGAAAGCTGAGAAATGGTTGAATGCTTGTGAGGAAGAGAATTGGCTTGAAGAGTATAATCAGGTTTTGTCTCTTTTTTTGTTCATAATCCAACATTTTTGTGGTTATAGATTTTTATGATTTTTTTTTGGTATAGGATGAAAACCGATACAATGCTGGAAAAGGATCTCATTTAATCCTTAAACGAGCAGAGAAAGCTCGTGCACTTGTTACTAAACTTCCAGGTTTTTTCATATAGATCATCCCAATAAAAAGTTTTTAGTTTGTTATTTTTGTGAATCTTTTAACTTACTGATGAAAATCTCTTCACTTTTCTTAGCTATGGTTGAAGCATTAGTTTCCAAGATTACAAGTTGGGAATCAGAGAAAGAAGCTGAGTTTCTATTTGATGGTGTATGATCTTATCTTCTTCCCTCAGAACAAAACTTTTTTTTTTTTTTTGCTTTTCTCTCTACACACTTCATTAAACCTTTTTATTCGACTTTCTTCATTCAGAATCGTCTACTTTCAATGCTTGATGAGTATACAGAACTACGAGAAGAGAAAGAACAAGAACGTCGCAGAAAAAGGGTATTTAGCTACAACTCTTTTACATAAATCTCCGACCAGGAATCATACAAAGCTTGTTGGATTTTGGTTGTTTTTAGGATCTGAAGAAACTTCAAGGTCAAGTGATTACATCAGAGCAAGACAAAGGAACTCCTACCAAGCCTCAAAGCGCGAAAAAGAGCCTTAAAGTAGCAACAAACAAGAGATTTGCATCATCCCCTCGAACTGATTCGCCTCACTCAGCAAAATCTATGACTTCTCAATCACGCTATGGCTGAAAGATTGAGCGTAGAGTTGAAAACAGTCGATAGGAAAAAACGTTTTGAGGCAAACTCTTCAAAACCTGCTAATTTAGAGAGAGGGTCTCACAAGAAGTTAAATCAGGATCCATCATTTGTAATCTGTCAAACTCATCAGGTCCAAGTGTGTACATACACTGATTATGCTGCGGAAAGAAGAGTTTGACTTTGACCGACCAATGTACTTGCTACATGTAAATCAACGTCAGTTTTTTTTCCTAGTGATCTTTGTAAGACTTTGATCTCCTCATGATCTATCTCTAGTAAAACTAAAAAAACACTTTTTTTGATTTTGTAATTAACTTCCAATAAATCTTTGACGCGTAGTTAGTGTTATTACAAAAATTGCATGAGTAAATCTAAATAGAAGCTTATCTTGAAAATTAATTGGTCTAAGTAGATTTTCAAAGCGATTTTTCTTTTGGTCAACCTTACTTCAAAAGTGACTAACTGGAAAAAGACAAAGGAGATTGTCAGAAGTTTGGTATTTCTTTTCTTTTTTCAAATTTCACTTTAAATATTTTTGTTCGTAGTCTTGTTTATTTAATTAGAGATATTAAAATTCCAAGACGGACGTGGATCTTTCCCTAAACCAAAATCAATACTTTGATTTTCGTAATTATTATATCGATTTTAAACTAATTAATTCCTTAATATTCGTATTAAATAATACAACTGTCTACGTGATATTTTTTATATATTTTATTTCTTTTCCTGAAATTTTCTAACATTTTTTTATTTAGGTTCCTTTTATTTCTTTGCAAAAACCCTAAATTCAGTCGTCTGTGAGAGAAATTATATTCTTTCTCTTGTGAAAAAAAATTGGGGATATTGCATGTAATTTTTTTTGGGGGGATTTTTACTTGCTAATTCCTGCTGAGATTGAGGTTAATCTCCATTTGAGAAGCTCTTGCATTCTTCTGCTAACAGTGTTGGTCTCAGCTCCAGAATTGCTGAAAAGTAAGAAACCAAATCTAAAAACCTGTGACCAAAATTTCTTTTTTCCTTTGATCTTTGTTCTTTGATCTTGAGCTATTTCATCTCTCTTTTGAGTCTAATCAAACTTGTAATCTTCTTTTTTCTGGTTCTAAGTTAATTTTGTCTGTTAAAAAAAAGGAAAAAAACTTTGCTTGTTGTTGTTGTTGTTCTTCCTCTCTGTAACTTTCTTGCTCTGCATCTTAAAAAATGAAATAAGTTTCTTCTAAAAGCTCAATTTTTTTGGTGAATTCAGGGGGAGAATTGTGTTTCCTGCTAATTTTGCGAATTCGCGGTGATAAAAATGGAGGAGAAAAGTGGAATTAGTCCAAGTGGGGTCATCACAGTCAAGGGAGATGAAGCTTTGGCATCAAGAACAGAGTTTCAACAAAACCCTAGCTTTCTCCAATTCGTAGCACCCACGACGGTGTTGTCTCCTCCTCCGCCTCCTCCGCCTCCGGCTCCACCAACCTCCGTGACTCCTGGCTCATCCGCAGCAACAGCAGCGCCGCCGCCGCCGGCGTCGATCTCAAGCGCAGGGTCAGATCCGACGAAGAAGAAGAGAGGAAGGCCGAGGAAATACGCTCCAGACGGAAGTGTAAACCCTAGAGCTTCAAGACCAGCTCTCTCTCCAACTCCAATCTCATCTTCGATTCCATTGTCTGGAGATTATCACCATCATCATCACTCTAATTGGAAACGAGGAAAAGCTCAGCAACAGCAATATCCTCTTGAGTTCGTCAAGAAATACGAAAGCAGCCCAGGTATAAATTTGCAATCTTTTTTGTGTGTTAGACTCTGTATGCATCGGTTTCAGTGAGACAGATCTGATCTGGAAATCTGATCCGATCTGGGTTTTGGGTTTTCTGTGTTGATGTGATTTTTATGTGGATTTTGAGATGTTGGGAAGTGGGACCAACATAACTGGATTTTGGGTACCCTTTTGTCTGAAGAAGCTACACAAACAGACCAGTTAGAGACAGAGAAAGAGAATCTGATGATGCTGACCGAACTAAAACAGAAAATATAAAGGAGAATAATCTTTGTCTCTTCCTTTTATCTTAGATGATAAGTGTGTGTCTACTTGTGTTATTTGTTAAAGTTGTTCGCTCAGATCTTAATATTTCTCATTAGCTGGTTAAATTCTGTTTTAATTACTGTCTATGTCCCCTGGTGACTTGTTCTTGAAAATTTAGACCCTAAACATACGGCCTTATCAACTCCTTAAACACAGCTTATGGTCTTATCGTAAACTTTTTTTTTATGTTTATGAATCATTGAGTTAGTAGTTTAAGGATTAGAAGTTTAATCAAACTCTGTTTTAATTCTTGTAGCTCTTCCTACTCCTCCTGCTGGGCTCTCATACTATGTGGGTGCAAATTTTACAACCCATCAGTTTACTGTCAATGCCGGTGAGGTAATAAATTCATTCTTTTTTTCTTTTTTTTTTTTCTCGTTAGAAAGACTTTTTCTTCGTTATCGGATTTTGTCTTGGTTTGAATATTTGTTTCTTCCTTTTTCAGGATGTAACAATGAAGGTTATGCCGTATTCGCAAGGATCTAGAGCTATCTGCATTCTTTCTGCAACTGGTTCCATCTCTAATGTCACACTTCGTCAAGCTACCACTTCAGGCGGCACTCTTACATATGAGGTATAACCAAACACTGAATCAGATTTCGCTGCTTTTGAAATATAATGCTCTGAAATATAATTTTTCTTGGTGGTTCTTGAGCCCTTTTTTTGGTTTTTTGTTATATGTTAGGGTCGATTTGAGATACTATCGCTATCAGGTTCCTTTATGCCTACTGAAACCGGAGGAACAAAAGGTCGGTCCGGTGGCATGAGCATTTCTTTAGCCGGACCAAATGGCAAAATCATCGGCGGTGTTCTTGCCGGTATGCTGATAGCAGCCGGTCCTGTCCATGTAATACAATCTTTACTTTAAAAGACACATATTTAGTAAAGTTGTAAATAGTTCCCTTAAAAGTCTTATTATTTGTGACAGGTGATAATGGGAAGCTTCATTGTGATGCATCAAGCAGAACAAGCACAGAAGAAGAAACCTCGAGTCATGGAGGCTTCTCCTCCGCCACAACCACCACACCAACAACCACCTCCTACTTTCACCATAACCACCATGAATTCTGCTTCTCCTGCGGTGGCTACTGTAGAGGAGCCGAAACAACAAAGCTACGGTGGTGGTGGTGGAATAGTGAGACCGATGGCTCAAATGCCTTCTTTCCACAACGACAATTCAGCTATGAACAATTTCGCAACGAACTTTCAGGGGTACGGGAATATGAATACGGGTACTAACAAAGAAGAAGATGACTATGACGATGGTGGCGATGATGATTCCGGCGATACTAGGAGCCTATCTCATAGTGGTTGAGCAATTCTCGGGTTTCTTGTGTAGAAAGTAAGCGACCTTTTAAGGGCAAAAGTGATTCAGCTATTCTTTCCTTTGCTTTGTTTTAGGTGTGAGTTTTGCTCTCTTTTGTTTTTCTGTGTTTTCTAGGGTATTTGTTTTTGTCATCGGTTTAGATTAATTATGTCGAGATCATCGACTAAACGATGTTTTATGAATGCAGTTATTGGGATTAAAATTTATTATTTTGCTAATGACATGGTTCTAACTTTTAATCTAAATCTTGAATTCCTTTCTGTGATTTTTATCAAGTCAAGATCTTGTGCTTTCAGACAATACTTTTTCTTTCCGACAATATAAACACTCAAAATCTGTAAGAGTTTCAGTGGAATACAACATTCGGTATTTTCACCTTTTCTAGATCTTCAATTAGAAGTGCTGTATACAAATTCATAACTTGACTAGCAAGTTCTTTACAAATATGAGAATAGGAAATCTAACTGTTTAGCGTAAAGATAATATATACATAAATGTTTAGTTTCCTAATAACAGTAAGGATTTATGTTATAGTCGATCTTGTAATTAACCGTTTGTGCGAGTCAACTCTGTAACTGGTGAAGCATTTAGGTATGTATAACCTAAGTAAGTTTATTTCTCGTCTATCCTCTGTTTCCCTAAACCCTAGCACCAGAGCGTCTGTGTTTCTGACTGAGAAGGCTCCAAAAATCATTCAATCTTTCAGAAACCGAGCATTCTCCGGGAAACCAGACTCTGATGGATTCGGAGGCGGCGACGATAACGGTTGGGATATCCCAACAGGAGGATCCGATGATCTTGACTGGGACAATAAATCAATGTGGTCGACTGGTTTCACCAAAGAGCATTTCAACGGTGTCTCCGTTGGACGTCAGAAGAACGTAAATCCTCCTTCTTCTGATGATTCTGGTGGTCGTGACGTAATGAGCAAATTGGGACCGAGAGAAGTCGCTATGGTCAACGAAATGAATGAGTACGATGACTTGCTAAAAGAGATTGACCAAGATAATAAGGAGAGTAGGGCTTTTGTTGATGGGATTAAAGAGAGAATGATGGAGATTAGCGTGTTGCTCAAGCAAGTCAAAGAGCCTGGAGCTAGAGGAGCTTATCTTAAAGACTCTGAGAAGACTGAGATGTACAGATTGCACAAAGAGAATCCTGAGGTGTATACCGTTGAGAGACTTGCTAAGGATTACAGGATCATGAGGCAACGTGTTCACGCCATTCTTTTTCTTAAAGAAGATGAAGAAGAAGAAGAGAAGAAACTTGGTCGTCCCTTGGGTGATTCCGTTGAACGTTTGCTTGATGAGTACCCTGAGTAAGTACTTAAGATCAAGAATCAAGATACACACTTTGGATAGGTTGCTGAATGTGTGTTTCATGGTCTTCCTCAAACCCTAATCTAATATATATTTGTTACCTCATTATAGGTTCTTTATTTCGCATGACCGTGAGTTTCATGTGGCCTCGCTCAAGTACAAGCCCGAGTTCAAGGTGATGCCAGAAGGATGGGATTGTACGATCAAAGACATGGATGAAGTCCATTACGAGATCTCAAAGAAAGAAGATGACATGCTCTACGAAGAATTCGTCCGAAGGTTTGAGTTCAACAAAATGAAAGTAAGTCAGTCCCTTCTTTGACTATGCATTGACTTTGCAAAACCATATGTTTGATCATTTCTTGATAATGTCTTGTGAACTCAGTGGAGAGGAGAAGTGAAGTGTCACAAGTATAGCAGACGACGTTCATCGGAGTGATGGAAAATAACGGTTGAGAAATTAGGAGCGAGGGGCAAACGTGGAAGTGGAGGTGGTTGGAAGTTTGTGAGTCTTCCGGATGGATCGAGCAGGCCGCTCAACGAGATGGAGAAGATGTATGTTAAGAGGGAGACACCACGTCGTCGGCTTAGGATCTTGATAGGTTCCAAAGATTCTGGTTCAGGAAGAGCTTGCAGAGCCAAGAAGGTGTCCAAGAGAAGGAGGAAGGAAATGATACGTTTCGCACAACGTCAGAGAGATATAAAAGCGAGCAAACTGAAAAAATGATAAAAAATTTTGTATTGTATTGATGCATGAAAAGAGATCTCACATATAATCTCTGACAAGGGTTTTGTTCCAACGGAATTCAAAATTTCATGGGTTAAAATGTAAGAAACTATTAAGTTATATCTATTTCGAAATGGAGTAAAAAAGTAACAAAAACAGACATTTGCAGTAAAAAAGTAACAAAAACAGACATTTGCTTACATTTGCAAAAACGAACGAAATACAGGGACTAAATCATAAAAACGAAAGGAAAACTGATCTCTCTCCCTAAAATTCTAAAACCCTTCCCTTTATCGCAGTCGCTGCTATTGGCTTCTCCGTTGGTCTTCTTCATCGTGATTCCGATTAATCGGAGATTCGACTTTGGTCGCGCTCTGTCTTCCTATCCTCAGGTTGCTAGAAATGTTCTTCCTTTTTTCAGTGTGTGCTTAAATTTTGTTGATTGGATAGTTACTAGATCTTCTTCTATCTTCATTTCAGCGTTCGATTTGATCTGTAAACTGAAAACATCATCGTCGTCACTAGATATGCTTAGTAGGATCATTCCTCGTCTATACTCGGTGAGTGCGTCTGGGTCTGTGATTGACAACGCTCCGAAAATCTTCCAATCTCTCGGAAATCGAGCATTTTCCGGGAAATCAGGCTCCGATGGAGTCGGAGGAAACGACGGTTGGGATATCTCAACAGGAGGATCTTTCGGCGGCGCAGGATCTGGCGATCTCGATTGGGATAACAAATCAATGTGGTCGACTGGTTTGAGCAAGGAGCATTTCGACGGCGTCTCCGTTGGCCGTCCGAAGAACGCTTCTGATGATTCCGGTGGTGATGTGATGAGCAGATTGGGTGCGAGAGAGGTCGCTATGGTGAACGAAATGAATGAGTATGATGATATGATTAAGGAGATTGAGAAAGAGAACAGGCATAGCAGGGGTTTTGTTGATGGGATCAAGAACAGGATGATGGAGATGAGTGTGTTGCTGAAGCAAGTGAAGGAGCCTGGAGCTAGAGGAGCTTATCTTAAGGACTCTGAGAAGACTGAGATGTACAGGCTGCACAAAGAGAATCCTGAGGTGTATACCGTTGAGAGGCTTGCTAAGGATTACAGGATCATGAGGCAGCGTGTTCACGCCATTCTTTTTCTTAAGGAAGATGAGGAAGAAGAGGAGAGGAAGCTTGGTCGTCCTTTGGATGACTCCGTTGAACGGTTGCTTGATGAGTACCCTGAGTAAGTACATGCTTCATTCAATGGAGTGTCTCTGTGTGCTCACTTTTATTTAGTATTATCAAGATGGTTGCTGTTGCCGGTAGCATTGTTAGTGAAAGATGATGACATAAACTTGGATAGGTTGCTGAGTATGTGGTTTTGTGTCTCATTGTAGGTTCTTTGTTTCGCATGACCGTGAGTTTCATGTGGCCTCGCTTAAGTACAAGCCCGAGTTCAAGGTGATGCCAGAAGGATGGGATGGTACGATCAAAGATATGGATGAAGTCCATTACGAGATCTCTAAGAAAGAAGATGACATGCTTTACGAAGAATTCGTTCGTAGGTTTGAGTTCAACAAAATGAAAGTAAGTCAGCCCCTTCTTTATCCCCCTGGCCTTGAGAGCATGCATTAACTTGGTTAGTTATTGGTTAATTATTATCAAGTGACATGCTTGCAATCTAGAAAGAAAAGCTTATTTATAGATAATACAAACTTCCATTGGGTACCTGGTGCTCGCTTGATTGAGATATCTAAGTGCTGAGACTAGATGCAAATTTGGAACAGTCTGCTCTAAATTTCATAGTTTGCAGAATCAAGTATTTCTCTTCAAAAGAACATAGATCCATGCCATTATATCAATGATTATCAGCCTTTGTTCTGCATGTGTTCTTGTCATAAGTTGTTGGACGTATTTCGGTTGTTTCTCCTGGATGCTAATAGATTATACATTTTCCATTTTTGGTCTCTGAAAACAGTGGAAAGGAGAAGTGAAGTGTCACAAGTACAGCAGACGGCGTTCATCGGAGGGATGGAAAATCACGGTTGAGAAAATGGGTGCTCAGGGCAAACGTGGAAGTGGAGGTGGCTGGAAGTTTGTGAGTCTTCCAGATGGGTCAAGTAGGCCGCTCAACGAAATGGAGAAGATGTATGTTAAGAGGGAAACACCGCGTCGCCGTCGTAAGATCCTCCCTTGATTTCACTAGAATCAGAAGACTCCTTCAGTGGTAATATCAAGATAGAAATGTTATGTCTCATGTGTTTTCTTGGAGAGTCTCAAAGTTGAAACTACTTTGCTTTTGTTTTGGTGTTAAAGTTGAATAGTAAGATGTAGCTTTTGTTTTTTGTTGAGCTCTAACTTTATCAGTGGCCCAAAACCCATGAGGTTCAAATAATCTTACGACCCATTATTGTTTTAGTAGAATCTCAAACTACATTCTTTTTTTTTTTATGTACGAGAAAGGTTCTTAATTCAAGATTCAAAATTATTTTAAGAAGTTTTTTAGTTTTTTTTTTAAAGGTGTGGGAATTTTAGAAAACTGAACTAAACTAAACTAGATAAAATTATGTTTGTGTTTAAGTTTAACCAATTTTTGTCTTTAGTATGTGAATTTTACGACCATACTATTTCCATTGAATATATCAAAAGGAAACAAGGAAAATAAAAAGACAACGAGCCACCCATAATATTAGAAAAACACAGTAATAAAAGATGATGTCTCCTGGAATGGTCGAAGCAGAATCTGTAGCCACTCACTGTTCTCTATCATTGTCTCCTCCTCAATCGTATCCCAATCCCACGTTCGCTTTATTTTTTAATTTTGGGTGTTTATTTATTTTCTTTTTATGTCATTCATGAATCTTATTACATAGTTCGTTTTTTTATGATTTCATCCCAATCTTTGAATTGGTACAGGCTTACATTACGTAACACAACAATATTTTAGGGTTTACATTTAAAAAATACTAATATCAAAAATATGCTTCCGGTGATTTGAAATTGGTGAATAAAAAAAAATCAAGACTTTTGTGAGATTTGTCGGGACGATAATGTAAGAAATCTACTCATATTTCCGGTATTTTAAAATATCTTAAAATGTTTTGTATATAGTGCATGCATCGAACTCCGATTATACGTACGTTTTCTAACGTTTCTTTTGATTGAAATGTTTATGCTATTTATCTTTAAAAACCTAGATATTTTACTCTTAATATATTTCTATGATATGTTGAACGTCGGACTAAAGAGTTATCTAGCTAGATTTGAGACATTTTACATGGTCACGACCAATTGCACAAGAAAACCGAGTAATTACACGAGACCAGTTTTGTATCCTACATGATTCGAAAACATATATGGCCGACTATTTCAGACCAGTTTTTGAAATAGTTGTTCGACGGGACTTCAAACTTTTTTTAGCCAGTCCTATCGAACTCATCATGGTCCACACAACCTCTTATTATTGTTACAAATGCTATTTTTTTTCTTCTTCTTTGTAAAGTTTTTGACATTTTTCTCTATTTTTCATTATTTATGATTTTAAACCAACCACATATAAAGGGATATAAACTATATCTCCCATTGCACTTGGACCAAACATGTTTTACTTGAACCAGATCAAAAACTTTGGACCAGTTTGGTCTGGCCAAATTTATCTTCAATACCCTTATCTTGATAAGGTATAAAGCAATAATAATGACAGATGCATGAAACTAGTTCAAGTGGAAGAAACATTATACACTGAGATATCTTCATCAATGGCAAGAACATGTCTCAATAAACCCAAAACTATTCTAACATTTTTTTCTGAATCATATCTATCAGCATGGGACACTGTGGCTGTTTGTGCCTTTGGATTCAACGCATCCTTCACGATCTTTTTTATAACTGCATCTCATTAGTAGCAATCACCAGTTTCAAATATTTGTTTTAAAGTATATATACGTACATTTCCTTTTTATCAAATGTATACCCACTGAAATTTCGACCATGAATGGTTTCAACAACAAGACGAATTGTAGCCATTCAATATTATGATATTAGATATGTTTAAGCATTACAGCTGAAACATTTATATCTCAGTCTTGGTTAGTACAATGATTAATGCATAATTAGATTAAGTGTATATGAAGCTTCATGGAAACCCGTACGAGATAGGACGGTCACTAGATTGTACAATCAAAAACTTAATTGTAATATATCCATTAATCTAAACCGTACGTTCTAATTAGTTTTGTGAAATCGAGAATCTATATTTTGTAAGAGAAACTGTAAGCTTGTTGTCAGAACAAACATGGACCCATGTTCTCTATGTCCCTAAGATGTGTACCAATCTCAATTCTCTTCTTTGTTGCTCTATATTTTTATTTCAAAAATATTCTATATATTTAATCGCATTGAGATCTCCCATTGCCTCTGCTGCACTAGACATTACAGCTCATTTTCCCTCATAATTCAATATATTGTTCTTTCTAATTAGTTAAAACTAATCATATTTGGGCAATAAGCGTTGAAACTATCTATACACATATAAATTCGTAACCGAGACTAGATAACACTATATTAATGTTTGTGTTCCTAAAGATGCATGTAAACATGTCCAAACATCAAGATTAATGACTAACATCTAAGCCATGATATATTTTAGAGCATTTTTCTTTGTATTTGTTTAAGTTACAATGTTTTACCATGTTAACATGTGTCTGTATTTCGAACATAAACTAATGTGATAAAAAAAAAAAAAAAAAAAAACTATCATTGCCGTTTCCTTTTGCTGCACGCACGAATTCAAATAAACATTGCTGGCGATTAATTATTGAATGCCAGTATGAAGAACCCTTGAACATAGTCTAGTTCAATTTAGAGATCATAAGGAAAAGGAACATTAACAATGACAGTTGCTGATTAGTCTCTCTTTTTTTTTGAATTGGTTGCTGAATAGTCTCTCGACAATGAGACAACCCGCCTTTTTAATATATGGAAGATATACCATATTGTGGAATACTATTACAACTTGACCAAATTTAATTTATCTTCTCCGTTTATTTATATCAAAAAGAAAAGATTCATGAAACTGGACCAGCCTGTTTGAATCTTGTCCCATTCACAAGTCTCCCCATATATAAATGAAGACCTTTCACCCCTAAATCCATAACCATCATCAACCACTTCAAAACTTTCTAAGCAAAGAGAGAGAAATTCGTTTTTTCTTCCTAAGACACTTAAATTAATCAAAAAGAAATGGCGTTTTGGTCTGCTGAAAATGCTACTAAAGCGTATCTTAGTACATTGAAAATGGTAAGAGTTTTTTTTTTTTTTTTTTTTTTAAATTATTATTCGTATAATTTCTGTTTGAACCAAATTTATCCAGTTTTTGTTTAAACTATGCTATCGATCGATGCTAGAAAGATAACTAATGTATAGTTTTTAGTCTTGAATAAATGTCACATTTTAACATATACCCATCTATGAATTCGCAGGATCATAGATCAAAAGAACCAAACGTGGCCGAATTCATATCAGCTCTAGCCGCCGGCAATAACGCTAAAAAGATCGCCGTGGCTTGCGCCGGAGCAGCAAACGCCGACATACTCGTTGCCCTAATCGCTGCCGCTAATCAAACGCGCGGTCGAGTGGTATGCGTTTTACGTGGCATCGAAGAACTAATCATATCCAAGAAAATGTTGGAACCATCAGAGATCCATCAGATACAGTTCGTAGTCGGAGAATCTAACGACAACGCTCTAATTAATGATCATTTTGGAGAAGCCGATTTCGTCCTCGTCGATTGTAACCTCGACAACCACCAAGAGATTGTTACAAAGATTGTTAATCACCATGAAGAAAACGCAAGAAACGTCTGTGGAAGTGGCGTTGCGGTTGTGGTGGGATATAACGCGTTTTCGAGAGGGTCGTGGAGGTTTAGCGATGGGAGGAAAACGCAGTTTTTGCCAATAGGAGAAGGGTTACTTGTGACGAGGGTCAACGATAACGGTAACTATAATCAGAAGATGATGATGATGATGAACAAGAACAATCATCATGCCAAGAAGAGTCATTGGGTGGTGAGGGTTGATAAGTGTACTGGAGAGGAGCACGTGTTTAGGGTTAGGGTTCCACGAGGAGAAGCCATTATTGAAGCTTAAATTAAAAATATCGGGTACTTTTTAGAGCAAAATCACCTCTGTGATGGTTCAGACGAGTGAGAGTAAGAAAATTAGTTTGTATTAGTAATTATAAAGAGTTTTGATTAGTATTGATGAGTGTTTTGTTTGTATGAAGAAGAGTGAAGAAAGTCTTTTTTTATTTAAAGGGCTTTTTATTTTGTAAGTGTGAATATGAAGAGATGTGTTTCGTTTTTAATTTCTTTATGTTTTTGGATTTTACCTTTGTCTCTCCTTGAGCATATGTACACACACTGTGATTCTTCGGATTTTGGATGTTAAGACAATAAACTATTCAAAAATGCACATGCACGAGAAGATAGCTTCTGAGACTAAAACAATCGAAATTACATCTATGCAATGTATTTATATATCTGTCTCTTACAAACATTTTTTTTTTTAGTTAAAGTGTCTCTTACAAACATCTTCAAAATAGATGCATATGGCCTATATACACGTAACACGTATGTAAAATATTATTAATTCATCGTCCTAATTAGGTGTATGATTTTTCTGTGGTCAAATTCTATTCGACTTTAATATGGTTGGTTCCATTTCTTATTTCATTTGACTCAGATTATATCCTCAAAGCTATATTAAAAAAAAATCTCACTGAACACTTTGATAAAAGGATTCAAATTCTGGTCATTGATTTTAATTAGGCTTGTACACAAACTAGGAGGCATCAAAGTTCCCTTAAGACATCGCGTTAATTAAGAATGTTAGATTTTTTTGAGTTATATAGGGTCACGAATTGATAACGATCCGTTTCATTTATGAATGCATTGTCACGATCTGAAAGACAACACTCACGAACGTCCCATAACCTTCCCCTATCCACATGCCCACCCGATTTCGTCCTTATCCTATGTCTCCCCACCCCCATCACTCCATAAGATTATGACATTTTTCACTCTTGTATACTCAAATGACACTTTTCACTCATGAATACTACATCCATTTCATAATAGCGTGTGTACCTTGTTTTTGTTTTTATAGTAAAAACATTTTTTTTTTGTAATATCATTGTAATTTTTTTAAAACATGGTTGAAATTTTATCTATATCATTTTAAAGTGATTAGTTTTGGAAAATTCACAAGTGTATAGTAAGAAAGAAAGAAAAAATATAACAGAAAATCAAATATTAACATTTGTAGGGAAACAAGTGTAGTGTATATAGTAAAATTCAATCAACAACAGAAATTAACCAAACATCAAAACTAAAAGCTATAAAATACATGCAAGTTTAATACTAGTGTTAAGAAATTTAGGATTAATGAAGTTTTCTCTTTCCGTTCAATAGATTATGGGCTTGTTTAACGAAGCCCAGTTTCTCAAAAGCCCAGTAATGTTCTTCATCAGTCATCACCAGTGAACAGAACAAATGATTCTCAGCGAAAACCCTAAGAAAACCCCTGCCAGAATCTCAGTGTTTGCGATCGGAAAAACATGGTGGTTGGCCTAAGAGAGTTCACGCTTAGAACCGAAGATGGCTCCGGAAAACCGGTTCTCGACGAATCGAACGGTGAAGAACTTAAGCAAGTGCAGCCTTCCGTCGCCATCGTTCTCGGAAACCGCCCCGTCGAGTCTCCCGGAACTCTCTACATCACTTCCCGGTGAAATTTTCTCACTCAAACCTCTCCTTCTCGATTGACCTTTTCGAGGAATCAAAATTTCACGGCTCAGGGAGATTAATGGTGTTTCAATTTTTGATTTTTGTGTGTCAGGAAAATAATTTGGCTGAGCGATGTAGACATGTCGAAAGGTTACGCCGTCGATTTCTTATCAATATCACTTCATGCTGTTTCTAGAGACCCAGAGGCTTATTCATCTCCTTGTATATATACTCAGGTATTGAAAAATCGTGTGAATAGAATTGTTTGTGTTCTTATTGTTTGTGCTTGTGGATTTGTAACTAGTGATCGTTATTTTTGTGAATCTCTTAGTTTGGCTTAGACCTTAGTTGCTGGCATAATTGGTTCTGAATTTCTAGTTTTGTGTGCAATGTGTTTCTCTCTCAATTTTCTTTGGTTTTGTTCTGAGTTTTCTTGGGTCTATATTGAAGATTGATGTTGAAGAAGATGAGGATGAGTCTGATACAGAATCAACTGAAGTTCTGGACTTGCCAAAGATAAGAGAGATGAGGCTTGTTCCTTCAGACTCAAGCCAGTGTGAGTTTTCATGCAACTATGTTATAGAGATATGTGAATCTTTAAGAGTCTCGGATTGCTTAACAGGCAGATTCTTTTTCTTGTCTTGTATCTGACAGTGGATACTCTGTTTGACGTATTTTGCGAGTGTGCCGAGCTTAATCCAGAACCAGTTGAAGGTAACTTCACAGTGATGCAGCCTTGCTACTAATATCTCACTAATGCAAAGTTTGGTTTCGCTAGCCATTTACAGTTTTGTTTTCATTGTTTTGTTTCAGAAGAAGAAGAAAACGGAGATAGTTGGGTGTTCGGTGCTGATCAGATGGATGTTCGTGGAGGAGGTAAAGATTTTTTATACGCTGAGAGAAATTTTCAATATCATATACACTATATATATATATATATATGTTCATCTCTTGAATGGTATGAAGAAATGTGATAAAGTTGTTCTGTGTTGTACAGGGGAAGAAGATGCGGAATGGCAAATGTCTCAGAGTCCAACGAGTGTGATTGGTCATACCAATGGAGATGAAGGTCTTGCTCAGCCTATGCTTGAGGTAACATATGTTTATTATTTACTCTATTTTTTTAGCTTCTTTGGTTGTGGTAATTATTAGCTGTGACATCGACTCTTTTGCTATTGACACTGCAGCTCCAAATCAATGATCAGAGGTTTGAGGATGCTGAAGAGATGGCTCATGATAGTGAGTCCAAGGATCATCACTAGTTTGTTCACTAATGTATTATGCTAAAACAGGCTTGTCTTGAAACGATGTCGAGTTATCGAGACTTTATAAGTGCTTTGATAAACTTCAATATAAATTATTGGCATCGTCGTCATTCGTAGAACAATACATCAATCGACCACGTAAACAGTATTTTTTTTTACAAATTTAGGTATATAAAACGGATGTGAACAAAACTAAACTGGTTTATGTGAATTAAGCTGGTTTATGTGAACAAATGATTCGTTCATTCTTAAGAAATTTTCTATAGTAAAAAAATGATTACAGTATTAATTTTTGTTTGTTGAATTAAATCTAAACGTGTTGTAATTGTATCATCGTTCTAGAATTTTTAACCAAAAATATCTAAGTACCGTGTTTTCTTTGTCAACCCTGAAGAAAACATCAGGAAATGCTAATTATAAATTTAGTTATAAGATTGGTTGCTTTTCGTTTCTAGAAATGGGCAAGACATGCATTTGTTGGAAGCACGTCGTCCGATTTGGACAATCTCCACCTAAATATTGTTAGTTTTTTTCTCCCCATTTGATTAGGTAAATCACAAATGAGAATTCATTTAAATTCTAATTGTTCTGCAGTTATAATTTTATCTTCATGTATTCAACATTGATAATAAGTTACCATCAACTCGCTTTATATAGTCTAGATGTATAAAATAAGTCTAATTAATTAATATTAAGCGAATTTACATCAAAGTATAGTAAACTAAAAATCTGAGTCCCTCATTTCCCGCGAAAACCTCAGTGTCTCTTTCCTCAATCTCTTTTTTTCTCTCTCTCTCTCTCAACCGCTTCTGTGTAACGTTATGGTTTGACAAAACAGAAGCAAAAAATATGAGTGTGAATATGAAAATTCAATTGAAAATCTTTACGATTTGAAGGAAACCAGATATTTCTATTTATAACAAATGTCGCCGATGTCAACGACGGAGCAGTGGTCTGAGAATGATCGGGATCCGGCAACCGTCTCAACGCCAACCAACGCGAAGCATCTGAATAAGATCCCCGCGATTCCTTTCCGCCATCCCTCTACGGAGAATGAAGAAGAAGATAAACCAGCGAAATCGAACGACGCGACGCCGGCATTAGCTGCGGAAGGCTCGACGAGCCACGATTCGCCGGAAATTCTTGCTCCTTCTTCCTTGGGTTTGAACCATATCAGGACGAAATCATCTCCGGCGCCGTCGCCTTTGGGTCTCTCTTCGGCTACGCCGTTGATTCCGCCGATTCAGGATGATAAAGACGCCAAGGAGAAACCTAGGGTTGGTGCTGCTGATGCTCGCGCCGACGCTCGTGCGAGGTGGCCGATTCCTCCTCATCAACCCGATCAGGGTACTTTTCTCGTTTGCTCGATTCAGGATTTATGTATTCTCAAACCTCGAATTTCGAAATTTATAAATCAGAGAGACGATCATGATCCCTAAAGACGATGACTTTATTTTTTTTTGTTTTGTCACTTAAAAGGGAAAAATGTGAAATGGAGCCAATCAAAATCTCTACGGGCGCCTGTAAATCCCAGTCCAGGGTTAGAGGTGAATCATCTCTTCTTCCTTTTGTATGGTTTTTCAAATTCACATTTCTAATTGCCAAGCTCATTTTGATGTTCCTCCTTATCAATGCAGACGTCTCATGTAGGACTTGCAAAGGAAACACATTCTCCAAGGTTTCAGGCGATACTGCGTGTCACAAGTGGACGGAAGAAGAAAGCTCATGACATCAAGAGCTTCTCTCATGAACTCAATTCCAAAGGTGTGAGGCCTTTCCCCGTCTGGAGATCTCGAGCCGTTGGTCACATGGAGGTTAGTCTTTTCGCTGCTTGTTTTTATCCTCTTTCTTTCTTTCTTCTCATTTTTGGGTTGATGGTTTTCTTAGGAGGTTATGACGGCGATTAGAACAAAGTTCGATAGACAAAAGGAAGACGTTGATGCTGATTTAGGAGTTTTCGCTGGATACTTGGTGACAACTCTAGAGAGCACTCCAGAGTCCAACAAAGAGTTAAGAATGGGACTTGAGGATCTGCTGATCGAGGCTCGGCAATGTGCAACCATGCCGTCAAGCGAGTTCTGGCTGAAATGTGAAGCCATTGTTCAGAAGCTAGACGATAAACGTCAGGAGCTGCCCATGGGAGGACTCAAGCAGGCTCACAACCGTCTTCTCTTCATCCTCACTCGCTGCAACAGGCTTGTGCAGTTTCGTAAAGAGAGCGGTTACGTCGAAGAACACATCCTGGGAATGCACCAGCTGAGCGATCTCGGTGTTTATCCTGCACAGATGGTGGAGATCTCGCGGCAGCAGGACCTCGTACGAGAGATGGACATCCAAAAGCAGAAACAAGATAGTCTTGCTGATCATAATCTTGATGGGAATGAAGTAAACACTGCTAAAAGCACCGATTCATCTTCGAGCAATGTACGGATGTCCTCGTGGAAGAAGCTTCCATCTGCGGCTGAGAAGAACCGTAGCGCTAACACAACTCCCAAGGCTAAAGGGGAGAGTAAGATACAGCCAAAAGTTTACGGTGATGAAGCTGTTGAAAGCTTGCATAGCCCCACAGGGCAACCTGTATCCGCAGGGAAGAACGCTCTGTGGGGTATTTGGGCGGATCATCAGTGTTTTACTTACGATAACTCCATGATTTGCCGAATCTGTGAGGTTGAGATACCAGTTGTACACGTGGAAGAGCACTCTCGGATATGCACCATCGCTGATAGATGTGACCTGAAGGGGATTCATGTGAACTTGAGGCTTGAGAGAGTAGCTGAGAGTCTTGAGAAGATTCTGGAGTCGTGGACGCCAAAGTGCGGAACACCACCGAGAGGGATTGGTGGTGATGATCATGCAAGGCTATCAACGTCCAGTAGACATGAAGATATGGATGATGACATGCTTGATTGCGCTCCTCGGTTAGATGGTATGTTGTCTTTGGATGAGCTGAATATGTTGAAGGAAGTGTCGATGGCCAATGGAGGAAAGGACTCGTCAACAGGGAGCTTGACGCCACCATCACCTGCAACACCGAGGACAAGCCAAGTAGATTTGCTGCTTAGTGGTCGTAAAACAATAACAGAGCTTGAGAATTCTCAGCAGGTGAATGTTTAAACTTTTTTCTTCTTTACTTCAGCTGCACATCCAAATTCTCATGGCTAATCCTTATGTTCTGCTTTGAGTTGACAGATAAACAAGTTGGTAGAGATTGCTCGCACTGTGGCAGGTGTGAATCTATGTGGATACAGTTCATTAAACTTCATACTTGAGCAGTTGGATGAGCTAAAGTACGTCATTCAGGATAGGAAGGCAGATGCTCTCGTCGTGGAAACATTTGGGAGACGAATAGAGAAGCTACTTCAGTAATCTTTTTTTTAACTTAATCATGTGATTTGATCTTCACTGTGGTTATAACTGCAAATTCAGTCAGGTTCTGATTTATTGTTTCTCAAAATCCAGGGAGAAGTACGTTGAACTTTGTGGAATGATAGGTGATGAGAAAGTAGACTCATCAAACGCCATGGCGGATGAAGAAAGCTCAGCGGATGAGGATACAGTGCGTAGCTTACGAGCAAGCCCACTTAATCCACGCGCTAAAGATCGAACATCGATAGAAGATTTCGAGATTATAAAACCAATCAGCCGTGGTGCGTTTGGTAGAGTGTTTCTTGCAAGAAAAAGAGCAACCGGTGATTTGTTCGCCATAAAGGTTTGTGTTACTGACACAATACTCTCACAGCTTTGCGCTACACATTTGTTCTTAGCGTAAAAAACCAATGTTGTGTAAACCATATGGTGCAGGTTTTGAAGAAGGCTGATATGATCCGTAAGAACGCTGTTGAGAGTATTTTAGCAGAGCGTAACATACTTATATCAATTCGTAACCCATTCGTGGTATGTAATGTTCTTCATGAATACATTTGTGAAAAACTGTGTTGCTTTCTCTGATGCTCTTCTTTTAGCTGTGCAGGTCCGGTTTTTCTATTCTTTCACATGCCGAGAGAATCTTTATTTGGTGATGGAGTACTTGAATGGTGGAGATCTCTTTTCCTTGTTGAGAAATCTTGGTTGCTTGGACGAAGATATGGCTCGCATTTACATAGCAGAAGTTGTAAGGCGCTGCTTATCACCCTTTAAATTTGATTAAGACTTAAGTATCCACAGGAGAGAAAATTGAATCCAATCAAATGTTTTTCATTCAGGTGCTAGCACTGGAGTATTTGCATTCTGTAAATATCATTCACAGAGACTTAAAGCCAGACAATTTGTTGATCAACCAAGATGGTCATATCAAGGTCAATGTCTATATCTAATCAAGTTTAATGCTTTGATGAGAGACCACACTTCTGACAAGATCTGTTCCCTTTTGTAAAATACAGTTGACAGATTTCGGGCTTTCCAAGGTTGGTCTTATCAACAGCACAGATGACTTATCAGGTGATTCATCATTAGGAAACAGTGGGTTTTTCGCAGAAGATGGATCAGCAAAAGCTCAACATTCACAAGGCAAAGATAGCCGTAAAAAACATGCGGTTGTTGGGACTCCTGATTATCTTGCACCTGAGATACTTCTTGGAATGGGTCATGGTTAGTATTTGCTCCTTTTTTCCATGTCATCATGTATCATCAAATATGTTCATGGACTTATATTATCACTCACTTACAGGTAAAACCGCTGATTGGTGGTCAGTAGGTGTTATTCTCTTTGAGGTTCTCGTTGGTATTCCTCCTTTCAATGCAGAAACCCCACAGGTATATATTGCAAGCTGAACTCATCAGATCTCAGAAGACATCGTTCTTGGTTTTATAACATTTCTTGTTTACTTGCAGCAAATTTTTGAAAATATTATCAACAGAGATATACCATGGCCTAATGTGCCAGAGGAGATATCTTATGAAGCACATGATCTGATCAACAAGTAAGATCACACACCTTCTGCATATAAAATCTCAAAAGAAATCCATACATACACGCCCTTAATCGTTGAAAGTGAACCAAGAACCTGTTGACTGTGGTAACATTATCTACTTGTTTCCTTGCTACAGGCTGTTAACTGAAAATCCTGTCCAAAGACTAGGGGCAACGGGAGCTGGAGAGGTGAAACAGCATCATTTTTTCAAAGATATTAACTGGGACACGCTTGCTAGGCAAAAGGTTCCTTTCTATATTCTCAACACAAATAAAGTTTCTTTAAAGAAAATCAATCTCTTGCTAACTTCAGGTTTGTATCTAATCGTTACAGGCTATGTTTGTACCATCAGCCGAACCACAAGACACTAGTTACTTCATGAGCAGATATATATGGAACCCGGAAGACGAAAATGTTCATGGAGGCAGCGATTTCGATGACCTTACAGACACATGCAGCAGCAGCTCCTTCAACACACAGGAGGAAGATGTATGAATATGAATGACTCTCTTTTAACTCTCTGTTTCTTTTCCTCCACGGATTTAAGTTCCATAAAATAAACTTTTTCATTGTAAAAACAGGTTGATGAGTGTGGTAGCTTAGCAGAATTTGGAAACGGACCCAATCTTGCTGTCAAGTATTCCTTCAGCAATTTTTCTTTCAAGGTCAGTTCAATTCCTATGCTCTCTCTCGCTTTGGCTCTCTATCTTTGAAATGCTTGACAATGGTTTTTTGTGTTGATCAGAACCTCTCACAACTGGCATCGATCAACTACGATCTTGTCCTTAAGAACGCTAAGGAATCAACAGAAGCTTCAAACCCATCAGGACCACGACCCGATTCATGATGAATAATAACATGTATGATCATCATCTAACCTCAAGAGCTGATTGGTTCATGTTCATTCAAGCCATTGTTCTCTTTATGGCAAGAAAAGAAAGTAATAATGACTTGGAAGCATAGCATTAGATAGGAAGCAAAAGAGCTATATAGATTTCTTACTTGAAGCCTGAAGCATGAAATCCTCCTCAAGATTACTACTACTCTCTCTCACACATATATAAAAAAGTATGAACTACAAGTGTTAAAAGCACGTTTTATTACTGATCAGAAGAAAATTTGGAAATTGTTATGTTTTATCCGTTATTTTGGTCCAACTGCATGAATCTATGTGTATATATAATGAAGTCAATGAACCTTATATTACTAATTACCCTAGGGAATAATTAAATAAACTTTATTAATCTCTAATCATCGAAACATCCAAGTTCTAAATCTTCATATCCCAAATCTCCATACTTCAACCACAACGATGAAGACGATGAACATGATGACGCAATGTCGCCGGACAATAGCATCGTGAGCTCTCCGGCTCCACCTCCGCCTCCGTCATTCTCCATTAGAAAGCTCCACGGCTGATCATCGTTAGCCAGCTGGTTTAGATTTCCTGCTGACGTGTCATTCTCCAAAACCACCGGTACCTCTGTCTCGGACGGAGGGCTTTGACCGTTGACTAATATCTTCTCCTCTTCCTCGTGGTTGACTATTTCTTGGTCAAATCGACGATGTGTGGCTGGATCAATACCCATTCTTATAAGCTTCCTCTTAATATGAGTGTTCCAGTAATTTTTTATATCGTTGTCTGTTCTTCCCGGTAATTCTGCTGCAATCTTCGACCATCTAAAATTGTATATAGCATTATCGAAAATAGACGTCATAAAGTTAGATAAGAAAACAGTTGAGATTCAATAGAAAAGTTATAACTTATAACCATAGTCTATCTTTTTAGAAATAGAAAAATAGTCTAAACCTAAACCCTGACCTAAACCCTAAGAGCTAAGATATCTAAATTTATAACTTCAAATTTGTTACCCTATAATCTGAAAATGGTTAGTCAACCTAGTTTTTTTTATTAATCGTATAAACTTTAAACATTTTTGATCGAAAAAAAGTAAAAGAAAAAGAAAAACCTATTGCCAAGTCGAGCATGAAGATCAATGACTAGTTGGATTTCATCTTCACTGAAAAGGCCTCTCTTGAGATCTGGCCGGAGATAATTAGTCCACCGGAGACGGCAACTTTTGCCGCACCGCCTTAGCCCCGCCAGTTTTGGCACGTCTCTCCAGCACCATCCTCCTCCGCCACCACGTGTCCTTAAGAAATCAACTAGTTTCCCATCTTCCTCCGCCGTCCATGGACCCTTTTTCAATCCAACCTCATCACAACAAGGTTTACGACCACCCATTACTTACTATTATTATTATATTTTAAAATCATGAAAGTAATTAGCAAGACTCAAGGGGTCGGAGAAATGGAAAATGTAATTATCAAGACAAAAGTAGTAACCAAGTTTATCTCAACTAACTAACTATATATACACACGTATGGAGTTTCTTGGCCCTTTCTTTGCGATGCTTAGGATACGTAATTTTGAATTAATATATGTATCGTAATTTAACGGTGGATATATAAACTTGAATTAATATACATATGTATCGTATTTTAACGGTGGATGTAGAAAACTCCCAACTTAATTTTTTCTATAACAAAATGTGGACGCTTCTGCCGACTGAGGTAAAATCATTTGGTGCAATGCAGACATGGGTATAAATTATAATTCGATATGTTACTTCATCTCTCAATTTTTTACAATGGGATTTTATGACGTTGACGTAGTATATAGCGTAATAACTTCATGTCATCACTCTATCTACTTTTAAATCATCATTAGCTTTGGAGTTCATGTTTGGATTACTCAGTTCGATAACATTTCGTTTACATTTTATATGTACAGATATAAAATTGTAGTTTATTTACTTCCAAAAAAAATGTTATAATCTCATTTTTCTCTATTTTTTTGAAATCCCATTATAAAATTTGATAATTATCCACATGTTTTAAAGAATGAAACAAAAAAGGAAGATGATCATGCTACTTGCGTTTTGATCATGACAAGAAAACGAGACTTCATAAATAAACGTCTTAAATAATAGAGAAAAAAACATTCTTTTGTTAAAGAGAAAAAGAACATGAGACTTCTCTTTGAGGTTTAACAAACTAAAATAATGTTAACCCCCAAAAAAACTGAAAGAGTATTCTTTTTAAGTGAGAAATGATTTATTAAATATTTTCTAATTATATTTTGGACGTCTCTCTCTCCACCCATTTTGAAGAGAAACTGTTTTGTGATTTTATCTCGTATCTCGTGTATGATCATGCGTTAGAAACTTGTTACAAGCATATTAACTTATCCAGTTTAGTGCCCACTGATTTAGATTTTTCAGAACCTTTTTTTTAACTCGTGGACAAAATCAAAACTTAATTTTAACTATCATTTCCCATTTCTTACTATTTAATTCCTCTTACGAGTCAGAGGCTCCAAGCCTATAATTTTCCAATCGCGAGTTCTTTATATTTTCGTTTGAAAGTTACAGTAATTATGGTGTTGCTGGCAGCATGAAGCCATGAACTGAAAAAAAAAATGTTTAAAAAGGATTTGTAAAACATATTAAAAGTCTTTTCTGTCTAAGAACATGTGAGAGAGGCAAAGTATTGTATAAATTAGTTGAAAAAATATACTAATATATGTATGTGTGTGCATGTCGTCTTATCGGTCCGATCGAATCATGTCATGTGATTGTAGTTTACTAATACTATTAACAATATTTTGGCACGATGATTTTTATGGTTGTTCGTTTACATGTATTAGTTGAGACTTGAGAAACAACATACAGTAGATGTATATATAACGAGCACTTCGGTAGCCGATAATTATCTCACACTCAAGAAACTAAGCACCAATGGCAAAACAAAACAAAGCTCTCTTTCTACTCCTCTCCATCTCCTACCTCTTCTTCGGGGAGCCCACGGCCGCCACCGTCACTACCACCACCAAAATATCTCAAAAATTCATTGAACTCTCTTGCAAAAGCACAACGTACTCAGACGTGTGCGTCCACTCACTCTCCGCCTATGCCAATACGATCCAAACAAGCCCTCAACGCCTTTTGAAAACGGCTTTAGTGGTGATCCTGAAACATGCACAGTCCACGAAGCTCTTCGTCTCGCACCTGAGGAATAGCCAGTTCCAAACCCGAGAGATAGTCAAGGCCCGGCTAGTTAACTTGCGCAAGGAAACAAGCAATGTCATATCGCTATTTAATGCATTTGCTAAAAATAATTAGTAGTTAACTAAGTCTTCTTCTGTTTGTATATGTTGCGGGAAAACACCTCAACAGACAACAGATACTGATTTGGTATGAGAAGAACAATAACAAACTACTCTTTCAAATGAAAAACGAGTAACTAGCTACTCTCTATTGGGTCTTTTATCGTTTTCGGGCTTCTCTGAGTGACTTGCTTGCTTTTGTTTTAATATTGAGCTTCTGTTCATCTAGATTGTCCAAGTTTCTTGGCATATGAAGTTTTGTTAAATAGTTCCTTGACATTTTAAAAACATCACATAAGTTATTTTCCTTCCTTAAGAAGCTTGTTTCATATTCACATTAAGATTTACCATTTTGTCAATGTCGTTTCTAGCGTAGTCTATAAGACCAACCTTTTTTGAACTTTTTTGGTATTAAGTAAGACTTTCTTTACCATGTGAAACGCTTTTAGTACGGGTTTTCGTTGAAATCTTTTCCCACTCCTTTTCTCAAGCCGATTGAGTCCACACTCTGCACCATTTTCTTAACAAGACAGCAATTAGAAGAGTTGATTCTTTAATTCCACTATCAAATAGATCAACATAAAATAAAATTTAATAATTTACGCTGAGAAGGTGGTGCGACGGTGCTTTTGACCGGGATAAGCTCTAGATCACGTTCATATACATCACATGCCCATAATTATTGTAGAGTTGTTGCATTTTATTATGCCTTATTTTCGTTCTCGTCGTGTCCTCCTCAACATCCAATTGAACCAAAACTTTATTCTATACGACACAGCAAAGGAGTAATTAAGGACCCACTCAAACAATCATTAATTTTGAACACTTTCAGAAGATATTTTAGTGTTGCCACAAAAAAGAAGAAGATATTTTACTACAAATATATATTATAGACCACACACGGCAACCACTCTGCTCCGTTATTACCCAAGAAACAACAGTGCGGTTATGTCGGTAGTTTCATCTCGATTTATCTTCCGAAACACTTTTAAACTATGCACAACTTTTTCAAAAAGCTACTATAAATTATTACGGTGATCATCTTAGTAACATTCATCAATACTAAAATTTCGAATTCTTATAAATACAAATACATAATGGCCATAATATTTTGGTGGGATGTTTTTTTGGAGTGGCTTTTGTTTATCACCGTCATTGGATAAATTAGTTGCCTAGTTTAACTACCTAACCTTTATTTGAATAATGTGATCATCTGGTTGAGAGAGTTATTATGACTCGTATCTGATGTTTGATTTTGAAAAGAGTTAAATGTACAAATCCAATAATCATTACTTTTCTTATTGTATATTGCGGCTTGATTGGTGCAATTCCGTTATCGATCTTTTTGTTCCCTTCTGGATTTGAATACAACGACAAATGCTTATCTTCACTCGTTTATCATTATGTTTAATATAATATGCACTGATATTTCACGTTATGATCTGGACCGACGTCGAGTGGACCCTGGCATGAGTTTTTTGTTTATATGGGAAAGAAAAAACAGAATATCAAATATTGCGGCTTGATTGGTGCAATTCCGTTATCGATCTTTTTGTTCCTTCTGGATTTGAATACAACGACAAATGCTTATCTTCACTCGTTTATCATTATGTTTAATATAATATGCACTGATATTTCACGTTATGATCTGGACCGACGTCGAGTGGACCCTGGCATGAGTTTTTTGTTTATATGGGAAAGAAAAAACAGAATATCAAAATTACTCTGGTCATTTTCAATTTCATCTCATAATTGAGCCCTGTTTAAATTTAATCAAGTAATTATGCAATTCATGTTTTGGTTTGATGCTACTTCGCACATTAACGACCATATAAAAACATATATAAAGTATCAAAAAAAATAAAAGTTTCAAGTCACATAACATATTGAATCCGAGTTTAGGTTCGAATTTTCCATTTTAAGTTTTTAAATACTAGTAAAAACACTTATGATATAAAAATATATCATATTTCTCGTATTTAGAAAATGTGAACCCAATTTCACTATACTAAGATTTTGTTCTGTTTTCCAATGTGAACCCAACACAATCTAGTTTGTTTCAAATCAAACACATTATTTTTTCTTTTCGTTTTCACTATTTCACCACGTATTATCAACAGTAAATCCCAAACAAAATTCTACCCACTATAAATATTCCAACCCCAACTCTTTCCTCTCCACACACACTCAAATATCTCACATTCTCTCTCTCACAAGAAACACCAATGGCAAAACAACTCCAAACTCTCTTCCTAATCCTCTCAATCTCCTACCTCTTCTCGTCGGATCTCACGGCGGCCACCGCAGCCTCACCTGCCGGAGTTTCCAAGAAAGCGGTAAACTTCATCCAATCCTCTTGCAAAGCCACCACATACCCAGCCGTGTGCCTCAACTCTCTTTCCGCCTACGCAAACGCCATCCAAACAAGCCCTAAACGCTTAGCCGAGACCGCTCTAGCCGTTACCCTGAGCAAAGCACAGTCCACCAAGCTCTTCGTCTCGCGCCTCACACGTTTCAAGGGCCTTAAGAAGCGAGAGGTCGAAGCCATCCATGATTGTGCAGAGGAGATGAACGATACCATTGACCGTTTGAACAAGTCGATCCAAGAGATGAAACTATGTGGGAGTGCCAAGAACCAAGACGAGTTTTCGTTCCACATGAGTAATGCGCAGACTTGGACTAGTGCGGCTTTGACCGACGAGAACACTTGCTCCGATGGGTTCTCGGGTCGGTTCATGGATGGGCGGATCAAGAACTCTGTTCGTGCTAGAATCGTCAACGTGGGCCAGGAAACCAGCAACGCCTTGTCGTTGATTAATGCCTTTGCTAAAAAGTATTAGTTTTAAACTACTTTTGAAGAGATGTTATGTAGAATTATAAATATATATCTAGTAATGTCTCACTAAGAGTTTGATGTGATACATTTATCGATTTTGTCAGATTTTCTTCTTGTCGATTATATATATATATATATGTGTGTGTGTGTGTGTGTTTTGTATTTTTAGCTAGAAAGTTTAAGAAGAAGAGTGTTTTTTTGGATGAGCAGCCTTAATATCAATCAATAATGTCTTCAATTAGTACAAAGCTCATTTACAATCGGCCTAAGCCACATGAAAGTACTGTGGGAAGTAAATAACACAGTTTTGCAATTACATGGGCACATTAACGGCTTTAAACATTGTATTTAGTAATGGTGACGACAAAATAATATTTTTAACCAAAATATGTAATCTAATAATTTGTAATTTGTATTAGGGTTGTAGACTGTAGACTTTACTGTATGGATCATATAACTTAGTAATATGTACAGTGTTGAAAGCAAAACATTACTAGTTACAAAAAAAAAAAAAAACATTACTAGTGAATGCCCTTTTTATAATAACGTAAAATCAGCAAACGAATTTGGTATTGATGATGTTAGAAATATACGCATTCTTCGTTCAAACCACGTGCCACGTGGGATGTCGGGTGGATACGACTTTTTCAAAAGCAGTGTGCAGATTTGATCCGTGATTTTTAATATCGCTTCGATTATCCACCATTCGTATATACGATCATACACACGTGTAAAACACATATATACACGTACGGATGCCAATTCGAGCTAGATATGAGCATGAAAGCCCATTTTACAATCTGGCCTAACCATTATCGCCTATCGGCTGCAAAGTTTGTTTTTCTTCTGTATTAATCAAACATAAATGGGATGGATAAGAAGAATAGAAGTGATGTATCTAAAATTTAACTGTATAATTCACATCGTGCTATACTGCTTATGCAGTTTAGGGTAGATATGGATATTTTGGGAGCAGACGCAATAATTTGGGGCCAAATTTGAATGTGACAGCATCCACATGTAGCTACAATGATTACAGTAACAAGGACGATTAATTAGAACCTTAAATGTTTGGTCTTTTGCGTTACGTCCACAATTTTGCTTCCACGATCGACATATCTTTTACTCGTTTTTTTTCTTTCATTTATTAAGAAAATAATGTATTTGTGTTTCCTTTTGTATATGCAATTACAAGTTGTAAAAAACATTTGAAGAGGAAATTTTATTGATCTTATTTACATAATTATAATACTTTATGAACACTTTGCCGACCAATTTCATCAAGACATGTACCCTTCCAGTGACCCTTGTCATTTTGATCATTGCATAATTGCAATAATCCATGACTCAATTGATAGCTCCACACAAATTTGGACTATATATAAAGGAACATATCAATCATACAAATAACACTAAAGCATATAATATGTGAAAAACAGAAAACATCTTTATTTTAAAAAACAGTAAACGTGATTAAACTATAAAAGATTAATTGTGAAAAAAAATCATCTCAACAGACGGTGTTGTGGAGAAGCTTCCGGTTGATTTGCATTTTATCACTCACTGCATGAAAACAGTAAGAAACATAGATGTATAAATATGATATGATTATAAAAATGACAATAAACAAAAGTTTCGAACTATATAATCAAGAGAATAAAAGTAGTAGTAACAAAAAACAAAAGTACGATCATTTGAAAACACAAAATTACAAACATTTGAGACTTGTAAACACATTCGTCACTGATTTTTTCTTTATCAAACCATACTTGTAAGCAAAAAAAAAATCTGATGACAAAATATTAAATTGCAAAATATATAGTAAACGAAGCATACACTATTTTAGCACATAATGAATAATTGTCTGCACCCTATCTAGAAATGACATTCTTGAAGTGAGTTTTCAAACCGAGTATCTCACTCCCACAATTATCATATGGAAATTAGAAACATGCTCATAACAATCTTATGGTAATGGAATAATTTTTTTTTACAAAATACCATCTAGATAGTTAGATCTGCCAGGAGAAAGCTCCGAATCATCCGCGTCGAACTTTTCAAAGTCTGAGGTCTTCAGACCGTCGAGCTTCGAGTCGTTCTTCAACGGATCTGAAAGAGAAATCAACATCAAAATATATGGAAATTAGTGACATGCACAAACTTATGGTAACTAAATAAATAAGAAATTTACGAAATACCTGCTAGATCCTTAGATCCGAAAGAATCCTCCCACTTCACGCCATCATTTGTATGCGGCTTCAGATCCAAATCCGCTCCGTGAGATATAAGGAGCTTCACATCGTACTTCTCAATGTCTGAGGTCTTCAGATTCAAGCTAATACACGTACGAATGCCATTCGAACTAGCTATGAGCATGAAAGCCCATTTTACAATCTCAGCTGCAAAGTTTGTTTTTCTTCTGTATTAATCAAACATAAATGGGATGGATAAGATTCATAAGAAGATTTCTTATAGAAGTGATCTATATAAAATTTAGAATATATATATGGGAAGCATAAGAGCCTAAGTACTTACGTAAACGGGAACCAAAAAGTTTCAAAATCTTTTAGTATAATGAGATATATACAACTTAATATCCTTTCACAATTCAACTGTACAATTCACATCGTGCTACTGCTTATGTGTGTGTTTTAACTTTTAACATGCAGTTTAGGATAGATATGGATATTTTGGGAGCAGACGCAATAATTTGGGGCCAAATTTAGAATCCTGAAAATGACAGCATCCACATGTAGCTACGATTACAGTAACAAGGACGATTAATTAGAACCTTAAATGTTTGGTGTTTTGCGTTACGTCCACAATTTTGCTTCCACGATCGACATATCTTTTACTCGTTTTTTTTTCATTCATTAAGAAAATAATGTATTTGTGTTTCCTTTTGTATATGCAATTACAAGTTGTAAAAAACATTTGAAGAGGAAATTTTATTGATCTTATTTACATAATTATAATAGTTTAAATAATAAAAGGTACCCAGTTACATTTAAAATAAGAGTCATATATTAGGCTATTACTAACATTGTATATTTTAAATCCATACGAGTATACAGAGCATGATTCAAAACGAGAACAATTGGATATTATCAACTTGTCGACTCTATTTGCATTTGAAAGAGACCACGGATATCCCATGGAGTAGATGTTCCAAATGTGATTAATGCTTAATTAAACAAATGATTGTGTTTGGCTAAAACTACAAATTCCTTGCCCCACAACTACAACCAGTGTCTTAGCCGTGTTGCTTTCACATGTTTAGATATTAATTTTTTTAATTTATTTTTTAAATATCTTCATTCATGCAATGCAACCGCATTACCACTTGCATATGAAATCTCTTTGTATCTTTAAACAAAAATGATATTCCCTCTTTAAGATAAATTTTCTGGACATTATTTGTTGTGAACAAAGATAAATGTTCTACCTTTTTGATGCACTTTTTCAGTTTTCAAGAAACAATAATTGTATTTGTTAGATTTTTATTGGTTTAAAATTATAGAAAGTTGTTTTATTAAAAGAATTCATACACTAATGATTAAAAATCAGCTTTTTTTTAATACGTGTGAAAAATCTAAAAAATTTATCAAAAAAAAAGGGAGAGTGTATATGTTATCTCTATATAAACCCCATCTACAAAGAAACACTACAAAACACATCGTTACACTCACAATCTCATAATATATTTTAAAATGGCTATATCTCTTAGATTTAATCATCACGTCCTCACATCCCTTTTCATAGCCATAACACTAGCCACAGTCAAGTCAGTCCATACAACAACAGAAGCAACAACAACAACAACAAATACAGAGTTCGTAAAATCATCATGCACTTTCACAGCATACCCAAGACTCTGCTTCGCTTCACTCTCAACTCAAGCCAGTCTCATCCAAACAAGCCCCAAGCTCATGGCTCACGCGGCTCTCAACATCACACTAGCCTCGGCCAAAGCCACATCAGCAATGATGGTACGTTTCTCGAATAGTAGTCGGCTCAAGCCAAGAGAAGTCTCAGCCATGGGAGACTGCATCGAGGAGTTAGGTGACACGTTGGATGAGCTTAGGAAATCGATTGGTGAGATGGGTCAACTAAGTGGTTCGAACTATGAGGTTTACATGAGCGATATACAGACTTGGGTCAGTGCGGCTTTGACCGATGAGAACACGTGTACGGACGGGTTCGAAGGAGACGACATGAACGGGAAGGTCAAGGTTTTTGTGAGAGGGAGGATTTTGGTTATTGCTCATCTTACGAGTAATGCTTTGGCTTTGATTAATCACTTTGCTTCTATCCATGGCTAAAAAGCCTAAAGAAGCGATTGATATAATTTTGTTTGTTTGTTTTGAAAACTTTTTCTTTTTAGTCTATTTTAATTGAAGTTTTCTGTTGATTTTGTGTATAAGAATACAATGTATGTGTTCATCTATTTTAATATTAGTCGCTGATTTATTCGGCTTCAAAGTTTTTTTTCCTTCTGTATTTTAAGTATGAACTATGAACCATGGTCTTGTTAGAGAAAGATAACAGGTGAACTTTTTTTTTACTCTTACTTCCTATATTATTTCACCAAGTGAAAAAACAGTGCACTACGCTCAAAATAGTGGTATCTTTACTAAATTCCATATGATTTTGTTCTGATTTCTCTTCAGATCCTTTGATTTTTAGGAGTTTGTTTACTATTTCCGTATGATTTGGTTTGATTATCTTTTCAGATCCCGCCAATAACGACTCGTAAGTTGAACCCGAGTTTCTTAACCACCTTGATCAATGTAACAATCTTGTTCTTGATGTGAATCTTTTTTTACTTGTTTATTATTTGCTTGATCTTTATTTGTGACAACTGAACATTTGTTTTATATCCTGAAACACAGGAAGACGTGCTACTGGCATTTCATGGATACAAGGTGAACAGAAGTCTTGTTCCTTTGTCGATTCTGGATGATCTTGATTCGTTCAGACACCTCGATTATTGTATGTTGAAGAATTGATTTTTAATTTTTTTTAATATGCTTTATTTACGTTTTTATATTTTTTTTCTTGTTTCAGACATGGAGATGTCACCTACTTCAGGACTCACTTTGTTATCTCCTCTCTTTCACCCCGTAAAAAATATTTTTAGCAAGTTTAATATATTGGTAAACCCGCCTGATAAATTTGGGGTGGGTGCGGGTATATAATATATAACTAGTTCTTACGTAAACGGGGACAATAAAAAATTCAAAATCTTTTGGTACTGAGCTAATAAAACTTACAAACGAACAAAATAATGAGATATACACAACTTAATATCCTTTCACTATTCAACTGTACAATTCACATCGTGCTACTGTTTATGTGTGTGTTTTAACTTTTAACATGCAGTTTAGGAATTAGGATATATATGGATATTTTGGGAGCAGACGCAATAATTAGGGGCCAAGTATAATTGAGGGAGGTAATTCTCGATACGGACCCAGGTTCGAAACCATTTGGCCACAACGGATTTAACATCCCTTCCATTGGGGCCCTGGATCCCTTTTGAGGGGATAGTCGGGTTTTCCGTTCGGGTTAGATTCTCGGAATAATTGGATACAGCTGGACAAAGCCCAAACCACCGGTTTGGACCCCAAAACTGGTTGGTGACTGTTCGGTCGACTCCTCGGACCCGGATACCAGAGATGCAAAAAAAAAAAAAAAAAGAGTATAATTGAGAATCTTGAAAATGACAGCATCCACATGTAGCTACGATGATTACAGTAACAAGGACGATTAATTAGAATCTTAAATGTTTGGTCTTTTGCGTTACGTCCACAATTTTGCTTCCATGATCGACATATCTTTTACTCGTTTTTTTTCTTCTCATTTATTAAGAAAAAAAATTATTTGTGTTTCCTTTTGTATATGCAATTACAAGTTGTAAAAATAATTTTAAGAGGAAATTTTATTGATTTTTGTTTTTGTATGAAATTTTATTGGTCTTATTTACATAGTTATAATACTTTCAATAATAAAAGGTACCCAATTGCATTTATAATAAGAGTCCTATATTAGGCTATTACTAACATTGTATATAGCATTTAAATCCATATGAATAAACAGAGGATAATTCAAAACGAGAACAATTGGATATTATCAACTCGTCGACTCCATTTGCATCTGAAAGAAACCACGGATATCCCATGGAGTAGATATTCCAAATGTGACTAATGCATAATTAAACAAATGATTATGTTTGGCTAAAAACTACAAATTCCTTACCCCACAACCATAACCAGTGTCTTAGCCGTGTTGCTTTCACATGTTTAGATATTAATTTTTTTTTTTGAAAAAAAAATATCTTCATTCATGCAATGCAACCCCATTACCATTTGCATATTTGCATATGAAATCTTTTTGTATCTTTAAAAAAAAATGATGGAGTATAAATTTATCTCTATATAAACCCCATCTACAAAGAAACACTACAAAACACATCACTACATTCACAATCTCATAAAGCTCATAATATATTTTAAAATGGCTATATCTCTTAGATTTAATCATCACTTCCTCACATCTCTTTTCATAGCCATAACACTAGCCACAGTCAAGTCAGTCCATACAACAACAACAAAAACAAATACAGAGTTCGTAAAATCATCATGCACTTTCACAGCATACCCAAGACTCTGCTTCGCTTCTCTCTTAACTCAAGCCAGTCTCATCCAAACAAGCCCCAAGCTCATGGCTCACGCGGCTCTCAACATCACATTAGCCTCGGCTAAAGCCACATCAGCAATGATGGTACGTTTCTCGAGTAGTAGTCGGCTCAAGCCAAGAGAAGTCTCGGCCATGAGAGACTAGGAGTTAGGTGACACGTTGGATGAGCTTAGGAAATCGATTGGTGAGATGGGTCAGCTAAGTGGCTCCAACTATGAGATTTACATGAGCGATATACAGACTTGGGCCAGTGCGGCTTTGACCTATGAGAACACGTGTACTGACGGATTCGAAGGAGACGACATGAACGGAAGGTTAAGGTTTATGTGAGAGAGAGGATTTTGGTTATTGCTCATTTAACGAGTAATGCTCTGGCTTTGATTAATCACTTTGCTTCTATTCATGGCTAAAGCCTAAAGAAACGAGTGAGATTTGTTTTAGTGTATTTTAATTGAAAATTTCTGTTGATTTTGTGAGTATAATAGTAATAATACAATCTATGTCTTCGTCTTTAAGATTAGTGTTTCATGTAAATTGATCTCTAAATATTTTCCAACAAAACATTAAGTACTTGTTTTTTTCTCCTACTGTGTGTCCTACACAAGCATCATTTTCATACCTTAAAAAAATTCTAACAATTGTAGACAAACAATCAAGGCTGACGGCGCTGACCCATCATACAAGATTTTGACGCCGATCAGAATCCATCTTTCAATGGAAGACCAGTTCTTGTTTTTTATATATAAATTAACGTTCTTCCAATGAGATCTTAGACGCCGATCAAAAATCTTTTTTCTTGATCTACCAAGACGTGTTCCAGTGGAATAAAAAAAAAAATTAGATTTTCTTTGCGTCATTTATCTTTCAGATGGAAGACCAGTTTTTGTTTTCTTTATTTTCAGTTCAAAGATATAACCACTGATGATGAAAATCATATGATTTGGTCATATTCCTGATTTGGCCTTAAATAGGCTCATAGGACATTAGATCTGGCCTTTTTATATGTGGTCCCTTGGCTCCTGGCGGTCAACCCCTCCTGACTGCTCCTTCAAAAATGCTCAAAAAATGCTCCATGAGGAGCATAGGAGAGCTACACTATTTTAGCCCCTAATGAATAATTGTCCACACCCTATCTAGAAATGACATTCTTGAAGTGAGTTTTCAAACCTCTAATGACAATTTTGTGTGATACCTAACAGGTTCTTGTGTGGTGATTTGTTGGAAGAAGTTGAACCAATAATCATAAACTGCCAAACAAGTTTAAGTAAGAGAAAGAGTCTTAGTTCGAAGAGATTGACTCTCGGTTCTTTCAAGAGTTTGATGGAGGTAAATATAGTTTTCGATTTTACTCCATTCAGAGCTCGGACCTGATGACAGAGGTGAATCGATCGGAGAACGTTTGTTCCCCCCCCCCCCCCCAAACAACCAAAGCAACCGAAAATATCTAAGTTGTTAGGAAAAGCTAAAAACTTATATAGGATTAGAGTTTTAAATTAACGAATTAGAATTTGGAAATACAGCTTTCGAAATTCAGCGAAAAACAATTCCCCTTCCCACCCAAACAAAGCCTTCTGCAACTCTCTCAGAAACATGATAAATCGATTTTTTTGTAAATTTGAGACTGAAAAATACAAACAAAAAATATCCATGATACGTTTTCTTATCAAGGATCTCATAATCAAAAAGTTCCAAAGACTATTGTGACAGAAAACTTAGTTGAAGCAGCTGAGGCAAGAGGAAGAGGATTGTCTCTGTGACGAGTAAACCACGTTATTTATAGAGAACCCCAACTCTGACTTTGGGTAAGATGGGCTTCGTATGGGCTTATAATGATCCATTATTAATGTCTAGACCAGCCCATCAGTTTCATCTTCTTCAGTTTTTGGGCTCAAATGATTTGTGCGTTTCAATATCCTGACAAAAGAGATATTATCAAATTACAGAAATTGACCGTCGGCCCAGGAAACAATAAACGCATTTTAAGAAGGAAAAAACGCATTGTAATTCACTTCTACCAATTTAGTTCATGAAAAATACGGTTTGTAAGTGATGCTTGTAAACGACTATTTGCTGGGAACTGAGTCGAAATCAATAATTAAGTTCTTTTTTTTTGGTATTATAATTATCAAGTTCATAAAGATCATAATACACATATAAAAATGGCTGAATCTTTTAGATCTAATCATCTTCTTTTGGCCATAACCAATATCCAACTCAAGTCAGTCCATACAACAACAAACACAGAGTTCGTAAAATCCATCGTTCCCTCTCACAACATACCCAAGATTGCTTCGCTTAACTCTTAATCCAAGCCAGTCAGAACAACTGCTCTGTTACAAACTGTTTCTTTTTATTTATTTTAAGGTTTAAAACCTTTAATAGAAAAAGAAGATAAATCTGATTCGTTATTCTATACCGTATAACAAGAGCAAACTAAAGTTGCTGATTTTGGTTAAGCATTTTCAACAAACCAGGTTGAGTACAATTCAATAAAGATCTTCCAGATTGTACCATAATAGCAAACAAAGCACGAGCCTCTCTTAACTTGTTCTCTTCACACAGAATATAAATCAGTTAAGTGTGGCTCATCGAACGAGGCCAAAAATTCACAGCAGCCATGTGTTTAACCACTTTAACTGCTTCCATGGTCAATCTTGAGATATTTTTTTGTTTGTTTTGAAAACCTTTTCTTAGTTTATTTTAGTTGAAATTTTATGTTGATTTTATGTATAATAATAATAATAATAATAATAATAATACAATGTATGTGTTCATCTAGATTTAATATTAGTCGCTGATTTATTCGGCTTCAAAGTTTTTTTTCCTCCTGTATTAAGTATTAACCATGGTCTTGTTAGAGAAAGATAACAGCTGAACATTTTTTTACTCTTACTTCCTCTATTATTTCACCAAATGAAAAAACAGTGCATTACGCTCAAAATAGTGGTATCTTTTTTTCCACATTTTCCTATAGGCAAATTCTAATAATTAATTTATCTTTCCACTCAATTACTTTTTCAGTTATTTACTATTCTTTAGTCTATAGAAAAATGAAATTCCCAAAATTGAAAAAAAAATGAAATTCCTGAAATTGTTTTGTTTAGGTTTCCTCCGCCTAAGGTTCACAAGAGTCATTTTAAATTACTTTGGGTATCTTTTTGAAAGCTTAAAATAATTGTGATTTTTTCGAGCAGATAAGAAATACTGCAAATATTTATAAATGTTTTTCTTAGTATATATATCATCTTTATCGCCCACTCAATTGTTCAACGATCCCAATTTGAGTGAATTCAAAGTTTAAATTTTCAGGTAAAATGAAATCTTGATACCAGGTAAAACAAATACTTTTTTTTTCAAAATGACGCCTTTTGTTTTCTTCCAGTTTGATTTTGTTTTCTTAGATCTATGAAAAATGTTTCATATTCTGAGATTTACTATGTTGAAATTCGGAAAACAAAGTATCAATCCTTGTAGTCTGATCATTTTTTATTCCAAAATATTCGTGTTTTCTTAAATCAGTTATTTTGAAATTCAGAAAAATGTAACTTGAACGATTTTTGTTTTTCTTTAGTCCATTCGTTTTCTCTTAGATTCTGATAGAAGCTGTAATTTTTAACTGTTTTTACATTACGGATATGGCCTAATGTAGTAGGCCTTAACATCTCGTCTGGGCTCTAACAAAACTCATGTATTAGATATTTTCTGAGGTTTTAGGTGAGAAATTTTAATTATGAATTTCGAAAATCAATGTTTGGCAGGATTTCGGGTTTTCACTACAGTTTCCATATACTTCTTTCATGTTACTTATATCCTTATGATTTGGTACTGATTTCTCTTCACATTTTATACTTTGGGTATCTTTTTCAAAGCTTAAAAAAATTGTGATTTTTTCGAGCAAATAAGAAATACTCCAAATATTTATAATTGTTTTCTTAGTATAATATATCATCTTTACCGCCTACTCAATTGTGCAACGATCCCAATTTAAGCGAATCCAAAGTTTAAATTTCCAGGTAAAATGAAATCATGATACCAGGTAGATCTATACAATTTCCTATAATCTTTTATTCACTACGTAAACAACCAACCCGTAATAAACACTATCAACCATATTCACTAGAGAACAACAAGATAAGGAGTGAATACTGCAATAAAGTAAGTTATCATAATTAGACACAACAAAAGCATTGCAATCACTTCGGAATCGTTATATTTCGTTTGCATAGTTATTCACTTATTCCTTCTCCGAATCTTAAAAGTATGATGAAATACTATATTATAACAGATTTGGCTATTATTTTGCATTTTCCTAAAATTTAGAAGACTCAAAGATAGGTCATAGAACCAGATAACTACAAATATTTTAAATCCTAACAAAAGTTTACTAGCTTGGCAAGAAAAAGGGACTCACTATCAGTCAGTTTTAGAGTCATTTTCTAGCCATCTACTGTTTCTTAAACACAAATGCAACATTTTCACTGACTCATGGTCTTTTTGCAGAATGCATGCCATGGAGTCTTTCAGGATCTGGTTCTAGCAGTGGGAGGACAAAACTGATTCGTTATTCTACAATCAACATTACATTTACAAAAGCTATTTACACTATACCGTATAACAAGAGCAAAACAAAAAAACTAAAGTTGCTGATTTTGGTTAAGCATTTTCAACAAACCCGGTTGAGTACAATTCAATAAAGATCTTCCAGATTGTACCATAATAGCAAACAAAGCACGAGCCTCTCTTAACTTGTTCTCTTCACACAGAATATAAATCAACCAGGTGTGGCTCATCGAACGAGGCCAAAAATTAACAGCAGCCATGTGTTTAACCACTTTAACCGCTTCCATGGTCAATCTCGAGTAACAGAGACACTGAAGCAGCGTTTCATAAGCGTCTCTATTCGGATAAATCCCATCCTTTTGCATTTCCAACATCAGAGCCAAAGCATCAACAGGTCTTTCACTTTCACACAGACCCTTCATCAGAGTACTGTACATCACTTGATCTGGCTCGCAATTCGATTCCTCAAACAACTCTATAGCAGACTCAACCTCTCCTGCTTGGATATGATATTTCATCAGAGTGGTGAAAGTTACCTCATTTGGAACAATGCCTTTCTTCTGCATTGATTCAAGATGCTTATAAGCTTCGTCTAGCCTTCCTGCAGCGCAATATCCAGCAATAATCGAGTTGTGGAGGTATAAATTAGGGACTATAGTCTCCTTCACTTTCCCAATCACTTCCAATGCAAACCTTCTTGATCCGTAGTTGCACACAGGAGACGGGACTGATACAAGAGGCTTTGTTTGAAGAAGACGTCGAAGAAGATTTTCTTTCCCCGGCTCGACAAAAGCCTGTCTCTTCTTCCTCTTTCGTGCCATAGCTCTCCATAAACCGCTAAGCAGAGTGATGTAAGCAACATGATCATGTTTAATCTCATTCTCTCCCATCAAACCAAACAACGTAAAAGAAAACTTAAAGTCTCCCTTCTTCAAGAAATGACCAATGAGCGAAGTATAGAGAACAGCGTTTGGAGATAAACCGTCTTCAAGCATCTTATCAAGATACTGACATCCTTTCTCCATCATACCAGTCTTCACAAACCCGCTGATCAACACCGTGTAAGTAAAAGAGCTTGGCCGAACGAAAAGCTTGACGACTTGTTCAACCAGCTCGTTTGCTTCGTGGATTCTTCCGTTTCTTGCATAAGCATTGATCATTATCATGTAAGCCATCTCATCAGGTTGGACCCCAGAGTCAAGCATCTTGGCAAACATCTCTTCCGCTTCAGCAACTCTTCTCTGTTTGCCAAGAGAACTAATGACAGCACTGTAAATGGCGACTGTAGGTCTCAAACCAAGCTCTTCCATCACATCAATAACAGCAAACGCAGCGTCGTCTCTGTCATTCTTCTTGCACAACTCATTCACAACTATCAAATACGTATCAGGATCCGGAACAAATCCCCATTCTTGAATAAGACTGACTAAAGTCCCCAAATCATCGATCACACCTTCCTGAAACAGACACTTGATCACTGAGTTGTACGAAAAGGGTAAAGGTTTGCATCCTAGATTCACCATCTTCTCGATACGAGACAGAGCAGCAGTGAAGTTTCTCTGAGAACACAAAGCAGTTGTGACAACGGCAAGTCCCTCAGAAGCTACCTTCATATCTTTCTCAGCAATCTCTTCAAGCAAAGACTCAACCTTTGCCTCAATATCTCTAACGTCATCAACAACCGGTGGATCAATCCCACATCCATTATCAAGAATCGCTTGCAAGATAACCATAGCGTACTTGATCTCGTGGCACTTGGGAAGCATCTTCAAGAGCACAAAGTAAGTAATGTGGTCAGGGACAACACCGTCGTCTAACATCTTCATCAACAAGTCAACAGCTTTATCCAACCCACCCTTCTTGTAAAGCCAGGATATAAGATTCGTATAGCAATGCACATTCCGAGATATATCTTCAACCACCCCAGTGTTGTCCTCGAAAAGCCTCAAAGCATAATCTACATTCCCTTCCTTGCAGTAGCTACCAATCATTACATGGTACGTGAAAACATTCAAAGGAACTCCTTTTTTCACCATTTGACTGAACAAAACCCTCCCTTTATCAAGCATACCCAACTTCATGAACCCATGAATCAAAGTGTTGAAAATATAAGTGTCAAGCTCAAAACTTTTCTCAACCATCCGCAAGTAGAGCTGCATTGCCATTGTCATGTTGTTGTCTCTGCAATACTCTTTCATCAAACAAGTATACATGACTTTATCCACAAAGTAACCATCAGCTTCCATATGATCAAACAGAGCCTCTGCTTCAGCAGCACATCCTCTTCTACAAAAACCGTAAAAGAGAGACTTGTACAGATTAATCGGCAGAGGCATTCTCGTCATCTCACACAACGTATCCAACATCCCAATTGCTTCATCCAAATGGCCGTGACTGCACAATCCTTTAAACAGTCTCTTACAGCAACGAAGCCATAAACCACTGCCTCTCGCTTTCACTTGTTCAAAGTACAGAAACGCCTCGAGAAACTGATCCTGATTGCAAAGCTCATCAACTACTAAGCTACAATCCTTTTTACTAGGAATATAACAAGAAGCTAAAACTCTATCTAAATGTGCTCTAGCTTCATCGAATCTCCTCAACTTAACCAAACAGAGAACCATTGAATCTAAAACAGACGGATCAGGAACAATACCATTTCCGATTACACGTTGATTGTAGAAAGTCTCGGCCAATCCGGGATGACCCATCTCCGTGAGCTTCCTTATCAATGCGCCGCAGCAACGAGAATCGAGCTCTATTCCACTGTTGACTGCAAAATCGGCAACTAAAGTCGCCTCTGAAATGGAAGAACATCCGTCGATTACACGGCGAGTAACTTCCCGAGCGGAATCGGCGAGACCTCGTCCGCCGAGCTTATCTATCATCGACAAACATCGGGACCGGTGGTCACTGGAAGCGGCGGAGGTGGAGAGTGATGGTTCCGACGGAAGCGCACAAGTGGTGGCTTTTCTGGATTTTACTAAGCGATACCATAAAGCCTTCGCCTTTAACATCGTCTAAAACCCCAAAATCTCAGGGTCGTATCCCAATTGAAAGCTTTTCCAGGTTTTTCGATTTCACGAATTCCCCAGTTGCAGAATCGAAACAAAACATCGCACTTTGCAATAGATACTGAAGAAATTTTGACTGAAGTAATAGCGGAGATTTTGACTGAAGTAGTAGCGGGTTTTGAAACAAAATCCTCAGAAGGCCTAAAACCCTCGTCGTCTCTGTTGTCAATTCGGGTCTTGGTCTTCTGCTTTGTCTAATTGGTTTAAGAGCGTAAACCGGTGAATTTTCAATTGACACTAATCGAACCCGATGATTAAGCTATTTATAAAGTTTATATACTTTAAGCCCGACTACGGTTAATTTGATGGTAATTTGAATGCTTTTGTTGAATTCATATCAAATGTGTGTGAATAATATTGTAATCAAACATAAATTGTATAAGCTCACAAAATTAATACAATCGATTACATACAAGTAACAAATACAAGTAACAAGTGACAAAATGAAAATGAAAATGAAAATGAAAATGAAATGCAAATTATTTACACATTTTATTTTTTCTAATTTCGTAGTCATATGATTGATATCTATAGCTCTCATTATTATTAAGCATATGAGGTGACTCTAAAATAGAAGTTTATAAAAAAAAAGAACAAAATTAACGAAAATGAAGGTTTTATCCATAATAATTTAGCATTAGGTGACAAGTTGTGGAGGAAACGTATTCACAAAGTGCAAATATATTTAGCACTAACAAAAGGGCATGATTTTTGTTTGTAATTATTTACACTTGAGCTTAGTACGACTCTTGTGCACGGGTGATTTTTAATACTTTAATTTTCTATCTGTTCTCTAATACTTTTGTGTGTGTGTTAACACTATCTTGTACTTAAAGACAACAACTTTGATTGGTTTAAAGTTTACAAATAAAAGAAGAACATATCACCGTTACAAAAATGTTGCAATAATTTTCTTTATTTACGTTATTTGATGCATGTCAACAATATGATTATTGAATAAAAACCAATAAGTAATATCATGCCAACGTAACATATAGCAAAAGAAAAAGAGTTAATCAATACACTTGAATAAAGGGTCAATCATGTATACTCTAACACACTCTTCAAGATCTAAGTTTTTTGTTCATATTATGAATTGATTTAAAAAGACAAAATTAAACTCTAATGTGCCATATGATTTGCATTTTTGTTTCTCGTCATACCCTTATAGGCTTATACGAACATGCACATATTTCGGTGGAGGAGTGATCTTCGCAATTCCACAATGAACCAATCATTTTTTCTATAAATTATACAATTTTACACCTCATCATCTTTCTTTTGTTCTTATATATTTTCTTTGCATGCAATATGTAATCTTCAAACGAATTCGTCAAATGATATTCATACAATATAAGGCTCTCCTAAACATAATCTTCCTTTTGCAAAATCATAACCAACGCTCTCCGGTTTTTATTATAACATACTCATTTTTTTTTGTCAATTTACCTCTAGAGAAACACATGATGAATTAAGAGACAAAAAAACTAGCTTGTTGCATTTTATTGTAATGCGACATATCAAATCCCCTTTAACATACATGTGTGAGAGGTATATAAGTCCAATAAAATATGGATTGGTGTTCGTCGAAGACTCGAAGTAGATAAATTAGTACACACTCTCACTCTCTCTCTGTCGCACGAGCTTCACGTGTAGCCCATTACTTTGGGGTCCCACGGAATGATAACGGACCCACCTAGGCCCACTCGTTAGACCGGAAAGAGCGGTGGTTTGTTGGCAATGGCTGACTTGACAGTGGCTAGGACCACGCCGGACTCACGAGTCCAATTATAGTGGGACTGGGACCACAAGCCCAAGCGGCTTCACACACAAGGTAACTAAATTGGACGTAACTTTACCGGTTAGGATCGAACCAGCTTAACCGGAGCTTGGTTTGGGTAAAGAAAACGTGTGATATGATGGTTTGGATAACTGTCACTTTCTCGTTTCCCTGAATGTAAAAACAACATCAATGTACTCAAATGCCGTCGGTTTGTAGGTCCCATCATCCAATCGTATAGAACAAATCAGATGAAAAAGAATATTGCCCGATTTGAATTCACTAGTTCAGATATTAACATTACGATAACATTAATACAAGCCACCAAATCGTGATTACTCTTAGATTTATATATTCTGAGCATTTTCTCATAGATGAGAAGGAGACCTAATCATAGTATTTAAGTTAAGAGAGAGAATTCATGTAATTTTTTGATCATTTTCCAATGCTAAAATGTCAAAATATTATAGTTACGTATTATTCTGTCAGAATTAGGAGACCGGATTATAAAGTGGAAATGTGGAATCACGTAAGTTCAAAGGAGTCGAGTATTACCATATATTTTCCAAAAGAAGATAATTTTTACTCATAGAGAGATTCAAAAATAGATAAGTCTAAATCTTTCAAGATGCCTTGTACCATTTGAGGTATCCGAAAACCTTTAAAGATAAAGAGTGAGTTACATGACCAAAATTCGGGTTAGGGACTAAGCATTTAAATAGATGCGTGTGGACATATTTATATATAGACCATACTAAAATGATATAAAATTTAGAAATTGGAGGACTAATCATAGTGTTTTGCAAGTGGAGGATTGGAGATAGAAGCGTACTGCTTAAGAACAACATTTTTTTTTTAAATTTTTTATATCAGTAGCACTGTCAAAAACATTACAGAAAAGGAAAAGTATGAGGTCTAACATTAGGTCATAATATTTCACTATAGAATATAATGATCCACATGATCTATAATTTGTCTGATTTCTCGTTTTATTTGAAGATATTTTTGTTTTCAACAGTTACAAAAGGTGATTGATCCAAACCACAAATCGGTTTCATATAGATCATTAGATTCTTTAGTGAAACTGCGAATGTGTCCTCATCACGTTATGTGGTAACCACAAGAGTAAATATAACGAATAAAGCGAAAATGAAATCACGGATCAAAGTATATACATGTTGAAAAAATCTTCGCCAATGTAGACTATATGGTACGAGCACATAATTCATAGAAATACATACATATTCAAAACCCTAAGCATACCTTCGATTCTCCAGTAAAAACAGTGGAAACCATGGATGTTAATTGTCTTGAAATTCGAGAGTTTACTATCAACTGGTATGTAAATGAACAAATTTGAAATTGTGAACCGAATCTAGAATTTGGATGTAAGTTAAAGGGTAGAACGAGAAATATGAGAACTTTGGTGGGGACAAAAGGGGGTAAAGTGGGCCCAGCACCGAAGGCGATAAGAAGCTTTTTCGCAGCGATGATGTTCCCTGTGTTATTACGTAACCACTCATGTCACGCCACGTTATTTTATTACTTGTGTTTTTTTTTTTATTCTACTGTTTTCTCTTGCCATTTTCCAAAACTGAGTTCATTTTTTTTTTCTGTTTCTTACAATATATATTAATCTCAACCATTTGTTTGTAGATCATCTTGCGATACATAATAAGATAAAATTTGTACGATATATTGTTTACAGCATTATTACAACTATATCAAAACATAAATATTATGGTAAGCACTTGAAATTATGTGATTTCTTCTGTACGTGGACTTGTTATATCTTACAAGCTTACTAACGTATGTTCTTCTTTTTTTTTTGGGTTCAAACACTAACGTATGTTCTTATAAACATATATATCCATTCAGACTCAGACCGATTAAGAGTTACTAAAACAAAACATCATAATTTTCTTAAAGCTTTCGAAAGAACATGCATGCGCGCGTATCCATTTCACCAAACGAATCTATCGGATATTATATTTGTGCTATATATGTGACGATCAACGGTCAACGAAAGTGGGAATTACTAGATTAGTCTAAAGAGTGTATGCAGTGAGTTTTAAGTAGCATCAACACGTGAGAAGTATCGCAGCGGATGAAGGTGAGAAAATTTTAGAAAAAAATAACCATATATTTACTTGTGAAGACGTTTATATTGCTTTTAATATAATCGTTTCAATGATTTTTAAAATAATATGATTTGATTTAAAAAAAAACTGATTGTCGAAAATGTAACGAGATATGATTTTTGTTTTTTTTTTCTTAAACCATGCTTTCGATCGAGAGTGGTGTGAACTTGAACTGATGAACATGTACACTTTTTTTTTTTTGTTCAAAAAACATGTACACTAGATACAAAAAAGTTCGATGGCCGTACCATCCCAAACACCGAGCCGTGATTAATAAAATATTTTCATATGCTTAAAAGGGAAGTAGTAAATTTATTTGAAAAACGTCTCATTCAATAGTTGGTAGAGAGATAGTTCTAAAAGATCACATTACTTATCTATCACACACACACATATAAAGTGAAAACTTATGCAACACTTCAGGTAGAGAGAGGAAGACAGTGATAGCTTAGTTATAATTGAAGACCCCAAAATCCAAATAGAATCTTCTGATAATAATGAAGTATGAAAAAAAAAACACATAAAATAAAACAAAATGAAAAGCACATTTCCTTTTGCATCATGAGTTTTTGTCTCTGTTTACATTTATATGCCTATATATATGTGTACATATAAGCCTAGAGAATCCACCATTATCGTAACACTCGAAGTCTTTCATGATCTCATCTCAGCATAAACAAGACAAAACGCTTTTGTCTCTTTGTTAATCTACGAGGAACCAAGAGAAAAAGTCGAATATTCTTATAAATCTTGCATATATAAGACGAGGATCCAAGTAAGTTCAGTACATAGAACCATATGATTTCTGATTTTCAAGATGTCACAAAATCTTTTACGGAATCAAAAAATATTTTCATCTAAATCTTATGTAAAAGAGGAGACGACTATATTGTTTTCCTCCTCCTTTTTTGTCAAAAAGTATAATAACTTGTTTCACGTATGGAAATTTTTTAAGATGTTCATCATTTTTCGTTTTTTCTCATCTTTAAGTTTGTCATCAAATTGGAAAAATTAAGAGATGGGGCGTAATAATAAGTAAAAGTTAGTACTATAGTTCGAAACCATGCATAGTATGATTTTTTTGTTGGTTAAAGGAAAAGTTATCATTTTATGTGTATATAATTTGGTTAAATCGAGACATTATGAGTAGTTAAAACTTAAAAAAATCATAATGAAATGGATCAAATATATACTTTAATCATAATCGTGTGTGGAAAAAAATATATCTCTATGTTGACACTTACTCGAATACCTGCATACATACATACATGCAAATCTTTCAATAATTCTATTTACCGCTGACAAAGTATATGTTACAAGTTACATTGCAGAAAAGATAAATTTTTAAAAGATCAAATGGAGAGTCTCTCACACATTCCACCCGGTTATCGATTCCATCCGACCGATGAAGAACTTGTTGACTACTATCTGAAGAAGAAAGTAGCATTCCCGGGAATGCAAGTTGATGTTATCAAAGATGTTGATCTCTACAAAATCGAGCCATGGGACATCCAAGGTATGTATGCATTCCTTTTTGATATCATTACATGACATCTATGCAATCCATTTTTGATATCATTACCCCTAATTAAATCAATATATGAAGCTTCTAATTCAAAACTAAATAATAATAAAATGTACCGTGGTGTTTATCTATATATCATCTTATAGTCGATGTGAGATAACTAACACTAACATTATTCTTTTAAATTATATAGAGTTATGTGGGAGAGGGACAGGAGAAGAAAGGGAATGGTACTTCTTTAGCCACAAGGACAAGAAATATCCAACAGGGACTCGAACCAATAGAGCAACGGGTTCGGGATTTTGGAAAGCAACGGGCCGAGACAAGGCCATATACTCGAAGCAAGAGCTTGTCGGGATGAGGAAGACTCTTGTATTTTACAAAGGCCGAGCCCCAAATGGTCAGAAATCCGATTGGATAATGCACGAATACCGTCTAGAGACCGACGAAAATGGACCACCTCATGAGGAAGGATGGGTGGTTTGTCGCGCTTTCAAGAAGAAACTAACCGCAATGAATTATAACAATCCAAGAACCATGATGGGATCATCATCATCGGGCCAAGAATCTAATTGGTTCGCACAACAACAAATGGATGTGGCTAATGGTAATTACTACCACCTTCCTGATCTAGAGAGTCCAAGAATGTACCAAGCCTCATCCTCATCATCATTATCATCATTACATCATAATGATCATGACCCTTATGGTGTTGTACTAAACACTATCAACGCAACACCACCCACACTAATGCAACGAGACGATGAAGGAGATCAAAATGGTCATGTGATTGCCAATGATGATGACCATATGATCATGATTAACACAAGTACTGCTGATCATCATCATCACCATAACCACCAATCAGGATTACTACATAATGATGATCATAATGATCAAGTGATGGATTGGCAAACTCTTGACAAGTTTGTCGCTTCTCAGCTAATCATGAGCCAAGAAGAGGAAGAAGTCAACAAAGATCCATCAGATAATTCTTCGAATGAAACATTTCATCATCTCTCTCAAGAGCAAGCAACAATGGCTTCGATGAATATTGCCTCTTCCTCTTCTTCTCCATGCTCCTTCTACTCTTGGGCCCAAAATACACACACGTAAGATAAATCCCTTGAACGTGTGTTTACACTTTACATCCGCGATTATTATATAATTCATTGATATAATATGTTAAACTTGTGATAGTATTGAATTATTTAAATTACGCATGTCGTAACGTAACAATTACTGAATATAATCTTGTACGAAAATTATTTATTTATTATACTGTAACTTTATAGCTTTCTCTGTTAACCGCTGTAGTTTAAAAGTTAAGAAATATACAAACATGAACTATAAGAATATTTCTACACATGTTGTTGCACAAAAGAATTTTTGTTATAGTATTTCCTTATGGGCCAAAGTTCGAGAAACTGGGAACGGACACGTGAATGTGACCCTGACAGGTTATGGCAGTAGCCAAACCATGAAAAGAATGACCGGAGCAGCCGGTAAACAGTAAGCACAAACAGGACTAAACAAGAAAAACATAAGCAATTTGATAAAACAGAGTCTACAAAGTTTGGGAACACAAAAGGGATTAGATAAAACTAAGTGGAAACACAACACACTAAGAAGACACAAGAGGCAAAGATTCGAGAGACGAGAGACTGATGAACAAACACCAATCTCTTCTCCAACCCACCACTCCGGCACTCCCCATTATTATTTTTCTCTCTCTCCATAATTAGAAACATTGAAAACACTAAAACCAAACTAAAGAAGGCTGATTAATCCTTAACCAAGACACAAAAAACACAACAAAAAACAGCCTCCGAATCACCACCAAACACACATTACACTTCCCCATCATTCTTCCTCCGTCTCAAGCATCTGCACAATCTGAGTCACTCCATCAGCGATCTCTTTGCTGATCATACTGTCTGGCATATCGAACGTTCTCCTCCTCATCGACAATGACTTCCCTTGCGGCTGCGGATCCACCACGTCCAACATCGCTTCCAGCTCATCCACCATTGACCTCTTCGCTCCTCGTACCATTACATCAACTCCCTGACACCACAAAACAGAACTTAAAGAGTGTAATTAACTAGATTGAGACTAAATTCTCTGATTTTTTATAAAGTACCTCTATGGCATCAACGGTGAGGAGGAGTACGATGATCTTTTCAGAGAATTTCTGGCGCTCCTCTGCATCGCGAGAGATCAACCGGCGGTAGCTGAAGTTGTGGAAAGAAGCTCTTAGCTGCTTCAGCTTAGTCTTGGCGATAGCTAGATCACGAAGAGCGCGTAATGACTTTGAGCGGCGAATCAAATAAGCTCTGAAGGTTCTCTGGATCGTCACAACCGCATATTCAAGCGGCATTTCCTTGTTCTTCCCTTTCTTGCTCCTCACTGCTCCATTCCTCCTCGCAAACGCCTTCATTAACCACAACCATTAAAGAGAAAACACATCAATAACTTAGTATCACCACAACCACACAAACACGTAAAGGTTCAACTTTTCAAACACACAAATCTCAATCATGCCACTGTTCTCAGAAAGCAGAGAAATGTATATAGATGATTATACCTTTCTGAGAACGATGGCTCCATGTCCTTCAGACTCATCTTCTTCTTCCTCGTCTTCCTCGATGACAACAACACGCGTCTTCTCCTTCTTCTTGCTCTTCTTCTCCTTTTTGTCTTTCTTCTCCTTCTCCTCATGCTTCTCTTTCTCGCCTCCGGTAGAAGCCTTGATAGTGTACGTGTGAGACATCTCTCCGTTTTCCCTCTCCGACTTCAACTCCGTTGTCCAATTGTAGCTCTTCTTCTTCTTCTTCTTCTTATCCTTCTTCGTCTTCTCAGCTTCAGCAGCAGCTTCTGCCTTTGCCTTCTTGAGAGCGACTTCATCCTTTTTACCGGATTTGATCTCCGTCGTCCACGTGTACTTCCTCTCCCCGGAACCTTCGATCTCCGCCTCCAACTTGTACTTCCTCCCCGGCGAGCCGTGAATCTCCGCCTCCCATTTGTACTTGCGCTCTCCGGAGCCTTTGATCTCCTTCGTCAACGTGTACTTCCGGTCAGAGTCACGGCTCAACCGGTCGAACTTGGTTTCCAATTGAGAAACTCGGTCGCAGAGATACCGGAGAGGATAATCCGGCTGCGACGACTTCCGGCGAATCTTCTGGTACTTGCAGGAGGAAGGAGATTTCTCAATCTGGACCAGATCCGTCACGCTTTCGAGTAGATCGAGTGGGGAAGGGGATGGGAATCCGAATGGGAAACCGAGATCTTCATCATCGTCGTCGATGAAGGAAGGAAACCCTAGAAAAGGCTCGATAATGGAGGTTTCACGGACGAGGAGAGGAGGACAGGTGTAGGGGTCGAGGAGATCGATTCTACGAATCCAGCTCATGGTTGAAGCAAGTGTTTGACTCGGGGTGGTTTCTGAGCTCAGCGAATCAGGTCACGAGTGATGTTTACAGTGATACTAATGGATACTGAAAGAAGGAAACAAAGCTCTTTTGAGGAAATTCGTAGTGTGAAATGATATCGAAATGAGGATGAAGAAGAAGACAAATTCTTGAGTTTTACGAAGATGAGATTGAGAGAACGGTCAGAAACAAGTGGGCCTCGAGGGTTAATTTTGACATTTTCCAATTTCGGTTTGCCATTTCCATGCCTTATTATATAGTCTCTCTTAAATGAAGTTTTACTATAGTTTAACTGTATGTATTAGAGATGAATGTTTGTTCAACCTCCTGCAAGTAATGCTTTTGTCGTATAAATTGGTTTTGCTAACCAGTCCGGTTCGATGATTGGATAAGGCGAATTTTGGAGATAACCGCGTATTTACTTAGAAAAGGACGCAAACGACCCTGAAACGTGTGAAAAATTACGGCGACAAGAGAATCTTTCGGTGGGATTACAACGTGGTAAAAGATTAAAGCCCGTGGGGCCTAGTCCCTGCCTTTCCACGTGCGCCACACGGCCCACACCAAACGATATTACGTTTTTAAGGCAAAAAAAATGTGTCGAAAGACTCCAAATAAATTTCATGCATGTAAGACTGAAGAATCCAATAGTCACGAGATAATAATCATCGATGTAAGTTAATTATCGGTATCATAATGACAAAGAGTTCAATGATACCAACATTAAGTAGGAGTGAGGAAGATATGACCCTCGTAATTCATTTGATCACAAAAGTAACCAAAGTAACTAACCATACCAGCAATAAAACAAACTATACCAAAACTAACCAAACCCTTAAACCGGTTATTCTTGATCTCATCGGTTTCTCTCCCGGTCACTGCATCCTCCAACGACGCATCTTGAAATTCTTCCGGTAACGATTCGACCAACGAAAAAACCGAACCGGTTTCATCATCATTCACAACAACACCACAACTTTCGTTAACTGGGCCTTTCAATTGCTTGTCAAAAGCCTCTTCAAGTTCGGCTAACCTCTTAGCGATGCATGCAAGTTTCAACGCCTCTTCCTCTTCGTCCTCCTTAACCGACATTATCTCCGCCGTTAAAAGAGTCCTCGTGAAAATAAACCGGTGTTCGATTTCATGGTATGCATTAAGATCGCCATCGCCAAGACCGGGTTCTTCTAGCAAACACTCAAGTTCTTCGAGTTTCTTCTCCAAGACTGTGTGTGATTTCGCCTTCGTCTTCATCCTCTTCTTAACCATTGCTTTTTTTTTTCTTCTCTCCCTATCTCATTTTCTAAAGGTTTTAAGCAGTTAAAAAAACGTCTCGTTATGAGTAGCGACGGTTTATGTGAAATTACATGCAAATGTTGTTCCACATATTTAATAACTGCCTCAGGCCCAATTTAATGGGCTAATACTTCCTAAACCATTTACTAATTGGACAATCAATGGGCTAATACTTTCTAAACCAAGCATTAATGGGAATATACATATTTAGGGTTTTCATGAGACGTAGGCTAAAAGAAAATTTCGGTTCCCTCCTTCCTCGCCGTCGTCTCTCAGGTAACTTCATTTTTGATTTTTATGTTTACCAAACTTTGCCGGAGAATTTCGTGTGTGATCGATCGGGTTCGTGTTTTTGTGATTTTACAGAAGAGAAAAAGAAGAAAGAAAGAGGTTGAAAATATGGCTTATGCAGCAATGAAGCCTGCGAAGGCTGGTTTAGAAGAGCCACTCGAGCAAATCCATAAGATCAGGATTACTCTCTCCTCAAAGAATGCCAAGAACGTCGAAAAAGGTTTTGAGACCTTTCCTTTGATTTTTAATTTTCATTTCAGCAATCAGCTTGTTATTATGTTTGATTTTGATCAGCTGACTTAGTTCATAGAGAATTTTGAGAATGACTCAATGCCTTGTTACTGTATTGAACCATTGGAAAAGTTTGTTTCGTTATTCAAATGGGAAGATTTGAATGAGTTGGGTCAAACAGTGAAATACTATTGTTTTTGATGTCTTATTGGTCCTATTAACATATGTGTAGTGTGCTCTGATTTGGTTCGAGGAGCAAAGGACAAGGGACTCAGAGTCAAGGGACCAGTGAGAATGCCCGTTAAGGTTCTTAAAATCACTACACGAAAAGCTCCTTGTGGTGAAGGTATTTAATAGCTACCTCAAGTCTCATCATCACTTTTCTCTGCTTTTATTTATAAGCCTTGAGAAACACTTCAACTTTAGGGTTTGATTTAACTACGATTTTTTAGGTAGCTAAATACTTTGTTTTTTTTTATGTGGTTTTGTAACAGGAACCAATACATGGGACAGATTCGAATTGAGGGTTCACAAGCGTGTGATTGATCTCTTCAGCTCTCCTGAAGTGGTCAAGCAAATCACTTCCATCACCATTGAACCTGGTGTTGAGGTCGAGGTCACCATCGCCGACTCTTAGATGTCTTCTCTTTCCGAGATCTCTGGATCCTTTCCTGATCGGTTCGAACTTGCTATCATTTGGATCAAACCAATGTGTTGTAGTAGTGAAAATTTAGTTCTTGTGTTTTCTTAGTTGAAGAGATTTTGTTTTGTTGAGTTTTTATTTACATCTATCAAACGTGCTCTACAATTCAGTGATGATATTGTCTCCATGTTCAAAATTGAGAGGTGTTATTTGATTCTAAAAATTGTAGATTTCTTCAATCATTCCTCCAGAACTCTTAAACGACTAACAAACCTTGTTTTGGTTGGATACTATATAGTAGTATATGTATATAAAAAAAACAATATCGAGGAGATACGTACAGTGCATTTTATAATGCTAATCACTCTGACAGCAATTAAAAAGTAGATAGATAATTATTTTTTTATTAAATAAGAAAATTTGCTCATAAAAAAAATTAAATAAGAAAATAAAAGCTATTTTTAATATGAGGATCACATAAAAATAAAACTCTGACAAAATAAACCAAATCAAACAAAACTTAGAGTAAAAGGCATCTATGGGTCATCCTTAAAACTGCTAAAGATGGTTCTAATATGGTTGCACTTGGACCTATCAAGTGCTTCCTCGAGGGCCTTAAGATCCTTATGATAGTCCGGACAGAGCTTACCACCGTCTAAGCAGTCCAACGAATTCTGGATCTCACGACCTTCCTTTATAAGGAACCAAAGCCCGAAAAGGAGATAGGGCAAAAAAATGGCGATCAAGAGAATTGAACGCTCCAACACATCCAACGTCAATGCCATAACCTGGTGCCTTGCTTCCTAATATTTCTTGCTTGATGAATTTGATAAAATCACACTATCTAAACTTTTACTGTTTCTCAAAGCTGCTATCTAATGAACAACAACAATGCTTTTATATAGGCAATGACTTCTAGAATTCCTAGATTAACATGAAATCCTAATGATTTTAGTTTTAGGCTTTAATCCCAAAGAGAAGTCTATCTAAACACATAAGTTAACCTAAATTAGGGGAAAAGATTTATAGAAAAAGACCAAAACACCCAAAACCAATAAAAAAGTTTCTCTAGCTTTAGTTATGATGCGGTAGCATCTAACATCCCTATTCTCAACCTAGGGTTACCCTTGTTTGGGAAATTATCTGATTGAAAAAAAGACCAAGAAATATTTCAATACACAACACGTTTGTATTGTAGTGGAGTGGTAAATTACATACATACAAACATAAATGAATTAGGATTACTTTATTTTTTTTCAGATACAAAATCGTGTTCCTAAAGTGATTTTAATAACATATGTTCATCAATGTCTAGTTCTCTTGATCTCTATGACTTGTTCTAATACGGTTTCATTTGGTTCTTGAATATTTGATTTATATCAACCTTAATGTTTGACACACACAAAAAAAAAAGTGCAAGGTAAATCATTGATCGGAAAAAGTGTGCAAATACACACAAAGTTTTTAGTAAAAAGCCAAACAAACTCTATTGACAGGAAAAAAAAAAAAAAAGGTAAAAAGACTATTTCTTATGCAAAGATTTGAGTTGGGAGAATCTGGATCGAATACGGTGGCACTTTGATTGACGGATGATATCGGAGAAAGCTCTGATATCTTCATGACAGAGTGGGCAACATTGGTAACAACGAAAAATTTCTCCAAGTTCGATGTCATCCTTTTCCTCGTCTTTGAAATACTTCCTTGACCACCTGGTCTCGATGATTACGTAGATCCAAAGGAGTGCTGCAACGAAACAATAATAAGACAACGCGATAGCTTCGAATTTCTCCATCCCGATCTTCAAACCCAAACGAATACACAAATTCTAGGGTTTATGTATTTTTTATGAAACACTCTGAAAAACTGATTATATGTGTAGATATATATATACTCAGCGATGGAATTACTATTTAGGATTAGGAATTTTTTGTGTGTGTGCCAATATGAAAATTTATTCTGAAGGTAAATCGGAAGAAAATTAATTTAATAGTTTAACTTGATTATATATTAACAGATTAATGGGCTCATTACATATCCTTAATAATTAATGTGCTCGCTAAAACCTCGTGAAAGTGAATTAACCATAAGGGAAAAATAAAAAAAACTCATGTTTTTGAATTTGTTATGCAGCTTTTGATCGATCTCAGTCACACACAGAGCATAGGAAGAATGATTAAACATCCAAGCCAGCCATACTCTAATGTTGTTTACTTAAAAATCCAATATTAGTCTTTAAACAATCTCTGCTTTTGAAACTCGATTCTTCAACAGTGTAATTATAGTGGTTTTTTCGCTGGAAGAAGGAATGTTCAACGATGCCAATGTTCTTTTCTGGACAAATGTCGTTGATGGAGTTTCAACAGTACAAAGAAGAGTAACAAAGTAGAGCAAGTAATCTGGTTATACCTCAATCGAATAATTATATTCCAAGATCTATCCATTAATATTAAGACTTTGCAATCTTTCATTAATTAGGGTTACTTTCTGGATAAATTTTTCTAAGACTCCATTATAGTTTCATTGGAAACCGTATAGCAAGAAGAAAAAGAACAAAAATGGAAAAAAAATTAATTTTAATTTAATAATATAACACAGACCCTCGATAACATAATAAGATGCGCTAACTAACGGGAAATAGCCATAACTGTTTCATAACCGCTTCGTCTAATTGGCGGGTGAATCTTTTCTCTCTCGCTAAAACCTTTTTCTCTCTCATCGATCTTGATTCGTCACGATCGATCCTTGTTCTTCTTCTTCTCCCTCTCTCTCATCGACTCTTGCTGTGCTCCGTCTCCATCATCGTTGTTGCTTCGCTCCCTCTCAATCATCCTTGTCACGCTTCGTCTTCTCTCTCTGTAAGATAAATTTATCTTCCTATTATATGGTCTTATATTAATCCGTTTCCCTATTGAGCTATTGCTATTCCATAACATATTTGGTATTTAATTAACTTAAATATAATTGAGTATTTCATTTTTATATCTACTTTGATGGACGGTTGAGATTAACTTTAAGGAAACCCTAAAGAGGAATTAGGTCCTCTCTCCACCTATAAATATATGCCTTTAGTCCATTGTAAAGGCATCCTAAAAGAGACACATAAAGTTCATAGGCAAGGGGAGAGAAACCTAATCACCTATCTCAGATTCAATACCTCCATCTCTTCTCTACAATGGTTAGAGGTAAGTCATCTATAAACTCTTATGATTCTATTATGTGATTACTCTGGATGTTTGAAGGTCTTAGGATTCATGTAAAATATGCTTACACTCTCTCTATCATCCTTGTCACGCTTCGTCTCATCTCTCTATCATCCTTGTTACGCTTCGTCTCCTCTCTCTCTATCATCCTTGTTACGCTTCGTCCCCTCTCTCTCATGGCGCAGCCGGTGAATCAAGATGATACGTTGACGAAAATTCTTACAGGTTTTATCGGCGGTGTTATCACGGTGCCAACTTATTTAGCGCTGCGTAACAAAATGCCATCGTTGTGGACTCCGGTCTTGTTGTTCGGAGGGGCTCTGTTTGCTGTGTTGATGACGAGCTTCATGGGACATGCGTTGAGAGCATTAAACTTCAGAAGATGCGTCTGGGAATCTTTAATTGCCGCCGGATCTTTCTTCGCCGGTGGTATTGTTCCTCTCGGACTTGGTCTACTCGTACCCAACCGAGTGGTACGTATCATCACTTTAATTGTGATGACCTGCTTGGTCACTGCGTTGATGTTAGTTATCTTTAGAGGTGACGGGAGAGATCGGCGGCACACGGAGGTTCCTCTGTGGTGCATTTGGTTGTTAGTCAACGTTGTCATTGCTGTACAAACATTGATAGTTGACTTTGCCGAGAAAATTTAGTTATACGTGTTCGTTTTTTGTAATTGGATAATCTAAAGAAACGTTTATAATTGTTTTCTTATCTTTACTGTTATGTTTATTGTATCAATGGATTTTGCTTTTTTTTTTTTAATTGAAATCTGACACGTGCTGTTGTGAGTTGTGATTCGTTTTTGGTTTTTCATAATATTTAATTTTAATAATTAGGAGTTGTAGTAGAGTGATATTTGAATTCTAAATAAAAATATATTGAAATTTTAAAGATCAGGCCCTTTAACAAATAAAAAGAAAAGAAATTTTATTAATTTGTTAATTTTTTTCAATATACGGGAAACTCAGTGATTTCTAAGCCTTGAGAAACACTTCAACTTTAGGGTTTCATTAAACTACGATTTTTAGGTAGCACAATACTTTGGTTTCTTGACATGGCTGAAACCCTTCCTTAACCATTGGTTTTGTAACATGAACCAATACATGGGACAGATTCGAACTGAGGGTTCAGCTCTCCTGAGGTGGTCAAGCAAATCACTTCCATCACCATTGAACCTGGTGTTGAGGTCGAGGCCACCATCGCCGACTCGTAGATGTCTTTTTATTCTATTTTTCATTCTGAGATCTCTGCATTGTTTCCTCGGTTCGAACGTGCTGACTCTCCGGCTAATTTGGATTATATACCAATGTTTTGGAGTAGCGAGACTTTAGCTCTTGTGTTTTCTTAGTTGAAGAGATTTAGTGGTGTTTTGTGGTTCTAAAAATGTTATTTTTCTCATCCATCATATCTTTCGAGAGCTCTTAAACGACATTATTTAACAGAAGAATCAACTTTGTTTCTTAGACTTTTAACATTTGAAGTTTGAACAAACTTATGCTTGTGTTCAAAATCTTGTACATTACCGACAGATACCCATAAAAGCGAGGCCCACCATTAGGACTAAAAATCAATCTTGTGAATTGTCTGGAGGGTTTAGGAACTCTTTCCAGTTTTCAAATTCCTGCTTTTTAATATAAACTTGAGATTGACATTTAATTAAAGTTTACAAAGCAAATGATTATACTAATAGAAGTATAGAACTGCAAATTCCCAGTGACTTAAGGAAATAATAAAAAGCGTGTTAAAAAAAAGTGAAATCTTCTCGTGGTGCACTATAAAATTGGGAACATGACTGTCTTTATGCTGTAAAATACTACATGAACCACAGCATTGCATTTAATTTGATCTATTTAAATTATACTTTTTTATCCATTGATGTAAGATATTAAACCATTACTAGTTTACTTTGTCAACGCTTCATTCATATGTAATTTGGTTAGTAAGCCAATGCAGTCACCTTCGATCTGACTTACACTTTATTCGATTATTTTTTTAGATAAATCAAATAACTGATGAATGCTTTCAACAACCCATAAGTCTTAACAATGTATATATTGAAACAAGTCTTATTGTGATGTTCATTGATGATTTTGCGTTTTTCTTTTTTACTTTCGGAATCTAGATCTGTCATTTAGTTTTCTATGTTTTAACATTTTAAATTTAGAATCTAGATCTGAATCATTTGAGTCGAGAAACTAAAACACTAAACAACACCCACGTTTTGGCTTTTTAAAACCAGGATACTTACCTTTTTGAAGAAAAAAAAACTAAGTTAGAGATAGGTTTTCACACATCTGACCTTATTTTGCCCAACATTAGCCAAAATCAATAGAAAGTTTGAGTGGACAATATGTTTTCCTTTGTTCGTTGTACTCAATGTGCCAAACGAACAACAACATTTTATGGAAGAAAAACGTATGGGTCACTCCTAAATTTCTTGTAACCCAATAATTGAGCCCATGATTATGTATGATTTATCAAAGGCATACTTAAGATAAGTTTCGGCTGCTTCGTTCCAAACAAATTCCTTTGCATATTTCTTGAGATTTCGGAAATAATGTTTTGCCTCTTCTTCAGAACTTGAACCTAATCCCTATAAAGACACAAGAGGTTAGTTACATTAACACTTTCCAAGAGTGCCAATTTTAAAATTAAGACATAAAACAAACCTTATAATACTCGAACTTGAGTTGACCAGCGGACTCATGTTCACCACCAAAGTTTTGTGGTGACTTCCACTTATTATAATCCTCCATTGTGAAGAATTCTTTCCACAAGTGTTTAGTGTTTTCGAATGTGTTTTTCTTTTTTCGAGATATTTTTTACAAATTTTTTTGAATGATAGGATTTTGTTTATATTTGGCATCTAATTAAATAATGATTTTCCAGCTTTGTGTTTTTCAAAATATTGAATTTTGTTAAAGGTATCATCTGGTGTGTTTTGTAAATAGTACAAAGTTTTATAGTAAAATCGTTAACAAAATTAATTAATGTGGCTAACAGATACAAATATGAGTATGACTCGTCAATTATGTGACTAACAATTACAAATATGACAGCGTGTCAATCCATGTAAGCAATGTCAAGTGTTAAGACCATTCGGACTAAAATAGAACCTTCTGATTCGTCTAGAGAGGTTTAAGAACTATTTCCAAATTTCAAAATTTCCCGCTCTTTTTTCTCCCAAATCCAAATCCCCTCGAAATTCTAAATCCACTCCCAATTGTGTTCGACAAAAATCAAAAGCAAAATTGACTTCCTTCAATCTCCGATACCAATCGCCGTTTTTTTTTCTAGGGTTTTATTGCTTTTTTTCTCATTTCCCGGTGGGTGGAAAATCTGGGGAAGAAGAAGGAGGATGCACATAAAGGAGATTTGTTTGGAAGGTTTCAAATCGTACGCGACGAGGACGGTGGTGTCTGGTTTCGATCCCCATTTCAATGCGATTACGGGTCTCAATGGATCCGGGAAATCCAACATCCTCGACTCCATCTGCTTCGTTCTGGGTATCACCAATCTTCAGCAGGTTCGAGCTGCTAATCTACAGGAGCTCGTCTACAAGCAAGGGCAAGCTGGGATTACCAAAGCCACCGTCTCGGTTACATTTGACAATTCCGAGCGAAATCGGAGCCCTCTCGGTTACGAGGAGCACCCGGAGATAACCGTGACGAGACAGGTAAATTATCCTTCAATTAGCTGCTCTTTGTCCCTCAATTTCTGATGCGATTGATCGGAATTCAACGAATTTGTCAAAATCTCAGATTGTAACTTGGAATTGAGTAAAAAAAAAGTAACTTGGAATTGTGAATCTTTTGTCTCTTTCGCTGTGATTATTTTCTAATAGTTGGTTATGGAATTGATGAGAATTCAACGAATTTGTCGAAATTTGAGATTGCAACTTGGAATTGAGAATCTTTTGTCTCTTTCGCTGTGATTATCTTCTTATAGTTGCTGGTGGGATTGATGAGAATTTTACGGGTTTGTCGAAATTTCAGACTGTAACTTGGAATTGAGAAACTTTTGCTGAAATATTGGTTAGAAGAACATTTGTGCATTGTTTATGTTGATGTGCTCTCACATTGTTTCCTTTGGTGTGAAAAGATTGTAGTTGGTGGAAGGAATAAGTATTTGATAAATGGGAAGCTAGCACAACCAAGTCAAGTCCAGAATCTATTCCACTCGGTGCAGCTTAATGTCAACAATCCACACTTTCTCATCATGCAAGGACGAATCACAAAAGTCTTAAACATGAAGCCTCCCGAGATCCTATCCATGCTCGAGGAAGCTGCTGGGACGAGAATGTATGAAAACAAGAAAGAGGCTGCACTGAAAACGCTTGAGAAAAAGCAAACCAAGGTTGATGAGATAAACAATCTCCTAGATCATGAGATATTGCCTGCTTTGGAGAAGCTGAGGAGAGAAAAAGCGCAGTATATGCAGTGGGCTAATGGTAATGCAGAGTTAGATCGACTGAAGAGGTTCTGTATTGCTTTTGAATATGTTCAAGCAGAGAAGATTAGAGACAACGCTGTTCATGGGGTTGAAGAAATTAAGGCCAAACTCACTAATATTGACGAGGAGACAGAAAAGGCACAGGAAGAAATACAGGAGTTTGAGAAACAGATTAAAGCTCTGACTCGGGCAAAGGAAGCCAGCATGGGGGGAGAAGTAAAAACTCTGTCAGAGAAAGTGGATTCACTGTCCCAAGAAATGGCTCGCGAAGCATCTAAACTCAATAATAAGGAGGACACCGTTTTGGGAGAAAAAGAGAATGCTGATAAGGTTAGCGACATGAGTAAAATGTTTTTAGCTCTCAGAACTTTTACAAATGTTCAGCTATTTCTGACATCTATAACTTCGTGCTTGGTGTTGCTAGATTGTTCACAATATAGAAGAGTTGAAGAAATCCGTAAAAGAGAGAGCAAGTGCTGTGAAGAAGTCTGAGGAAGGAGCGGCGGACTTAAAACGAAGATTCCAGGAACTCTCCACCACATTGGAAGAATGTGAAAAAGAGCACCAGGTAGTAACACTAACAAACATATTATTGTTTCTTGCCAAAGTTTGTTGTATGTTAACTAATTTTGCCTTGGTTATTAGGGCGTATTAGCTGGTAAGAGTAATGGAGATGAAGAGAAATGCCTAGAAGATCAGTTACGAGATGCAAAGATTGCTGTTGGAACAGCAGGAACAGAGTTGAAACAGCTGAAAACCAAGATAGGGCACTGCGAAAAGGAGCTAAATGAGAGAAAGTCTCAGTTAATGTCAAAACAGGATGAAGCCGTTGAAGTGGAGAATGAGCTTGGTTCAAGAAAAAGTGATGTGGAACGTGTGAAAAAGGCACTTGAATCTATTCCTTATAAAGAGGGTCAAATGGAGGCTTTGGAGAAGGTTAGCATGATCATCTTAGTTGATTTTATCTACTTTTACATAAAGTATATATGCATCTCTAACTGAGAAATATTCGTTTAGGACCGTGGATCTGAACTTGAAGTTGTGCAAAGGCTGGAAGATAAAGTGCGTGGTTTATCAGCTCAATTAGCAAATGTTCAGTTTACTTTCCGTGATCCTGTGAGAAACTTTGACCGATCAAAGGTGAAAGGTGTGGTCGCAAAACTAATAAAAGTAAAAGATAGGAACTCAATGACAGCGTTGGAGGTAAATTGGGTATCTTGTCATTACACAATGCACATTACTGAATCGTAATTTGTCTAAAGTCACTTTGCCTTTTTTCTTTCTTTAGGTTACTGCTGGTGGGAAGTTGTATAATGTTGTTGTAGACTCCGAAGATACTGGAAAACAGCTCCTTCAAAACGGTGCTCTTCGGAGAAGAGTTACAATTATTCCTCTGAACAAAATTCAGTCTTACGTTGTTCAGCCTAGAGTGCAGCAAGCAACTGCTAGATTGGTATGTGGATCTTTCGTTTGGCATTTGCAAATTTAATGACTTTGTTTTCTTCTTCTTCGCTAATTTTCTATTTTATTTATAGGTCGGAAAGGAAAATGCAGAACTGGCACTCTCTTTAGTCGGTTATAGTGAGGAGTTAAAGGTACCCACCTGAGTATAGGAACAAGAATCTGATAACATTTCTTCCAGTTATCAAGTTTTCAAGAATATCATAATATGCATCGCTGATAATTTTTCATCTTATTCACGAGCTTTAAGTGTTGAGCTTTTCGTCTGAATTATGGTCTTTTGCAGAATGCCATGGAGTTTGTTTTTGGCTCCACTTTTGTTTGCAAAACAACTGATGCAGCAAAGGAAGTAAGTCTTTCCCAAGCATTTTACATAACATGCAGCAGCTTCGGCTTTTCTCTCTTGTGAGACGATGTGTTAACTTATACTTTGACTCTATACGTGGAATACGAGTGTGCAGATATATTTTGATTGTCTCAGCTACTTTTTTAGTAGTGCCTTTGGTATATAGATTGATAAGGCTATCTCTGATCATTAAAGTGAAACACATGATATATGTCAAAGTTCCAAACACCATGTTCCCTCTTTAGGTTAATGGAATTGTATAGCCTTTCTAGATTTGGTTCTAGCAGTAGGAAAATTCTCATTTATGTTTACTCTTGATAGATAATCAATTTTTTAAAAGTTTATCACTTTGTTGGATTATAAATGCAACATCTTCCTCGATTTCTCACCCACTGTCTTTGCTACTATTTGATAGATTTATTTGATTGCTTATAAATACTTGCCTGTAGAGTTCAGTCTTATATGTATCCCTCATTGTTTCTTCTGCAGGTTGCTTTTAACCGGGACATTCGGACTCCAAGTGTCACACTTGAGGGTGATATATTCCAGCCTAGTGGTCTTCTTACTGGTGGCAGTCGCAAGTATGTCTTTCTTTCTTAGACGCTTAGATCTCTTCTGAGAGTCATCTTCTTGAATTTTACGGAATTGGCTCAGAAATGCCTCAAACTGAAGGAAAAAAGCATTTTGTTCTTGTTTATTCCTTTGCCTTAGGGGTGGAGGTGATCTCCTTAGGCAACTTCATGACATGGCAGAGGCCGAATCACAATTGCAAGGACATCAGAAAAGGTTGGCTGACATTGAAGCGCAGGTAAATCTCTTAAGTTATTCTAGGCATATTTTGGAACTTAGCAGCGTGCTAGGCATATTTTGATATTACAAAGAAACTGTATGAAGCAGTAGCTTAGGAAGCTCTCTTCAGACTCTCATGTCACAGTAGTAAAGTGCTTTCAGTATTTTTAAACTTGTTTATATTGATATCTCAGATAAAAGAGCTTCAGCCTCTGCAAAAGAAATTCACAGACGTTAAAGCACAGTTGGAGCTCAAAACGTATGACTTGTCCTTATTTCTGAAGAGGGCTGAACAGAATGAGCATCACAAGGTTTATACCTCCATATTCTATCTATATCTTGGGCTAAATTGTCAGTTTCGTATTGCTTTTTCTTGGTACTTGAGGCAAATATTTACACTTTCAATCCCGCCTACCTTTTGTAAATATAGCTTGGCGAAGCAGTTAAAAAGCTTGAGGTAGAGCTTGAAGAAGCGAGATCCCAAATCAAAGAGAAGGAACTTGCTTACAATAATTGTGTTGATGCTGTCTCCACATTAGAAAAATCCATCAAAGACCATGACAAGAACAGAGACGGACGACTCAAAGACTTGGAAAAAAATATCAAGACCATCAAAGCTCAGATGCAGGCAGCTTCCAAAGATTTAAAGGTATTCTTAGTCTTTTAGTCAGGAACTTATATGCCATTGAACTTATGGATTTTTTATAATACTGGCCCTTACAAAATTCGTTGTCACGTTCTCTATGATTCGTCATGCACATAGAGTCATGAAAATGAAAAAGAGAAGCTTGTGATGGAGGAAGAAGCAATGGTGCAAGAACAGTTGTCCTTGGAGAGCCAGTTAGCTTCGTTGAAAACCCAAATTACCACTCTGACTTCAGAAGTAGATGAGCAGCGGGCCAAGGTGATTGTCTAATTTGCTACTCTTGGTGAAATTTGTTTAAAAGGGAGAAACATATAATGTTAAGATATGATTCCCCTGCAGGTTGATGCCTTGCAGAAGATTCATGATGAGTCTCTGGCTGAGCTAAAGTTGATACATGCAAAGATGAAGGAATGCGATACACATATAAGTGGTTTTGTCACTGACCAGGAAAAATGTCTGCAGAAGCTTACTGACATGAAGCTTGAGAGAAAGAAGCTGGAAAATGAGGTATTCTTTCTACCTCGTCTTCTTGTCATGCCTGGGTTTGTGCATTTTCATGACAACTTTTTCCTACAAATTATTAGGTAGTAAGGATGGAGACAGATCACAAGGATTGTTCTGTGAAAGTAGACAAACTTGTTGAGAAGCATACATGGATTGCATCTGAAAAGCAACTTTTTGGAAAAGGAGGGACAGATTATGACTTTGAGTCTTGTGATCCGTATGTAGCTAGAGAAAAACTTGAAAAGCTCCAGTCAGATCAGTCAAGGTATATGTGTGACTGTATGAAGATTAACATTTGTTTACCTTTATGTAGCGTATATTATGTTCACAATCTGCGAGTGCAACATCAATATAACATATGCATTCTTCTTCTTTTCCTGGTTTTTTTTGCATTTCCCTCATATGAAGCTTGGAAAAAAGAGTGAACAAAAAGGTTATGGCGATGTTTGAGAAAGCAGAGGACGAGTACAATGCTCTGATATCGAAGAAAAACACAATTGAGGTTAGTTGCTGACGACTGAGAGGCTGATGTATGTTTTTCAATAGCTTGGTGTGCAGTCGCTGATGGAATATTTTCTTTACCAGAATGACAAATCCAAAATCACGAAAGTGATTGAGGAGCTCGATGAGAAGAAGAAAGAAACCCTGAAGGTTACATGGGTTAAAGTTAACCAGTGAGTCTTTGATGATCTAAAATTCATTTTTCCTTCAATTCTAAAATGAATCTTATGATATTCACCTTCGTTAAATCCATGTGTTTTAGGGACTTTGGATCAATCTTCTCGACACTACTACCCGGCACCATGGCAAAACTAGAACCTCCAGAAGGAGGTAGCTTCCTTGATGGTCTCGAGGTGCGTGTTGCCTTTGGGAAAGTGTTGAAGCAGTCTTTATCAGAACTCAGTGGAGGGCAAAGATCTCTTCTTGCGCTATCGTTGATCTTGGCATTGCTTCTCTTCAAACCGGCTCCTCTTTATATATTAGACGAGGTACATGACATCTCTGCTTTTCAGTGATCAGATTTCTCAGTTCTCAACTAATATTTAACATTCCCATGATTTTGGATTTGTCAGGTTGATGCAGCTCTTGATCTCAGTCACACACAGAACATAGGAAGAATGATAAAAGCTCATTTCCCTCACTCGCAGGTCAAAATCTCTTTCTCATAAGCCTTTTCCTCACTTACGTACTCTTATGTTGTTTTCTTAAAAATCAATTTTTTGGTCTCTAAACAATCTCTGCTTTTGAAACTCGATTCTTTGACAGTTCATCGTGGTTTCGCTGAAAGAAGGAATGTTCAACAATGCCAATGTTCTCTTCCGGACAAAGTTCGTTGATGGAGTTTCAACTGTACAAAGAACTGTAACAAAACAGACCAAGTGATCTGCTTGTACCTCAATCCAATCGTTATATCCCAAAATCTATCTATCAATATTCAGATTTTTTATGTTTTAATGTTTCATCAGTGAACATCCATTAACTTAGACTCTTATAGACTAAAAGAAAACATACTATCAATTCATGACGCTCAAAGATTAACGAGATATCACAAACTAATTTTATTCATGTTTTGATTTTAGTTTTCACCTGTTTCTTTTATTACAAGAACCAATTCGGAATCCAAACTATTACAATGCATTTTCTAATGATGATATTTATGTTCCAACCACCATAAATTCCTATGGCAACCAAAAGAAAGATACATTTTATCTACTTCGTTTTAGTTTGGTTTTCACTTAAGGAAAACTATTCAAAGTCATACATTATCACATTGGTAGGTTATACAATTTATAAGAAAAAAACTAAAATAGCTGAGAAATATTTTGAATATCGGATCAATATTAACTTGAGAAGTCCAAATACTAATGAAAAACTCGATTTTGTTCTGTTTAGTCTCCCTTAATATAATCTATTCTTTATCTCCTGGTAATAAAGTTAGTTAGAAATATATTTTTGACATGTGTACTCATTTTACACTAAATCTGAATCTGTTTTGAGTGTAAATCTGAATCCGTTTTGACTCTGATATGATATAAATCTGGAAATGAATAACTGAGTTCTCTGATTCTTCTTTCATTCATTTTCATCACTGATATCAAATTTTAAATCTGATTTTAGTGGTGTTTGATAGTAATTTTCAATTAATCTGCTGTTGATTGATTTGTGAAACAAGGATTCCGAATTACATCACATAACAAAATAAAATGCCGCTCCTATTGATCCTCCCTCGAGTTCACGTTCCAGGCCCTTATCCAGCATCTCCGGGCGAGTTCCCATTTACGACTCAGACTCCGAATCGTCAGGTGATTTTCTTTTCTGCTTCTACTAATCTTAGTTTGCGCTTCCTTAATCTTCGTTTCCGCTTCGATTTAGTTTTTTTATCTGATTTATTTCAAGGTGGATAGGCCCCTATTGGTGACTCTGCAGAAGAAATTTCATCTGTAGCCGCTACTAGTCAAAGTACGATTGGATCTGTGATTGTGTTTCTTTTCTAATTTATCTTAGGTCAATGATAATACTAAATCTACTAAAGAAACTTGAATTAGATTAGTCTAGGTTCTGTTTTTTTCTTGGTTAGAATTGAATATTGTGATTGGTCATGAAGACCAAATTAGACGATCTTTAAGTTTTCCAGCTTCCAGTAAATGCTCGCATCCTTAGGAATATTAGTGTTTAATGAAATGACTATATATAACAAAGAATGTCTGGAAGAGTCTTTAGATCCAATTGGTTCTTGAAGTCTTTGTGAGTTAGTGTTTTTTGGCTTCAACAAGTAATCGCAGATAATCTTGCTTAGATTTATGTTTTATTGTCACCTTCATTTTTAGTATTTTTGCCAGCATTTTGTTAGAAGTGTTTTGTAACTGCAATAGTATGACAAATTCGCATGCTTTTGGAAACTGGGAATGAAAATACTTATATTTTTGCTCAAAGCCTCTAAACTTGTATGTTTGTTATACTGTAGTATTGCGTTTTCATGAAACAGAACCATATGGAGAAAGACATGGCAATTATGGGGTACAAACTGATACTGAGAGGGTTGAAGTTTTACGATAACCATGGAGCGATCCCTGAAGAGAAGACCCTGGGACAGATGTTTATGCTTGACATAGATGCATTTATGTCTCTCAAAAAGGCTGGTCTATCAGAAAACTTAGCTGATTCAGTCAGCTATGTCGACATTTACAAGTTAGTTTTCCTTCTCAATTAACTGATCACTTTGGAATGGAAGATTTTTAGAAGGTTGCGATATGTGGTTATATAGTGAGTAAAAACTTTTGGCATATGTAGAATTTTTATTTGAAGCTATTTGCAAAACTGTATGATGGTTTTTTAAAATGTGGAATGGAATATGATAATTTGTTTCAGTGTGGCGAGGGAAGTTGTCAAGAAACCTTCTGGAGGCAGTAGCGGAGCTCATAGCCTCCAAAAGTTTTGAAGCATTCCCAAAGATAACAGCTATTTGTGTGAAGCTATGGAAGCCAAATGTTCCTCGTATTATGAGCGGTATCGATTACTTAGGTATCGAGATCCTCAGGATTCGCCCATCTGAATAACAAGACCTAATACAATCACGTTTGTTACTTTGTCTTTGTTCCTCGAATCCACGTTTGTTTCTTTTCGTAATTTTTATATGTATGGGGTCACTTTTGAATGGAAAGTAAATATAAGGGCTTTTTTGCAAAATGTTTTAAACATTATTCCAGATGCCGCCAACTTCAATTCTTTTGAAGAGATAGAGAAAGACAACACTTGATAATACGTTCAAAGTTGCCCAAATTTCAGGTCACATACAGTAGTCTTTTGCTTTGATCAAAGTCATGACTTTGTGAGGTTTCATCTTTATTGTTTTTTTTCTGCAATGATCAAAGGTAAATATTGTTATTAACCACAAGCTGAAAACTCTACTTCTCTCCAAACCAAAACACTTCATTCCAATTCAAATCCTCTACAAATGCCGATCTTACCTCTGCATCGAAAACCCTCGCACAATTGTCTCCATGATCCGTCGCTATCCCACAATAATCTTCGAACTGTTTACAACACCTACACCACATTTGCCTATCAATGCCACCAAGCCACTGTCTCAGCTCTGTGTCCGTATGACATCAGCTGCATCGTCCCTTGCCATCCAAGAAATTGAATCTCAAGTCTGAAATTTCTGATAAGTTAGCCACTAAGCTTCAGAAGCTGCTAATGTTGTACCGCAGGTTGCTGTTGTCGAAACTGGTACATATCGGTCCGGATTTTGGCTCCCCTCCTAATTTCAGGTCTCGGCTCTGCAACGATTATCCCGACAAGTTCAAGATTGTGGATACTTCCTACGGAAGAGCTGTAGACCTTGTCTCGTGGGATCACGAATTGGCGAAGCAAATGCCGTCTCCTGAGGTTGATAGGGGTTTGATCGTTGATCGTCCTTTGCGGTAGTATCACTAACAAACAGATGATTGTTTCTTGCCAAAGTTTGTTGTATGTTAACTATTGTGCATTGGTTATTAGGGAGTTGTAGCTGGTAAGAGTAAGATTTCCATAGGTTCCGTTTCCGTAAGATTTTTGATTCCCAATCATAAACTATACGACCATAACCAGACGTTTGTACCATCAGAGGACTTACGGTATTGATGTCGTGATTCCATCCCTCGCAAAAACGTTACCATTAACTCATCACTCATGGATGCACAAAACATATGGAGATGATAGGAATTCAAGTTTGATAAATTGCATCTTCTTCTTGTCGAAAAATAAAACAACTACACTTGAGGCAGAAACTGTCCATGTCGTGATAGAGGCCCAATTATTTGTAGCCCAAAGAGTAGCTTACTTGGAGTTGAAGCAAAAACAAGAAACGAAGAAAAAAGCCAACTTCAAGCCCTAGATCGTCTTCCTCTGTCTCTCATTTGTTTGGTTCTTTCCTTTAAAATAAAAAAAATGTAAAAAATTTCGAAGTTTCCTACTCCTATTTTACTATTTATATGATTAAAACCTAAAAGAGTAGGGAACTTTTGGGGTTTCTAAGTTTGTGAATTTGTACTAGCAGAGGTCTTCTTAAGGCGATGAGAAGAGGAAGAGGAGGAGACGATTGGGTCGCGCCGGAGATTCCCTTGGAAATCTAGAACGAGATCCTGCTTAGATTGCCTGCTAAATCGCTGATGAGATTCAAGTGCGTCTCAAAGCGCTGGTTTACTCATATCCTCTCTCGATATTTTAGCAATCGTTATCATCTTACGGTGGCATCCACACCTCGTCTATACATGAGTTTGGTGGACCACGTCCCCTGTGATTCACTGGAGGTCTGCAACAACCCCTGGGAGTCTGTGCTGCTATCATTATCATTATCATCGTCTGGTGATAGTGCTAAGTCTTTCGACTCAGACTTGATCATGCCAGGGATGGGAGGAAACAACATGTCGGTTCTTCGCGGCTTGATTTTATACAGTGTTTGCGAAAAGGCGTGTATCTATAATCCCGCCACCAGACAAAGCATAACTTTACCGCCCGTAAAATCCAATCTCTATTATTAAGAGAAATTTTTCAAGCATGTCGTCTACTATTTCGGACACGATCCTGTTCTTGATCAATACAAAGTAGTCTGCAGTGTTGTGCTATGCTCAGAGTTTTTGGAGAGTATAACCTCGGAGCAATGGGTCTTGGTACTCGAAGCCGGAGGTTCCTGGAAAAGAATTGAGTTTGATCAACCTCACTTGCCTACAAGACCAGCACTGTGCATCGATGGAGTTTTATATTATTTGGTTTCCACTTGTATGACTCGCAGTATTGCTCTCATCATTTCATAAGCATACGGGTTTTATAGAGTATGGTGGAAAACCAGCTCTGTTTGATCATACCAATCTTGTACGAATGGGTTCGGTGGACTTATGGGTCTTGCTCTTGGAAGATGGTGGAAAGTGGTCGACTAAATCTCTCGTTTTTCAGCCTTGTCAGAGGCATTTAGTTGGTAGATACATGTCATTGCATGTACATGGTACTACTCAACACGGCGAGGTTATCTTGGCCCCGTTTAAATTGGTTTCCCCTTATTACATTCTCTATTATGATGTGCAACAGAATGACTTGAGAAAGGTTGGAATCAGAGGAATACCGGACCACTGGTTTGGTAAGCGTGACAAGGTTTACACCACCTTGAGTTTTTATTTCAGTATTATGGATACCAGTGAAAGCATCATGCACTTGAAATCTTAGAAGACAATGCCATTACCTGTTTTTGTTTTTTTTTTCTCCCTTTTAATATTTTCATTATCTAAATGGTTCTGCCTATTTATTTTGTAATTCAAGTTTTACTTGTATAGAAATAAAAAATTCAGTGAACTCTTTTCTTTGTTCTCGTTTTATATTTTAAATTCATGTATTCAAGTGATCTATTTACACCTCAGTTGAATTAGATCCAGTATGTATCCATCACTATGCAGATTTCGCAACCTCATTCGGATTTTAATAGCAAAATGTTTTAGTAGTGAGAGTATGAGTATCCATTGTCTATCTGTTCTTTAAGGTGGAAGACTTACCTTAAGCTTTAGGTTTGTCATCTTGCAGTTTTCTCTTTTTGCTGTGAGTTTGTGACTGTGAAGAGATTATGTTAGTGCGACCACTTATGATGATCTAGTGGGATTCAAAACCGGTTATGTTTTGTTTGTTTACATCAAGGGTTTTTGCTACAAATGTTTTTTTTTTCTTTATTTTTCTTAATTGAAAATGTTTATATTTAGTTGAAAAGGAATATTGGTTTGGTTAATTTGTATTGGTTAAACTCTTGGTTTCGGTTGGTTAACAAGGAACCGGAGACTACAAGTATTTTTATTTGTTCTTAGATTACAACTATATCACATCATGACGCTCAAAGGCCAACGAGTAATCATAAACAAATTTTAAATCATGGTATGATTTTTTGTCAAATTTTCAGAATTCAAACTATTACAATGCATTTTCTAATGCTGAAGTTTATGTTCCAACCACCACAAATGCCCATATAGCAACTAACAGAAAGTTACATTTTATCTAATTTGTTATAGTTTATTCTTTTTCTAAGAAAATTATTCAACTTGTATAGCATGAGTCATCACATTATCACATTGGTAGGAGAAAAAATGTACGTATAAAGAAATTAAAATAGCAGAGAAGCATTTGAGGGTATCGATTATACACTTGGGAGGTCAAAATGTATATGAAATAATGAATAAATTAAAGTGGCAGTAAGCGGCAGTTGACATTTAATTCTAGTTAACAAACTAACAAAGCAACGACTAATACTAATAGGACTGCAAATACCCAATGGTTAGGAAAATAATAAATCACATGGAAAAAGATTTGTGAAATCTTTTGGCGGTGCACTAGAAAAGCAGGAACATGACTGTCTTCTGTTGTAAAATATTTTGTTGTGTTGATTATTACATGAACACCGTAGCTTTTAGTTTAATCTATTCAAATTATAGTAATTTTTATACATTGAAGATAGTAGAGTATTAATTTAATTGTCAACGCTTAATACATATGTAATTTGGTTAGTAAGCCAACAGACGATTGCATGCAGTGAGTCGCCTTCGATTTGACTTCCATTCTCGTAGAACTATTTAATATAAATCAAATCATTGACAAGTAATCGTATGTCAAACCGCCCTTGATAACATATATTATTATACTGTATTACTGAACTAACACTTCTTTTTTTAAGAAAAGCCTCTTCGAATGTGGATGTGATTCTAATAATATATTATTCATAATATAAAATTAAAAATCTATTTCTGCTGATCTTATTATATAAAGCTGGATGCGCGCGATGTGGTTGCGACACGTAGGATTTTTATAAAATTTAGGATTGCGACATGTGTCACTTTTAATGTTATGTCCGTTAAGATCGTGACATGTGTCTTAGAAAAAAAGGAAAAAAATAATAATTAAAAAAAATAGATAAAGGAAAAAAAACGAAATTTTAATCTTTTATAGTTAAAAGAAAAAAAAATTATATTTGTCATATCCTAATAGAAAAAGGTTTCCCATTCATCAAATTTATATTATCCAAACACATATAAGATTCAAATTAATGAAATAAATAAAATCCTATTAGTACATGAAATAGGTTAGGTAAACTAAATTTCCTATAACTGCATGGAATAAGTTACATGAACCCCTATAAAAAGAGAGTTAAAGTAGTCTTTTTTTCTCATTTACAAACTCATCAAAGCAAACAACATGATAGCAATACGCATGATTTTTATAACTCACAAAATTGCGATATGTGTTTATATTCCCATTATGAACAGGAAAAAAAACAATATATAATAAGCTATTGCGATTCAATTATGTGCTTCTATCTTTTGTATAATCTTTTCTCTCATAAAAAATCATGTATTTAAAATTCATGGTATCAATGAATAATATTTAACTCTATATTAGTTGGATAGAAATCAAAATTATTGTCGATACATGTATCTAACTCTATATCGGTTGGATAGAAATCAAAATTATTGTCGTTACATGTATTTGATCCGGTGAAGACATGTTAATTGGAAAAATGTTAAACAGATATAAAAACTAGAAAAATAATTAAAAAAAAACTAACTAATAATGAAAATGAAAATTTATAATGGTCTGAGTCAAAAACAAAATTGAGAAAGAAACAATATAAATAGAAAACTAACAAATTAATTATCAAGCAACTAACTTTTTTTTTTGACATCATCAAGCAACTAACTAATATTAAGAAAATATAATGAACCGATATTCTAATTTTAAATAGTTTAATTTTCAATATTGTTAGGTAAAAAATTATTAAATAAAGATTTCATCAATTGAAATCTCTTGAATGGAATAATAAAGTTTTGTTGAATTAATTAATCAGTTGATCATATTTAGACATATATAAGTCTTTCTATATTGGATAAAAATAAAAATAAAACAAATTAATTCATTTTTCATATCATGAATTCAAAAAAATATCAATTACAATAAAAACGTAAAAAGGTTACCGATCTTATTTTATTTAAATATTTTTATCGGGTTTTTAATATTATTCTGTTTACTTTAAAATGATCAAATTTGGTTTAATACTTTTCCATGATTTTATTACAAAATCTTAAAATAAACCCGCGTATACGCGGGTCTTAATCTAGTTCTTAATAATTTAGCATATCATATCTTTGATTGTTAATAATAATAAAAGCATTTCTTCGTCAAAACAATTTGGGAAAGCAAAACTTTGTATAAGAAAATATAAAACATAAACAAGTCACTGTGATTCGTAGTAGATGATTGATGATTCGTTTTGTAAGTGTAGGTTAAGTTCAGATTGAATCAGAATAGATTTTTTGAGAAGATTTGTAATTCAATCTTGGAGTATATGATATTTTCAGTTGTGGGAAAACAAAAGAGTACATACAGCATGATATATATGATATCCTTTGTGAAAGAATTGAAGTATAGTTGTTAAAAAAAATATGTGGTATATTTTTTGTGAAACTTGTGACACTATAAAGGTGAAGAAGTTCCAATTGGAACAATTAGTTGTCATTTATTACGAAAAATAACGCTAGACCATTACTCCAACTAAACGTTAGATGAGTAAAGATCATTAAACAAGTTGACAAGTAATTAGCTTGCAAAATTTCCAATGGAATCAAGTTGCAAAATAAAAATGTAAGAACAACCATATTTTGGAATCACTCAAAACACTAATGAGGAAATTTATTGAGGAGAGAAGATATCATCTTGAGGTTTGAGAGATTAGGATTTGGGTCGGCTAAGAAAATCCCAGAAGACATGGAAACTCTCGTGCTTCGATACCTCCATACTCCATAGTCCTAATTCCTTACTACATTTTAAAATTTTAAAACATTAATTTATCATCATACTCAATGTAAAGGTCATATTCTATACATATAATAATTGATGTCATAAGGAAATTGTAAATGAAAGAAATAAAACAAAAAGTCACGCTCGTTGACCTTTTCGTGGCCTATATAAACATCTCATAGACTCAACACTCAACAGAGAGAACCACATTCAGATTTTAGAGAGAGACAAGAAGCAGAAGAAGAAGAAAGAGATGAGGAGTGAGATGGCACGTCTCAGGTGTGGGAAGACGATTCCACTGCTTGGAATGGGAACTTATTGTCCTCAAAAAGATCGAGAGAGCACCATCGCAGCCGTTCACCAAGCAATCAAGGTTCATTGATCCATCTTCTTAATTCTGTCATGTATTTTCACTTTTTTTTTTATTATAACAAATGTTTATCAAATGATCTCATAATATAATGTGTATTTTATGTTTAGAAATAATCAGTATTTATTATTTTGTCGTCAGAAAAACATTAAATTAGTATTGTTATTAGCTATTAATTCGAATACCAATAAGGAATATGAATGTGAAAAATCGATCTTGCAAATTCCGACATCTCATAAGCTTACTTCTTGGAATGGAGGCAGATAGGGTATAGACATTTTGACACAGCAAAAATATATGGATCAGAAGACGCTCTAGGAACTGCATTGGGACAAGCTATCTCCTATGGAACTGTCCGAAGAGAAGATATCTTTGTCACTTCAAAGTTATGGTCTAGTGATCACCATGACCCTATGTCTGCCCTCAAACAAACTCTCAAGTAAGTTTCTCTCTACTAACACAAACACTCACCTGCAATACGAAGATCGACCGAGAGCTCAATCTCATGATCATTTTTTTTTTGTACTTATAGGACAATGGGGCTTGAGTATCTAGATAGTTACTTGGTGCATTGGCCAATAAAGCTAAAGCCAGGAGTGAATGAGCCTATACCAAAAGAAGAAGAGTTTGAGAGATATTTAGGGATTGAAGAAACTTGGCAAGGCATGGAGAGATGCTTGGAGATGGGTTTGTGTGAATCAGTTGGCGTTAGCAACTTCTCTTCTAAGAAGATTTTCGATCTCCTCGATTTCGCTTCTGTCTCTCCTTCCGTTAACCAGGTTTGGATTCAATATTAGTACCAATCTTAACTTCTTGTTTCTTTTCCGGGAGATTCAAGAAACCAATATTTGGTGATGTATACGTATAGGTGGAGATGCATCCATTGTGGAGACAAAGCAAGCTACGGAAAGTGTGTGAAGAGAACAATATCCATGTAAGTGGATATTCACCACTTGGTGGGCCAGGGAACTGTTGGGGATCAACGGCCGTGATTGAACACCCTGTCATCAAATCCATTGCTCTCAAGCATAATGCCACTCCAGCTCAGGTAACACATAAATATACGTATAAATTACTTTGGGATATTTTTTGGCATGTTCTTGAAAATCAAACATGCATGTGTAACCACAAATGAATGTTAAAAACAATTTATTATAACTAATGATTTATATTTATAAATGAAGGTGGCTCTAAGGTGGGGAATGTCTAAAGGGGCAAGTGTGATAGTGAAGAGTTTTAACGGAGCAAGAATGAGAGAGAACAAGAGAGCCTTAGAGATAAAATTGGATGATCAAGACTTGTCACTCATTGACCAATTGGAAGAGTGGAAGATCATGAGAGGAGATTTCCTTGTTAATCAAACCACAAGCCCATACAAATCCATCCAACAACTTTGGGATGGTGAGATTTAATGGATTAGCGATAGGTTTTTAGATTATTCCACCCAAAATGTAATTTCAGCTTCTCATCTCTGTTTGCGTATGATCATCATTCTCTAAATTGGTATATAAAGTCATTACAACATGAAAGAACACCCTCTTGCTTAACTTGATTTAATCATTTATCTCATGGAACTACAACGATTTCTGATTTCGATTCCTCTTCAAAAACTAAGAAATGTAGATATAACATTCATAAGCCTTATTCTTAAGCGTTTTAGCCGCTAAAGGTTTGGACAATAGTGTTGTGCCATGGATCAGACAAGTGCTGCAACAAGTTCTCAAATGGTCCTTTTCCAGTCACATTGTGCTGAACCACAAACCCTAAAAACGCCAGCATCGCCAACCTCCCTGCAAAAATCAAAATCAATACAATTCAATTAGATTTCTTGCGTAAGAAGTTACATGATTTGTAATGTAACGTATCATTAACTAATCTTAATTACCGTTGGCGATCTCTTTCTCCTTAGACTCAAGCGTGGGAGCGAAGTTAAGTGGGTTAAAGATTCCGCCAGGGTAACCAACTTCATTAGGGGGTAAGCTGTATTGCTTGAAGATTGGATCTTGATTCACACTTCCGGGGTTCTTGATGTCTTGCCACCTTCTGATCTCAACGTAGTGGAAAAGTATGAATTCGATGACGAACAACGTCGACGATGATGCAAAGTATTGCTCTTTTCCGGCGTCATACCATTCCGGAGCGTTTATGATTCCTGTCACATTGGACACGTTGCTATAAGTCTCTTTCTTTGAATTGAAATGTTGGGAAATTTTTGTGGGATTTTTTGCTTCTTACCTATCTTGGTGAAGACTTCCGGCAAAAGCATTCCGGCAACACCGAGCATGGCCCACCGGCCATTGACTAGCTCTGCTTGAACGAACCATTTCAAGTTCTCAGGGTCCTCTGCTAGAGCCAGAGGATCAAAGCCATTGTCACCAGCAAGACTGTTTCAAAACAAAACCATACAACTTCTAATCAGCTAAACCGGTACCGGTTCAACTATGTCTAATTTCCTACCAAACCAAAATTAGTTTATGCATTCAAGATTACCTGCCGGTGAGGTAACCAGGAGATGCTAAACCGGGCAACCATTCTCCTTTCTTGGCTTCGATTTTGAACGACGGCGAATTGGTGGATGAACCGATCGTTGCAACCGATAAACTCCGGTTCAATCGACTTGAAGAACCGGTAAGGAACTTCGTCCTCAGTGCACATGGTCGGAAAACCGCGGCAGGGGCTTGCGTTGTGACCGTTGCCATTATCTACTCGACTTAAGCCCGACCCGACCCGGCTTAACAGTCCAGTTCTTGAGAGAGGAGGACACGCTCGAAAGATGAGTAAAGACACTAATAGAGTAGAGTAGAGAGATCGAGTGCAGATTTTGTATCTGTTTACTTTGGCTGTGAGAGAGAGATGAGTTTGTGGCTGTGGTTTGGAGATCTACCGTCTACCGTACGATTAAGTGACGAGGCATATTGGACGGTTACGATGGTTTCGACGGATCCGGTGACGCCGACGTGGAATTTCTGAGGCTTATCGGTTTAATCTTGCTGGCGTATCAAAAAGGATGATGGTTCCTTTTTCTTTTCAACGATATTGGTCAGAAATAGATCCTGTAGGTCCCGCTGCTAATTGCCACGTGTACATAACGGCTATTTAGTGTAACTTTCAAAATGGGCCAAAAGGATGTGGGTGGGCCTGGGCAAAAATCGTCTTACGTCGAAGCTGAAATGATATTTTTCTCTCCTCTTTTTCAGCAATATATATATCATCACATGATCTCAGAGATTTTCATTGTGTTAAATCTGCTTTTTTTGTTGTTGTATTCTGAGAGACAAGAGCAGTGACAAAGATCGAGATCGAGATCATGGCGGGTGTAGTCTTAGGATTTGTGAAGAAATACGGTTTTGAGAGCTTGTTAGTGGGAGTGCCGGTTTTTGGTTACGTACAGTTGATGAGATTGGAGAAGAAAGTCAAGGAGAAGGAGGAGATCATGAGGATCATGTTTGAGGATCTCAAGGCGCAAGGACGGGTCATAGTCATAGATGATGAAATGATGAGGTGATTTTGATAGTTTTTATTTTATTTTATTTTAATTAGTTACTCTTTAGTAGACTGTGATTAGTAAGCTGAGTGAGTATATAAAGTCTTTAATGCTTTTTTTTTTGGAATCTATGACTATTGATTAGATAGCTTCTTCCTCGTTTCTATGTTTTGAAAGTAGGAATTTTGATTCTTAAAATGTTTGCTTCTTTGCAGATCTGTTGCGTCTCAGGTCAATAACTGATGGTATCCTCCGCTGCGGTCAAGAAGGTCAAGACTCTAGATAAAACAAATCTACAAGTTTAAATAAGCAACTGAATATGTATCATCTGTTGCAATGAATGTTCATTATCCTGGTTCAAGTGATTATAACATTATTAATAGACTTTTTTGGCCGCTTAAAGTGATTTTCTCCATTGCTTCCTCTTCATTAGTTCTAAATTCATGGCTTTTAATCCTTTTTATCTTAAACTCGTGACAATAGGTGCATATAAATTTTTATTTTGTTTTAAAATGTGAAAATGGGTAAGAAATATTATCTAATTTTTATTAGTAGACAAATTAAAAAAAAAAAAAAAAAAAAAAAAAAAATTAGATTTTGTTACGCGTTGAAGAATATGATTGAAATTAAAAAAAAAAAGTAGATTTTATAAAGTTTCACGATTACACACACGGTCATGGTCTTTTACTCTTTAGAGTAAATCTTCTTATCACACAAATGTGACAAGTGTCTTATGCCAGTAGAGAGAGAGATAGAGAGCGACAAAAACGGTTTTGAAGATCTATCTTGGGATTGCAAAGATGCCTTGTACGGCATTGACCTGGCATTGCTGGCAACGGCTGCATTAGAGGAACGTTCGTGGAAGACGGAGAGTCTCTCTTTTAATTTCTTCGTTTTGGGCCAGAGTCTTTACTTTGTTTCGTTGGGCTGATACTTGGGCTACGAGTGAGTGACCAGAATTAGTGTATATGATTTTTTAAGTTGGAAGCTTAAACAAATGTTTCCAAAGAAGCAGAATCTGTGAATCACAATAAGCTTTTCCATATCAAGATTCATATGCCTCTGCGAGTTTTTAGCTACGTGAATCGTGATCATAGATCAAGATTTTCAGCTTAATCGATTTCTTTAAGCATACTTGGAGGCAATTGTTAGAGAAAGATATGCCAATGAAACGATTAGTTTTCTTGATAATACTACATGACCGGACTGTCTTAGATTCATAACCAAAAAAACCCTGATTCTTTAGAATTTTCATTTTTATTTGTCTTTTTCTTTCGAGGTTTTTATTTTTTATTTCCACAGCTCAATGGGAATGTAAAAGTGGCTTTAGTTTCTATGCACTTTTATTCTTCCTCAAAAACAAAATAAACAAAAGGATGAAATGGTCTCTCTTTTGCTCTCCTTTTCTCAATAGCTTTTCATATCAACAACACACTTCATGTATGCCTTTATCTTTGGGGAAAACTTTACAATATCAATCAACAGTCCATGACTTTGCTTTGTACCTAAAAATTCATTTGTAATAGTTGTAGAGCATTTTACGTAGAGAGGCTGTTATATCATTAGTAATCATATGGTGGATCCGTGGATGGTTAGGTTCCAAAAACCGATACTGATTAGTGAGTACTAATCATTTACAAAAGATAATACTGTTTACCATATATAGCGTGTTACATTTGAGCATGAATAATGCTAATTTTTCAATATCATGCCAAATCTTTATAACTTATAAGGAAAAACTTAATTTATGGCCAAATTAAAAGTCAAAAAGACAAACAAATTGTCTCTTTTCTCGTTTTTGATTTACATGGCGGAGTGTCCGGTCAGTCTTAAAAGGGAAATGGATGGGTTACTTTACACGAGGCATACTCGTAGGAGAAGCCATTCGTGTGGAAGTCTACTCATCTAAAGTTTCCCTTTTAATTCACTTTCTAAGTGGACTTATCTTTTTAGAATCACTATTCTTCTTCCAGTTTCATATAGCTTTTTCTATAGTAAAAAAAACTTGTAATCAAACTTTATTTTCTTTTCATGACGTGGATTCTGTCAATTCCACTCGAAATATTATCAATCTGAATAACCAAGAAAAATGGTGTAGTGAGAAAAACATTCACTATTTTCTCTTATAAACCGCAAACATCATTTTAACCCAATTGAACGAAACAACGATCATTTTTACCGTTTACAACATAACTGCCAACTATAACTTATATATATACCACATCTATGGACTTTTAGAGAAAGAACAAACTGCTTTGCCACAAAGTGAAAGTATGAATGGGCAAAACAAAGGAAAAGATAATATGCCTAAATTTTATAAATGGATAAAAGCAACTTGTCATGCCCTTTGCTTTCAGTGCCAAATATTACTGTGTCCCACATTTATTTAGTATTAAAAGGAAATAAAAAAATGGTATAGGATATCACATTTGTGGCTAATATTAGTTGAGCTGTCCAAAATATCTTAGTTGCTATCAGATACACAGACCAAAGTTCAGAAGAAAATAAATAAATTTGGAAAAGCAACGTGACCCATCTTTTTTAGCGTCAAAAAGCAAAAAAAAAATAGATACAAATGATAGGATTTTTTTTTTTTTTTTGACAGAATTCAGCCTGTCTCCACGAGTGAAGAGGACCGTCTGTTTTTCTTCGTATAAATCTCATTACCTCATATTAGGCCGGTTTTGAGAAGAAAAAAAAGTATTAGGTAAATAACATTGTTTTATGTGGTTGGTCAACAAATTATCCAAGAATTACATTTCTAAATCCCTCTTGGAGATCCATTGTCCAATAAGACTATATATGTACTTTACGCAAAAGTATATAAACATTACACATGACAATGATTTCAAATACGACACTCCTTTGGATTTCGATGTTTATTGCAAACAGAGTCACGAAAAGTAAACTTATAGCTTTTGATCATAAACCCTTGTATTCATCGTAGTTTCTTGTTTTGTTTTTGACTTTTTTTGTTTAGCTTGTATCCATATTCAACAAAACAATTCATTGCATTGTATTAGTGCTAAGCTTGTGCTTTTATAGTCGTGCCCATCCATCCACACCACACCAGTCCACATGCAAATTATTAGTTATCGCGCAAAAGAGAAAGTTCAAGAATACTTGTATGCATTATCTTATCTTACTTTACTTATCCACTCATATGTTTCGTAACAGTTCTTCACATTTTTACTGTTACCAATATCCTATCAAATTGAATGCCAATAACGGTCAAACCGAACTTTTCTTCACGGTTATTTATCCTTACAACAAAAACCAAACTTAAATTAGACTACAAATTAAGTAAAGGGAACAAAGACTATTAAAGCCAATAATAACAAGGAACAAAAAAAGCATGTAGGTTTATAATTACACTACATGTATACAATCATATTCGTTCATGGAAATTAATCGATCTTGATAACGCAGCTGGGTTTGCGCAAAGAACAAGAGAAGTCTCCGTTTCTTCTTTGCTAATCTTAACCTCTTTCTTCGAATTAAACCCTTTGAACATAACGTCGTTCTTGATCCCTAGTGTTGTCCATATAGAACTCTTTGCAGCTTCATTTGGATCATCAATTCTCAAAGTCTTAGGAACCAACACAGATCCATATCTCTGTTTCCCCTGCGTCGTTTCCTTTTCGTCTCTCGAATGCTTTCCAAGAGTAGAATTAGGCGAAGAAGACAACACTGGAATGTTCCAATAAGGGTAAACCGGGTACAAACCAGGATTCCACGTGTACGGCCACGGAACTCCCGGGAAGCAATCCAAACCGTTCATTTTGTTGTTACGTATTCTTGATTCATCAATCGAGTGGTGGTCATTATTCTCTGTCCTAGCTGCCACTAGCTTCGGATTCCCGAACATATTATTCTTCGGGACCTTTTGATCATCTCCGAGGCTGAAACTAAGGACCGGACCGTTTGTTTCGGAGATGGTGACGTGGGGGTAGTGAGAAGAAGATGTGTTGTTGTTCTTGTTCTTGCGTCGTCCGGCTCCGACTGGGACACTTCTCATGGTCCCACCAGAGGTCCAATATCTCTGACAAGCTTTGCAGAAATGGCGAGGTTGGTTTACGTTGTAATTGTTGTAGTAACAGAATTTTGTTTCCATACTCTTGCATCTTGGACATGGAAGAATCTTGGTTGGTTTCGTTAGGGTTTTGTCTTTCTCCGAATTATCTGTTAACGTCTCGTTTTGGTTCTGAGGCAAGAGACTAAACGTATTTCAGAGAGAAATTTCATTAAAAGTTTTTTTAGCATATATTAAAATTATTTTAAGAGAAATGAATTAAAAATTGTACTTATATTACTGTACTAGATTACTAGTACTTGAAGAAGAAGGTTCTAGAAAAAAAAAATGGGTGGAGAAAAGTCTTTTGGGAACACGCTTTACCCGAAACCTAAATTCTCTCTCGCTTTATTGATTTGATTAAAAGAAAAAAATATATATTTTTTACTAAAATAGTAGTATTATTTTGTGGAGAATTTGCTTTTTCGTTTTTTGAAAAGCCATCAAACAAACTCAAGTTCACCAGGCCAGAACAGAGACGTCAGAGAATAGCAATATAGCATGGTGTTTTAAAAGTAGCATTGTCTTAAGAATTCTCTAAAAAGTACAAGATTTTACCGATTCTTCGAATTATGATTGTAAATGGAGAAAAAAAATGTAACGAAGGATAGCACCTTCAACTTTGCCTATAGTGGAAAAAATTAGAACAAAAAACTTAGAAAACCAATTTTCAGTTTACCTTTACAATCAAATGATTAACAAATAGTTTCCAAAAAACACAAAAGTAATGTTCTTGCGATTCTAACAAAGCAGAAAGAAACAGTACCTTCTCTGCCGTTAAGTCATCTGCGTCTTCCGAAGTCTCCAAAACTGTCGAGAGAGGAATTTTCATCCCAAAGAGCTTAATCGCTGGATCTTTACTTTCCATACTTTACTTCGTTCTTCTTCTTGCTTTTATTTTCTCGGTAAGCCAAAAATTCTCTGACTCTCTCTCTTTTCTTGCTCTTTTCAAGTTTCGGTTCGTTTTTGTGGCTCTTCGAAGGATTTTTTTTTTTCTTTGGAGTTGGGTAGATTATGATTTGTTTTGGTTTGGAAAATCATGAGATTTGGGATTTTGATACGTTTTAAAAAGTGAAGTGGATGACATGTCAGCATTTTCATTTGATTTTCAGCCACAAGTTTATGTGGCCTCTGATATTTTACTTTTCTCCCAAACCCCATTAAACTGATGTTCTCTCGCCTCGGATCGGGTTTTGGTGTCCATGTAAATTTATTCCCATATTAAGAAGAATTATGCTTTTGTTTCACTTCAACCTTTATTTGTTAAAGAACTATCACTAAACTTTCCATTGAGCAAACAAAGCACACAACTCAATCAAAGTACCATAGATCTCTTATTAGAGGAAGAAGCCTAAACTGCCTAAGACCTCATATTTGTGACACAGCGACGGGAATGGGAGTTATTTGCCAAGCCCAAAATCTTATTAGTTGATCGAAAAAGAAGACAAAGCACAAAGCCCAAAAGTACTACTATATACATGAAACACATGCTTTGGTTTTGTATCTATTTGGAGACTTGTAATACTTAATATGATATCAGAATTAAAACGTATCGTAGTCCAAACATAAGCGGATCATCAATTCCTACATGGTTAAATTAGTTGGACTATGATTGTTTATACAACCAATACATGTAAATAAAAGAAAATCAAGACATGTAACATTTGTCTTTCGAAATTTGACATTTTAAAAAATATTCTCAACGGTGATCTATCTATTTGTTTGAATTCAACACAAATAAAACGAAGAACAATAATGTAAATTGGTTATAAAAACTTTAGGGTAGGTAAATGTCAGCATCGCGGGGATGGCTTTGGTGCAGCTCATCACGCGAGAGCTGTCTTCTTAGTTTTTACGTGTGAAGCTTTAATTGGTTAGGAGAAGTATGATCCTTCGTTTGAAAACGATCTACACTTGAATTTGGAGAACTTTATATACTTGATTATACCTCTCTTTTCTGAGCTGGTAGATTCTAATTTTTTTCGAATATTATATGAATGGGCTGGTGAATCTTTATATTTGGAGACTTGTTTTTATATCATCCAATTTTTTTTTTTATCAACAACCTTCTTACTATTCATTTTTATATGTTTTATAACTATCATGCCTCTAATGTCCAAATCCATTTTTTGGGGGACTGTTCATTATGTTTAGTCAGATTTAGTTATCGTAAAAACGATTAAAAATTTAGACTAAAGGTTTAACGACCCATTATAAAGGTTTTTGTTAGGTTTTCAAAAATGAAAAGAAGAAAGTAGAAAATTTATGAGTCATACGATGTACTACGCAATCTAAGAACTGATAAAGGTGAATAGGTGACTGCCGAAAAATGTCAATAAGGTGAGATGTCGCTCTCTCATTGGTTAATACTGAAAATTGAAAAGGTACTTTGAGGTCTCTGCCACACACTGTACAATTTACCAACGAGGTATCTGCCTTTTTCCACGTCGGATCATAGAATTTACAAACTAGCGACGTCGTTTGCCAGCAAAACCAAGGTCAACGTAACGTCGTTTACCAAAAAAGTCCAAAGCAAGACGACCTCGTTTGCCAGAAAAAAAAACTCAAAGCCAAGACGACGTTGTTTACCAGAAAAGCATGAAGTTAGGACGACGTCGTTAGCAAAGCCTAAAACTAAAACGGCGTCATTCTGCAAGAAAAGCCTAAAATGAACACAACTGTGAAGGTGTTTACTCTAGATTTCGATTTGGATTTGGATTTGGATTTTTGGTTTTCGAACATATTATAAACATCATTAATCTAGTTTAGATCAGGTTCGGTTTCCGATCAGTTTGAGTTTCTTCTTAGGTCGGCTAAACGGTTTGTGTCGTAAGATTACGAATGTAGAAGATGGACTAATGAATTCTTCCAAGATTTTTGAAACATTTACTGAAGCTTTTTTTGCATCCTCGGAAGTTGTAACCATAAATAAGCTTTTTCTTCAGCAATAGGTAATATAAACTGACAAAATAACAATAGCATTCAACAAGATCGTGATTTTTTTAGTTCTCAGCAACAGAACTTAACATAAAAGCTCCAAAATTTCATTCATAACAAGGCAACAAAGAGGTCATAATCAGTTTCTGAAGCCTCTGCCACGACCACCACGACCACCTCTCCTTCCTCCACCACGGCCTCGTCCCCCACCACCGTGATGTCCATTGCCACTAGCTCCTGGAGTCTTCATGTTTTCAGGCAACGGGAGGATGTAATCAACACACTTCCTGAAGCTGAAATCGTCCGCAGAGTCGTCTTCCCTAACCAGAAAGAAGCATCTGCTTTTCCACATCGGATGGATCCTGACTTGGAAGGTTTTGATCCCTCCTCCAATCTTCTTCTCAGGCTCAGAATAGCCCTTCTTGATCAGATCTAGCAGCACCATGTACTCGTACTGAAATGCACAAAATTCAGTACAACCAATTAGTTAGAAACTTGAATGAAACTGCAAAATATGTCATTCACTTCTAGCCATATGCATTGGAAAGTATTCACAAGAAAGAGAAACAGAGCTCAATTGCAATACAAAATGAGAAAGTTTATCATCGTCCTAAACACATAGCATAATCCAACATCCACAACATATAATATGAGACAAAAGGAAGTTTATAAACACAAGCTCAATCGAAAACAGATCATAAAAGAGCTCACAACAAAGATGCCAAGTAACCCAATTCCCAAATTGTTCGATTACAAAGCACAACTTTGATCATATTCCTTACTAAATTCTCTTCCTAAACAAATTTCATAACCCAATTTCCACAATCAGAGCTTATTGCTCCTTTTAAAGCAATTATAACTCGAGCAAATATACAAAAAAAAATTGAAACTTTACAATTAAAAAAACCAAAAGACAAGAAGGAGAGGAAGAGTGAGTGATAATAGGTCATACCTTGTTGACATCGAGTTCAGTTGGCCAAAAGTGCATAAACTTCATAAAGTAATCAAACATGGCCACAGAGGTAACGAACTCCTTAGGACCCAGCTTGACCGGACCCGACCCGTTTGACTTCTCTTCCTCATCTACCTTCTGCTTCTTCGATTCACCTCCGTTGCTTTCATCCTCCGTCTCCTCTCTCTCGCGTTTCTCGGCTGTCTCATCGCCGGTCTCCGCCTTCGGAGCCACGGCTTCGACCTCCATCTCCACTTTCGGGTCTGTGTTCATTTCGGCCGACACGGAATCGACGATCTCCTGCTGTTCCGCCATAGTTGAGATTGAAAAGCTTTCGCCTTTGCCCCTTTCTCCTCTTTCTACGATTTCTAGGGTTTAAGCTTTAGGGTGGTGAGTGACTTCTACAGCGAAACGGCTAAGCGGCATCTTTATAGATGGATGATTTTGGTTTCCAATTGAACCAAACCGGTTCGGTTCAATTTCTTTATTGTTTATTTATTTTTCACTGCCAAGTATTTTTTCCCTTTTCCATTTTTAATTTTAAACGCGGAAAGTTGTCCGCAAATTATATTTACTGATTTCGAAAACTGGAAGTATGTATGTCAGTTTACTAATTTTCTTTCATCGTGTACGGCTTTGATACTCTAATCTCCGCATTCAAAATTTCTTAAAAGGATATGAAGGTAGGGGAATGTTAGATCAGTCCTGCTTTGTGTGATCATCTTTTGTTTTGTATTGTTAAAGTCTAATCTGTGTTAATCATTATAACTTACAGATGTATTGTTAATCATTGATCTAATAACACGTCAAAGAAAGCATGGATCAATGTTAGTATTACTTTCTTCTTCTCTAAAAACACTGTTCAGGGTTGAATTAAATCAAAAAGAAGATGTGACATTAATTACATTTGGACACTATCGCCATAAAGATATCTCATCCGTTAAAGACAATAAAACTGTTTCAATGACTGGATTTAACCATTTATTCTCTATGCAACATCATTATAAAAACAAATAATTTATAGTTTTATACATAAAAAGAAGAAGAGAGATCTCAAAAAATATATTTCACATATCATAAATAAGTATAACATAAGCAAATTTTAAGCACATTTTAAACAAAATTGAAGCAAATATATGTGAATTATAAGTAAAATGTAATAAATATGACAAAATATCATTATGACTTTCTAATTTAAAAAAATGATCATTGAATTTCTTTTGAGAATAGTTGTTTAAGTATTGTTCAAACAATCGAAGCCGCTGAACTACACTACCGTCATTTTTATGACGATGGTATTCTTCGACGAACAACAGTGTAAATGAAAATGTTGTTTTATTATTGCTGAAGACATGATTCTCTGGACAGCTGGTTGCTGAACCAAACGAGAATGATGACATTTGTTCCAACTACAGCTTCACTGAGCCCAGTCTCTCTGGGAATGCTGGTCTGGCGGTTGCTCTCATTGCGCTGACTGGGGACATTAAGGGGTTTGATAAGAACAACATGTTCTACGTCTAATATTTAATTACTATCATAAAATTGTTTGTAATAATCATAGCAGAGCAGGATTTGAGTATGAATCACAAAACAAAACCTTTCATCACAAATCTATATAATATTTTCGATCTTCGAATATTATTGTATTTTCACCTATTGGTCCTTGTAAATTCAAATATATATATTTGGTGGTTACAATATTTTAAAGAGAACGTTTTGGAGTGTTCTTGAACGTCCTTATTTTAGCTAAAGAGGAAAATGTCCTTATTCCTTTTGCCGGTCGAACTCATCGGAGACTTGGAACGTCCTTATTCGTTTTTGGTCAATAGCAATTTTTGCCAAAGAGGAAATTGTCAAAGTCAAATTACATCTCTTGAAATTAATGTAACTTCTTAATTTTTCAAAATTTGGACAATATATTTGCTTCGCGTAAAAAAAAGTTTCTCGAAGTATAAAGAAACGAGTCAATCTTGCCATATCAACACCTCAATCTTGGAATACAAAATATTTTTCTATATTATCTAAAATAAAATCTAATAATAACAATGATTTGTACAAAATAAATAAAAAAGGAAAAAATTTGAAATTCTGATAACACCACGTAACAAATTCCGTCACCGTTTGGTTTAAAAGTGGGTGAGAGAGAGAGATTCGAAAGTCTTCTCAACATGTCTTTTAAGTTTTAACGGACGTCACCGTGTCAAAGCGTCAACCTCCATAGCTCCGGCTTGTGTATTTATATAAGTACAGATACATTTCTGTATACACGCGCTTCGAGATTTTTTTATTTACTTATCTGAAATTTTCAGACCGAACAACATCAAACAAGAAAACACATTTGTCCAAGTTTCGTTTGAGAGCTGTCCCTTCAAGAAATCGAATTTAGAGCTTCTTTTCCCCTTTCTACGGATTCACAATATTTCTACAGGTAATGATAACTGAAAATCGTCCTCTATCCCTTTCCATGGTCGTCTGTTTCTCCGATTGGGTGTTTTGATATATGTAAATTTAGGGTTTCATTCCTCAATTGTGATCGAATTGTATCTCTCTCTTTAATCATGTTTGAATTTGGATTCTAGAATTTGGGGCTTTTTAAAGATTCTGAGACAGAGGCTTGTTTAACTCGGATCTTAATTTAATCGTTCCCATTAAGAGTTTTTCCCAGAATTTGATTGTCTATGCTAAATTATGATGTTCGGTTTTCGTTGAAAATGGGAACATTTGTCATTTGGGAGCTTTCTCTGTTTTTTTACAGGTCAACGTGTTTTTTCCGCTTTGATGGCTGATCATCTGAGTTCATGCACGGACCGTCTCGTAACATCTGAATGCTTAAATTCAGAGAGAGGAGGATCCAACGAATCTTCTGGAGAAAGTTCCAGAGCTCATCAAGGCAGCACAAGCCTGCCTACTAGTAAATCTATGGATGCCAAAACCGACGAAGACGCAAGAGAACAAGACGACGTCGATGACGAAGAAGAACCGCTTATCCAATCTGTTGAGTGCCGTATATGTCAAGAGGAGGATTCCGTTAAGAACCTCGAGTCCCCTTGTTCTTGTAGTGGCAGCTTGAAGGTGAGTTTTCATTGAATGATTCACATGTCTCATTGCTCTTTCCGTTTGGTCAATTCCATCAGTTTTGGTTTTATCTTTTGTTTCAGTATGCTCATCGAAAGTGTGTTCAACGTTGGTGTAATGAGAAAGGTGACACAATCTGTGAAATATGCCACAAGGTAACTAAACCTCACTAACATTCTAATATTCTTTTGAATTGTTTGTTACGAAAACTCACTAAGATCTTCTCTCTTGATGGAAACAGCCTTATCAATCTGGCTACACAGCTCCTCCTCCTCCTCCTGCTGATGACACTGTAATTGACATCAGGTAACGTTTTGCAAAACCTCACTTTATTCAAGCCACATTTTTCTTATGCTGATTGTATTTTTTGTTCTTGTGTGATACAGTGAAGATTGGACCAATGGTGTTCCTTTAGATATGAATGACCCGCGCATTTTGGCGATGGCGGCTGCAGAACGCCATTTCTTCGACGCGGAAATCGAAGATTACGCTGATTCTAATGCAGACGGAGCTGCGTTTTGTCGCTCCGCTGCTCTTATCGTAAGTCCCACCACATTTATCTTATCTTTTTCTTTTACTTGAAAATGTGAGACTTATGAGAGTTTCAAATGGCAGTTAATGGCGCTTTTACTGTTACGACATGCTCTCAACCTAACGAACAACAACTCAGACGAGGATGAAGACGATCCATCAGCTTTCTTCTTGGTTCGTTAAAATCTCTTAATCACACTGTTACTTACATAACTCTCCCTTTTTGCTTTCTTGTTGTAATTTTGGTCTTCATTTTGGTTTTGGACAGCTTTTCATGCTTCGTGCCGCCACTTTTCTTCTCCCCTGTTACATAATGGCTTGGGCTATTAGTATATTACAACGCCGGAGACAAAGACAGGTATTGAATCGTTTGAGAAAAACACAAACGCATTAATCTAAACTCATGTGTGTGTACTCATGTTTATAATTTGTCTGTTGTTTGTGTTTTGTGAAAAATCAGGAAGCAGCCGCTCTGGCCGCTGCGGAAGTTGCGTTTATGTTACACAACGGCGGTGGAGGAGGACAACGTAGAGGAGGACTGCACTTTGCTGTAGCACCTGAGCTTATATCTAATCCACATCACCACCCTGAAGCTTCACCGCAATGATCATATTCCCGAATCACAAGAGTACACATCATCCATGACTTTGGTCTCTCTCTCTCTCAATATGTATCTTCCTGTAATAGCTGTTTGTTGTTTACCGTTCTTGTTCTGAGCAAAAAACAAGAAGTTTCTCCTTGTCTAAGTTCTTACAGACGAGAAAAGAAAGATTTGTTCAGCAATATTGATTTTCTGTTTTATATCACATTATTGGCATTACTTGCTGTTTCAAACCAAAAAGTTAAAAACCAACTCGCCTATAGTCATTTTCGTTCATTTGCATCGAAATTTTGATCACTTTTTTTTACATTTACGATTTACGCCTATAGACTTTTCTTTTGTGTGTGTGTGTGTGTGCAAAGAGCTGTATATAACTAATAAATAATTAAATATAATTATGATATAAATATAGTATGATGGGCCATGCCCAAATTTATCTTGATATCGACCAAGTAGGCCCTTCAAGAGGCCCAATGAGGGAGCCGAACAAAAAGTCTACTCTCCCAAACCCAAGCAGGGGAAAATGGTCGATTCCTACCCCAACTACAATTATAGGCACCTATTCCTACCCTAACTTTTATGGTGTACCAATCCCTATCTGAATTACAAAAACTCGTCCTTTCCATACCCGAACTAATATTTTCATGGCCAATCCGAACATTGACTAACGAGACTTAGGTCAACGACGATTTCCCGTTAACGAAGATGAGTCACCACGACACGTCACCTGCCCCGTTGGAACGAAGTTCAAAACGACGTCGTTTTTACGAAAACGAAAATCAAATTGTAATCGCCGGTTAAAATTTAATTTCGGTTCAATTTCGGTTTAATGTCGGTTCAAAACGTCGTCGTTTTGAAAATAACAAAAAATCAACCAACCCTAGAGGAAACAACGACGTTTTGGAACTGAGAAACTTAAACTTAATCAACCAACCCTAGAGGAAACGACGACGTTTTGGAACTAAGAAACTTAAACTTTTGTTCCATTCTCTGTCGCGAATGGAAAAAACTTAAACTTCTTGAGTGCATCCTCACAAGTCGAAGTTGTCTTAAAGAAAGCACGGCTACAGTTTCTTGGATTCCTACTCATGAAAGCCTCGTAGACACCAACATCATATTTCTTCATTTCTGCCAGATTTATCTTAAAATCGCTTTCATTGAAACTATGAACCACGGCCCAGAACTTGGATTTCATCTGAGGCTTCTTCGGATGTGCCCTCTTCATATTACCGTAAATGTGTCTCGCACACATTCTGTGTTCAATCTCTGGTAATTGTTCATTGACATCATTGAGTAATCCCTGAAAATTTAGGAAACCATACATCATATTCATAAACAAGATAATTTCTAATCTTTTGTTAACCATAAAAAAAAAGAGTTGTGAATGTACCTTTTGTCTATCCGAGATTACAGTGAAACCATCACCGTTTCCTAAGCCCAAATCGGTTTTTAGGAGACGAATGAACCACAACCAACTCTCAGTGTTCTCCACTTGAACTACTGCCCATGCGAAAGGGTATATCTGGTTGTTTGCGTCTCTACCAACTGCTGCTAAGAGCTGTCCTTTCATGTCCGACTTGAGGAAACAACCGTCGATTCCGAAAATTAGACGCATGTGGTTTTTCCATGTGTCACGAAGTCCCGAAAAACACATATAAAAGCTATCAAAAAACTTCTTTACCACTTGCGTTTATGACAGTCCGAAGCTCAATTGTCGAGTTTTTGTTTGTCCTGAGAAACAAAACGAAAATTTGATCACAAAATAGTTGAGCTAAAAAAAAAAACAGAAGTAAGCATCAAACAATTACACAGAAATAACAGAAGTTCAGCTTACTTTTTCAGTTCATCTCGGTAGTCTTTCATCCGGGAATATTGTTTATCATATTCTGCTTCAATGAGTTCCAAAGCTTTCTTCTTTGCCTTCCGACATTGATTGTGTGACGGAGCTACATTGTAGAGATCATGAATCTTCTGTTGCATATCGACAGGCTTCATGAGGGATCGTTTCGCAGCTCGTTAATGAACATGTCACAGATTACTTGTTGTGACAAAATCCGGCATCGACCATCTGGTAGACATGTATGCTGATCTTGGAACGTCTTAATCATCCACATAGAAACTGGTCTCTCATAAGAACAGTAGATTCTCCACTCGCACTTCTTGATACCACACACAGCAGAACACTTAAGCTTACCCCACCTACTAAACTGGATATTCCAACCTGCTTTCAGTGCATACTCAATCACAGCCTCTCTGAATTCTTTCATGCTTTCAAACACTAGAGAAATCTTCAGTTCTCCACTTCCTCTTCTCCATCTATCATATGGACACCTCGGAATTTCTCCACCTTCACTGTCTGATGTAGGAGGTGTCCGTTGATAATAGTCATCATTTTCCTCCTCATTAACAAATGCAGAGACCAAATTTTCAACTATAGTTTCTTCTTCCTCGCACATATGCTGCTCCTCTCTACCATTATCTCCTCTTTCCTCATTCTGCTCAGATCCTCTCTCCTCATTCAGCTCATCTCCTGCGTCATTCCCATTGTCACCTTCATCAGCTTCCATGTAGATTTCAATCAAAGTTGTCCATTTTGATGCCTCACACATACTTTCAAAATTTTCGGTATCCTCACCACACAATATCCTAAGCTCTTTCAAATCTTGAAATGGCAATTTGTACCAGATTCTCTGTCCATAGAGATTCACCGGTAACTCTTGAAATAAACTCCTTGCCGGTGTAACGAGGTCTTGTCCAGAAACCACCATTGTACACCACATTGCCATCTTCCAAAGTCTGAAACTTTCCACCGTAATTTACGATGAACGATCATCAATGCTAACAATAAACAATTCAAATCGTTAATAAAGAATAGATTACATCGGAATTTTATATTACAAATGATTAAACAATTATAAATCACAATCACAATCGAAATCCAAATATCTTAAAACCCTAACTTTCGCATACCTCATTTTGGAGATATGATTTGCTCTACACGAACCAGATGCAGCACTACCAGATTCGATTCGAACTATGAACCCTAGATTCGTGAAAACTGTTTCCCCAATTCGATTTTTTTCCCCAATTCGATTTCTCTCTCTCTCTCTCACTCGCGACGCGACAGAGAATGGAAGAAGAGTTTAAGTTTCTCAGTTCCAAAACGTCGTCGTTTCCTCTAGGGTTGGTTGATTTTTTGTTATTTTCAAAACGACGACTTTTGAACCGACATTAAACGAAATTGAACCGAAATTAAATTTTAACCGGCGATTACAATTTGATTTTCGTTTTCGTGAAAACGACGTCGTTTTGAACTTCGTTCCAACGGGGCAGGTGACGTGTCGTGGTGACTCATCTCCGTTAACGGGAAATCGTCGTTGACCTAAGTCCCGTTAGTCAATGTTCGGATTGGCCATGAAAATATTAGTTCGGGTATGAAAAGGACGAGTTTTTGTAGTTCAGGTAGGGATTGGTACACCATAAAAGTTGGGGTAGGGATTGGTGCCTATAATTGTAGTTGGGGTAGGAATTGGCCGTTTTCCCGCAGAGAAGAGTCCTCCAAAATTCCTTATGCCAGCAAAGAGGATTTAGACATCAGATAATAAAATAGTCTTCTTTCTTGTTTGACATGATGATAATCTCCAGACCCATCCATTGTTCACTTCATAAAATTATCTGAAATATTGGGTAAAACTGGAAAGGTGAAAAGAAAAATTTTAGATTGGCTCAAATGGGAAAATCTAAAGAAGTGAAAAACTACGCCATGGCTTTGAACACTTCCAACATTCGATTTTCCTGACTATCTTAATTAGAGAGACCTCCTATATCCTGAAGAATTAGTCAAGTATTTATCCGAATGCTTTTGATAACTACTTCTGTGACAAGAAAGATGAAGAAGTCAACGTTTAAGTTTCAACTTTAAAGTCGAAAGAGTGTGAAATTAATTATAAACGAAAGGGAGTCTTCGGTGGCTAAAGCATACTCATAAGTCATAAGTCATAAGTCATAACCAGCTTTGCCTCACTGTGTTTCACAGGCACAAGTCAAGCCCTTCACATGTTAGCATTTAATACTCTTTTATTTTTATCTATTTTTCTTCTTTTTGCTGAATTATTATTCTCTATATTTCTATATTTTCAAATTTTCTTCTACCACTACATTTTTCCATCTTATATGTATTGTACGCATATGTATGTATTGTATTGTATTATACAAATGTCTGCGTGTGGATATGTTCCTCCTCTTCACACCTTTATTTCAACTATATTATTTGTTGGATTGTGGAATATATGGCCTACATATTTTTTTTGAGAAATTCCAAAATATAAACTTTTATGTTTGTTGTTTTATCAATAAAAACCCCCTACAATTTTGAAAATATTAAAAAAAACACCATTTAGAAAGCCCACCTTAAACTTTATACAACAAAGTTTTGATTCCAAAGTTATCCTAAATGGCAACTTTAGATAACAAAACAAAGGTGTAATACTCCCCTAATTTTACTTTGACAATTCTCCTATTTCTGACGTGATATAAGTAATACTTATGTCAATTGGAAATATACTGTCTACATTTTCTATATCACATACGGCACTATCACATTTAATAATGAATAAATCAAATAATTAAATGTATTAATGATGGAATTAACTTAGTAGGTGGACTCTTTATATTACCATTTAATGACAATTTTTTCTTGCGAGATTATGATTGATTTGAATGGACAAAGGTCGATAAATTGTCTTTTATTCCTTGAGTTTTAACATATTTTTTTTCCACTAAACCCAGTAACCCACAATGAAAGATATTTTTCATTATGCTACCGAAGGTCAAGTTGTTCCAGAGAGGAAAGCTTCCCTGAATAAAAATACTTGTTACTCTTATAACCTTTTCCACTCGGACCAATCGGTGCGTATTCCTCTAATGGGACAACCAAACCAAGCCAATCGATATTTTGTGTGGTTTACTACTACTCCAAAGTGAACCTAAGCTAAACAAAAAAATACTCGGAGTGAGCAAATAAGATTTATTATAAAATTGTGTAAATGAATGGTGTTATCAGTTTTTTTTTGCTGTTAAAAGAAATCCTGCTTTATTTTCTAATTTAAAATTCAAAATTTCCCCTTTGTTAAAGGGATAAACTAGTAAAATTGAAATTTCTTTGTTTGGTATAATAAGAATATATATAAGAGTAAAATACCAGAAAAGTTTATAACCATGAGCTAAAAAGTACAATTCATTACATTAATAGAGACGATAAACCCTTTGCGTTGCATTTTGCTACATACAATTGTAAAAAGAAAGAGAAAAGCGAGATCATATCACCAGAAGGGAAAAAGAGTGTTGTAGAGCTAAAAGCTACTAAAGACTCTAAAGCCCTAATGCAATAATAAGCATATACTTATATCATAACTAATTAAGCCATCAAGTTTAACAACATTCCACACTTTGTTTAGTTCTAGAACATAGCTTCTTGTGCTTCTAGCGACATACCAACCAAGTTCTCATCAAATAGCCACTTCTCCAACAAAGACAAAGACCCTTGTGATACTAAACCATGATCTTGGTCCATTGTTATCACCGGTTTGGTCTCTTGATCATGGAAGAAGCTTGTCTCCTGAGTCAGAGTTTGAGATTCTTCCATGGAGTTGAAGCTGAAGAAAGATTGTTCAAATCCTTCACCTTCTTCGGAAGCTGCAGCAGCGAGTGGCCCGGTCTCTGAAACCGGTGATGAGGTTGTCAAAGTTAATGCCTTTGGCGTGTCTTTCATGAAATCTTGAAGCAACCTAGCGATGTTCTCAGCACTTGACGCATATACCCCTGATGGGTGTGTATTAGTAGTGTTGCTTGTAGTGGTGGTTGTGGTTGTGGTGGAGGAAGAAGATGAGGATGGATCATAACAACGGTCAAGTAAAGTTGATGAGTAGCTAGGGATGTTATGTGGTATGATTCCCGGTGACAGTGATGATGATGATGATGGAGAAAGTGTTGAAGATGATGGTTTGTCTAAAGACAAGGCCTCACAAAGAGCTTGTTTTGCCATTTTGATATCTGTTTGAAGTCTTCTCTCCCATTGACCTTTGTTTGAGCTTTGATGTTGCTTCTGTGAAGTAGTACTGTTTAAAGAAGAGAAGCCATCGTTATCTTCTTCACCAGATTCATTAATCTTCTTGAGCTTCTTCTTCAAGTGAGTGTTCCAGTAGTTCTTTATATCATTGTCTGTCCTTTCTGGAAGGTATGATGCTATAGCTGCCCATCTATACCCAAAGAAAAACATATTTAGATCTCATTATATCCATATATAGATCGCCAAGTAAATATTTGAACAAATATAGATCATGTGCATGTATATACCTGTTGCCTAAAAGGGCTTGAAGATGAACAATCATCTTCTCTTCATGTTCAGTGAAGTTTCCACGCTTAATACCAGGCCGAAGATAATTAGTCCACCTCAATCTGCAGCTCTTGCTGCATCTCCTCAGACCTAAAAAACCAAATTAACAAAGATTTTAAGCCAAAAACTCAAGGAAAAACGGGATAAAATTGTAATTAGAGATGTGTGGACGAAAGAGTCGGTGATAACTTAGGCTATTTATTACGCTCATCTTTAATGATCATACCAACTAAGGCAGAGAGAAAATAGAAATCATAAGCCCCAAAATAATATGTTTAAAAATACATAAAAGGATCAAAAGTTAAACAAACTAACTAGTGGGAGTATCAGTATGCGATAAAAAAATAATAATATTACAAAGGCTAACCAACCTGTATTAGTTGGGACAGATCTCCAGTTTCCAGGACCATGTTCTTGAATGTAAGAAACCAAGATGATATCTTCCTCTGGTGTCCATGGCCCTTTCTTCACTCCAATCTTTTCACAACAAGGTGGTCTTCCCATTTTTTCCTCCTTTCACTATGAAAATCTATTGCTTAGAGCAAGAAATTCGACTTTTTGAATGGTTTTGATACGATTTTAGAACAAAAGGTTAACCTTTGTTGGTTTTTAAAAGAAGCTCTTGGGAAATTTTGAGGGTTAAGACAAAGAAAGTCCAAATGGGTTTGGTTTTGTCTGAAGGAAGTGGAGAGAGATGTTGGTTATATTTATAGAAAAAGTGAATAAGATAGATGAGAGAGATGGGATGTAGAGCAAAAGATCAGTTAATTAGCAAGTAATCAATAAATTAATGGAATGAAAAGAAACAATAATGAAGGGGCTGGCTTTGCTTTCAAAGAGTCAACATGGACAGCAAAATGCATTTACTCTCTTTCTCTCCAAAGTCAGCCTCCTTCTTCTATCTCTCTCCTTCTATGGACTTACACACGGTTTCAAACACAAATATTTGTTTTTGACGTTCGCTATTGGTAATTAAACATTTGTTTTTGTTTTTCTTCCAAAACAATTCATCTGTTGTTTAAAACGAAACTCGGAAAATAAAAGAAGAAAAAATATCCTTTCATTTCTGCTAGCTTTGCGTCTTTTTATTTTTGTCATAACAATTCTCATATACTTGATACTTCCGGCAGGATTTTCAATCATATTATGACACGATGACAAAAATTTATACAAGCCTATACCATACCTAAGTCTCATATATTCACTTTTCGTTTTTATTTATAAAATTTTAAATAATTTTGCATAAAAGCAATAAAACTTTTAATGGTCTCTAAAGATAACTATAATATTTTAATATCCAAACTTAAATTATTTATATTATAATTAATTTTACTAAACCAGTATGTTCAAAATCAATTTAACACGTATATGCATCTATTTTTTTTTTGAACAACACACGTATATGCATCTATATTACAGAAAATCGGCGGAGTTTTGACATGTCAAGTACTCAAGTATGTGTGTGTGTGTATGAATATATCTCAGTTTGGACATTCAAAACCGTGTGGTGCTGATAAATGCATGATGTATGAGAGAAAGGAGGTGGCACCGAAAGAAGACAAATTAAATTAAAAGGAGAGGAAAAAAATTAATATTTAGATATTTCTTGTGATTTTTGTATTTATCAGATAAATAGCTTATTAGAGGATGTGATATTCTTAGAACAAAAAAATAAGTTTTTGGTTTAATAAATATGGTTTCTAAATTTACAATGCTGAACCCATTGATGCCGCGTCTGCCCGAAATATTCTCTTCCGGTTTATCAAAATATACTCCGGAGTACTACATAAGTATTTGATTAAGAAAAATAATGTAATGATCATTTTCACTATTTTTAGGTGCCTGAAAGGGTTGTCGCTTTTTTATTTTGCTTTACAATTGATTGGATTGGTACTGATAAATTAAGAAAATAACTACTGACCAAAAAGTCTTATAACCTTAAACTACGATCTGCGTCGACAAAATCTGGTAAGCTTATACAGATTTACATACACAGATATAAATATAACTATTCTAATTTAAGAAAAATAAAATATATCCGGCGATTTCCATATTTTTTTAGCAACTTACACCACGCAGCCCTAATTCAATGTCACTCCGTTTTGTGAATACATCCATTGAATTCTCGACCCCTCAAAAGTCCATAACTTATGGGGTAATTTATATATTCATGAATTATTTTTTTATTAGTATAATGTCCAATTTATTGCATGGACGACTAATTTTATTGGCAAACCCACTACCATATAAATTACTTGGGCAAACCTCATTATCATATACTACTGTTACTGATGAATAGTGGTAGTGGAGTAGTAATTCTGGAGAAATGATTTACGCACAACAGTTACTGAATAGTCTCTCAATTTACCGACCAAGTAGGTTTGGTTTTCCCTATTTGACCTTTTACGGTCATAGACTCATATTAACTCTTGACAGTAAAGTTGTACGGAATTAATACACTTCGTCTTTAAATTTAAACCAACATGAGAAATAAACATAATGCAGGAATCTTCTAACACAGCTACAACTTTCCTTTGCATCTCTAATATCATCATTTATTGAAACAGCAAAAACGACATTAATTATCCCGTGAATAAAGAAAAAAGAACGTTATCAAATATTTTCCATAACTTGAACAAAAAAAAAAACCACAAAATATTTAGTGATTTTACATCATATTTGAAATTTAATTTTTAAGAAATGCAATGTTTAAAAATTGTGGATGTAAAGTTCACATTAGTTTAGAGTGACACGTTTTCTAACTTTGTCGAGAAGAAGACTGGTATATAGTAGTATGATTTATTTATTGCCGTTAAAGCAGAAGACGACGACTATTAGGGAACACATTTTGGTTCATAAAAAGCTAAAACCTAAATTACCTGACCTTCGTAGCTACATCTATATTTACCAACATATATAAGTATGCTGACTGCTGACGATAAGAATAATTTACTAAATATTTTGATTAAGTAAAAAATTATACAAGAAATGATAAGAGTGTTGCGAAGCACGTCGTGGCTGTGTGCAGTGTGCAGTGTGCTCTAAAATAATTATTTCTTCCGACGTGCATTGAGCTTTTAAAAAGAATAGAAAAATTTATATATTTTCACTTTATAGTACTATATTTTCATATCATACTTTTCCACGAGTTAAACTTTTAAGAAAAAAATTCAGTTGAAATCCCATAATCACCACGTCCTTTGGGATGCTTCGCCCATACCTTTTACTCATCCTCCGGATCGCATATTAACTTTACATTGACTATATGCCACATATATAGATCCTACTTAATTATATAGTACTCTATTTCGTCAATATCCATTTTTTTTATAGAACTGTTCTAACTTTATAATTTATAAATGCACATGTTATGGAGTTTATTTTCTACAAAATTCTTAACTAACAGAAAAATATTAGTTTCCCTAGTTAAAACTTAAAAGTTTGCCCCCACAAAAAGTATATAAGTTGAAGTTAATTATAAAAAAAAACTGAAACTATCAATATAAGAAATAACAGTACCGACAAAAATGAGAAAGTTATACAGTGACATTTGTTATATATATATCAACCCATGATTTATTAATAATTAATTAGTCAAATGGTAATATAGTATTATTCACTACATATCCGAGCTCAAAAGTTTCGTTTGTTTTATTTACAATCAGTTGAAAGTTCCTACGATGTTTCCTACATATAGTTTCCAGAAGGTTAATATGGGATAAAGCAAGTCAACGACGATGGTCGTCTTTTGGATGTAGACAAACTTTGGATCATATCTTAATTTATACGCTATCCAATTAAAAATTTGCTAGGTTAACATAGGGTTTAAAATATCAAAAACGAAACCTAGCTAGGGTTTAATATATTAATCCCAACATTTCAGGGTTTAATGTAACTGTAGCGACACGTGCCAGCATCTGAAGAGAAAAAACAGGAAATTTCATTTAACAATAACATAGAGTATTGGACCCATCGTCTAATGATGCAACGACTATTGACATATAATCAGAGGTCTCTCTGATCTTTCCGATGTACTGTTAAGGAAACAAAGGTTGCCATTTTTCGCCAAATTGAATTTCCAAGAGGCAGGCTTTGACATTATTTCACATTAACATTATTAAACACATAAAACAAATTTACCAAAGTATCTATTGATGAAATTGCCAATAAGATATCAACGACTCCTAAGCCTAATCATGATAGTGTATTCATAGTTTACAACCCACTTTGAAAAACTACCATATTGTTGTAGAATTACTAGTATAATTATGCTTACTTAATACTAATCATTTTGACTGATTGAAAGTGCAAGACAATCAAAAACCTATGAAAGTAGTAAAGTTTCCAACCCAACTTGCATCCTCTGATTTTCAAAACGGCACGGATCTCCTGTTTTAAGATAGCATAAGTCAAAATCATTTATAGCTTGATATTTTTGGCAATTTAAACTAAATTCTGCTGAAACAAGTTATAGATTTAATAGCTACGATATTTTAATTTTAATTCTAAAACAATGAAGGTGTTCAAATTCCGGGTTAAAGTTACTTATACATATTATTATTACATTGTGATTGAAGACTTCACAACTACTTTTCTTCCGGAATATCTGATGTTTGCAATCATATATAATATGCATAGCGTTTCATTTAACTGGACTCAAATCTCAATATTAATTTCGTCCATGACATAATATGTTTTTTTTATTCTACTTCGTTACTTTATTTGATAATCTAAATGACCATGCTTACGGAGAAAGGCATTTCTTGACGTAATTTTGTTAAAATGAAATTTAAATATTATTCAAAATAATGAATACTGCACTACAAATAAAATGAAGAGGTACAATCAGCAAAAACTCCACAACATAGCACATAGATTTGTTTTCCCGTTGTTGAAGTTTAAAGAGCATGTTAGTGTAGTTTTCGTTCTATTTCTTGCACTCAAAAATTTCTTCTTATACAGTATTTAACAAGATACCAAACTCAAGACTTTATGTAATTAACATCTCAGTACGTATATGTCTCCGTTATTGAAAACTCAACACTTTATGTATATTAAATGTAAAATAGAATGTTTTGACAAAGAGAAATGTTTAACGTAAATAGTATATGTAACTTAGTTTAGGTTTTAATCAAATCTCTTACATAACTTATATTATATATATCCCATTGTATTTTTTAGTAAATAATTTTGTTGTTTTTATGTAACCCCTAGAACGAATCTATACACATGGGTTTCAAACTATTGGGTTTAGTTAAGCCACTAAGCCAATGCCAACATAAACTTATTCATATAAATATAAACTCAACGAATCGTAATCTGAGCTACTAAATCTTCTAATCAACCTAAATATTTTGACTTAACATGTCTAAACTATCTTTTCGTGTGTTAAAAACATGTCTAAACAATCTTTTATAGTAGCATTATGTTGTTCTTTTCCTTAGGATATTAGAACCATCACTTTCAAAGTTTCAAAATATTTCGTGAAGATTGACCACGTCAGTAGCAAGTTACTATATCATTTAAATATATATAAGAAAATTATTGGTACGTACGCATTTTAAGGAAGAATCTATGGACTATTCAGATTGGTTCGTTAGATTTTGAAGCAGTTTTCGATATAAAAGAATTCAATAAAATATTAATAACCATCTGTAAGAAATATTAAAGTAGCTGATCGTGGTGAGATTTTTCTATTTTCTTTTTCTTCTTCTTATGGAGAAAGACATCTTGCTGGTATATACCCTTCGAAGAATATCATTGTCCATTTCTTCTTAATCAATCAAGCAGTTTGGCACTTTCAATGTAACGATAAGGAAAACCACGCACTTCACATTTTATGTTTTTTTAGCCGTTTTTAGATCAATATTTTGCGGTTCCAACTCACATTTAATTTTAATCCAAAAGATGTCATGATCTGTTTAAAAACTTGTAACGAAGGATTGCCTAGCTAGTTCTACACGAATCCTTCCATGGTTTTTTTTTCACGAATTGATTTCGACACACATATCCCGTTAAACAAATATAATACATTAACAAGTTTGAATCAATTGATGTTAAGATAAATTGACACTATAAAAATTCGATTTCACATGTACTACATCATAAGACACTTTTAGAATTCGATAATAGCTTGGTTTAAACTATTCTTGTGTCGACAAAAACAAATCAGCAATTGGTTTGCGAATTGTGCTGAACTTTTTTGTTGTCAGGATATTTTCATCATCAAAGCTATTCCGAATTAAGTAAAAACAATTACCAAAACAAATAGAAAGAAAACATTCACCTATCATTTTTCTTAAAACTTGGAAACCATTCCACCACGCAATAATGCATCGATGCAAAATTAACATTCGACTTTCGACAATACCACTTCAATTGCCACATAATCGTACTACCATGGAAGCATGTACACGTGTACGGTAGAGACAATACCACATTGCCTTCTCCGGATATAGAAAGCGAGGATCTTGGAGAAGACATGTTTTGCACAATACGACAGAACAAAATGCTCAAAATAAGTTAGGTATGTCGTGGGTCCCATCCCAAAAGCAATATTTTATCGTATTGCCACTTGTGGTCCCCATTTCCAATCAGATCTCTGCCACATGGCTGCTTCATCTATGTGCTCAAACGATTTAAATCTTCGCGATCTCACTTGCGCTTCTCCACCTCCTTGAACAAGATCGTGAACGTCTGTCTACACGTGTCGACGAGAGATCGAAGATCACAACAATAATCTCTAATGTACGAAACCTTTCAATTCGAATTTACTCGAAACATAATGGACGGTGTATTATTTAATTGTATTATTCGAATTAGTTTGACATACTAAAATGCATTTTTATGCAATCTACAAATTATTGGCGATTGAATCATATTTATATTGTTATGGGGAGGCCATTTTGTATGGGACCATACACCATCGACATGTGTCATACGTGATAGAGTTTTGAACGTGGCATGATATTAGCGGGCATTCATAGTTGACTATTTTGCAGTTATGAGCTCGAATCGTAAGTCAATTCTCATTTGAATTTGTTCACATTATGGAGAAAGTAGAGCTTGATTTAAAGTTCCAAAATAGCTAGTTCATATACTAGTATAATGCGTTTTGTGAGTATTCGTAGGGTTTTAAAATTATATGACGTAATTAGAGAGTAACATATGGTTTTTATAGCTTGAGTATGTTTTGATGTAGAATTGGTTACATGCCCTTTTAATATGATGATCATTTTGGCTTATCAGTATTACAGATCAGCTCCAATTGTTCTTTCAATTGGATGTATGTTTGTTTTTGGTTGAGTTGACTACAACTACTATGTAAATGTTTATGAATTTCGGTGCTTATTGCTGAGCAATTGATATAAGAGATAATTATTAGTATATATATAATTTACAATATTTGTAAATTGTACTGTCTCCGTTTCATATAAATTGGTTTCTAAAATGATGAGATCCCATCTTCTAATTCATTTCACGATTTTGTCTTTCTTAAGAGTTACATCATGATGATTAAAAAATCATTTAGAGATTATATTGGAAATATTATAGTATAACTTTGCAGTTAAATGTATAAAACATCAATTTTGTAAACGAGATAACATTCATTTAAAACGGCTCGTAAACAACACATTTTATTTTAACTATGAATTTTTTTGTGTGTACATATATGCAATCACATATAGCAATAAAAACAAACAAGCAAATGTTTGCCTTAATAGTTAGGAGAAGTTAGTTTGTTGGCTTATTCTCAGTGAGGGTGGACTTAATGCGGGTGCTAGGGGTTCGGCAAGATATGATCCACAAATTATCAACACATAACATTGGGACCATATAGCTATAATCATATGCTAAAGTTCGTACTTTTAATTTGTCAAAAGAAAAGAAAAAACTTCGTACTTTAAAATTTTGTTGTATGCCCACTTCGTAAAAATCCATACAACAGCTTTTATGTAAATTTATAAGTTCACTAGTTTAGCGAGTACATATTTTTATTTGTAGAAGTTGTATAAAATCAACACGATTCTTTGAAATTCAAGAACGCATAAGTGATCTTTGATATTACCGGAGCTAGTATGATTGAATATAAGCCAACTGCTAATTAGCTTAACTTCGAATTAAGATATGCATAGTGGAGTAAGTTCGTCGAGAACCGCAAACCGCAATTTACGTATGTATATGTATATTTTATTTGTGGGGCGTGGACCGTGGTTACAGTTTCTTCTGAATGCTGTTTATATAATATGTTTTATATATCTGTAATATTTCAGAAGCAAACTAATGAATTAGACTGAATCTTACTGTCATACGCACTCAAGTCATGAAGAGGGTACTTCTAAATATGTTCATCAAAACTTACATCTGTTCACTACTCTAATTACATGCATGTCGAGTTTTTTTCTCTCTTTAGTCTAGTCTTTAATTTTTTTTTAAAGCTTGTCAATTTGGCTACAAAGCTCACCTTTACATTCCTTTTTTAAAGTGGTCAATTTTTCTCGAGAAAAAACTCCGTAAAAGCTATAGTTGATTGTCTAAATAGTATTATTTTGTGTTCTAGACGTTGATGGTTGTACGAGAATTGAAGCATCATCTGTGTAGAGTTTGAAGGTATTGAACACAAATAACAAAATATAGCTAATTAAATTCATCATAAACTTTAGAAAATAGAGATATTAGCATATCACATTAGCAGCTCTTTCGTGCACGGCCTATAGTGGACATCTATTGTTGTCGTCTTGTCGAGTGTCGACCCAAATATATAAAGAGACAAGACCGATTCACTGAATATACATAGCTTCTTAGATGATGATGAAAGATTGAAAGGAGATTTAAAATATTGTTTTCTATTTTAAAACTAGCACCAAAAAATTAAAAACCAAAGAAGCAATATTTTCTCATCAAACACCAAAATATTAAAAACCAAAACTCTACACTAAAATAGCAACATACAGTATATTCATATGGCAAAATCATTTCATATGATTAGTTAAAAAGAAGAAACCAACATTCGATCGATAAAGAAAAATTTTCATTTACTAATTTATCAATTCGGTTAATGTGTAAGACCACTTATTTATTGGTGTACTTACTACTATTTAAAGTTTTTGGTCGGTGTAGGGTAAAAAAAAAGTTCATTTGTTGGCTTTAAAGAGTTACCATTATCTCACAAGCAAATTTAATGTGTTAACTAAATTTTCATGCAACTGTAGAAACAAAACGTGATGTTAGGCAACATGGGGTCCTATTTTTACAGACAAGAAAAATTGAAGGATGATAGGTAAATTAATCGTTGTGTACTAATCGGCCTAACGCTAAACCAACTTGCCTAATTGATTTTACACCACATCAAACCAAACCGAACCTAATTCGGCAATCACAGCTAAACCAGTCGGACCCGCATCACGAATCCGACCCGCACCTGAAAACGAATTCGGGTCAAGCCCATTAAGAAACAAAAGTCCAAATCACTCGAAAAGAAGTTTCACCGTCGTTGTGTCTCTCTCCCTCTCAGAGGAGTCTCGCTCTCATCACAGGTTCGCTTCGATTGATAAACCCTAGCTGTTCCGATTCACCAGTGAGAAATTTTCGATTGTATTATTCTGGATCGAATCGGAATGATCTGTTATCTATCGATTTGATCTGTGTGACGTGAAAACACTCATTTCGAGCTAATGGTTCGTCTATCATTCTGATTCATATTCTTTGCATTTACAGAGAATCAGATAGTTTTTGTAGACTTAGACGAGGTTTTCGCCGGAAAACAATGGCGGGTTGGCAGAGGAATCTACAGTTAGCTATTCGTCAAGTAGGGAGAAGAGTGAAGAACAGTAACATTTCGGCGGCCAATTACTCTTCAACTCGGAATTTAGAATCCCCTTTCTCACAAGGTCAGCTTTTTTCATTGAATTGGTGAAAATGATTTGTCTTTGCCGCTGTTGATGAGTTTTACTCATTTGGGTTTAGAGAATGTTAAATCATTTCTGAATCTATGTGTTCTTTGTCGATCTTCCAAATGTCAGGTTTTATATCTTGGATTTGTTCGGCTGATGATTCATTTTTTTGTTTTTGTGTTTTTGCTGGTGAAGTAGGTTATTTGCAGGGTCTCCTGAGACCAACCTACTCCTCAAGACCTCTGAATCATTATCTACAACAAGCGGTATTGCTTTGTTCGCTTTCCCAATTCTTCATATGCTACTTCTTGATTTCTATTGTTACCGGAGTTCCATGTTTCCTCCTTTAGCATTTTGCTTGTTTCCATTTCTACTTTGAATAATAGAATTTGGAAGTGAGACTGTGCTAGTGAGATTAGCTGCATCGTTTAGAAAGATTTAAGAACCTGTAGTTTTTGGAAATGATATTTATGGGATGCTGCTTCTTTCTTCTCTGTTCTGAAGTTGTATATGTTTTCAGGGAATTTCTACCTCGAGAAACCTGCAGGCTGCTGAAGAACCTGTGTCATCACCTTTGTCATCTCCAGCTCTGTTGGGTAGTGGGAAAGAAGAAGAGCAGAAGATTATCCCAAAGCGTACAAAAGTGCAGGCTGTCCTCAAGGCCATAAAGCAGGTGACTTCTCTTACTCTTTTTGCAAGAATCCGCTTTTCACATGATCTGCTTCAGATGTACTCACCCTTGTTTGTTTCAGAGTCCTAAGAAGGTCAATCTAGTTGCAGCATTAGTGCGTGGTATGCGAGTTGAAGATGCTCTGATGCAGCTGCAAGTCAGAGTTAAACGGGCTTCCCATACCGTGTACCGGGTTATCCATGCTGCTCGAGCAAATGCTAGTCATAACCATGGACTAGATCCTGACCGTCTCATCATTGGTATGTACATACTGATACTGGATCATTGATTCCTATGTTTGGATGAAGGAACGGTTTGTTTGACTTAAGCTTTTGGTATGTGATGCAGCGGAAGCGTTTGTTGGGAAGGGACTGTTCAAAAAGAGGATATCAATCCATGGAAAAGGAAAATGCGGGTTGATGGTAAGACCCGAGTGTCGCCTAACGGTCATAGTTCGAGAGTTGACTTCAGAGGAAGAAGCTGAGATTGCGAGGCTCAAAGTTCACAACTTTAGGAAGAAAACCAAGCGGGAGAGGCAGCTTGTACCACACAAGCTCATCGAGACAACTCCTATCTGGAACCGCAAAGGCACTAAAGCCACTTACCGGTCCTCAGAGTTGGTGCCATCTCAATAGACAATAGTGTCTTTGCTCCCCCAATGGTATAACAAGAGCCTTCCTCTTTTATGCACCTTCTTGTTTGTTTTTGGTTTGGTATTGTATTGGTTACTTAATAGGACCCGTTTACAATTGCATTCAATAAGTATGTTGCAAGAACGAAACAAGTTTTTTAGATTTGGATTAAGGTACAATGAGTAAAGATTATTTTCAAATCCAGTTTTTAGCCAAATGAAACTTACATCAAACAACACAAGCAAATCCAAAACTTAAGACTGAGAACAGTTTCAGGAACGGGAGAGAGACATCTGTCTAAAAGCCCTAACAAACTCTAGGACTTGTTCATAAGGAGGGCTCACATCTTTGACCACGTCGGTTTGGTTAATAGCATTAAGCCAACCATAGACACCAGGAACTGCCTCTGGGTCGATGATCTTTAGACCCAAAACTTCTTCGTGTGCCTTGTAAGGGCTAAGCAAAGTGCACATGACAATGTCGACAAGGCTCATAGTCTCGTTCTTCACGATTGGTTCACCATTAGTGTCTGAAAAAATCTCCTTGAGGCCTTCTTTCTCTATGATGCTCAGCTTCTCCTTTATCTCTGTAAGAGCTTTCTCTTGCTCTTCCCCTTCGGTTTTCACCACTTCCAACACCACATCGTAAAGCTGCCCAGTTTTACTCAAAATAATATTCAGTAAATCTCAAAACTTCGAATCAAAAGTTGACGCTATACAGATTAATTAGTTGCTCACATGTGACTGAATGTAGCTAGCCCAAAACCGGACTTTAGATCTTCTGTAAGGGTCTTGAGGCAAAAGATGTGGACCGTTTCTCCACGTTTCGTCTATGTACTCGATGATACACAAGGATTCAGAGATCGGTTTACCTTGGTGGACGAGAACCGGAATCTTCTTGTGAACCGGGTTGTAACGGAGAAGGGTTTGGCTCTTGTTGTTGAGATCTTCTTGCACGAGTTGGTAAGGTATGGACTTAAGCTTGAGGGCTATCTCAATCCTTTTGCTGTAAGGACTCGCGAATGATCCATGGAGTATCACTTTGTTCTTTGTTTCTTCATCCATTTCTTCTTTCTTCTTTCTTCAAATTTCTTTGGACCTGATCATAGACTTTAAAGTAGAGACGACCAAGTGGGCAAAGAAAAGTCAAACAAGCTTGTTCATCCACCAATCTCATAATTGTTTGGTTGATTTTTCTTACTTTTCTTTAATTGTACTATAATTTAGAAGAATGGATCCTTCTACATAATTTTAGAATAACAATGCTTTACTTGAAAAAATGATGTCCAATTCGCAATTATCAATTGCTTAACTAAATTTAGTAAGCCAAAATTTTCAAGATTGATAGATTCCAAAACATTATTCGATTAAATTGCCCATTATGAGAAAACTCGAATTTTAAGTCAAAATATCTCTTTACTTTCATAAATATTAATTTGGTATATGTGTATGAACCGGTTGTGTTTAGTCGATCAATATAACACTATTATTAGAAACATAAAAGAGAAATGTGTGCCGAGTGAAATTGGACGGTGATAAAAATCGAAACCAGCCCATTATTAAGTCGGCTTCCCGATCAAACCACGTGGCTGAACTTCGTCGCGACTCATCTCATAGTCACGGACACGTGTTGTCAAGCGCAACTTACTTCATATGACCACTCGTCTAGTCCAAAAAACAAAGCAACCGAAGCAAACAACTCAAAAGGCGGTGGTTGAGAGTGCGAGAAAACAAAGCAGAGAAGAGTAATAATTCGACGGTAAAAAATGATATCCGGTATCGGGAGTTTAGCGAGGCTCATCTTCAAGAACTTCGACGTACTCGCTGGGTAATCAATAACTAACACCTTAGCCTAGCTATATTTTCTCGTTTGATTTTTCCATTGATTTAATCATTTGTGCGTGTGTGTGCGTGTGCGTGTGCAGACCTGTGATTAGCTTGCTTTATCCTCTGTAAGTCCTCGTACAAGTTTGTTTTTCTAATTAAGTCGTTTCAGAATTTGTCAAATCGTAAGCCTTTTTCTAAACTAAGGTATTGGTATACACAGATACGCATCAGTAAGGGCAATAGAGTCGAGGACTCATGGAGACGACAAGCAATGGCTCACTTATTGGGCTCTTTATTCACTTATCAAACTCTTTGAGCTCACTTTCTACAGACTCATCGAATGGTACACTTAAAACACTCTCTAAAGCTTTCCTTGATGAGCAAGCTTCCATTTATGAAAACAGAGTGTATATATAGTATGTTTGTTTCTGAGAAGTGATAACCATATATTAATTAATTTATCAAGTTTCTTCATCTGTATGGACTAAAATTTATGAGGTTTATGGTATGATCAGGATCCCGCTATGGCCATACGCCAAGCTAGCCCTAACATGTTGGTTGGTATTACCGGGCATGAGCGGCGCTTCTTATCTTTACGAGAACTATGTGCGCTCATTCCTTTTAAGTCCACATACTGTTAACGTGTGGTACGTGCCAGCTAAGAAGGACGAAGACGACTTAGCAACAGCTGCTGGGAGATTCACTCCTGTGAATGATTCTGGCGAGGAGAAGCGTGTTAGCTCGGTATGACCTCCGATTTCTCTCTAAAACCCTTCTGTGAATTAACATGTTTTGATCGAGACTTATTTTGTTGATTGTTTCCGTCTTCAGGTGGACACATCAGCCAAATATGTTGGTCACTCGGCCTTTGATGATACCTATATCTACTAGTGAAACAGCGTCTCAGCTGGCTGTAGCTGAATGTCGTTACCGATCTTAATGTTATAAAATGCTCTGTTTTATTTTTCTTTTCCTTTTTTTTGAACTTTTGTAGTTGTTATTACGGATAAGGAAATTTGATATTAAAATAAGATGGTTATGCGTTAAAGTTTATGTTCATTACGTAATAAGACCAGAGCACAAAAATCAGTGAACTAAAGCTATTAGACAAGATTAGCAAACGTTTAACGAGTTTAAGCCCGACATGCTTAGTATTCATTAGCGGTAATAAATAAGACTTCGACATTGTTTCAAATTTGCTCAATCAGCCACTATCCTAGCTCGTGGACACAAAATATTTATCTCGACAGTAACTTTTCTCCATATCCCAAATTCATAATATCTGTACTTTGTACTTCAAATGGTATGGTATCATAATGTAACGAGGACCAAACAGGCAATATCATTTGGTCTTCTAAAGAATTGGTAAAGTAGCAAAACCGTGTTGATAAACAAAGTTCTAAAGTGACGAAGAATCAACAACTACATTAGCCAAGATATCCGTTTCCTTTCCACGTTGACTGTGTTTGAACGGATCTGTAATCTTTGTACTCTTCTTTTTGAATTTTCTATATGGTCGAACATGTAAAATTATTTATACCTTCGGACGTTGTAGGTGTAAGCAATAAATAGATCTTTTAATTCCACAAAAAGAAATTCTCAATTGGGAAAATATCATATCATAAAATTCATATTATATGTTTCCTTTTAGGAAAATGTAAATTACCATGTTATACAAATACAACTTAGTACTAAAGACACCCCCACGTGCTGGCGTTACATGTTACACAGTCCAAAACAGCCTCGTTATAATTGTGAACTGACATCAGCTGTAACCGAAACGAACCAAATTTAAGTTAATGCATCTTTTTCAGACAATAAAATAATTTGTTTCTTCCTTTGTTTTATTTATATTTTTGGTTTGTAAAATGTTTCTTACTTCGTCTGAAAAGAACAAAATGTTTCAAACCTTTAATATAGGGATTTCACCTACTAATGTATTATTTATATGTCTAGTGTATTATATATGTCATTATGTGTATCCGTATCTACTAATTTTGAATTATTCAAGCACATAGGTTTTCTTGAAATACTAATTCTTATAGACTGATTTTTAAAATAACAAAAATGCTGGTTCACGCGAGACATCGTAACGACTAAAATAAGTTTTAATTAAATCTCTCTTTCTCTCTCTCTTCCTCTTCTATTTCATTCGCTCTCCGTCTTTTTCTCTGCTTCAGTTTCTCTTCCTAACAAGCAAAACAAAACGGATCGAATCAATTTTTTTTTTTTTTTTTTTGAAATTAAAAGGAAAAAGGAATGATTTTGCGATCTTTCACCTAACCAATTGATTCTCTTACCTTTTGTCGCTCAACACCCATTATCATCGCATTGCATCTGGGTTTCGAATAGAAAAAGGGGGTTCTTTCGTTCGTTTCACAGACAGACTCCAAATGGCGACGAACATTGGGATGATGGACAGTGCTTACTTTGTTGGAAGAAACGAGATTCTCGGTTGGATCAATGACCGTCTTCATCTCAACCTCTCTCGTATCGAAGAGGTAATATTTGTTAATTTCGGATTCTTTTGTTTCCTGCATGTGGGAGATTTTGTTCACTATGTGCATTGTCATGGAATTGATTGAAAAAGGACTTGCCTTTCGCTTTGGAAAGGTTTTGTTTTGATAATGTCGGTGGCCTAAAAGGATTGATTTTGAGTAGTGTAGTGTTGATCTGGTGCAATTTGTTGGATAGATTTGGGGAAGTCTGACTATTTCAAGATTTGGGGTTTGATTTGTTCTCGCTTCATGATCCAATAGATTTGTCGGTGTGTTGCTCTCAGTCAAATATTTAAAAATGAGCTGAGAATGAGCTATTGCAGGTTTTGATATCTTAAATCATTTCATTTCTTGGATGTATCTGAAAATGGGTTAGGTGTTTTGTGCGTTTGTTTTGACTCTCTGATGGTTCCTTGTTGTGTATATTTGATGAATAATGCTTAGCTATTGGAAGCAGCTCATAGTCCAGTAGAATTGAGACTGTTCTTGATTGGTCTTGCTTGTGAGACTGTTTGTTTATCTAAGTGGCTGTTGATTGGGTTTTGCTAGGCTGCATCAGGTGCTGTGCAATGCCAAATGTTGGACATGACTTTTCCAGGAGTTGTGCCAATGCACAAGGTGCTTTTTCTAGTTTTCACATTTTTATTCACATTTCTTGCAATCGTTTCTTCTTCAGAGCAGTCTAAAATCTCCCACTTTTTTAAGGTTAATTTTGATGCAAAGAACGAGTACGAGATGATACAAAACTACAAGGTCATGCAAGAAGTCTTCACCAAACTCAAAATTACAAAGGTAACTTCTTTTTCTTCCATATCATTTTCCCTATACTTGCTTTGAATAAAGATATTGTGGCTTAGTTAGTGCCTTGTTGTACCTCAGCCACTGGAAGTGAACAGGCTTGTGAAAGGCCGACCACTAGACAAGTTGGAGTTTCGACAATGGCTGAAACGTTTCTGCGACTCCATAAATGGCGGCATTATGAACGAGTATGGACTGACTTTTGTACCTTGTCTCTCAACCTTTTCTTCTTTTTGTTAATAACTTAATGACACTCCAATGGTGTCATCATTGTATAGGAATTATAATCCAGTAGAAGGAAGATCAAGAGGCGGCAAAGAGAAGAGCGTAAAGGGAGCTAGTAAGGCCTCAAAGTCATTGCAAACTAACAATATGCATCATCATCCTCCAGTCACTACTTCCACCAAACCTACTGGTCTCAAGCAAGCAAAATCACATGCAGTTGGAGGTGGGAGCAACTCATCAGCCGAAGTGCAAGCTCTGTCTAAGGAGGTAATCCAATCATCCCTATTAACTAATCGTTTTTCACTCCCTTTTTTTTCTCTTCGTGATGATGAAAAAGAAACTTTGTTTGACAATACCAGCTTGCGGAGCTGAAGGTGTCGGTGGATCTCTTGGAGAAAGAAAGAGACTTTTACTTCTCTAAGCTCAGGGATATAGAGATACTCTGTCAGACTCCTGAGCTCGATGAACTTCCGGTAAATGTCATAGCAATTGCCTACTTTTTGTATCTCTTCGTTTGGACTCAAATCTGACAAGAATATGGATTGTTGAAACCACAATATATGAGCAGATAGTGGTAGCGGTTAAGAAGATATTATACGCAACGGATGCGAATGAATCTGCACTAGAAGAAGCTCAAGAGTGCCTAGACGAGTCTCTAGGGCTTGAGGCTGCTGAGGAAGAAGAAGGAGAAGAAGTAGAAGAAGAGGCAGAAGCAGAAGAAGAAGAAACCAAGACTTGAAGTTGTGATTTCTTACAAAAACAGGTTTCAAAGTAGAGGGGACAACGGGGGTGATGAGTGATTGAGAATGACTTTAAAAGCAGTAGCTGTCTTTTTAAAAGTCAAAATTTAGTCAATCAAGCTTTAGTGACTCAAGTTTTGTGTTTAAGCTTCCTATCGAAAATCTAACTGTAAACAAAAGCAGTTTGTCTGCCATTTATTCAACAATAGTGGGAGAAAAAAGACATATTTTCTTCAATCAAACAGGCTTCTCTTCCACCCTGTCTGATTCTTCTTCTAGCTTCATACATAACCACCTCTTTTATTGTAGGATTAAGCTAAATCCCAGAGTTTTCAAATTGAATTAATCAACCGACAGATGATAATTATTAAATCTCATTGATTTCGTTATGGACTCTTAATTAAGAAAGAAAAACATTGACCTAAAACAAAATGGTGTAGATTAAGCCATCAAGGTGGAGACGGATAGAAAACGTGTGTTGGCCGTGGCTTCTACAAAATCAACGGCTACATTCACAAGGTGGTAATTTCGTCATTTCAGCTTCTTGATTCTATCTCGCCCACGTTATCTCAAGGGTACTTCCGACTTTTCGTATCGGCCAACCCGCTAACTCCAACACGGAATCGACCCACATGAAAGAAAAAAACAGCTAGCGGCCGCAAACTCCAAAAAAAAAAAAATTAATTTACAAAACCAACATTACATGACATCTTTTTTATCTGTACTAAAACAATTTAATTCTTTTTTTTTTAAATATGTTTATATGTGTTTAAGGAGTGTTGTTTACGTCTTCTCCACGGAGAAAAAGACAAGAACTTCCGAAACTAAGATTTTTAAACTTTATTATATAAAAAATTTGGAAAACCGACGACAACAGGGACCAAAGTCGGTTCTTGCACTTTCCATTTCTGTAATAAATATTCACTTGGAGCTCAAGTTCTTTCTTGTGCTCTCGATCAATCACAAAACAGAAACTATTCAAAGCTTGAGACTTTTATCATTTGATTCAAAAATCGTGTTCTACACGGTGATTCCAATTCCATTTCCTGGTTGATTGTTTCCATTTTCTTCAATCATCCTTTACGATGGATTACTTGAGAACCGAATCACAAGCAATCTCCGATTCTGAGCAAGAAGGATCAACGATATCGGAATCTGGAAGCTGTGATTCGTACGATAAAGGAAAACGACAACGACTTTCTTTCGCCGACGAACATGGACTTATTGAATTGCTTGAAGGCGACAAAGCTTACGATCTAATCTACCGGAACTGTAAATCCGGTCTCGGCGATCAATGCGAGCTTATCTCGATTCTCAGAAACGGATTCCGCAGCGTTGGATCTCGCGCAAAGCTCAAGACTTTCCAGGTTTTTCAAGAGGCGGTGGAGATGAAACACGGCGGAGGAGGAGAAAGCAGAAGCAAAGCTAAAGTCAAATACGGTTGGTGCTCCGTCGCGAAAACAGAGCTCAAATCGATTCTTGAATACGGGTTTAGCGACCCGAGAAACGACGGATCTTATGGCCGTGGATTGTATCTCTCCCCTGATAATTCTCTTCTTCAATGGTAATAATTTTCAACCATCTCTCTAAAATTTTCTAAACTCTTTTTTTTGCTCATTGTTTTTGAAACTTTTTTGTGATTAGTTTGAAAGAGTCATCGACTCCGGAATCATCAGAAGATGGGATGAGATTCATGCTGCTTTCGAGAGTTCTACTCGGAAAATCAGAGATTGTTCCAAAAGGCTCGACTCAATCGTGTCCAAGCTCTCCGGAATTCGATACAGGTGTAGACGATTTAGCTTCTCCGAGCAAGTATATTGTTTGGACAACACATATGAACACACATGTCTTGCCTGAGTTTCTTGTCTGCATCAAAACTCCATCCAACTTTACTCGTAAGCAAAAACATTTAATTTTTCTTTGCTTTTATGTTTTGGTTCTTGAATCTTGTTATTGACATAATTTACGTTTTTTTTTTTGCAGGGAGCCCAAAGAGATTGAGATCGCCGTGGATGGCGTTTCCTGTATTGATCAAAGCATTGTCAAAGTTTCTACCTCCTTCCCAAATACTAATCATTCAAAAACACTATAAAGATCAGCAAGTAAGTGTTTGTTTCTTCTTCTTTATCTTTTTGGTTATAATATTATCACATTCTAATTGTTGCTTCATTTTGCATATAAACAGAACAAGAGAATCTCGAGGAGCGAACTGATACAACGAGTCAGAGGTATAACCGGAGACAGATTACTTGTTCATATCATCAAAGCTTTGGGACATAAAGTACAAGAGTGAAACGACTGCTTTTGGTTTTGTTTCACGGACACGCAATGGCCACGGTTGTACTTGTCTTAAATCTAAGGCATAGAGTTAGTCCGTTTTTCATTTCCCAAGATAGTGACGACAAAAATTTGTCAGTAGATTCTTTAGAGATCGATCAGATTAGTGTCTTAAACAACATATTATTAATGAAAACGTTGACAGAATACAATCTTCTTGTCTGTTTCTTTTAATCTCTCTATCCCCTTGACTAAAGCCAACGCCGTTGAAAACTTGATGTTTCAAGTTCTTAATCTAGAAAAGTACGTTATAACGGGGTCTTTATAAGGAATTAGCCAATCACTACCAACTTGAAGTCCTTATATCTCATCATCTTAGACTTAGCCAAATGCAAGTGGTATGATATATGAAACTATCCTTATTTACATTGTACACTAAAAAGCTAAGCAAAAATAAATGTGACTTTTCATTTAAACAATTTCTTTTAGCATTAACTAAGAAGAAAACAGTAAAAACAAAAAGACAACCTAAAGGTAGGAAACTGAGATCAATAACGCAATATTGTTTCCCACATTCCATCTCCCATCTCCTATATTCGCAATATCTCCCCGAGTTTCCCCGAGTTTAGTACTGGATAACAATATAAAGAGAGCTATTGTTAGTACTGGATAACAATATAAAGAAAGTTAAATGGTTACCCAAAGCAAACAGTTTCTCGTTAAAGAAAATCAGAGAGATGGATAGTTCTTTTGAAAACAAATGCAGCTGTTTAAATGAAAAATATTGTGTTCTTATTTAAAACATTGGTACATCAAACAAACTCATATTTTATTACAATATTTGGATGTAAATTACACAAAATAGACAATGGTTTAGCTCTTATGGCTTATGGCTTGGTTTTATTTTTTGGAGGATCATAATTCCATGATAGTACACGCCATGGCGGTGTATGATATTTATTTGAAAAATATATCCCATCAAGTTTAGCAACCCATACACGTAGTTGACCATACCGAGGTATAAGTCTTGCCCCCGCTTTATATACTTCAATGTCAAAAGAATACTCCTTTCTAGGTCCTTGTCTAAAAATACATGCCCATCTCGTTAAATTAGGTATCTCGTCGTGAAATTTAATGATATATGGAGTATCCTGGAAATTTAGCGAGTGCACTTGTAGATCGTCGTCTTTGGAACGGCAATGATATTCGAGAACACGACCAGGTCCAAGTTCATTTTGAATTACTACATGATTTTCTTTGCAAGCTTCATTAAACCCCAGATATGCAACAGTAACAAACAAAAGAAACAAGAGATGATTCATTTTTTGAATCTAAGATAACTATTGAAGTAATAAGAACATGTTTGTATTTATAACTTTTGTGTGTGGAAACAATTGTTTCTTTAATTACTCTATAATCTTTTTATGGCTGTGACTAAATTTAAAGAGATACCTGATCCTTTAATTACTAAATAACAATTTGATGGTTTTAGCTAAATTTAATAGAAATATAAACTAATTAGATAACTAATTCTTTAGTTACAAAACAACTTTAATGGTTTTAGCTAAATTTAATCATGAACAGAAACTAATTAGAGATATGGTCAAGATAACTTTAGCGTCGGAAAGTATGGTTAAAACAAGATAAAACAAAAGTTTCCCCGAGTTTAACAATAGCTCTCTCTTTCTCTCTTAATCTCCCTTAAAAGTTATAGTTGATCATGAAACCAAAATCCAAATCAAGCAAAAAATTTAAAATATAACAAAATTTTATTGGAAATGTAGTTTAACAATATCTCTTTCTTCTCTGAATATCACACCCTTGACTAAGTTTCAAGTTGTTATTCCCTCCTCATACTGAAACTAGCAGTAGAGGCAAACTACAAAAACTCATTTTTATTTTGATGCTACAGCAAACTAAAGAGCTCAAGGTTTTTTATTCATTAGTGGACACACGCCAAACTTCTTATGTAGATGGAGGAACTTCCCAACCTTGTGGAACCGGACCATAGTCATAGATGATCTCTCTGTGGCATGACCACACCAGCTTTATAGCCTCCGGTGTCCCTATCCCGGCTCCTCTCGGGTCCCCTGCCGGTCCAAACCAGTGATTCTGAGGAGCTCCAGTTGTTCTTCCTCTGAGTCCAGCATATGTAGTCCCATTCACCGAGTTCCCTATCACTTCCTGCACACATTTAATCACATCAATATCCAGAGAACACAGAGAAGAGATTGATTGAATGATTGGTGATGATTGTGAAAGGGCTTTGCCTGGATAAAGATGGGATCGTTTGAAACAACAGCTGCAGTTAGATGAGCGTGCATCCTCTCTAACGCATCCAACACCAGAGGAAGTTGATCTTTCTTGTATTCCGTTACAATCTGGATATCAGATATCAAAAAAACACAGAGCTAAGTATATGAATCAAGGAAACACAAACAGATCATTCAAATAGATATAAAGATTTTATATTTAACCTGAAACGGTCCAAAAATTTCTTTGGTGACGAGTTCGTAGGTCTTACTGTCCTTCAAGATTTCTTCAATGGGAACATAAACTGCAGTTGGCTCCAAAGCTCCGTAGATGGAAGGAATGGAATGGTTCTTCAATGGCTTCCCACCAAAGAGTAGCTTTGATCCTGGAATCTGAAGCAGATTCTCCGTGTGCTCCAACATTGCCTCAGTTGTGAACTTGAAACCAACAATGAAAGAAACAGTTTTTTAATGATACAGCAATCTCTCATCTTACTGTGATCAAACAGATGAAGAAGTTGTGAGACTTACCGTGAGGACAGGACCAATGGTTAAGTCTTCCAGTTTCCTTCTCTCGGCAAGCTCTTTTAATTTGGAAACTAGAGAGGTCTTTACCCAGTTCTGCTCACCAGAGTTGTTTCAAAAGAAAGAAAACAAATTAGAAACTGCAAGTAACCAAAAGGATTCAAAGGCAGTTTCATTCACCATTAAAGCCTTAGAGGTTAGGATCACACAAACCTCGTGAATAAAGAGCATAGACTGTGCAGAACACTTCTGTCCACTGCACGCGTACGCATCTTGATCACACACCCACGCAACATAATCAACCTGGCATTGGACGCCGACTCAAGCTCAAGAATAACAATCACATTTAAAAGAGAGTTATGGAAATATAAAAAGAGGAAGTGAATATAACAAGAAACCTCTTGAACATCTGGTCCCAAGATTTTCCAATCAAATCCAGCGTCTTCCAATCTGATCCGACCCTTAAGATCAAGTGCCAACTTTTCAGCTACTCTAGAGCTTCCAGTGAAGAGAGTCATCCTTGGATTCGCCTGCCAAAAATATAGCAAAACGTTGAGATAACCTCATACTTTTAGAGGTATTACAATAGACTTGTGAATCTTTTGAAGACAAACCTCTAAAAGTATCTTGTTCATAGTCTTCCCATCGGAGTTTATAAAGTCAACATCTTCAACAGGTAAACCACAGTAATGAAGCAATCGCATCATTTGCTCCATTACAATGCTCACCTATCCAAAGAGACATTTGTAACAATCATGAAAAGGAATATGATTGGTTTCTTGTGTGCCAAGATATATAAAAAAAAAAAAAAAACACACAAGAAGAATATGATTTCAAACAGATGGTACCAATACACTGAGGAAGAAGAATACCTTGCTGTCAACTTTGAGAAGAGGTTTGTTACCCATGTATAAAGCCCCCATCAACTGAAGCAGCGGAATCTCAAGTGGAAAATTGAATGGTGTAACAATCGTTACCTGCATGATCATTAGTCCATGATGTCAAAACAAAGCACAAAACAGAAATGTCACCAGTTATGCTAGCATCTAGGAAGAATGCCTTACAGGACCATAAGGCCAACGGTAACCATGACTTTGCTGCCCAAGATGATTCCCAGGTACTGCAAAAGACCGTGCCAGAAACCGCACCTAATAAAACAAGTGAAGCAGAAGCATTAAATGTTCTGGTTAGTAGACTAGTAGTCCTATATATATAGTTCTTGATACTGATAACAAGGAGCCAACATAAAAGTGTTGAAGAGAGCCATGTAAGTACCTGATCACCGCAGAAATTCTCTAAAAACTTGCGTGTGACAAAGACTTCTCCAGCAGCTTGCTGGTAACTCTTTGGAGCAACCCTTTGAATCAACCTCGTGAAGAAATCAGCCACCTGATAACAAAGTATCTCAGTATGCAAATCATTCAGGAAACTTGAGTTTTGAATCAGTAAAGAAACTGATGTGTTACCTTTGGTAAGGCGAGCATATGAGCTGCCTTTGTCGAGATATCTCCATATAAAAGGTATCTGTAGAAAACATGACCACAGGTTTAGCAAAACTCAACGAAGGAAATGAGAGTTAACATAACAAACAAGATCAGACAAGATTCATAAAGCTTCATACCTCTCTGGAGATTTGAAAGGGTTATGGAGACCATGTTTCGGGCACTGTGCTAAGCTCTCAGCAAATGGCTGCACAAACAGAACAGAGGAAAGATAAATGTTAAGACTTGGGAGTTGGGACCAATACCACGTTGCAGTACTATGGACTCGCACCTGAATTCCTGATTCCTCCACTTCAGAAACTTTGATGAAGGGCTCTCCATTCATAGGATCCAGAAGCGTGTTATAGTTCGACGATCCTATCCACTTTCCCTGCACTGTAGATAGATATAAAGGAAAGTAGTAGAGCTCAGAGATTCCATAACAGCAAGTTTAAAGGAAGAAGCTTTTACTCATTTCCATGCCTTCAACGAGCAATCAAAACTACAAAAACATACCAAAGCTCTGAACTTCAGCAGGATGAGCACCAGATATCTCCTCGGCATCTACCGTAGCAAAAGGCAAAGAATGATTCAATCTGCAAAATGGTAACACGGAGCTTCAGATATCTCCATTTCATGACCACTGGCAGCAGATGCGGAAACTCGATTATGTAACAAAACCAAATCCAAATCTCAACTTTTTAAAAACACCAACTTGCTAAAGTTTTGTCCTTTTTTATATATACTTAAATTAAATCCTTTATTTTTAAGACTGTTATTGCTCCAGTCATATCGTCGGAAAGTCGATCAGTTTAGGCAAAAACATGCAAACACAAAAGGCGAAGAACAATAATTTTATTTAAAAAAGGAAACAATCTGGCGAGATCGATAAAGATTAAAAGGAGGAAGTTTCAGAACCTGGAAGGGGTGAAAGAAGCAAGGGAGGTCGAGGATTTGTCAAAGAGAGACTTAGCTCTCAGTCCTCTGCTCGCCAAAACTCTGTACATTGCGTAAGATCCAGAAGAGACGGAGAAAAATGAAATCGGATGGAAGATGGTGGAGGAGGACGATTCGAGATTGGACAAAGAAACTGAAGTGTGATTTGTTTTGGCTTATAGAAGGAGTCATCGTTGCCCCTGATTGATTGATTGACATTGAATACATATATTTTGATATTTAGAGATAGTTTCCTTTTATTTTAAGATTATTTACCGTCTAACGCCATAGTTTTTAATTGCTATTTATAAACCTTCATATTACTCATGAGAAAGAAGAAGCATATTCTCTATTCAAAATCTCCTCTAATTAATTCGGATTAAGAATTACACAGGGAAATGCAGACACATACACGTGGAACTATCATCTACAGTATAGTGATTTTTGACATGAAATACAGGGATTAACAAGGAAGTTTATAAGCTAAACAGATTTTGATTTAAATAAATTAAAAAATGTGTAATCCATTAAATTTTAATTGGTAGTGTATTAAAATGGGGATAGCTTGCTGAGTCACGGTCCGCTTGGAACTTGACGTATTTGTTTGTCTTTACGCTAAAAGATTAGTAAATTCCTCAAAAATATTTTAAAATAATAAAATCTTTTTTTTTTGCCATCTTTGGAAGAAAATAATTTTAAATCTTTCTCTGTATTTCACATTTCCTTCTCCTTTCCATTTTTTTTGTGTGTGTGTAGATTCTCTTGTTTGGTGAAGAGAATAAATATCTTCTTTGATTTTCTCTCTAAATTACTTTTGCTATTCTCCACTCAATAGTTTCATCATCTCTTTTTTTCTCTCCGCAACCCTACGGACTTGTTCGTCGATCGAAAGGTTGAATTTTGAAAAACCCTAGCTCCTCCTGGTCACCTGCTGAATTATTCTTCATCGCATCTTCGAATTTCAGGTTAGTCGAGCTTTCTTCGTTTAATTTTTTGATTTCGGAGTTGTAACTTTATATCTCTTCTTTCAATTCCATCCATGGATTGAGTATTCGACTCCTCAATCGTGATTTTTAGATTCTGATCCTCATGCTCGTTGAAATTTTGTGTCTTGCTTATTCCGATTTTAGGTTAAAATTTCACTGAACCACTTTATGTCTACTAATTCGTTAGAAAACATTGATATTGGCTTTCTCTGTCCCTGAATCAAACAAAAACCTCAGGCTTTCTTGTTTAGATGAATCTGATTTCTTTAGAAGTTTGGTGTCTCTTGTTTCTTTGATTTAAAGCTTTGAGCTTTGTGGTGTTGAAGCTTCAGAGAAACAAGAGATTGAGAAAAGGTAGAATTTTGATATGTAGATTTTGGCATCTGCTTCTACTTCTTTTGGGATTCAATAAAGTTAAAATTTTGATCATAAAAGAATGCTTTACAGCGTCTTGCTTCATTCATGTGAAATGTTATTACTTCGTATCATACTTGTGAGAAGAATCATAAGAGTTTTAACTTCGATGCAGTCTGTGAATTTCCAACGAGAATGGCAACTCCTGCAAGAAAGAGACTAATGTGGGACTTCAAGAGACTGCAGAAAGACCCACCCGTTGGGATAAGTGGAGCTCCACAAGATTACAATATCATGCATTGGAATGCTCTCATCTTTGGGTACGAATCTTGAACCATTTTTGTGTATGTTTCTGTGTTTTTGTTTGTCTTGGCTGCGTAAACTAAATTTCACTGTCTTTTCCTTTGCAGACCTGACGACAGTCCATGGGATGGAGGTAAGATCTTTCTATACTTATTTTAGCTTATGAGTTCAAAACTAATAGCTAAACTAAACCCAAATTTGTAACTTGTCAGGTACTTTCAAGTTGACTATTCAGTTCACCGAGGACTATCCAAACAAACTTCCAGTAGTCCGGTTTGTTTCAAGGATGTTTCATCCAAACAGTAAGCTCAACAATCATTCAATGGACAACATAGTCAAAGACCTTTACACGAGTAGTTTCGGGTTTGATATTTGAAGTTTTGATGCAGTTTACGCTGATGGAAGCATTTGCTTGGATATCTTACAAAACCAATGGAGCCCAATATACGACGTTGCTGCAATTCTCACGTCGATACAGGTTTTGTTTTGACTTCTGAATCTTTTTGCATTGTAGGGTTATGCTATGCTATGCACAAACTAACTCCAAGACTTTCATTTTGTTTTGGTGTTTGTGCAATACAGTCTCTGCTTTGTGACCCAAACCCTAATTCGCCAGCAAACTCGGAGGCTGCAAGGTTGTTCAGTGAGAACAAGCGAGAGTATAACAGGAAAGTAATGGAGGTCGTGGAGCAGAGCTATGTATAATATGATTCAATATGTATTTTACTTGTGAGTAGTTGGAGCTTGAATAGTAATAATCTTTGTAAGACTTTTATAAATTCCGGATTCTAATTTTTTTTTTTATCATAAGAGCTTTGGGACATAAAGACATAAAGTACAAGAGTGAAATGGAAACTCCATTGCAGAGACCACTTTGGGTTTTGTTTCTCGGACTCAATCGCCGTGGTTGTACTTGTCCTATAAGGAATTAGCAATCTCTAGCAATTTGAAGTCCTTATTTCTCATCATGTTATCCAAATGTAAATTGTATGATTACATTGTTCAACAATCTTTTAGCTTTGAGTAAGAGAAAAACAATAAGAATAATGAAAATGTGATCAGTAACGCAAAATTGTTTCCCACATTTCCATGTCGACTAGTAAACATTTTTTGGTTAGAAAAATAGTTTTTTTGAAAGCTTGTTCACTTGTATAATTCAAAGATATTGTGCTAATATTTAAAATATTGATATAGACATACATACATATAAAAAAAATATATATATATATATTTAATTAATTATATATATATATATTGTTAATTACAATATAAAAATATTTTGTTGTCTATTATAAAAATTAGATGGTTAAGTTCTTATTTATGGCTTAGTTGACTATTTACGTTTTTCCATGATAGTACACGCTATGGAAGTTTATCAAGTTTATTTGTAAAGTATATCCCATCAAGTTTAGCAACCCATATACGTAATTGACCACATCGAATCAATTGTGCAGCTCTGTATACTTCAATGTCATAATAAAACTCCATGGTAGGTCCTTGTCTATAAAGACATGTCCAAACTGTTTGATAAAGTATACTGAAATTTAGTGACAAAAGGAGTAGCATTGAAATTTAACTCTCGTGTGCCTAGATCGTTGTCTTTGGAACGACAATAATATTTGAGAGTATGGCCAGGAGCAAGTTGATTTTGAATTACTATTTGATTTTCTTCGCAAGCTTCATTAAACCCAAAATAAGTAGTAACTAACATAAAAAATATGAGATGATTCATTTTCTGGATCTAAGATATAGATATTTGAGTAATAATAACATTAACATGTAGTATTTATATATATATATATATATATATATATATATTTTCTTCTGTGGAAGACAATTCCTTTAATTGTTAATTATTTTTTAAAAGATTTTAGCTAACTTTAATCATAAATATAAACTATTTAGATATTTGATCCTTCAATTACTAAATCATCTTTTATGGGTTTAGCTAAATTTAAACATAAATGTAAAATAATTAGATCCTTTAATTGCTAAATAATACTTTTATGGTTTTACCTTAAATTTAACATATATATAAACTAATTAGAGATATGATCCTTTGGTTTTACCTTAAATTTAACATAAATATAAACTAATTAGAGATATGATCCTTTAATTACTAAATAGTACTTCCTCCGTTTCAAATTAGTTGTCGTTTTGGCAAAATGTATCTGTAAATATTTGGATGTATCTGGACGTGTTTTGCATTACAGATACGTCCAAATATTTGCAGATACATTTTGCCAAAACGACAACTAATTTGAAACGGAGGAAGTATTATTTTGTGGTTTTGGCTAAATTTAAACATCAATATAAATTAATTAGATATTTGGTCCCAACAAACTTTTAGTGTTGAAAAGTAAGGTTGGCCAATATGATCAAACCAAATGAATTAGTCTTAAAAATTATAGTTGATCATAAAACCCAAACCAAACAAAAGTTTAAGACATAACAAAATTCTTGGAAATGTATTGTAAATGTATTGTTTTGTGAAGATGGTTTAAAAGTTTGGTGTCTCTTGTTTCTTTGATTTAAACCTTTGGGCTTTGTGGTGTCGAAGCTTCAGGTCTTTATTTTAAAATATGATAGATAATTGAAATGTCGATCTTGGTCTCTGCTTCTACTTCTTTTGGGATTCAATAAACTTGAAATTTTTATCAGAAAATAATGTTTAGTTAAACCAATATTAGAAACTATCTTTATTTTACATTGTAAACCAAATGTAAGTAGTATGATGTATGGAACTATATCATTTGTAAACTAAATATAAGCAAGAATAATTGTGATTATTCATTTTTCAACAATTTTTTTGCTTTGACTAAGATAAAAGCAGTAAAAATAAAAATAATTAGACAACAAACATGAAAATGAGATCAATAACGTAATATTGTTTCCCACATTCCATCTTTCATCTCCTAAATTCGCTATATCTCTAAGACTCTAACCATTTTAAAGGCTATATAGCATCTTTTTATTGGTACATAAACTAATGGATAAATATAATGAAAGTTAAATGGTTAACGAAAATAAACACTTGCTGTAAATGCTACATAGAGGTGTAAACGTTTTGTATGAAAACAAATGTAGTTTGCATATATCAAAGATAGTGTGTAATTATTTTTAACAGTGAATATTGATACACACATACATATAAATCAGATAAACTCATATTTTATTACTTTATTTTGCTATATATCATAAAAGTTAATTATACAATGGTTTAGCTATGATAGTTTGGTTCATACATATTTAATATTTATTAGTATTTTTTAAGAAAAATGAATTATCCTTTATTCCATAACAGTACACGCCATGGAAGTTTATCTAATTTATTTGAAAAATATATCCCATCAATTTTAGCAACCCATATACGTATTCGACCACATCAAGGAATAAGTTGTTCCGCTGCCCTATATACTTCAATGTCATAAGAATACTCCATGTTAGGTCCTTGTCTAAAAAGGCATGCCCATATTGTTATATTGGGTATCTCATCATGAAATCTAATGATAAATGGAGTAACATTAAAGTTCATTGTACGTATTTGTAGGTCGTCATCTTTGGAACGACAATAATATTGTAGAATACGACCCGGTTCAAGTTGATTTTGAATTACTACTTGATTTTTGTTGCAAGCATCATTAACCCCAAAATATATTATATTAACTATCATAAAAAACATGAAATGATTCATTTTTCTGGATATAAGATAAGTATTCGAGTAATAAAAGAAACACTATATAGTATTTATATTTTTATTTTGTGTGGAAGACAGTTCCTTTTATTACTAAATAATCTTTTATGGTTTTAGCTAACTTTAAATATATAAATAGAAACTAGTTAAATATTGATCTTTTAATTACTGATTTATCTTAAACTGTTTTAGCTAAACTTATACATAAATATAAAACAACTAGATATTTGATCCTGTAATTATTAATTCTATTGTATGGTTTTAGATAAATAGTAACATAGATATATACTAATAGTATATATATGATCTTTTAATTTCTAAATAATATTTTATTGGGTGTAGTTTTGAAATATGGTACCTAAAAGTGGTATTTCTCAAAATTTCTCTGACTATAAACTAATAAAGATTCTGGTAAAAAAGAATATAGTGTCGAAAACTACATTTGGCCATTATGATCAATCCAAATGAGCTACAGTTGATTATAAAACTCAAACCAAACCAAACAAAAAGTTTAACATATAACAAAAGTCTTGGAAATGTATTGTTATTCGAAGATTCAGTTTAGAAGTTTGGTGTCTCCTGTTTCTTTGACTTGAACCTTTGGGCTTTGTGGTGTCGAAGCTTTCAGGTCTTCGTTGAAAAATATGGCAGACAACTGAAACTAGATCTTGGCGTTTGTGCAATAAAAGTCTCTGCTTTGTGACCCAAACCCGAAATCCCCAGCAAACTCGAAGGCTGCAAGGTTGTTCAGTGATGATAATTGAGAGTAGAACACGAAAGTAATGGAGGTCGTGGAACAGAGCTATGTATAATATGATTCAATATGTATTTGACATTTTGACTAATCAATAGTTGAAGCTTGAATAGTATGATCTTCCATAAATATGTTTGATAAATCATATTTGACCAGATAAACAGTAGAAGAAAGACAAATAAAACGAAGAAACATGAAAATAAAACATAAACACAATTACAAAGCAAGCAGATAAAGTATTTGTTCGTCTTCTTTTTCATCAAACCAAACTTTTTAAACAGACTTGCAAACGCTTTTCAACTATGTACCTAATAAAGAAAAAAAGAAAAACTCATTCAAACCAAAAGAAAAAAAAAGAGTTGATTGAGATGTGAAGAAACGTCTTCTCTGTTTCTTCATTCAGACCTGAACTTCGTCTCCTGCACCAGCAACAACAACCTGCAACAAGCAAACGAGTTTTAGTCTCTCAGCTACAAGAAGATTTCGATCCTATGTGAACCAAAGAAGTTCACTCACAGAGTTTTCTTTGTTCTCCATCTTCTTCAATTGCTTCACTGATTTAACTTCACCTACACGGTACAACACTAAACACCATCAGCCACACATGGTACACAAGCTTTTCAAAGACATTGTATGATTTCATTTCTTTGCTTTACCTTCTTTGGCAGCAGGTTTCTTGGTTGACTTCTTCGTCTCTTCTTGAATTCTCTTAGTCCTTGGTTTAGTGATCCTTTCATCCTTCTTCTGAGACTTGTTTTCTGGAACAGTTTTTGGATTTGCAGAGCTGGCTGCAACTGATTTCTTCGTCCTCGCAGGCTGATTCTTCTTAGAGACTGTCTCCTTCTTGTTTGCAAGCTTTTTCTCTGAAGGTTGAACAACCGCCACATCTTCTGATTCTTGATTCACACTGATCTCATCCAAGGACTTTCTAGCTCCTCCCTGTGGAGCAGTCTCCAAGACCTCTTCTTCCTTGGCTGATTCTGTAACAGCCGAATCTTGCAAAGCATCCTCTTTCATGATCTCTGATGGGATGGTCGAATCTCCAGGAGTAGATTCGTTATCATTGTTCAGGGACACAGTTGCTTCCTCAGCTACAACAGAACTGGTCTCAGTCTCAGAGATCTGAATCTGCTTCGATTCTTCAGAGATATTGTACAGCTCAGACAGCTCCTTCATAGCATCATCAAGCCCATCCAAGTTATTGCGACGAGCGTATGATTTCAACTCTTTCTTCATCTGATCAATCGGCTAGATTCCAAAAACACACAAAGACAGTAAGATACTAAAACAAACAATCATTTCTAATTCAAATCAAATCCTTTCATGGAACTAGCATTTTTTAAATTTACCTCACACCCTGCATGAAGAGCAAGCTTGAAGAAACCGAGAGAGATCGAATGTTTCCCAACTGATTCAGCTAGCTTGATATGAGTCAGCCAATAAGCAGAGGAAGACAAATCTTCAGCTTTTCTCCGAGTCGCTGATCTCAGCACGCTAGAGAAAGGTGTTGTCTCGTTCAAGCTCCTAGCAACAATGCCTGATCTCTTGACCTTGCTCTCCGAGACGGAAGTGACGCTGCTGGAGACTGACTTAACAGATGAATTGCTTGAGTACTTGTTTGGAATCGACAGTCTTCTTGGTGGCTTGCTGCGATCAACACTGCTCTTCTTAGCAGATAGATCAAGAACTGTAGTGCTCTGACTCACAGCAGACGCAACTCGTCCCCTGAGATTCCAACCACACAAAACATATATATAATTCAGAAATCAAAACACAGATGTTTTCTACAAATCTATAGCCAAATTCTGTGAAAATCTATAAAATTTCTAATTCAGACTTAATAAAAGACGAAATGGTAAGCAGCGTATTATCGATGCCAGATCTAGAGTTTTGTTATTGTATCGGAGGAATTTGAAAGGTAATTCTGGTGATGGAAATCGAGAATCGAGAGTTGTGTAGAGTTGTACCTTCTTGGTACTGAAGAAGCTGAGAAATCTGGAACAGGAGGCTTCCCTCCATTCGATCTAAGAGCCGATCTTAGAGGATACCTGAGTTTCGAGTTGATTGAGTTTCCTGTTTTGGATATTTTCAGTGAGATCGAATTAGAAACAGAAAAAAAATTACGAGAAAACTGAAACGGAAAGTGACAATCGGAGTCGGAGAGAAGGAATTGGAGATTCGAATCGATGATTTACCAGAAGCAGCAGAGCTCACGCTTTTCTCCATCGATTTCTCCATTGATAGACCTCTGGAGTGGGAAAGATAAACTGAAGATTTCAATTTGAAAATATGTGAGAGCGGAGAAATCTGACTTATAATCAAAACAAAGCTCTCTAATTTTTTATTTCTCTACAGAGAAGACACGCGTATGATCCCTATACTATACAATATTATCTATTATAGCCCAATTATTTTAAAGTTTCCAATTTTGTCCAATATTCGACCCTGTCCATCTATCTCATAGATATGATTCATTAGCGTTTGATTAGTATCAAATTGTTCGACAAAAAAAAAAAATCTAATTTAATTATCAGTAGGCATACATTCAACTGTTTCTAGTCTTTAAAAAATGGAGCATTAAGCACAAATCAGTACTTTGGGTCTAGAAAAGAAGATATCTAAAGTAAAAGGGTCTCATTTTGAATAGTCCTCAGAATCTAACGCGTAAGTCGTAACCTAAAGTTTCTGTTGCAGTTTGCCTTGAGAGCGGGAAATTAGTTAAATTCTCTTTGAGTTCTGGGAGAGAGGATGAGGGAGAATCACTACAAGCCGTCCGACTTGGTAGATTTCGAATCTGAGGGCCCACATTTTCCCAGACACTCCGCTGTGAGTGGGGTATTAATTTTCGAAAATTCAAATTCAAACAACGCGCCGTCAGATAGACATAAACCGTTTGTTTCTACGGTTAAGATTGGAGGGCTTTTAACTCGACCCATTAATTCTAAAACAATGGGCTTCGTTTGGGCTAGGCGACTATCATACTTGTGCAATTACAGTTATGATCATCAATTCTTCGTCATCATCATCAACATCCGCGAGTAATTCTATCTCCTTCAAGCATACACATATAAAATCACGTTTGAAGACCATCAATCCCATGATTTAGAAGAAGAACAATTGAGATCAAAATCCATTATCTTCATGTATCGATCAATGTTAGATTACGTACTAAGGTTGGGTGGGTGAGAAGACTACCATAAGATTGCGTAGCTCTATTGAACGATTCCTACAATTGCCTTCTTCCGTTTTAGAAAAGACATATGTACTATCCCAGTTGGCTAGTTATTCTCATTGTATATGTAAGCGACACAAAACATATCTTAGTGACTTAGTGGATGTCATGTTCTTGTTTTTTTTATCTAATCGAAACTGTCGTCCCATTTCGACTTTATCTCTCACTAGAAACAATATACTTATTTGTTTTCACTTACTAAAGAACTTTTCGTATAAATTAATCAGAACTTTACCTAAAAAGAATAGATTTTTTTCTCGCTTTCTGAGTATGCAACACGCCTTGACTGTATATCACCGGCAATTATCATATGGTGTACAATTATCATTAGGACCGTTTTATCTAACAAAAACTTGAATTAGCTCTTAATTCTGGCACATTATTCCCTCGAGAATCTATTAGCTTCACGGGCACCTTTTTTGTCACTGGAAACGATTTATGGCGTGATAAACCATTATGATCATCAGCTTTTTAGTCTTTAGAATATTAATTATCAAAAGTAAACCAAGAAAAGTCAGAAAAGTTACAATCAACGTTACCAATTCCGTTTGCTCAATTATTTTAGTTAGATTTAATAGTTTATCTAAAAAAATAATCCAACTGATAAGCTTTTCCGGTTTGGTTCAACTTGATTTGGATCGGTTTTGTTTAATAATCAAAACCTTTTTGGACTGGATCAAAGACTCAATATCTCGAGCTCTTTTGCTCGGAGCCGCTTCTTCTTCTTCCTCTCCGATTTCTTTCAAAGAACTCTTTATTTTTTGGCCATGGGTGAAAAGAATAAGCAGAAGAAATGGTTCTCCTTCCACCAAAGATCCGCTTCCGTCACCGCTACAACAGTACCTCAGCACAAACACGACGAGACTCCGCCGGAGTTTCTTTGTCCCATCACCGGATTCCTCATGTCGGATCCGGTTGTCGTCCCATCTGGTCAAACCTTCGAGCGTCTCTCCGTCCAGGTCTGTCGCAACTTAGGTTATGTACCGGATCTCCTCGACGGGGCCCGACCCGATTTCTCCACCGTCATCCCTAACCTCGCCATGAAATCCACCATTTTCAGCTGGTGCGACCGGAAAAAAGTCGACCACCCTCGCCCTCCTGACTCCGCCTACGTCGAAGGCGTGATTCGTGCCCGGATGGATAAGGATCCGGCTCCGAATCCGGGTCCGGGTCAGGAATCTCCGGATACCAAGGCTCCAGAGCCTGAAATTCTCCCTCCTGTGGCTGAGGATTCGCCTTCCGATTACGATGCTGTAATGGAGGCGATTCGAGCTCGATCCAAGAGCTCAATGTCGCCGACTACATCACTTGAGTCTGTTACGATTGGGCAGAGTCCATTTCACCCTGCCCGAGCCGTGAGTATGTTCTCTTCGTCTTCTACTTCGTCCTCCGGAGTTTACGCCGGAGCTGATAGTCCATTTCGGAACGCTATCTCTTTCTCTTCCTCCGACCACTCCTCGACTCCGATGTCTCCGGAAGAGGAAGAGATCTACAACAAATTGAGAGGCGTTGACATTTTCGACCACGAACAAGGCCTGATTCTGCTTAGGAAGATGACGAGATCCGGCGAAGACCTCCGGATTTCGCTCTGCACCGACCGGATTCTCTCCTTCCTCCGAACATTTCTCGTTTCGCGGTACAATCTCGTGCAGACGAACGCCGCCGCTTCGTTGGTTAACCTCTCGCTGGAGAAACAGAACAAAGTGAAGATCGTGCGGTCAGGATTCGTTCCCCTTTTGATCGACGTGTTGAAATCGGGAACGACGGAGGCGCAGGAACACGTCGCCGGCGCGTTGTTTAGTTTGGCGCTAGAAGACGAGAACAAAATGGTGATTGGGGTTCTCGGCGCGGTGGAGCCGCTCCTCCACGCACTCCGTTCATCGGAAAGCGAACGAGCGCGCCAAGACGCAGCGCTTGCGCTCTATCACCTATCGCTGATTCCGAGCAACAGGACGAGGCTGGTCAGAGCAGGTGCGGTACCGACTCTGCTTTCGATGGTTAGATCGGTTGAATCGTCGAGCCGGATATTGTTAGTACTCTGCAACCTCGCGGCTTGTCCAGACGGGAAAGGGGCGATGCTAGACGGAAATGCGGTGGCGATTCTGGTAGGGAAGCTTAGAGAAGGTGGTGATGATTCTGAGGCGGCGCGTGAGAATTGCGTGGCGGTTTTGTTTGCGCTCTGTCAAGGAAATCTGAGGTTTAGGGGGTTGGCGAGTGAGGCAGGAGCTGAGGAAGTGTTGAAGGAAGTGGAAGAAAATGGGAATGGACGGGTGAAGGAGAAGGCGGCGAAGATTCTGCTGGCGATTGGAGGAGGAGGAGGTGGAGGAGAGAGTGAGTTTGGGGAAAACGCGGAGGCGCGTGAGTGGAATCGTATGCTTGAGGCGACTGGCTTAAGTCGGACTCAGTTTCAAGGAGGGCAAAAGGGGGGTTTCGCTTATTCCTCCCAATTCTAGCTAAATTTTATCTTTTTCTTTTTATCTTCCATCTTTTCCTTTACCCGTTTTGGTAAAACGTTTTTTCTTTTTGCTTTTGTTTTTTGTTTGATATAAATGTTTGTAAATTATTAATTTTGAGTGTATTGTAATATGTGGTTATTGTCTGTTTTTTTTCGTCTAATTAAATGACAAGTGAAATGTACATTGGTTTGTAAAGAGATGTCTAATATTTTTGCAGCTTTGTTTACTATCTGCTCTACTTTTTGGGTGCAAGTGTCATTTATCTAGTTTCGCTTGATTTCTTGTTTGATATAAATAAATTATTAATTTTGAGTGGATTATGATTTGTGATTTTTCGAATTTTATATCACATATTGCAAAATGAATTGTTCACTTTGACATAACACATTACGTCATCACACAATCAGACTTCAGGAAGACAAGAAACGTGCGTGTGATGGTGAAATAAGGAAAAGAGAAAGTAATTTATCTCAAGTGGGAGTTTAGCTTTTGGTCAAAGTCAAACAGTTCGTGTGAAGATGTCAGATGCCAACATACAGAGACTCTGAATTATTCTTCGAGAAACATTCCGTGTGTTACCATGAGATCCAATAACTGATTTAACTAACCAATCCTGCCTGCTTTTATTGCCAAATTAAATACAGACAAGAGGGAAGGCCGAGTATTGAAAACGAAGTACATATATAGTTGAATGTCTTATGTTTCTTCAAGAAATAATATAAAGTTTGTAACTAAAATTATTAGGTCGGATTTTATTTGATCTTCGGTCTCCCAACTAAGCACTTTTCCATATTCCTGCCCAGCCCAAGAAAATGTTATCGTGGGCTATAAATTCGTGAAGTCTTTCTACGAAGAGTTCACAAATGCAAAATGTACAGTGTACTGGTTCAGGAGAACCAACAAATCGTACCAATTATGTTAGATTATCGACATAAAAACTAAGTTCTCCCTACGTTACAAACAGATATGATTCAAAAACTGAAAAACATTCTCTGTTACTTGGCATAATGATATGATCAAACATTAACATGTCTTTTGTTTACTCCACTTTCAAAGACAAAATCATTTTTTTTTTTTTTTTTGCTAAATCAAAGACAAAATCATAAGACAAGACCTTATGGCTGGGGCATAAGTTAATGTTATCCGTGAGAGCTTCTTTTCTGACTTATATAGCTAATGGATTCATATACATGTGACAATAAGAACAAAGATGGAATAATGGAATTTTCCACAGGATGTGTGTATGGATGATTGCAGTTTTCCGCATGCTTGATGATTTGTTTGTCAATTGGTCCAGTCCTAATAATTTATCATTTTATAAAGAAAATGACAAATTGTAAACCAATCAAATTTACGTTAAAATTTTAATTCAGTCCGTTTGATTCCATGAGGAAGACGTTATAAACTTTGCACTTAATTCGAGGGTTAAGGTTAAAAGTGTGTGACCAGATATAAAGGTCAAAACTTTATCTCATCATCTGAAAGAAAATTAAAATTAAAAAAATTGGGGGTTCCTCGTCACTGACGCGGTTTCAGTGGAGCCCACACAACAAGACACTGAGGAATTGAGAAAGCTTCACAACACCAATTCTTGCCCGTGTCTCTATCTGATTACCACAACGAATTGCATAATCTCAAAGACAAAGAGCTTTTTCTGAAGAGCTTGGTGGGGAAGAGAAAGATAATTCCAAGATACGGGTCTTGTTTGAAGATTATCAGATTTACGAATTACGATAAATCCGTTACTCTCTTTTGGTATATATATATACATCCTTCCCGGAAATTTCGGCACTAATAAACCAAAACAGACACACACACACACACACAAAATTTGCTGTAAATGGTTAAAATCCTCTGTGAATTGAATTCGGTCGCTGCATCTTCGTGGGTATCTGAGAGATGTCGCAGAAGAGGGAATTTGAAGAAGGGAAAGCTCGAAGCTCACCGGAGGATAAACGTAGAAGATTCAAAAGGTTTAATTTTGTTTGAGGTTCTTTTGGTTTATCATGTTGCAGGCTCGAAATCAGTAACCATATGTGTTAGTTTCAATCGATTGGATATGAATTAGAGTCTAAAAAGTTGTGATCTTTATGGAAAAAGCATTCATTTTTTTTTGTAAAGTTCGAATTTTTAGATTGATTTAACCAAGCTATTGACTTTTGAAATCCAAAATTCAGTGTGGTTCAGGAGGTGATGAGATTGCAAACTGTCAAACATTTTCTCGAACCCGTTCTCGAGCCGTTGATTCGTAAAGTGGTGAAAGAAGAAGTTGAATTGGCTCTTGGAAAGCATCTATCAGGCATCAAATGGTAAAAACCTGTTTTTTTTACAAAATCAAATATTAGCTCTTTTAGACTGTTCTGTTGTTATAAACAGTTTTTCTTGTCATGTTTCAGGATTTGTGAGAAAGAGATTCATCCTTTGGAAACAAGGAACCTAGAGCTAAAGTTCTTGAACAATCTATCACTTCCTGTGTTTACATCAGCTCGGATAGAAGGAGACGAAGGCCAAGCTATACGTGTTGGATTGGTCGATCCTGCAACTGGCCAAATCGTCTCCTCCGGTCCAGCTTCATCTGCGAAGCTTGAAGTCTTTGTCGTTGAAGGTGATTTTGATAACTGGACAGCTGAGGATATCAGGAATAACATTGTAAGAGAGAGACAAGGAAAGAAACCTCTCCTTAGTGGGAATGTATTTGCGGTTCTTGATAATGGCATCGGTGCTATGGATGAAATTTCATTTACAGATAACTCTAGCTGGACTAGGAGCAGGAAGTTCAGGCTTGCGGTAAGAATGGTGGATCAGGTTGAGTTCGTCAAAGTCAGAGAGGCAGTCACAGAGTCCTTTGTTGTTAGAGATCACCGTGGAGAGTGTAAGTATTTGCTTCTTAGTTAGTTTATTCTCTCACACTGTGTGTCTATTAATTCACAAGTCATTCTTTTATTGTAGTGTACAGGAAGCATCATCCTCCTTCTCTATTTGATGAAGTATGGAGATTGGAGAAGATAGGGAAAGATGGAGCATTTCACAAACGACTGAATTGCTCAAGCATAAACACTGTCAAGGATTTTCTAACATATTTCCATGTGAACTCTTCAAAACTCCGGCAAGTAAGTTTCATCTCCTTGAGACAAACACAGTTTTAAGGTTGTCTATTATACATTAATGATGATTGAGTTGTTCTTGCAGATTCTTGGTACGGGTATGTCTTCAAAGATGTGGGAGATTACATTGGACCATGCTCGGTCATGTGTTTTGGATAATAGCGTCCACGTGTACCAACCTCAGAAGAAAACTGCTGTTGTCTTCAATGTCATAGCTCAAGTTCTTGGACTGCTGGTGGATTTTCAGTATGTTCCTGCTGAGAAGTTATCTGAGATTGAAAAGGCAACGATCCTCCTCTCTGACTTGTTTTCTCTCTTCTGTATACACTGTTCTTGTCTTCATGAATTTTTTTGATTGTTTCTTCTGATTCAGGCTCAAGCAGAGGCGATGGTGATTGCTGCACTGAGTCACCCAAATGAAGTAATCTCGTATGATGATAAGTCTTCCATGATGAGGAACTTTCTCAACGTCCCACCTTCACAAACCAGTGCTGGGATTGATTATTCCGGTATGAGTTTGACTAGTATGGATGGTTATGGTTTCGTGGGGACTCTTCACAACGCAGCAGAAAGTAGTGGCAAGTACAGTGATGATGTTGACATGGAAGTTACTCCACAAGGCTTGTATGAAGACTTCAGTCTCTGGAACTGCTCTCAGATTCTAGGCTTGGAAGAAACACAATCTGATTTGCAGAGTGCGCTTGACGGTTTCATGTCACAGAAGAATGTTGTGATCGGTAAGGCTCACAGCAGAAGAAGATGGACAAAGCTTTTCAGTGTCTCGAAATGGCTCTCTGTTTTTAAGAGTGTTACGGTTAGGAAGAATATCTGAAGTTTGTTAGTTTCATATAAATTAAAATAAAAACAAGCCGCCCTGGACAGATTTGTATGTATATATTTACATTACTCAGGGAAAGATTGTGAATCTCAGAGTTTCTGATCATCCAGAGGCGTTTAAAAGAACTTTTCTTTCTTCTTTCTGCATTTTCTGTTTCAATCTTTTGTGTTGAACATGTGAATATGTAAGGAAATTTTCATTTTTGTTGGTCTTTATAATCTTTGTGATGAGAATTATCTAAGCACCAAATTATTGCATATTTGGAGAAGAAATGTGTTGTAGGTTCGTTACAACTACATGGTAGATGATTATAAATAAATTAATCGAATGTCCAATGTTTTAATTCATTGCTTATAAGTTCAGTTTATTTTTTAGTCATTAAATTTGTGAACACTCAAAATCCTTTTCATATTTGGTAATTAGTTTTTATGTAATGATAAAATCACCTTGCTGGAAACTCTATTTCGCGACAAGTTCAATTGTAATTTTTAAGTTCTGAATAAATTGGGCCCTCTTCCGACAAAAAAAAATCAACATGGCCTCCATCTCTTCAAAATTACGTTCATCTTTTGTGCACTTATGTTAACATATTGAATCTATTTTAAGTAAAATTCTGGAGTGAGAAACTGTATCACATCAATATGTTGCTAGTTGCTACTGTTTCATGTGTGACTCGAAGCTTGTTCTGTTTCGATCGTTTTTTCATCTAAAATCCTATTAGTTTTTTGTTTGAAAAATATTTGTCATTTTAGTCAGATTATTTTTTTTTTGAAATATTTGTCTGTTGGAAAGTAATTGTTCCTTTTAGGCAATGTTTCTCGTCATGCCTGGATCAGAATTTCGTGCCACATGTTCCTCGTGAAATCTGGCCTAAAGACAGTGTTATCCCAACGGCCGACAACCATCATCATCTCAGTAATTAACTTTCGTTATTTTTTCATTTATTGATATTTTTCTGTTTACCATGTCGTTCTTATATTGGTAATTTTTCTTTTCAAATGGTGTTTATACTTGCACTGATTATCATGGTGGCTATTTTGTACACAATCCCAACGCAAAATATCCTGCGAGAAAAGGTAAAGGTGCAGTGAAAAAGGATGAAAGATATGGGGATAAAGACAATGGATCTGGGAAGAAAGGCGAAGGATCTGGGAAGAAGAAGCGGGGAGTATATTAGAAGGGCGAGGATTATGGAAAAGGCAAAAAGTATATTCTGAAGGGTGAAAAGGCAATATTTTACTCTTTTCTCTATTATCCACGTTTTATTCTTCTTACGCATAATTAGGATTTATTATATATGTGGTTTTACGTATTGTTTTTTTGTCATTTTAAATATATATTTAAGAATTTAAACGCATCTATTGATATTTTGAAGCTAAATTTAATTTACTTAGCAGCGTGCTAGGCATATTTCGATATTACAAAGAAACTGTATGAAGCAGTAGCTTAGCAAGCTCTCTTCAGACTCTCAGTATTTTTAAACTTGTTTATATTGATATCTCAGATAAAAGAGCTTCAGCCTCTGCAAAAGAAATTCACAGATGTTAAAGCACAGTTGGAGCTCAAAACGTATGACTTGTCCTTATCTCTGAAGAGCGCTGAACAGAATGAGAATCACAAGGTTTATACCTCCACCATCTATCTATCTATCTCTTGAGCTAAATTGTCAGTTTCATATTGCTTTTTTCTTTGTACCTGAGGCACATAAAAAAAAACTTGAGGTATAGCTTGAAGATGCGAGATTCCAAATCAAAAAGAGGAACTTGCTTACAATAATTGTGCTCCACATTAGAAAATTCATCAAAGACCATGACCAAAACAGAGACGGACGACTCAAAGACTTGGAAAAAATTATCAAGACCATCAAAGCTTGGTTGCAGGCAGCTTCTAAAGAAAGATATAAAGGTATTCTAGATCTTTCAGTCGGTTGTCTATTATATACCTTAATGATGACTGAGTTGTTCTTACAGATTCTTGGTACGGGTATGTCTTCAAAGATGTGGGAGATTACATTGGACCATGCTCGATCATGTGTTTTGGATAATAGCGTCCACGTGTACCAACCTCAGAAGAAAACAGCTGTTGTCTTCAATGTCATAGCTCAAGTTCTTGGACTGCTTGTGGAGTTTCAGTATGTTCCTGCTGAGAAGTTATCTGAGATTGAAAAGGCAACGATCCTCCTCTCCGACTTGGTTTCTCTCTTCTATGTATACTGTTCTTGTCTTCATGAATTTGTTGATTGTTTCTTCTGATTCAGGCTCAAGCAGAGGCGATGGTGATTGCTGCATTGAGTCATCCAAATGAAGTAATCTCGTATGATGATGAGTCTTCCATGATGAGGAACTTTCTCAACGTCCCATCTTCACAAACCAGTGTTGGGATTGATTATTCCGGTATGAGTTTGACTAGTTGGATGGTTATGCATGGTTTTGTGGGGAATCTTCACAACGCAGCAGAAAGTAGTGGCAAGTAGAGTGATGATGTTGACATGGAAGTTACTCCACAAGGCTTGTTACTCCAAGAGTACACATTTCAATTTAAATCCCTAACTATTTTCTTATTCAAAAAATTATTCTACGTGAATAGTGTTGTTTTTGACCGTTTCTGTTTACAATCTATTTGTGTTATGGACGTTTGTGTTGGACACGGAAGCCCAATTGTTTAAATATCAACTGAAAACGAGATTTTGCTTTTCTTAGATTAAGAAAACGACGACGTTATTGGAGTAACAAGAAATATACAAATTTGACAAGTTTTTCATACCCTAGATCAGATTTTGTGAGCTCGTTCCTTGAGAAGAAAGGAAAATAAATAAATTTTATCAAAGTTTCCTACTCCTAAATGAGTAAAGAGTAGGGCATTGAGAATTACAACTAGTATTGGCTATGGGTCTGTCTCGAGCTCTGGTTTCGTCTCTTCGATGGAAGAAGAGGTCTTGGAAGGCGATGATAAGGGGAAGAAGAAAAAGAAGACGAGGAGGAGATGATTGGATCGCGCCGGAGATTCCTTGGGAGATCGAGATCGAGATCGAGATCCTGCTTAGATTGCCTGCTAAGTCGCTGATGAGGTTCAAGTGCGTCTCAAAGCTCTGGTCGTGTCTTATCCATTCCCGGTATTTTTGCAACCGTTATCTTACGGTCGCATCTCCACCTCAACCACCTAATCTATACATGAGTTTGGTGGACCAACTCGAACCTGCTAGGGTAATTGTGGGCACCCGCGAGTCTGTACTGCTATCTTTATCATCATCTTCGTCTACTGATGGTGCTGAGTATTTGTCCCCAGATTTGATCTTGGCACAGTTGGGAGGACTCCACATGGTTGTTATTCGCGGCTTGATTTTTTACAGTGTTCCTACAGAACCGTGTAGCATCTATAATCCCACTACCGGTCAGTTCATAACCTTAGCCGCCATCAATCCTAAAATCTCTGCCCCAAAAGGTTTTTCTAAACACTACTCTTTCGGGTACGATCCAGTTCTTGATCAGTATAAAGTGGTCTGCACGTTTCTGATAGCATCAAAGAAACGTAAGAGGATAACCTCATCAGAGCATTGGGTCTACACAGTAGAAGCCGGAGGTTCTTGGAAAAGAATTGAGTTTAATGGACCAGCTCATTGTCCTGCAAGACCAGGACTATGCATCAATGGAGTTATATATTATTTGGCTTCTACTTGCATGTCCCGTGATATCGTTGTCAGTTTTGACGTTAGGTCTGAAGAGTTCAATATGACGCAAGCACCTGACGATGCGCTGCCTGCATATGGGAAGCCTGTGGGTGTGGGTTTTATAGAGTATGGTGGGAAACCAGCGATTTTGGATCATACCAATCTTGTACCAATGGGTTTGGTGGAATTGTGGGTGTTGGAAGATGGTGGAAAGTGGTCGAAGAAATCTCTGGTTTTGAAGCCTTGTCAGATGCATTTAGTTGCTAACAACATGTCATTGCTTGTACATGGTACTACTATAAACGGCGAGGTTATCTTGGCACCCATATCATTTTTTTCCCCTTATTACATTCTCTATTATGATTTGCAAAATAATGATTTGAGAAAGGTTGAAATCAGAGGAATACCGGACCACTGGTTTAGTAAGCCTGACATGAACGTCCTTATGTATCTGACACAATTGGATGAGAGTGAAAGCATCATCCACTTGGAAATTTAGACTTGTTTTTTGAGATTTCTTTCTTGCTAACTAATAAGTAATAAGATTATCATTGTCCAATTGTTTTTTAGCCTTTAATTATTTTGTACACAATGGAACTATATTTATCCTTTTTGACATCGAGATCTCATGTATTATTAAGATGTGCCAAACTGATTAGCTGTATCAGCTAATCCAATTTGGGATCGAGGTGTCTTCATGGAAAATAGATCTCATCCGAGTTTTACTTGTCCAGATTTTGTGAAGATAGAAACATAATCTGATACAGTTTAGGAAGAATCTGAGTAGAAAATTCTCTTTCTAACAATCAATAAAGCTGTAGACTGGATAACATTTCCATGTTCACTAGATAAATATGAATGGGAAATGTTTAGTGACTTTAAAATCATCCTCATAACGTCATTGAGAACACTACAAAACATTCTCTTCATGAAACTGTCACTACATTGTCTGAAAATGTTTCCTCAATTACTATGAAAAGAAAGTTGCTCTCGAAATGTCACTTGTTTCCAACTTTTCTGATCAGTTAGCAATATGAGTATGGAATTACAACTCATTATGTCTTGCTTCTCTATTTTCACGCTAGCAGGATGCTGCTATGAAATTTATGTCAAAGTTGTAATGAATAAAGAAGCCAAGGCTGCAGGAAAAAGCTCATGAGTCTTGTCTTTGTATACTTTTTCTTTTCTTTTTATACATTCTCTTATTCTTTTTTTCTTCAATCTCTCAATAATGTTTGTTTACTCACTGCTCACGGCATCTTATAAAGCAGACAAAAAGAAAAAGACATCGTCGAGGGAAACAAAACACAGGCTTTTTCTGTTTTTTGCCGTTTTGTTGGATTTCTGCTTTTATATTCCTACAATCCTACCATATTTCATTCTGCTTCGTATTCATTTAATTTGTATAAAATCTGGATTTGACACCCTTAACTTCCAACTTAACATGACTCAACAAGACAAGAACATTTCCACAACGCACGTTCTTCACAAATCACGCAAGATTAAATTAATGATTACACTAATAAGAACATGTACAAAGAGCTTTCATGCTCCGAGTTGATAACATTGGTTCACCAAATATGTAAAGAAAATGTTAAAATAATATTAGCTGAACAACCTCGGGGGTACGTACACCAAAGAATCCCATCAAACTAAGTTACTTTTGCTTGATTTGCACATATTGATGTTTGAAAGCTACATGCCATATGTCTTATTTTATCCACATTTGTACTCATGTCGTCCGATATGTTGTCCAATTCCTACATCAATCTAAGATATAGATAGGTACGCAATTTCGTAAAAGAAAAACCCTCGCATCTATTATCTCTAACCATACTATTGACTTTTACTAAACCAACATATTACATGCGTCGAGTAGAACAACACAACACGTGGATTCTCATAATACACAAACACAAGTGATTTAAACATTAAACCTTCAGTTAAAAATTAGTTGATCAGACAATAATAACCATTAAATACGCATTTGACTATCCATTAATACATCATTTGAAGCTTTTCGTTGTCGTAAAAAACAATTATTAAGGAAAACAAGGCGATCTTTAAAAAAAGAGAAGAATTTAGGAAAACAAGGCGAAAAATATTCTTATTCCACATCATCGTGTTCCCTAGCGTGATTATTTTTAGAGACACCTGACGAAACGGCACCGTCTCATGTCATCATCATCTCCATTCCCAAAACAAAAAAAAACGGTATAAAGATCACACAGAGACGCACACACAAAACAAACGGTAAAAATCCACTGTTCGCCGACTCATAAAGCTTCTACCACCGTCTACTCAATCATCTCTCAAACTACGCTAATGCCATTGCCGCCTCTTGTCCCACCAGATCCACCTCCGTCTCCGCCGCACCTCTGATACCCCAACCGTCGCCGGAGAAACCTCAAACGTTAGAAAAATGGCGAACAACCCGAAGCAAAAGATGTCTGTGTTGCTAACCAAGCTCGGAGATCGAGACACATTCACAATGGCGGCTCGTGAGCTCGATTTGATGGCTAGACAGATTGATCCTTCCTCCGGCAATAATCTACAGTCGTTTATCTCCGTCATCCTCTCCGCCGACACCGGCGATAAACCCGCGGTTCGTAAGCATTGCATACACCTGCTCGCCGTGTTATCCGTCTCTCTCCCTCCCAACACTCTGTCTCCTTTCCTCTCCAAGATCCTCGCTCGCATCACGCGCCGCCTCCGCGATCCGGACTCTTCCATCCGCTCGACCTGCGTCGCCGCCGTGTCGGCGATCTCTTCCCGGACGACGAAGCCTCCTTTCGCTTCCGCGTTCATGAAGCCGCTGGCGGACACGCTCTTCACCGAGCAGGAGGTGAACGCGCAGATCGGTGCCGCGCTGTGCCTCGCCGCGGCGATTGACGCAGCTTCGGATCCGGATCCGGCTCGGTTGGGGCAGGTGCTTCTGCCGAGGCTGGAGAAGCTGGTAAAGTGTAAAGCGTTTAAGGCGAAATCCGCGGGAGTGGTTGTGATCGGAAGTGTGATTGGTGCTGGTGGTGTGTCCAGCTCCGGCGGATTGAAAGGTCTGGTGGATTGTTTGCTTAGCTTCTTGGCTAGTGAAGATTGGGCTGCGAGGAAAGCAGCTGCTGAAGCATTGGGGAAGTTAGCTGCCATGGAGAGAAACGGTTTAGCCGAATTCAAAGCTAAGTGCTTGAAGATTTTCGAAAGCAGGAAATACGACAAGGTTTGTTTGTTTTCTTGATTTTGAAATTTTTGTTGATCTTGAGTGTATGGTTTGCTCAAAGATGATTTGTTTTAGGTGAAAGCTGTGAGAGAGGTGATGAATCAGATGATGGAGGCGTGGACACAAGTCCCAGATTTATCAGAGGAGGTGTCTCCACCCAGATCTAATGCTTCTTCTAAAGGTAATTTTTTAGATCTTAGCCAAATCAGGAAACTTTTTCACTTGTTTAGTTTACATACACTATCTTTTTTGGTTAGATTTAATTTGTTTTGTTGATTTGATTAGGTATGGGAGGAGATGATGCAAGTGATGGAAGATCTAGATTTGCATCAACACCTGCTAAATCAAGAACTCGTCTGGTTAACAGATCGACTCCACCGGGTAGCTCAATCGCCACCGCGGCTAAGAGACGGACTAATATAAAGAGCAGTGATCAGAAGAAGACAAGTTCAGTGCCAACACAGAGCAAATCAAACGTAAGGAGAAGATTGGACTGGAAAGCTGGAGGAGGAGGAGGAGCTGTTTTTCCTACTGGTGAGCCTCTTGAAGTTGAAGAGGAACAACATCACTCCCATGATGAGAACACAAAGGAAGCGATGCAGCAGAGGATAGGAAGTGTTGAGAGTTCTCTTACTTATAATATTCCACTATCCGGTGAAACTACTATGGCAACAGGACATCATGTCTTGTCTGAGAACCAGAACAGTAGTAACTGTAAAGGGCTTGAAGATATATCTCTGCTCCGTAATCAGCTTGTTCAGATTGAGCAACAGCAATCCAATCTAATGGATCTCCTTCAGGTTTGTTTCTAAAAAAGTAGCCATGATGATGGATGCATGATCTTAGTTTCTGAAACTCATTTCTGGTGTGTCTTTTTCATCAGAGATATGTCGGAAGCTCACAGAATGGAATGCGTGGTTTGGAAACACGAGTTCACGGCTTGGAACTTGCGCTGGATGAGATATCTTATGACTTGGCGGTTTCAAATGGGAGAATGAGTAACGGCTCAGGCAAAAACAGCTGTTGTCTGTTTCCTCCCGGAGGTTTCATGAGGTCCAAATTCTGGAAGAAGCCAGAGTCAAAGTCTTTAGCATCGAGACTGTCCACTTATACAAACAGGAATGCAGAAACCATTGGGACACAAGACTCGTCTAGGCAGCGGTTTAATGGAGCTGCCGGATTTATAGTCAACCCATTAGCTGAAATTCGACCAGATAATGGATCAGCAGGTAAATAAGTTGTGTCAATGTTCTTTTGTGTAGGAACTATGAAGCAGTTCAAGTGTTTACTTCCTTTATTTTTTTTTGCAGGTATGCATCACGATTGACTTACGAAGAGAAAGAGGAAAAACCTCGAAAACCACAGTGTGAATGTGGTGATTTATACTGATTACCAAGTTGTGTATATTACAATCTTAAGTTCTCAATCATTTTAGTCTTTCTTTCTCCTTGAAAATATTGTTCTACTAAAATCCTTTTAAAAAAATAGTTGAGATCGATCATAGATGTCTTGACTAAGTGTTCTTTGCTGAAAATTTCTGATATGTTGTTTTTTCTTGTCAATGTTTGCGTTATGGTGTGTGTACATACATGAGTTTCAATTTTAAATGTGATATAAATAAACACAAACGATGAATTGGAAAATCTAATATTTTGTTGTGAGTTCAAATATCAAAACAATATGAAAACATGAAAAATCCTAAAAATTGATTAAATAGCTGCGTAACTTTCATAAATCCAAGGCTTGAAAAATTGAAGTAGTTTTTTTGGTGGAAAATTGAAGTAGTTGGCAAATGGCAACTGTTTTCCTTCCACTACAATAGAAAAGGGGTTTATATCTTTTCGTTGAATTAAATATTGGTTACACTCTTGCTATTTCTACTAGTTATTAGTGTCATAATGTGACTTCATGGGCAATTGAATAGTTTATTAGGTATAAAAAGAAAACTCTACATATCATTGATTATTCTAGTGTCCTCCACATTTAAGTATGGGCAACAACCTTAAATAATTGACCAAGTTCTTTTTTTCGCCATTATGAAACTTTAGAATCCCTTGAGAGGGTTAAAGCTTCTTTTAAAACATGTTCTACTGCCATTTAAGCTTGGTTAGTTGTTCCTGGAAACCAAATAGAAAATATACTGTATATTAATTGTGAGCAGAAACAACATACGTAAGATTCATGGAAGCTGAGATTTGATTCCTTAGCTACTGCCAGGAATAGAAACACATGAACTCGTAATTAGAAAGAAGCATTTGAGACTGAGCTTTCAATCAACGGTGTTATCATGTGACTTTAGAGTAAAGACAAAGGGTGAAGCTGATGATCATTAAGACGTTAATGGAGTTGAAAACAAGATAGTATACAGTTGTATTAGACAGTGAAGTAAGAAAAAAGGTTACAACTTACAAGTGAAAAATATCACATCGCATTGATCAAGATTTGCATTTCCTAGGACCGAGGTATTAAACTTCTGTTGTTGCCAATTATATCATTTTGTAACAAAGTTGGAACATCTATGATCTGATTTTATCATACAATTGAAAGAAAAAATAGTAGGCTTTGATGATACTCTGCAAGTTAAGCAAGAAAAAAATCGATGCTTTTGTATTTGATCCCACTCAAAATCATACCAATCTTTCTGTTTTCTCACCCGGTTTAATTGAAAATAGAAAGAAGTTTGGTTCTTCGCACTGGATATTAACCGGCCAGACAACGGAACAACGGCTCATACCAGAAAGAGAGAATAAAATATATGAAAAAAATCTTTATGAACAGCTAAGACAGTAAAAATGCAACAAAAAAACATCAAATCTCTCTCACCTTCTGAAAAACCATCAGAAGGGTCTATGCAAAAATTGACCTTCTTCTCTGGTTCTTCTCACTCTTCTTTTCTTTTTTTCTCTCTTCTTTCTTTGTTTTTCATCATCCCTATGATACAGGAGCAACCAGATTCAACTCAAGAGGCTTCAAAGCTGCCTGAACAAGTTCTTGAACAGTACGGTTACGGCGGCAAACATCTGAGAGTTCCTCAACGTGTCCTATCAGAGAATTCACATCAGCTCCATAAGCAACATCGGATAATGCTTGTAAGAACTTGGTAGACTCTGTCTCTGTCACAGCTGTTCGAGGAATCAGGCTAACACTTTCCTTAGCCCAACCCACTGCTTGTAACCCGTATGTTCTGGTCAGAGCTAGAAGCGCATATGTTACCTAAACCCAAACCCCACAAACAGAAAATGTTTTCAAAGGCCAAAAAGCATCACAATAGAATCCAGCAAAAGAATGTTTATTAAATTTACCGTATCTAGCCGAGAACTGGGAAGTGCTCCTGCCAATGATGCAATCAAGATTCTGGTGATTGTAGCTCCCCGGGGAATAATGACACTGTCCCTGATTCTTACAAACTGTTCTTCGTTTACAGATTTCTCGAGGTCAAAAATGTCGGATAAAAATGTCAATATTGAGTGGCAGGCCTCTCTGAAAAAAGTGTTCAAAACATTTAGTACACATCAATGTCAAAACCCTCAAGGAGAGATAAATAATGATGAACAGTATAGAGAGAGAGAGGGAGAGACTAAAACCTGTGCTGCACTGTGATCCCAATCATTGCGCAATCTACAAGAGGTGAGAATATAGGAGAAGGGATGAATATATGTGGACAGTAACGAAGACATCTTGACGCCAACAAAAAGCAATCATCAGCTATGTCTGGTCTAGCAGTGACTTCCTGTAGGATCAAAAACAGAATTAGACATCACAGAGTATAAAAGAAATCAATAAATGGACGAGAATATATACTATTAAGTGAAATCGTCAACCTTGATACTTGTCATAAGACATGTTGTATGTGCAAAGAGTGTTTCAATCAGATTCTTCAAGTAGTCAGCACAAGATGGGTCCGAACCAAAAATCTGAAAATCACAAGAAGATTAGATTCTCTAAAGCTTTTTTATAAGCATTTCACTGATTGAAAAGAGCACAAATTACCTTTATAACTTCACTGGAGAGGTAAAGAAAGCATGGCTGATGATGCTGCTGGTAATGGAATTGAATTTTTGCCAGCATTTCTCCAATTGTATTGATTATGTATCTTCCAGAAGTACGTACCTACAAACATAATTCCAACCATTGCCTTCTCTTACTAAAGTATTCTATCGAAATTTTCATACGATAAATAGTTTTAGATCTTTTCTTATTTGTATAGACACGGAATGTCCATTGAGGAACAAAAAGGAGAAGGGTAAAATATAGCTATGAAAATGATGGTGTGAAACTCACAGCATATTTGCATGCTCTGCATAGAGATTCCATTGTCCTCATGTCCCAAGGACGCCTGCAGTAAAACCAGTTTAGAGTAAGGGACCACATAAAAACCAATTTGAAGATCGTATGGTTAATAATCATGTGTCTAGAAACACGTACGCATCAAAAATAACTCTGAATATAGCCCAATGCTTATCAATCTGAGCAGCTACAGCTTCAGGGTGGTTTACATACCTAAGGTGGTAGCATATGTTAGTAAGACTAAAGAAAACGTAGGGAGATATGTCGCATTATCGAGATATTATGCGAACCTGAAGAGGAAGGCAAATCGGTCAATATGAATAGTTAATTCACGGGCATGCTTTTTGTCCAAATCTTCTTTTGCCGCTTCCTGATTCACAGATTTACACCGATTATAAGTCTGACAATATATCAAACCACCATGGAAAAAAGTCAAGATGCCAAACCTCTAGAGGAGAGGCGGCTGAAAAGCACAACTTTTCAAGAGCGCTCTTGGCCTGATCCAAAGGAAGCTCTGTAACAACCATCCTGCATTATAAAGAAATGTTAATAACACAGAGATGAGGAGATATAATTCATCTTTCAGTTGACTCCATACCCTAAAGCTTCAACGAGGTTTAGTGAATCTTCAGCAGATACTTTATAACCACCGCCACCATTTATTGCCATGCAATAGATTGTAAACAAATCTTCAAAATACCCGCAAAGATTTTTCCGGCAATCTGCAGTTCAAAGTTTTACAATTTGAAACCAATAAGAGAAAATTCCAAAAATAACATAATATATGCATTTTAGTTTCAACACAAACACATTCCTGTATTTCATAAAACAGTGTTCAGTCCAAGGAAAGCATACAACAAAATTCCAAATACTTGCCAGTATTGCAATGTACCCTATATGCTAGCAATTCAGTAGAGTCGAAGTCAGATCCGTTAGCGTAGGTTCCAGTCAGACCTTTCGACTAGCTGCCATCTTTGAAGCAAGTCAGAATGCAATTGAATTTCTACAGAGGTCAAAACTTCATACTTCCTAAGAGAAAACTAACAACCGAAGTTAAGTTTGCAAGTGAGAAAGCGGTAAGTAAGAATTTCCTGATTTGTGTAGTCAAAATAAGAAACTATTTAGGGTTATTCTACCAGGAGAAATTAAGAAGAGATAACGTAAGAAAATGCAGCCTGGGGGAGCGATATTTATAAAACGAGAGCTGGTTAATCCTATATCAATGCTAAAACTAGAGTATCTTTTGTCATGGTCAGGAAACAATGAAGTTAGAAAGCCAGTTTTGTTGTAGATGAATACTCATCATAATGGAAATGTTTTGCTTAGAAGAGAAAGGAGAAGAAAGACTTGTCAAGTTTGCAAGAGCAAAACAATACCGTCACAAATATGCCGAAAAGCCAAAGCTGCAGCTGCTGCACAATCTTCAGATGTGCCCATCCCACTCATAAGAATTCTAATAATCGATGGCAATATCGAAACACTAGCTGGCGCAGCATTAAGCCATTTTGAATATGCCCCAACAAGTAAGCATGCTGAAACCAGATGAGAAAATAGATGTATCTTCATTAAGGAAAAGGCTTTAGACACATTTGCTATTCAATTAAGAAAGAATTAAAGCATAACTTGGAAAGTTTCTTCAGGGCATAAACTAGTGGTTTCCACCAAACAGCTTTTCACCTTAGACATATAATATCTGAGAAAGAAAGCCTAATCACCTGTCTGAAGCAGTTGTGCTTGCTGGGGAAGATTTTGAAGCAATGCCATCACCTGAAAGTGGAATGTATGAAAGAATAAAATTTCCATGCAATTTACAACCAATAGAGTTAGAGCGGAACTATCCATAATACAGACCTGGGGCATCACTTCAGCTTCAACAACTGAAACATAATTTGATATTGCCCAAATACAGAACAAAATAGCTTCTGCTGGACGCCAGTCTTGAAAATCATTTCCTGTCTGAGCATTGGCCTGAGTACATATTTCACAAACGTCAAAGATATTGAAACTCCAAATAATGTACATAATGTAAGTGTTTGGTGGTGATAATCTGAATCGTGTTACTGTACTTCTACATTTATCCCTATATAGTATCGATTCAATATCTACCAATGCACATTTTCTATTTGATGATTGAACAAAATAGCATGCTTGTTCATCTAGAGCACACACCTCAAGAAGCTTCATATAGAGAATCTTAAGAGTCGTATCACCTCCCAGGATTAATGCAGCGTCAATTAATACATCTGCAACAGCTGGCAATATAAAATATTCGATCAAAATAAAGTAACACCCACGTAACCTCAAAAAAACAATACTCTATCTGCTTCAGGAAACAAGTGGAAAGAATGGAAACAAGGGAGACAAACACTATAAGCAATCAAATAAATCCAGGGTAGGGCTGATCAATCAAAAAATCCCCGAGGGATACAATTCTTCCTTAGAGCACCTCTTATATCTAGAAATTTTGATCTATGTAATGTCGAGGGCAAGCCATAATGGGGCTATGATTACCATATCTAGTCTGCTTGAATTCCTTAAGGTCCTCATACGAGAGGCCTTGATAATCTTCAGGATACTGAACTCGGAAGCCAACCTGTGAAGGAAAACCAATGTATATGTTTAAACCCACCAGAGGTGCATAAACTGCAGAGCATACAATAACCCATCTAAATTTATGTTTTCCACCATAAGATGTTCAGCCAAATGTTAGCAATCCAGCATTTTGAAACATTAATAAACACACAAGACACCCATACATCAGAAAGCAATTCGTCTCTATGGGTTAGAGCAAACCACAAGGCTTCAAATATTCTTGAAAGAGTAAAACTTAGAGTGGCTAACAAAAATGAACTCGATGCGTATCTGATGACACACTCACCAAAGATACAAGGCTCTCATAGGCTGATCGGAAGATATGCTGTCTTCGGTTTCTCTCAGCTTCAATGGATGCTTCGCTACCCAAGGAAACATAAGAATCCCTGATATATTGAAATCACACTCTCAGAATATGACAATACGATCACCTAGCAAACAGAGACAAGCCTGATGTTACCTCTTTGTCAACGTAAGTTGAAGACTGTGCCAAAAGTTGAAGGTCATCGAGGCTATATCAAATTCTGGGTGTGAAGTAACTTCCAGCAGGGCATGCACAATAACCATTGACTCATCTGAACCTGAGGTCAGAAAGAGTACCATGAGACATATTAGATTACCAACTAAGAGATTTGGAGCACCAAAAGCAATTATGAGACATGAAACGGAACACTTAAAACAACAGGGGGGAAAGTAGTAAAAATGAGGCCGTATTACCAGTAGCAATCAGTTCAACATATGAATCGCCTACGTCAGCGAATAATCGACCAATAGATTTGACATCTTCTTCATCCTGAAAGTAAAATAATTCTCAGGGGCAAAAAGAAAAAAATGCCACCACATGCCAAAAATTACAAAGAATTATGAGGGGTATCTTTAGCAGCCTTTGCCCAACTTCACTAACTACAAACACCCCAAGTAATATAAACAGAAAACCACCCTTCTAGAGTTTCATTTGCAACAGGCAACAGGCGTATGCCATCAGCTTCTATTTAATGCATTGGATAACATTTGCCTTAAATGGATTCCATGAGCAACAAAATCAGAATCGTTCAAGCCGCAGACCAGTGGAACAGGAACTATGTGAAGTAACGAATCTTAATATCAAGCAGATCAACCATGCCTAAAGTTACACAAAAGGTAAAGAGGATCAGAGCAGTACCTTTGAAGAATCTCTTAGATGGGCCTTAAGACTTAGAATCTGAGGCACAATAACTTGAATTAAGGGTGTTTGAGCAGAAATACCACCAGAGCTTGGCGATGCCGTGTGATGTATCAATTCAGAGATAACTGCGAAGTTGAAAATGAAGTGATGAGGACATAGTCTAATAATGAATCCTAGATACGAGAAGGAACCATTGACTTGTAAACTGAACGCTAAGTGAAGGCATTTTTTATTTAATAGAAAGTTTTGCCCCTTATTAAGGTAAGTGGAAAAATATCTTAAAGCAGTACATATATTAGCTATTCCAACGAACATACCATTCACAGATGCGTCTGAGAGTGGATCGCAGTTCAAACTTGAGAGAGCTGCATGCACCAATGGATGACAAGCAAGCACTGCTCCAGGAATCCTGAAAAAGACCACCCCAAAGTTTACCAGCATACAGTATCATCATTGCTAAGTTGAATATCGGTGAAAATTAGAGAAACCTAGCTAGTAAAACCAACAGCTACTGATCTAATAATGTGACCCAAATAGTAAAATCATTTTATATCAGATGCCATCAGTCTTACATTATAAGGAATGATTGACTTTTGACATGATGAACTCACAAGGAATTTGTAGTCTAGAAGAGCTCTCGTTCTAAATACAAGTATACAGCTTGAGATCGCAAAGGAAAAACAGAGAACATACCCATGCCTAAGATGGAGCCAAGACGCAAATGCTTGAAGAACCTGAAATGCCAAAATTACAAAAGAAATAATTGACAATAAGTGACCCCTTGCAACACCCAAAACACTAGCTGATCCAACACTATATGTATCAAACTGTCACGACTATATATAAAAGATAAGCTCTGACCTGTTCCTTAAGCTCGATTATATTCAAACATGCTGTTAATATACTAAGTGCAGCTTCCATTTGAGAAGTAAGCTCTTTCTCAAATTGACGTCGTCTATCCGGACGGGCAGCTATTTTGTAGTTAAATGTTTCCTGGTCAGATCAAGACGGACAATAAAATCAAGACATCATATAACCAGCTAGTTTAAAGGTACAGAATATCCTTTAAAGACATCAATCTTAAGCTTAGCGTACACAGTTAAAGGTCAACAATACAAGCATAGCAAATGTGTAAGCAGATCCAAAACCAAAACAAGACCTTTCATCACCTATATAGCCGGCTACATGAATTCACTTTCGTCACAGAAAGCGATGAATAGTTAAAAAAAGTAATGGAAAAACACTCTACCTCGGGTAAAACGGCCAAGAGTTCCAAGAAACCAGGCACATATTCAGGATGCAGATTCATTTCATCCCTAAGCCAACTAACTATACCACCATCTCCCCAATCTGCCGCAGGAACGTGCACCGCCAAGGCAGCAACAGCAATACTAATCTACATTACAAAATACTTGAATAAGGTTATTCGGCTCAAAGTACAAGAGCTTTAACGCACAGCAACATTTTGCCACATGCGCATAATGGAGAAAGATTTATGAATCTTACCTGGGTCCTAACTTTCGGGGGGCCTTTGTGAAACTTTTTTAACAATGTCTGCACTTAGAAAATAGTGACAGTCAAATTTTGCTGGAACGCTGAGAAAGTATTTTTCCAATACCAAGAGTACATGGTGCCCACAATTACATCATTGTTCAAAGTAACAAGGTAGACTTACCGTTAATGATTCCCGTAGCTTCTGAAAAGCACCAGGTGGTAGTTCTTCAAAATCTCGTTGAACCTTAAGAGTAAGCAAGACCAGATGTCAACAGAATGCAGTCTCCAAGTTTGCATTATCAATGCTGACCACTTAAGAGTTAAAATAGTGTGTTACCTTGCTTCTAAGTGTCTGAGAACAAAATATCAAAGTTTCCATATTGCTGGAAGAATCATGAAGTAAATTATCCGCAACCTAGAATACACACAGCAGAACAGAGTAAGAAACTTCGCAGAAATGTGCCACCAAAACTTCCTCTTCTCGGAATCAACAAGCATGGGTCTAAATGGCTATAAGAAAAGCTGATAAAACATAGCAAATCGTTTCTGTAACAAGGTAGATCTGTTCACACTTTTCTGAGAATAACAAAAAAATAAAACAGAAGTGTATTCATCATATTCAAAGCCATCACTCATAGTGAAGTTCGAGTTTCCTGCTACACATAGGACGGTAAAACGAGCGAATCGGGGATAAAAAATTGATAAAGGATGAAACTTGTGCAGCTAGATAAAATAGTCTAAACTAACTGAGAATCAAATATCAAAAATTTCTAGCGAAACTGGCATAAACAAGGAAGAACAATCGAGCCCAAATAAATCCAGGTTAAATGAGATTATACCCGACTAAGTTGCAAATCAACATCAAAATTAAAAGGCGAAACTCACCTGCCAAGCATCGAGAGTTCCCTGGAAGTTCTGGAGCCACTGATCAGCTTGCGCACGCACTGTATCATCCGGGTGATGATACAGTGCGTTTAGGGCTTCTTTGACCGCGTTTTGATGCTCCATAGCTAAATCCTTGGGGTAATTTTTGCTCGTATGGCTGCCAAATCACGAGAGGAACAACCAGAGAGAAAGACCCAGATTGAGCAAGATAAGAAATTTCCCAGCTGAAATTCGGGATTTCGTCAAATCGATTTCGCCCCAAGAGAAAGAAGAAAAAAAAAACACTTTTTCCCTCTTTGTCAAAAGGGTTTTTTTTTTTGGCGCCCCTCAACTTGAGTGAGAGAGAAAGAGATCGAAATTTCGGATTTTGATCTGAAAAGAGATGAAGAAGAGAGAGTCTCAGCCGTTGGATCTTATTACTTTGACTTTAAGTCAAATCCTTCTTTTCCAGATTGGAAAACAATCTTACATTTATTTTGAAAATACAGGTATGTTGTTTGCAATTAACAAAAATCATTGATTAATCATAACACAAACGATTGTATAAGATTTTAGAGCACCATGTGAGATCTCTGTGTCACTGAATCAATGTTTTTATAAAGTGTTAATAATCTCTCTGGTCACCTTCAAATCTGTTTACTGATACAACAATTTGGTGACTTTTAACAGCAAAATGATACAAACACACATACAAGTAAAAAAAAAAGTGGGTTGCATTCATTTTTTTTTACTGCCTACAAAAACACAACCATCAAAGAAGAGATTTTTATTTTTTATGTGCTCCGGTTAAAGTTCCCATCAACCTGCATATGGAGCCACTCCGGATGAGATCCTCGTGGTTCGTTAGCTTCTTGTTGCTCATATATATTCCGATGAACGTCAATAGGTAAAGTCCCAAGCTATAATAAACACAAACAACCAAGAGCCTTAGATTTACTTAGTTTGGTTAAGAAAGATCAGATTTTTTGAAAGACTTGACTGATGAATAATGATCGTATGTAACTTACATCCCCGGAAGGAAATACTCCGGTAGCCGCACTTGAGTTAACAACTTCTAGCTTCATTGACAGAAACTGTGTAAGACCAGATTCCATTTTAGGCAATGTCAAATTTGCAACGTATAACCAGAGAAGAATTAACGAATTTTTACCTCAACTTGCCGCTGCAATGACTGTATATAATTGATAATCTCATCGAGCACAAGAGCTTTTCCGATTATCTGAATCAATGGTAATGTCTTGTTGATTGTTCAACTAGAAGAATAACATCAAAGGAAAAAAAAAAAGACTTGTCATGTACCTTATTACATCCTGGAATTATATCTTGAAGAGCTGTCATTTTCTCACTGATCTTTTCTCTTCTAGCCTGTCAAAGACCAATTGTGATTGTAAATAAATAAAAAAAAAAACAGTTTTTAGGATTTGTATGGTGTAAAACAATATGATTTAGCAGAAGAAGAATTTACTCGCTCAGCTAGACTATGCCGATCAGTAGCTTGTCCTCTTCTTGCTCTCACATGGATATAATCCTTTGGCGGCTCCGGTTTGTTCTTCTGTTCATTTGCTTTGCTTCCACCACCCGAACTTGTTTCCCCTTCAGGTCTCACCGAACCTTCCCCATTTCCACTTTCAGATCCACACATCTTTCTTTTCTTATCACCACCCGATTCTTTCTATCCACAAGTAAACAATCCCAAATCAAACTCTCGATCTAAGATAACTATAAAGTGATGATATCTAGAAACTATGAGCAGTGACCGTCTTCAATTCAACATCTCAAGCTCAGTGAAAAAGTCAATGGAATCTATAAACTAATCATTGATCCCTAAACCAAAGCTTTTGACTCATTCGTTTCTAGATCATCTTCAAGCTGAGGATCTAGATTCAAATTTTAGCTACAGATTCAAATACCCAGAAAACCCAACAAATCAGATCAATGGTCACGAACAATCATAGTAAAATCTCACCAATTCATTACCGCTGCTGCTGGAAGAAACCATCTTTGAGGAATCGTCTTCGGAGTTCAAATCTCTAGTCTTTCTTCCTCCCCAGCCAGCAGTTAAGTCGGTGACAGTAGATTCCTCGGCCGCGGAGACGTCTTTATTGCCGGGATGTTCGACTAGCACAGAGCGAGTGAAGTTTCGACCGGGATTGACAGCTAAACGGAGACCGGAGCGAACGGCGTCGTTTACAGGGAAAGGCCAAATCTCGGAGAGAGTGTAAGAGGAAGGATTGGCTGCAGAGAAGGAGGAATCGTTCACTAGTGGAGGATCCATTTTCGCAAATTCGTAAGAAAGGGTTGACCCAGATTTAGGACCCGGATCCGAGAAGTGAGGAATAAAGATTTTAGCTTTGCGAGGTGTTTATAGGGATTGTGTGAGTCTGTGAGTGAGGGACAGAGAGATAATGAGGAAGTGAGTTAGTTTACTTTATATGATAATAGTTGGTCCCCATCGTATAAGCTTTGCTTTGTTTATACATATATCATGAGTCATGAGTACTCATATTAAAAAGAAAAACAGGGTGATTTTCATAGTATCTGTGTCATGGTTGGATCATAATGCTTCGTTCAGACTTCAGAGTTCAGACTATGCTCTTGGTTTGGCTCAGAGACCTCCTTTTCCGTTCGTGGTTTGGTTCAGCATCTATGCACTGCACTGAATTAGCCGGTTGCTGTAGTTTTTGGGCCGTTTATTATGGGCCTTTATCATAAAAGCCCAGGAATTTTATGATTATGAGAGAACTTCTTCCTTCCTTCTTTCTCCTTTGCTCGATTTTCTCTTCTTCTTTGATTTCCACCAAACCCAGATTGCGAAATCCACCTCACTCGAAATCAAAACAGTCTCTTTCTCGTTTCATGGGTTTCTAATCTTTGCTTTGGCTTGCTCGATAGAACAATTTGGTTCCTCTCTCTCTCAATTCAATTTGCCATAGAAGCTTAGTGTCGGTTTGTGTAAGTTTTCTCCTTTTGCTAAGATTTGTGTCATTTCATGGTCTAGTTTCACTGATGCATTAGAATCTGTAGACTTGTCATTATATTTGTATTCGTATGGGTCAAAGAGCAAAGGGTCTTGGCTTAGCTCCTAGTTTCGGGCTCCTAATGGTACTAGCATCACATAGCTATCGATTTAGGCCTCTCCAATGTTGAAATGACAATCCTTTTATGTCTTCTTCGTAGGAAATTAGTATTGACATTGAATCAAACCTACCGGAGCTTTTTGGGGTTGCTTTAGCTTCTTTCTCCGGTTCGTTCTTGCTACTTGCGGTTGTGACGCTCTCTGGCAATGGGGTCTTCGTCTTGTTCGTTCTGGAACATAGCTTCACGACAAGCCATGAAAAGCGGAGCGTTTCTCGCCAAGACCTACTGCTTCCTCCATGTAACCACAAACTATCTCGGCTTCCCAACTTACGTGAGTCACATCAAATCCTTCTTCATTTCGTGTATCTAAGTCAAATCATAATGTTGACTTCCATCTCTTTTTTTTGTGTGAGCAGTGTTTTGGGCCGAGCATGTCCCCGACGCTTCATCCTTCGGGAAATATCTTACTGGCGGAACGAATCTCCGAGAAACTGAGTCGTGGAGATATCGTTGTGTTTCAATCTCCAGAAGACCCTAACAAGACTCCGATCAAGAGAGTGATTGGAATTGAAGGAGATTGTATAAGCTTTGTGCTTGCTCCAGGGAACAAGGATCAATCAAAAACCATCGTGGTATCTTGTTCATTAACCTTTTCTCCTTAGATCTTGCTTATGAATCATATTCGAATATGTTTAATTCCTTGGGTGATTTGTATATATGGCGATTTGATCTGTTGACATTTCTGCTGGGTCTAGGTTCCTAAAGGACATGTGTGGGTGCAAGGTGACTATACTCACAACTCGAGAGACTCGAGAATGTTTGGTCCTATACCTTACGCTCTTGTACAAGGCAAAGTGCTTTGGAAGGTATATATAAGCTTATTCACTCCTTTCTGCGTTGCTTAAGTGTCATTTCCATTTGTTTGGTAATCAATGTGGCTAAATTGTGGTATCAAACCATGTGTAGGTTTGGCCATTTCAAGATTTTGGACCGCTTGCACCGGCCCCAACTTGACAAGTATGGTTAGTGGCACTAGTTAGCTTGTTCCTTAGACCCATGGCTGAGGTGGTTTTGTTAGTCTGGTTTCTCATTGTTAAGAGTTCATCAAGACATTAAAAGTAGCAAAAACCTTATGAGGATAGTGGTGGTTACTAGTTGGCGATCTGATACCTTGTAGTAAGTCTACTAGAGATTTGTTATAAAACCTACATTGTAAATGATGATTAATAGTATTGATAGATATGCTGATGAATCGAAAACCTACATTGTATGTTTAGATATGGAGAAAGTTTCTATTTATTTTCGTTTCGAAAACGAAGGAGAACCTTTCATTGGATAAAATGTATTTTGTTTTCTTCCCGATTACTTTAACCCTGCTTGTTAAAGATCACCTTATTTAAATTATTTTCCCATAATTAACATTTTCTTTACTGTTCTCTCTATTGTAGACCACATTAAGATTGTCTCATATAACAAAAGCGAAGAGGGAAGAGAGAAGAGAGTGTTAACCTAAAGAGCAGTATGTTATGACTTACGACAACATAAATTCCCATAACTAATGTGATATGCAAAACTTTCCAAGAAAATCCATTTGAAAGACAACAATCTGACTCTTTCAAAATCTTTATTTTCTTCAAAATATTTGTTAAAATAGGGAGAATGAGTGAATAAAGCTGGAAAGGACAAGTGGAGAAAGAGAAGACACCTGTATGCAAAGGTGTCACACATGAAGCCCAACTCCTCAATTTCCATTTCTCCATAAAGAATTAAAGACTCTGGTTCCTTTACTTTCTTTTTTTTCTTCATTTTAAATTCCAAATAGGAATCTAAAGTATTTTATATTTTGACTAAATACTTACATCGTGTACATTGCAATAAGTTTACTTTTAGTTCTATCACGAACCCTTTCTTTACGATACAATAATAGCTGAATAATCTAGACTGATCAGGAGTTTTGTTTTCTAACGTAGAAAAGAATGAATAGTTTCATATGCAAAAAGAAAATCTCATAAATAAAGCATGAAAATATAAACCTATCAAATCAAATTAATTCAATTTTGGAAAAAAAGAAACTAGAGAGAAAAAGTCAAAACAACATGACTAATAGAAGTCCTCTGTGACTTCATTGGTGATGCAAGCAGTAACAGTAATACAACTCCACAGTTGGCCGATTTAGAACCGCCTAAACTCCATTAATCAAGAAAAACTTTAAATCAAAAATAAGAATCATATCCCATAAAATAAAAATAAAATAAAATCTTGTTCAAATGTGATTCATTCTATTATCATTGTTTGAAAAAAACAAATAGTAATAAACTAATGGTAGCTAAATAATCCTATCACATGTTTGTCTCGGGTAATCAAGACAACTCCTTCGATTGCTTAGCTAATCTCATGTATTTCGACTCGGGTAATTGAATGAAATTCGAAAAGAAATAGAAAGTGTTTTCCTTTATTTTATTCGTGGACTTTACCTTTCATATAGAGTTTTAAAATTAATTTTGATTGTACCGTTCATAAAGATAAATCCAACGAATCCAATACATAATCGGAAACTAAAGTTAAATAAAGAAATTTTTAAAAAGATTCGAAAAAGAGATGGACCAGAACGGCGGTTTATTCAGACGTCAGCAGCACTAACTTAGAAGGAGAAAGCAATTGTCTTCTTCCTTCCTTCTTTCTCCTTTCCTCTTCCTTCTCCAAATTTCCCCTGACGCGTTTTTGTTTCTCTTCTGTTTCTGTTAATCTCTCCAACTTACACGCTTATCCCTGTCTCTCTCTATAGAAGCTTAAAGTCTTTCCTTTTTGCGTTTCTTGTGGGTTTTTGAATTTTCTCACCGACGATTTTTCATTCTTAAGGAAAGTTCTTGATTTTCCTCTCCGTGTTTCAGGGTTTTGAATTTCTCTCCGAATTACTATCTGATTCGTGCTCTCGCTCATCGTGCTTTCTCAAAGATTTAACTTTTAATTTTTTGAAAGTTTACAACTTTGTAGAATCCGTTCCTCGTGATCATCACTAGGGTTTCTGTTTCTCAGTCTAATTTAGGAATGAGGAAGCCGAAGCTATCGAAACTCGAGCGGTTGGAGAAATTCGACATGTTCGTCTCTCTCAGCAAGCAGAGATCGGTTCAGATACTAATGGCTGTTGGGTTACTCTACATGCTCCTCATCACATTCGAAATCCCACTCGTCTTCAAAACCGGTCTCAGCACCTTATCTCAGGACCCGTTAACCCGACCCGAGAAGCACAACAGCCAGCGAGAGCTACAAGAGCGACGAGCTCCGAGCCGGCCCTTAAAGAGCTTGCTTTTCCAGGAATCGGAATCGGAAGCACCGACCCAGGGACGACGAAGAAGGACGACCCGGATCCTCTCTAGCTTGAAATTCGACCCGGAAACATTCAACCCGAGTAGCAAAGACGGGTCGGTGGAGCTCCACAAATCCGCCAAAGTAGCTTGGGAAGTTGGTCGAAAGCTATGGGAAGAGCTTGAGTCTGGCAAAACCTTAAAAGCATTGGAGAAGGAGAAGAAGAGTGAGGAACATGGGTCAAGCAGCTCATGCCCTCTCTCGGTTTCCTTAACCGGGTCTGATCTTTCGAACCGTGGTAACCTCATGGAGCTTCAATGCGGGTTAACTCTGGGATCGCACATTACAGTGGTTGGGAAGCCACGAGGTGCTCACTCGGAGAAGGACCCGAAGATATCGATGTTGAAACAAGGAGACGAAGCTGTGAAGGTTTCACAGTTCAAGCTCGAGCTTCAGGGCTTGAAAGCAGTGGAAGGGGAAGATCCACCTCGGATCCTCCATTTGAATCCAAGGCTTAAAGGTGATTGGAGTGGTAAGCCTGTGATTGAGCACAACACTTGTTATAGAATGCAATGGGGCTCTGCTCAAAGGTGTGAAGGATGGAGATCTAGAGACGATGAAGAAACCGGTTAGTATTTGTTAAAAAGGATTTATCTTTCATCTGTTTGTTGTTGTAAATTGCTTGATGCTAATTAGTGGGGATGGTTTTGTAGTTGATGGTCAGGTGAAGTGTGAGAAATGGGCTCGAGATGATAGCGTTACGTCTGAGGCAGAGTCTAGCAAGGCGGCGACATGGTGGCTTAGTCGGTTGATAGGACGGAGCAAGAAAGTGACTGTTGAGTGGCCGTTTCCGTTCACAGTTGATAAGCTTTTCGTGCTTACACTTAGTGCTGGATTGGAAGGTTACCATGTTAGTGTCGATGGGAAGCACATCACTTCCTTCCCTTATCGAACTGTAAGCGTTGTTTTACACTTTGTTTAAAAGCTTGTTGTGGTTTGGTTTAGTAATTGGCATGAAAGTGATGAGAATTGTGTATGTGTGAAGGGATTCACGCTTGAGGATGCTACAGGCTTGACTATAAACGGGGACATAGATGTTCATTCGGTTTTCGCTGGCTCTCTCCCGACATCACACCCTAGTTTTTCTCCTGAGAGGTATCTTGAGCTCTCAAGCAATTGGCAAGCTCCATCGCTTGCTAATGAGCAAGTTGAGATGTTCATTGGGATCCTTTCTGCTGGTAACCATTTTGCTGAGAGAATGGCTGTGAGGAAGTCGTGGATGCAACATAAACTAGTTAAATCTTCTAAAGTGGTTGCTCGCTTCTTTGTTGCACTGGTAAGTATGATCTTGGTCTTGGTCTTGTTCTTGTATGTTAGAGTTAAGAGCTAAACTTGTTTGTTTTTTGTTGGGGCAGCACTCGAGGAAGGAAGTGAATGTAGAGCTGAAGAAGGAAGCTGAATTCTTTGGGGACGTAGTTATAGTTCCTTACATGGATAGTTACGACTTGGTTGTCCTTAAAACCGTTGCAATCTGCGAGTATGGGGTGAGTGAGCTGATTTCTGAGAATCAAACACTTGATGTTGTGTGTTTCAGTTGTTTCAGTATTGGTAAAGAGATTCTTCTTTATTCTCTGTTTTGGCTAGGCTCATCAGCTTGCTGCTAAGTACATAATGAAGTGCGATGATGATACATTTGTACAAGTAGATGCGGTTCTTAGTGAAGCCAAGAGAACACCTGCAGATAGGAGTCTATACATTGGCAACATCAACTATTATCACAAACCTCTCCGCCAGGGTAAATGGGCAGTTACATATGAGGTAAAAAGTTATAATCTTTTGGCTTCAAGAATCATCATTTGTATCAGCTTGTTTCTCATATAGTTTTCGATTTTATGTTTCTCCAGGAATGGCCAGAGGAAGATTATCCACCTTATGCTAATGGTCCGGGATACATCTTATCAAGCGACATCTCTCGCTTCATTGTAAAAGAGTTTGAGCAACACAAATTAAGGGTACGCCACAACAGAACTTTACCTAATGAATTCAAAACAGAGCATATCTATATAGCTGTTTTTAACTCTGTTTTTTCTTATCATTCGTTCTTGATGATACTGCAGATGTTCAAGATGGAAGATGTGAGCGTGGGGATGTGGGTGGAACAATTTAACAATGGTACAAAACCGGTGGAATACATTCACAGCATCAAGTATTGTCAGTTTGGTTGCATAGAGAATTACTTGACGGCGCATTACCAGTCGCCGAGACAGATGATTTGCTTGTGGGATAAGTTGGTTTTGACAGGAAAACCTCAGTGCTGCAACATGAGATGACACAAACCAAGACATCACTCTGGTTCTCTTTGTTTTGTAAGAGGAAGTAGAAATCCCAAGAGCTTTTTTGGTCTTTTTTTTTTTTTTTTTGGTTAAACAGTTTATAGCTTCGGTTGTAGTGTATCCACTTTGATCTTGGGGAACAAAATCTTAAAATAGATTTAATACTAATATTCATTCATTCCTTTCTTATTTTGGTTTGCCTTTCATATTTTATGCAGTTGTATTGATTTTCAGTTTTATACTATATATAAAACGATGATGCATCACAATTCACAATATTTCATGTTTGTCAGTAAAAAAAAAATGTTGCAAGTGTTAATGGAGATTATGCTATAGCTCTAAAGCATTTCAGAACAAACGTAGCCTTCTGATTTGGATAGAAAGCAATAAAAAGGACAATATCTACAGAGAATAGTCTGTTTATTTTCGATGATCCATACTAATCATAGTTGTGTCCATGCTGCTAGGATGATGAAAGATGCTGCAAGAATCATAGTTTTCTTCGGACAAGACCTTTGAGAAAGTCGAAACTGTAGTTGAACAGAGATTACATTCATGTTAGTTTTTTAACATGTAAATGCAATGTTCATCCATTAATCTATTAAACACATGCTCGAGAAATTACCTATTGCCATCGGGGTGAAGCTCATAGATTTGATTGTCATCTCCAATAGCCTTCAAGTATCCCGAAGAAGTCATTCCCTGTAAATTTTAGGATACACAATTTGATAAATTTTTCACGAAACCATAAAAATCTAAAACTGTAAACCTTACCTTAATAGTCACAACATTTTGAACAAACTTGTCCCCGACTCTGTCTTCAACAACTACTTTTTGGTCGCTGCACATGTGTAAATTGTAATACACGGTAAAGCTTTGTATTCTATCCCCAACACTCAACGTTAACATAGCAGAAACCCATAAATGACAAGAATCACACTGAAAATGCAGTCCAAGACATAACAATCACCTGTGAAGCCATGTCCTGTAGTAAAGCTCCTCGAGAGATTTAAATCCTGCAAAGTGCAGTGTGATGACGTAGAATGATTACATGGGCTCAAAACTTGATAACAAGACTTTCATTTCTCTTATTAATCAACAGATATTGTTTTGGTGAATTCTCTTAAAGTGAAGCAACAAACCGAGATCAAAGATTTACATTACCTCGTTTCATGAGTAGATCAAAGAATGTTTCAAACTTATGAAAGAAGGCGCCAAGAATTTCTTCTCTTTTAAATAGGTCTGATGTGGGTGACAGGTCTTTTAGTACTGCATTCAAGCATGTGGTCGGTTGGTCGTTATCTACATTCAGACCAATACCTGCAAGAAGAACCGGTTTCATCATTTACATTTCAAACTAAACGAAGAACATGTGAAAGCAAACAAGCAATGCTTATAGAGTCCATCATCTTCTAAAGAGTAATTGTCCATTACCAATACTGACATAGAACTTCTTTGATCTATATGTAGAGGTACACAAAATGCCTCCAATCTTAAGACCGTTCAAGTAGATATCGTTTGGCCACTTAATTCTAACGTCAATGTAAGGCAAACCCTGAAATAGAACAACTTCAAATCAGCCAAACTCAGAGGTAATTTCTGAGATGTAAAGGATTCAAGAACACACACACCTTCTTGTCACAAACAGACTTCACTGCCTCCGTGACAGCAATAGATACCACATACTGTATCACAGGGATAAGTGTAGCAACTTCCATTTCTAGAGTAAAAGAAAACATAAGACAACCCTTTGGAGATTCCCAGACATTCTTTGATCTTCCTGCATTCACACACAAGGTTTCATTTTTTCAAATTCCAAATTCTATTTGCTAATATCTAATCAAACATTGTTGAAAGACTCTTACCTCGACCCTTGAATTGAGTTTCTGTGACACAAACTGTACCAACTGGAAGCTCACAGAAGTTGCTGACAAGAAACGGATTTTCAAATTTTCAACACGCAATGTTAAAAAAAGCAACCTTTAAGAGCTAGATGGAGACGCTTACGGAGAAACAACATCGTGAGTGGAAGACAAGCGCGGAGACCAAATGAGAAACCGGCCAAACCGGTCGGTTGAAATGGAGTCCATGAACAAGGAGGAATCGAAGGAATTGTCATCTTTGACTAACATAGCCTCAGCCTCAGATTCTAAAAAGACTGAAACTTTGGTATCATCTTGGAGCTTAAGCACCTTCTCCTTCTTCAGACGCGTCGCTATCTCTGTTTCCACGGATGATTTCCCACAGAAAACCATGCTACACGAAGCATCACCGCCCATTGCTAAATCAATCGATCAAACAAGACTGTATTAGAAATGAATCGACTTTGTTTGATGTATTGATCGACCGACCCTAGCACTATTCAGCACTCGATTTCAAACCCAAAGTTTGCTAATTTCTTAGCTCGGAAATAATGCAAGAAGAAGAAATTCAGACGCAAAATCACACTTGACGTCACAGTTCTTGGCTACAAGACATAGTAGACGTCACAGTTGAAATCCTTTTTCCGAGAGGCCCATTAATTACTAGTGTTGGGCCTCAACTTTCACTACGAGCCTAGCATAAATCTAAACTTGATATCTCTCATTGAGATTGTAGCATACTAGCATACTAGCATAGTTGTTGAATCTTAATCTTATTACATGGTGGAAAGTAAGAGATTTTATTCTCTAAATAAATGGTCTTTTTACGGTTACTTATTAGTTATTTTCTCAAACCAAAATATTGAATGGAACAATTGTCTTAAGAATAAACTAAAATTATCATATGATAAGAAATCTTAATCTGACTGTCAAACTTGTTAATCCGAGATTAATTTCCTTTCAAAAGTTAATACCATGGATATTTCATGTCAAACCCAATGAGATTCTTACAAAAGCAATATCAATAAGTAACTGAATTTTCTTGGTAATAAATCAGTATGTCTTATACGTGATACGTAATATATAAACTGATGAAGGAAGAGTGTGCATGCAGAATGAGAATCATATTAAATCATCAATACTATATATCATCAGAAAATGGAGAAAATGATGTTGACGAAAGTTGTTCTACTTGCCTTCTTGTTGTCTCTATCATGTGAGTCCATGCATCTTACAACTTTATAAATTTATAAACATTGTGATAGTCATGATTCTTTGGCATGATTATCTATATTTATGTGTGTATTTGATATAGGTGCGATATTGGAGGGAGAAGCAAGAGATGTAACGATACAACGTGGAGAAGGGCCTTGCAACAACGACAATACTTGCCATAATCATTGTCCGGGTTGTGCTATCACACAATGTATTTTCAACCAATGTGTTTGTTTACGTTGTAACCCTCCACAACCAGATTTACGAGTTTAATCTCATCTGTAAAATTATTTATAGTTGTTGTCCAAATATGTGATAACAGAAATAATTTTAAACAATCTTAAAGGGTATACTTTTTTACTTAATCTACGTCATTTTCGCAGTGATCAACGATTGGAAAAATAATATGCCTCTTATTTCAAAGATCATTTTTGTCTTTAAAAGATTAGTATTAAATGTTAGTCGAATACATAATACAACACAAACCTCACATACGAGGATGGGCTTACCAAACAGATGCTTATAGAGCCATCAACTTCTAAAGAGCAAAGACTACAGAGTAATGTTCATTACCAATACTGACACTGAACTTCTTTGATCTATATTCAGAGGTACACAAAATGCCTCCAATCTTAAGGCCATTCAAGTAGATATCATTTGGCCACTTAACTTTAACGTCAACCCTGAAATAGACCAACTTCAAATCAGCTAAATTCGAGAGGTAATAACTGATGTAAGGGATCAAGAACACACACCTTCTTGTCACAAACAGATTTAACCGCCTCAGTGACAGCTATAGATACCACATACTGTATGTCTGTATCAAAGGGATAACTGTAGCATCTTCTATTTCTAGAGTAAAAGAAAACATTAGACAACCCTTTGGAGATTCCCCGACATTCTTTGATCTGCCTCCATTCACACACAAGGTTTCAATTTTACAAGATCTTTTTCTTTTATTGTTGACGAAATCATGTCAAACCCTATGAGAATCTTACAAATTCTCGTGCCTTAAAGCAATATCAATAACTAATAGAATTTAGTGGCAAGAAATCAGTCTATCTAATACGTTATACGTAAACAGTTATATATATAAACGTATGAAGAGTGTGTATGCAGAATAAGAATCATATTAAATCATCAAATACTATCAACAGAAAAATGGAGAAAATGATGTTGACGAAAGTTGTTCTTCTTGCCTTCTTGTTGTCTCTATCATGTGAGTCCATCTTTCGTCTTTAAATTTATAAACATCGGAATATTCATGATTATCTATATATGTGTATTTGATATAGGTGTGATATTGGAGGGAGAAGCAAGAGGTGTAACGATACAACGTGGAGCAGGGCCTTGCAACAACGACAATACTTGCCATAATCATTGTCCGGGTTTTGCTATCACACAATGTGTTTTCAACCAATGTATTTGTTCTCGTTGTAACCCTCCACAACCAGATTTACGTGTTAAATCTCATCTGTAGACTTATAATTCTAATTGTTGTCCAGATAGATTTGTGATGACACGATAATCATAATTTTAAACATTCTTAAAGGGATACTTTTTCCTTTAGTCTACGTCATTTTTGCAGTGATCAAATGTTTCTATTTTTTTTGCATTTAGTCGAACCGTATAAAATTATTGTTTTTTCTTTTTCGTTGTCTTTGAAAGATTAGTATTAAATGTTAGTCAAATACATAACATAATACAACACAAACCTCACATACGAGGATGCGCTTACCAATGCGATTCCTCACATAGTAGTGTATTTAAAAGTATGTCAAGATATTTGTGAAAAGTGAAAAGAATAGATGTATAATACTAAAAATGATTACAAAGAATAAAATTCATGTTGACCAAAATTAAAATTTAGGATCTAAAACTGAAATGTTCGCAAAGCTTATTACTATATATCAGTTGAATGAATCTAAATTGATTGCTAATAACTTAAATATCATGTCGAATTGTTGACCAAGACTGGATATAAAACTGGAATGAATCCATAGGAAGAGAAAAAAATCAACATTATCAAAACGGAGAACATGGCGTCGCGAAAAGTACTTCTTCTTGGCCTTTTGATGTCTCTTTCATGTGAGCCAATCTTTTAACTTTTGACTTATCACATTTTCTGATTTTCATAATATTCTTTTAATTTTTACATGATATAGATGCCCAAAACTTGGTTTGATTTTAACTGAATTGAGTTACTTTTGTATAATTTCATTTGTCAAACAAAGCGAAAAAGAAATGAAAGCCAATATTTTTTTTTTTGCCGGAACACTAAAAACTAAGTATTTATATGCCTTTCCAAAAACAATAAACTGATTTTATTTAGATATATGCGAACACCTTGTTACCCTTTTGTTACTCTAATAATTAAAAATCTCTTATATTATATGTTACTTGAAGGTTTGTGGGTGGCTAAAGCATTGGAGGGAGATGCAAAAGTTAGGGGAGACGTGAAAGATGTATCGATACAACAAGGAGGATCTTGCAAGAACGACAAAACATGTCATGCTGCTTGTCCAGGTTGTGCCGTAACTCAATGTATCTTCCAACAATGTGTTTGCGATCGGTGTAAACATCCACAACCAAATTTACTTGGTAGAGGAAACGTGAAAGATGTAACTATACAACGAGGAGGATCTTGCAAGAACGACAAAACTTGTGCTGCTTCTTGTCCAGGTTGTGCATTAGCTCAATGTATCTTCCAACAATGTGTTTGTGATCGGTGTAAGAGTATCTCTATCGGTTGATACTCTATTTAGAGTCTCTTATATTTATTAGATTAATATAATTTTAAAGAACAATTAAACTTAAAATAAAAAAGAAGTCAACCATCTTTTACTATAATATCTATAGATATATTTTTTACAGTCTAGTTATGTAGAGAGGTTTCACACTTTCTCATATTTTCTTTCATACACATAATATGTGATATGATCATATGAAGCATATGATGAAGTCTTATATAAATTATTATTTAGTAATATACAGAATTGATTTTTGTTTGTATGTCTTTTGTTGCAACCAATTACGTCGTCACATGTTTGTGTGTATGAATAATTGGAATCGATATTGTTACAATGGAGACTTATATATACATCTAAAACCCCTACTCTTTAATAGGAGTAGGAAACTTTAAAATGTTGTTTTGTTATGGTTTCAAACTATGTCTTGTTACCGTTCTTATGAACAAACGTTGTTCCATAATTATTTTATGATTGCTTGTTGGAGGAAATTTCAAAACTACACCTCTTGAGATGCCAATTTTCAAAAATACATCTTTATGGTGCCAATTTTCAAAACTACACTTTTTTCATTTAGTAAAAGAACTCTAAACCCTAAAATATAAATCTAAAACCCTAAAATTTAACATTGAACCCTTAAATCTAAATCCTAAACCCCAAAATCTAAATCCTAATATAGGATTAGTGAACCCAAACATATATATTAAAATTGGGGAAATGTGTATTTTTGAAAATTTCCACACTATAGGTGTAGTTTTGAAAATTTGCATCTCAAGAGGTGTATTTCATAAAATTTCTCTTGCTGCTTGTATTAGAAGAAAACACATAATAAAAAACCGATACATATAAATCTAATAAAACCCATTAGATGGAGACCAAAGTAGTAAAAATAAAGCTTGACACATAACACCATAGATAAAACTGAATAGCATAATCGTTTGTTTCCACTCAACAAACAATCCTACTCCAGAGATGTGTCATTAATTCTAGATCATCCCAATTCCCCTTAGTGGTTGTGTTCTTGGAGTTACAAACACATTGTATTCTCAACATGATCGGACACACCAACGATAATCACAGAATCACTATGCGACGTTGAAGTGCCTTGGATTTCACTTCTTCTAAAACTGTTCTGCTTTGGATCATAAAAGTAGACGTATAAAGGGTCATAGGGGCGATATAAATGCTCGACTATAAAGATGTCACCACCTAAAGTGACGCCCGAAAAACGGACGACACAAAGTAAACCCTTGAACGAATAATCAGGCAAGCAAAAGATAGTATTCGACCATTCTTGTTTCTCAGCACTCTCCATAACCCACAACTCTGCACCGTTGTTTCCTTTGGATAAAGACATTGCACAGATGTTGCAACACAAGCATCCTAACTTCCCTTTGTAGTTTACCAGAGTCGGATTCCTATAGGGGTTTGTCACTGGTTCAGGAGCATTGATATGATCAAATCTCTCGGACCTAAAGTCGAAACTCAAAACCATAGTTTCATTAGTAAATCTATATGTTGGACCATTTTCGGACCATATAAATGCTCTTGCTACGTAATAGATAGTTCCATCAATGTGTACACGTGTAGTGTTTGCACTTGGAGAGTGGTTTCCAAAACCTAGGATGTTCCTCCATTGCTTCTTTGGATCTCCCAATGTAAAAACTTGACAAACATGCTCCGGTCCATTAATCACGCACATTACTTTGTATTGATTCATGACAGGGTTGTATCCAAAGAAACAGCCCATTCCGTTGTTACTAGGAGAGTCGATCTCGGGTAAAGAAATAGATTGCCTCGTGGTAGGGTTGTATATCATAACCAAATGAGAGTCTGACGACGAACGACAACAGATCAAGCCGCGAACGTATTGAAACTCGAACATATCGTCTTGGCATTGTCCAGGGATTGATACTGCGTGATCTTTGTTAGGGTAATAAGTAGCTTAGAAGATGAAGAAAGGGTCAAGGGAAAAGTGGTGGAAGATGAAGTGGAGATTATCACGAGGCGGCTGAGCCAAAGAACGAGCCACGATCGAGTCAATGAAATCTTTGCGGGATCCGATAATGGTTGACCATTGCTTCGAGACGCATTGGAACCTCACAAGAGACTTGGCCGGGAGTTTCTTGAGTATCTCCACCGTTAGATCCAGAGGGATATTGATATCATCGGCTGTGATTTCACCGCAGAAACTACGTCTCGGATATTTTGAGGTCTTTTCTCTTCCTCTATTCATGACGTTTTGTTTTATTTTATTTTTTTGGGTAAAAATACATTTATATAGTTGCACTACACATATGATCGTATATTCGCATTTCGTATATATGGTTAGTTTCTGTTTTTATATTTTACTCCCAAAAATAGTAGATTACCTTACCAAAACATATGTATACGAAATACGAATCAAAACAAGAACTAATCATATATATGGACAATTTACAGCAAAAAAAAAAAGAGAAGTGGAAATTTAACATTAACATAGAAAGACAAAAGAAATTGTAGTTTTTTTCTTCGGGGCAATTATATTTTTTGATATCAAAATTTGTAAGCAAAAGGAAAGAACAAAAAACGGTTGCATAATATCTTCTTACATTCCAAATTACAATAAGAATTTTTGGTAATACTGAAGACACGTTTTTGAGATAAAGGTTCGTAGGATGGTCGTCAATGTCGTTTCTTCATCTTTACAAGGTTTTCAACAGAACTTAACATTAAAACAAAAAAAAAAGGTTTTCAACAGATTTTTTATTCTGATCCTTGACAATAACTATGCTTTATATCACTTGGTAAAATAATTCAGTTTGTTATTTTCAAAAAGAATTATATAGATTTATTTTCAAAACTTCACATTATAGTCTACGATTTATATTGTAAGCTGATTAAAATGTAATGGATGCATAAATCTAGTACGTACTTTAAATAATGGACATACTTTAAGGATATAAACAAATACAGAATTGGGAAATTACTTGATTTCCTCTCCTCTCTGATCTCTCTCGAAAGTGGAAACGTAGCAATCATTCTATGGCTGTCAACAAATTAGCAGCCATCATCTTCTTGTGACGAATTAAACTCGAAAGGGAGGAGACGTCATTCTTCAGCTGTTTTCGAGAACCCTAGATCCATGAGCCATGTTCTTATGACGAATTAAACTCGAAATAGAGGAGATGTCATTATTCAGCTATTTTCGAGAACCCTAGATCCATGAGCCATGACATTGACGATCCATGACATTGACGAATTAAGCTTGAAGTGGTATATGTTTGTTCATCTGGGCTCAGAACCAAGATTCCCCTATTTTTCGAACACAAGTTTGGAGTTATTCAATCAATTAGATTCTTTACTCGTCTATACATAATGTACTCCTCTCACCTCAATATCATCTCTTCATATCAAGAAAAGAGAGAGAGAGAGAGAGAGAAAGAAAAAGAAAAGAAGATGGCATCGCTACTTCCATGGGGAGATTTGGGTCTAGCATTTAAGTCTGCGATCTCTCAGACATGGACTGTCCTGGACGATTGGAGAGTGTCCGAACTGGAGTTTGAAGCGGCAAGGAAGCATTACGCTTCTGTCAACGGTGCTCCTATGGATGATCTCACGACCAAGACTCAAAATTTGGCAGAAGCAGCTAAAACGGTGAAGCAAATGGATTGCCTCACTATATACAACGACAAGCAACTATGGTTGGCTTTCAAGTTCTTTGACAAATACGGACATGATGCCCGAATCGAAATCTCCCCAGAGCTTAAGAAAGGAGACGCTCGCACTCTACGTTCCATTTCAAAGAAGCATTTCCTAAAGGAACTTCCCTATATTCCAAACCCACCGCGTTTCAAGGACACATACCTCTATCTGAATGTGAACGAGATTAACTGGTACGTAAGGTGTTTTTCAAAAGGTTAATTATGAGTGTTTTCATGAACCAATTTTGTGTATTTAATGAGTTAATTTGTGCTTTTGTTTAGGGACTATTACTATTGAGGAAGGAAGGAATTGATGCAAGATGATGAAGATGTGCCCGTTTCATGTCAGTTTGTTTGTTTTCTTTTGTTTTTTTAATTTTATTTATGTCAGATTGTCGGTTTGTTTAGCTTTAAATGAAGGGGGAATTGCCAAATATAGTTCACAATTTGATTTGAAATGCAAAAGTAGACCCTATATTGCATTTAGAGCAAAACTAGTCTTCTGGGCATGTAGAATTACAAACCAAGCCCTTATGAACAAAGAAAAAAACGCTAGCCACAATGTCTGTTTTACCCTGTTTAAAGTCTATTCATGAAGTCTACTGCTATTAGACTTCATCATAAAGTCTAATTCCTAAACACAACTCAAATTTAATTTATAAAATTATAGGAAATTGTTTTGATCAAAAAAATTATACATAAATAAGATTAGAACATTTGGCATCCAAGAAAAATAAAATTGCATAAAAATGAATCCATTTAACTCAAGTAAGAGAAATTATGTTTGTAACCTATAAACTGCGTGAAGTCTACTCCCGAAGTCTAATATATAGCAAAATCGTAAATTTAAAGTTTGAAATCTATTAAAAATATTTTGATGAAGGTATTTACACATAATTTTACAAAGACAAGTACTATCCATGAAAAATAAATTTGCATATAAATTGATCAATTTAAATCCGGTAATACAAATTATGGTATAATCCAAAAAATATTGTGAGAAGTCTACTGAAGAAGTCTACCAAATAACAAAATCTTAAATTTAAAGTTTAAAATCTATAAAAAAATATTTAGGCTTCAAAAATTATAAATAATCTAAATGAAGACAAATCCTATCTATGTAAAATAAATTTTCATGGAAATTAATCAATTTATAAGTTTCATGAGTAAACCAATCATCAAGCTTAGTGTTTGAGGTACAATGTATAGGGTTTATGAGTATGATTGTTAGGGTTTAGAGAATTTTGACATAAAAAATTGTTTGTGGTTTGTTTAACGATTTAAAGCTAATGAATTATAGTTTATAATGTAAATTGTGATTATGTATACATAATTGATGTTTTCTATAGCTTTGATCTCAAAAATTCGATTTAGGGTTTAGGGTAAGTCAGACTTCATCGTAGACTTCATTGTTAGACTTTGCTGAAGTCTATTATTCAAAAAAACAAAAAATGAGAGGGAAACGAAATTTTTAGGGCGGGAAACAAAATATTTTGGGCTAACTAGCGGGAACTTAAATATAGACAAACGAATTTGTAATCAGACATTAGACTTCTTTCACATACTTCATTGATAGATTTCATTTTGAAGTCTTCTAAACCGGATTTTTTTTATAATTAAACCGTAAAATTTACCTTGATATATAATAAATTTGGAAACCCTAATTTTGTTAAAATGAAAACTATTCTCTCTCTTAAACACGGCGCCTCTTTCTTCCTCTTCCTCTTGCTCCTCTCTCTCTCGCCGTGAACCTCTCCCTCCTCTCTTGCCATGAATCACCTTCTCAAGCATCCCAAAAAATTTCTCTCTCCGTCGGTGGACCTCTACGCCGAAGAGATATTCTCCGGCTTTCACCATCCTTCGCCGTCGTTGCCGGCCAGTCTCTATCCTGCGTCGTCTTCAAATGTAAGCCATTTATCTTCTCTTCTCAACAGATCTAAATCAAAACTGACCTGAAACCTATCATATTGGCTTATTTTTGCAGATCTGAGCGCCAAAGAAAGAGAGACTGAAGCAGAAGAGAAATTGTGGGAGAGGTTTCATGAAACAGATCAGTCGAACTGTGTTGCAACTCACTCGCCCTTCTTCAGGTAGATGATTCTGCTCAGTTTGATTTCTTGTTCATATATTTGCTGAATCCATCAATTTCGTGATACTCTTCTCTGACTTGGATTTGGACTCTGCAGTGCGTAGCATCTCATTCCGATACGAGAATGTTAAATCTCAAAGGTATTGTTCTGTGTTCTTTTAGTAGGATTTATCCTGATGAATCTGCATTTAGGTTTTTTGACTGCTTTGGCTGTTTTCGTTATTTTATATATATTGTGTTTCTGGTTTTTCTCTTTGTTTGACCTTTCTGCAGTCAATTAGCTACTTCTTGTCTTCTGTTCTTAAGCATTTCATTTTTCTCTCTTTTTTAAGCTGCTTCTGATCTTTATTTTTCACTATCTTTGTTGCAGTCTTTGATATTGTGTTTCAGTAGAAATAAGCAAGTCATAGGTTTGTGATGCTCATAGGAAAATTATATTGACTCGTCATGTTCATGGTTTCTGAAACCTTTTTTATATCTTCAAAATTTAAGAAGACTGGGTCATGTTCATGTTTTTTTTAATGTGTCTTTGCAGATTGGATTTAGTTTATGGGTATGTGATCTTATATATGCGGCATGTTTTTCAGTTTTAAGAAAATAGTAGGCTTTTGTTTTTACGACAAAGCTTAGTCAAAGCCTGCATAAGAACTCATTTCCGAAATCCTTCTCTTATGTGTTTTTTCTTATGTGTTTTTGTTGATGATGATGGGGAAAATATTTGTTCTTGTGGTCTTAGCTATTCATGTTTTTGATATATCTCAATTTTCTTATTGTTAGAGGTTTCTTACTGAGTTTTAAACTGTTGTGCTTTAGGTTGGATGGCCACTGCATTGCTCCTTTTGTGCCAGTAGGTGGAGAGGGAAGTAGTGAGTTGAGAGGAACGGTGAAGAAGAGATTGTGTCCCATTCATGGCATGATGATCTGATGTTATAATGTTAGTCTAAGCAGCAGCGAAATTGAAGATTTGATGAAGAAGAAAGTGAGTCGGCTTGATGGTGCACACCTCGAGTTCTTGAGAGGTGTTACTAATCCTCTTGGAATCAAGGTTTGTTTCTCCATCTTGTATCAGATTTTTTCATGTCTTATTGTTTGTCCTCCATTGTTCTGGCCTCATGATATTGGGATTTTTTCTCAGAACTTGGACGAAAAGAAGGAGAAAGAGGAACTTAGTAGAAGAGGCAGCAAAGAGATGTGTGCTTTGCTGAGGTCACTTGAGACAGTGAACTGATATAGGAGAATGGACTTCAGGCTGGACTTTGTGGATTCTTTGGCTGGTTTAGTAAGCAGAAATCGATGTCAATTTTTTGATGTAATCATATATGCCTTTTGTTACTATTTCTTGTTTCAAGTTTTGGTACAAGTTTATTATATTATCCAAAGAGTTTTTGTTCCATTACATTTATAAACAATTTGTTAGATATAAACCACTCTACTATTATGATTTTCATGAGTTTGACTTATGCATAACTTTAACCCTGTAAAGTTTTTGTTGTTATCTATCACTTAACATTTTGGCTAATACAAAAGTAATGCATGATCATATGTCATGAACTTCCAAACATCCTCCGCGCCCCAATCTTCATTCAACTTCCTTCAACTTCATCCTTCTTTATCAAATGTCCATTTCTGTTGTCTTCATCCTTCCCTTTGCTAGAGACACAAAGTCGTAGACATGAGTTCTACTTGCTCCGATCTTAGTACCGAATAATCCTCTAAAGCCATTTGAATAAGCTCATCATGTGTACATCCATCCCTCAACGAGAACATTCTACCTCCTTTCCGATAATCAACCTCAAAATGCCAAGACAAATTGTCCTTTCTCACCCATTCTCCATAAACAGATGCAATGTAAACCATTTTCTGCAAGTAAACAAAAACCAACCGCATTAGACTTCATTGGTAGACTTCACCTAGAAGTCTACCTAGTATTGTCTAATATTCAATTTTGACAAGAAAACCGTTTTCACGAAATATACAACGAATAAGCATGTCAAACTAACACACAAGCAACTAAACAGACTAAATCAACTAATTGTTCAAGAAAATCTTAAAAATTCGTTATATATTTTCCAAAAAAGCGTTTTCAAATAAAACATTAAATAGTAGACTTCACGAGGAAGTCTATTTAGTAGACTTCCCTGTGAAGTCTAATAGACTAGTTTTGCAATTTTTCAAATGACAATTTTTTATGAAGTCTACACGTGAAGTCTACCGAAAAAAAAAGACTAGTTTTGCAATTGACCAAGCTTTGACTTTTACAAATAGACTTCATTATCGTGAATAGGCTTAAAAATGAAGTCTAACTAGAGAATGAAGTCTACCAGTGAAGTCTACAACAAAATTAGACTTCATAGGGATTAGTTTTGCAATTGATCAATTTTTGAATTTGGAAAATAGACTTCATCGTGAAGTCTACTCCGACAAACGTTGACTATTAGACTTCTTGGTGAAGTCTATCAAGAATTAGGCTTCGAAATGAAGTCTAACCCTTTATTAGACTTCGCAATGAAGTCTAACTCAGTATTAGACTTTGAATGAAGCCTAATACAACATTAATAGACTTCAGGGGTAGACTTCACGATAAAACAAACTACTTAAAGTTTGCAAAACTAGTCTTTTATTCAAGCAGACTTCACAGATAGATTTCCCATAAAAAGTTTTTATTCTGTCAATTGCAAAACTAATCTTTTCGAGTAGACTTCATTCTGCCATAGCCATAGACTTCATTGTGAAGTCTACTCTCTAAATTTTTTGAAAATCAATTGCAAAACTAGTTTGTTAGACTTCGCTATGAAGTCTAAGGACCTGCAAAAATATGAAATTCACTCAGATCTACCGGAATTTTACCTTGCCGTGATCTTAAGTTTCGTTGACGGCCTATAACTTCGATTTAGAGCTTCAGCAAACTTCCCCAACCGTTATAATGATCTCCCACACCAAAAATGGGAAGATCTAAGAACATAAACTTTGAAAAGATGAAAATGTGTGTTCTTGGGGTGAAAATTGAGAAGAAATTGAAGAATACAAGTTTATGAGATGATATAATGAGTTTGTATATATGTTTGAAGAGTAAATCATGCATTCAAAGCTTGATTTCGGTTGAGAATGGTTGTTGGACGAATTGATGGTGATGGCATTTTCGTGAATAAATGAAGAAGATGAGGTTTCTTTGGACCTTTTTTTTCGTATTAGACTTCACGGTTAGACTTCAAGACGAAAGTAATGGCATTTTCGTTATTATCACAAATATGTGAGGATAAACAAGGAAGAAAAAAAGAGTGAACTACTTTTGCATTTGACCTCAATTTTTGTACTACTTTTGAAAACAGCCCTTAAATGAATTAATTATCTCTACTCTATGCTTGTATTCACCCTAATGAAGGTCTGATTCATCCAATATATATAACTTATCTTCTCTAACTCATGTTTTGCAACAACAAATTAAATATTAATTCATTAAATCTACGATTAACATCAACACAACACTATGGTGGCCACATTAAAACAACGTACGGAGAGAAATATGAAAATATGTGATGTCATAGAACACTAAAGCTTTCTTGCAGAAAAAAAGTTCAACTGTAATGTACTAATGTTGATATAGATAAGGGGAGATACTAATTGGATCTTCGAAGTTTTTGGAATGGAAACATATCTCATCTAATCTCTAGCTAGAGTCATATCAAGATTCTCATGTGCTGATGGCTTGCTACTTAGTTCATTTTATGGGGTTTTACATTTTGGATTTGATCTTTACGTGCTTTCTTCCTTCTAATATAAGCAATCATAAAAAAAAACTGAACAGCATCCATAAGAACTGTAACAAAACAGAGTTTTGAAACAATAACAAATCAGCATTGTAAGATCGTTAAACACATCAACAACAACAATAACAACAATGACATAACCACAAAGAAACAGAGATTTCTTGGAGAAGAAGGTAGAAGATGAGGAGAAGGAGAAGCACCAGCATGGCTCTCTTTTCCGGTACAAGGAGCGTGATGATAGTAAAATGAACCAAGTAGTAAACCTAAGATCGCAAACCATTTAACAAAAGCAAACCCTGATCAAGCAAAGTGAGGTCTCAGGTGATACTCCTCGTCTCCTCCCTCGAGGCCTCGACTGAAGAGATTGATCCCATGCAAGGTTTGGCGATGAAGGTTTGGGGGTAGCGTGAAAAGATGTAACGATACAACGACGAGGATCAACAACGACAAAACTTGTCATGCTACATGTTGTGCGGTGTTTACCATCGTTGATGATACATAAATCATTTTTTTTTTTAATTTATATTGACAAAGTAGTCCAGTCTAGCGTAATGATAACAAATTAAAAGAAGAACACGAATGTTATGTTTGTAACATAAGTAACATTAAATTAAACAAAATTAATAGTTGCATTGTATTATTAAAGGGAAAACCAAGTAGACAATGATATAACATTAAAACCCCCAAAAAAAAACAAGCAGTGCCATTCAAGTTTCCAAGTGCATGATGCTTCCACTCTTTTCCATATGCCTGCATTCAACGTACGACTCACGAAACCCGCGGTCTGGTTTTCCTGCGTTGATTCTAATCTTTCTCAAATCATTCTTTTCCACATCATAATAGAAAATGTGAGGTTCCCACACTATGGGTGCCAAGATAACCTCGCCGTTTTGAGTTGCACCATGCACCTTCACAACAAAGCTGTTTTTATCAAACAAACGTATCTGACGAGGCTGCAAAACCAGAGATTTAGTCGACCATTTTCCACCATCTTCCAAGACCCATAAGCCCCCCAAACCCGTTATTGGGAGTTGGGTGGTATCAATAAGAGCTGGTTTTCCACCATACTCTATAAAACCCGTACGCATATAAAACTCAGGGAGCGTCAAGAGGAATATAGAACACGATGTTGTAAAGCCAAATGACCCCGGCCCATCCCCATCCAATCCCTTCCATCGCAGCAAAGCTCCAATTTGCATAGACTGCAATCAGAGTAGCCACCTGTTTTGGAACAAAATGGTCAGAAAAAGCGGTTTCTAACTCTTGACTTGAGTGCTGGCTACAGACAGTGAAGTGCCACACTAACCAATTGTGCGATGATAAAGGCTACCACAAGCCACACCCCAGGACGTTCCACATAAGACCAACTCCGTGATCGCGTCACAAAGATAAGCGCCTGACTTATAATGCCCACTTGTAGGTATATTGCTGAGGCAAGCTTCCTGAAATCATCATCAGAGCCGTGCTTAATGAGTTAGCAAAAAGGCATTTACCTCAGGGCCCCAACATAAATATATGTTTGGAGGCCCCCAATTTACAAAAATGTGTTGTAGCCTAGTGGTATAATTCATTGCATTTGAGATACATAATCTTAGTTCGAACTCGTAATCATGCAACATTTAGTTTTATTTATGATTTCTAACTTCTTTTCTAAATTTTTCTAAAATATACATGAAAAAGGCCCCAACTTTTTTAAATTTGCCTTGAGCCCCTTAAACTCTTCGCACGGCACTGATCATCATGCGCTGTTTTCTCAAGGGTCGAAACTCCGAAGGTTCGCTGAAATTCAAACAAGAAATTCTGGTCACTAAGATTACAGACTTTGATATTGGTTTACAACTACATCTAAAGGCTAATGTTGATGTTCCAGCTAGTGTAACTCTGGAAAACAACTGCTTGACATAAACCAAGGAGAGGAAAGAAGCAAGAGTTATGTATAATACCGGGATGAAGTCTGTTTTGTATGAAACCCAGAAAAATATAGCTGTCATCATTGCCATGTAGGTTCCAAACACAACGCCGGTTGCAAATATCTCTGACAGTTTTGGAACATCATAAAATAAGCAATCATAAAATTGTTTTGGAACAACATCCATTAGAACTGTAAACAAAACAGTCTTAAAACAATAACAAATCAGCATTGTAAGTCCATTAAACACATCAACGACAACAGCAACAAAAATGACATAAACATAGAGAAACAGAGATTTCTTGCAGAAGAAGGTAGAGGCAGAGGAGAAGGAGCAGCACCAGCAGGGCTCTGTTTTCCGGTAGAAGAAGTGGTGTTTTCCTTGGAGCAAGCAAGGTTACATCGACTAGGACGAACAATTCGGTACACACCAGAGCTCGTGAGCAAATGTATGTCTTTGTTATTGTCTTGTCCGAAAGAGTAGATGTAACCAAGTGCAGGTCCTGAGTCAGCTCCTCCTGGAGCTGCCGTGCACTTCACCGGTGAATCCTCGCTGCATTTAAACGGTATTTGAGATTTCGTGAAGTTTCCACTATCTTCTGGTGATTCTATCGCTGCCCACATCGCGTTTGCGTAGAGATCTGCATACAAGTACCTGAAACAAAAGTGTTTGAGGATTTAGAGTTCTAGGGTTTAGAGGTGTTTTGGATCTAGGGTTACAAGTGTAAGTGTTTGACTTACGTTCCATAAGAGCAAGGATCAGTGTTGGAACGATAGAAGTAACCTCCAATGATGGAAGCAGATCCTTCATGTTTGTTAACTTCAGAGTGATTGTAACCGAGGATCGGGAACGTCAAGTTAGAAACCGCAGACACATTCTCTCCAAAAGGAGACAACGGAGAGAAAACGTAAGGTCCTTCGTAGATTCTCCATCCATAGTTTCCACCCTTTGTTATGATATCAACTTCTTCATACGTATCCTGTTTACATTTTCAACACAACAATCAAAAACTAAGCATCATCACAGAACATTAAGGAAAAAAACAAACCTTTCCAACGTCTGCGCACAAGAAGTAGTCCGGTCTTTCGATATCGAAGCTGCAACGCCACGGATTTCTCAGCCCTAAAGCCCAAATCTCAGGCTGCTGATCTTCAATGCCTTGGAAAGGATTGTTCTTTGGGATAGAGTAGTTTCCCCATAAACCAAGCTGAGAGATATCAGACACGCTTGGCATTACGTCAACATCAAGCCTCAAGATTTTGCCAAGCAAAGACTTCTTGTTCTGTGCAAAGTTGTGAGTATCTGAAACTCCTCCTCCATCACCCGTCATGAGATACAAATACCCATCAGGCCCAAACAGAATCTGTCCACCGTGTGACGACGAATACGGAAGTCCCATTGTGAAAATCCTCCTCACTTCAGACGCCTTACCAGTCTTTGCCTACATACACAAGTCTTTTACCATGAATCTTGCTCTCCAAGAAACTCATATTAAATATTTTTCTTTACAAACTTACCGTTGAAGGGCTCGAGGAAGTGCCGTTTGCGGTGTATTCAGCCACAACGGTCTGATAACGACAAGGCTGTGCACCGTCGTCTTTAGGAAGCTTAGAAGGATCACAGTTCACATCAGAATTGCAAGCACAACGACCAGAGCATCCAGGAGACTTGACTTTATCGCAGTTAAACGACGCGAAGAACCGTCCGTTCTCTGCGAACCGAGGATGAAACGCCATTCCCATCATACCAAACTGCGTATCGAAGCTGACTTGATCGGTTATGTCAACAAATGGAGTTGATTCGTCGATTTCCATCGGTTTACCTGAATCTTGATCCGGTATTGTACCTAACCAGATTTTACCCGGTTGGTTAGAGAAGAAGGCCCGGTTTGAGCCGTCTGGATGAGCCACCATGTTGAGGTAAGACCCGGTTCCTATCTTCTCAAGACATACCCCTTTAGGTGGCTTTACATCATGACCGGTATCATTCACTTGGTTAACCGGTTTACCATTGAAGCATTTGGTTATGTTGGTTTGAGATGGTCCACCAAAGGCGGTACAGAATTCGGTTTGGGATTTCCAGAGATCGGTTAATGTCGATGAGTTTGAGGAGGTTGAAGGCGAAGAAGCACCGCCTAGTAGAGTTGGACTAAATGGAGAAGAGACAATGGAGATGTTCTGACATGAATCCCATAGCTTTGAGCATAAATCTTTAGAAGTTGAGTTGCAGAGAATCGGAATTTGAGAATTCTCTTCGCTAAAAAACTGTCCTGAGAATTGATCACATTTCTGAGGGAAATAAAGAAATGCAGAGACTCAGAATCAGTAGCTTCAATTCAAAGATAAGGGTAAGTGAGAGATCGATTCTTTTCTTGATTTATTGAAGGAAAGTGGATGGGGACTTACAGAACAGAGAATGGATTTGAGAAGGGAAGAACAAGTTGAGTCAGAGATGTTCATGGAGTTGAAGCGGTTCTGCAATTCAAGATCATTTTTGGAGTCGCAGCAAGTTCTTCCTGAGTAGGAATCGCAGAACTGAAGAGTCTCGTTGGAGTTGACTTGAGTCTCTGACAAAAAAGACGAAAACTCAAAACGACATGAGAACAAGAACACTTGAACTCAAAACGACATGAACACAAGAACACGTGAACTCAAAACGACATGAGAACGAGAACACTTGAAGTCAAAACGACATGAACACGAGAACACTTGAACTCAAAACGACATGAGAACAGAACAGAACATTTTGGTACATAACAAAAAAAAGAGATAGCTTACTTGAATCTGAGCAAAGAGGATTAGACGTTGTTGAAGAGAGTAGAAGGAGAAGAAGGAAACAGAGATGGAGGAAGATAGCGATGGCTTGATTTGTCTTTGTCATCATTGAGCTATGATGCAACAATACAGTTCTCTTTCTCTCTCTCTCTCACAGGAGACTCACAGCTATAAATACATATGTGTGTGTGTGTATTTTCTAGGAGGTAGGAAGATAGTGGTGTCTATTGTCTAAACACGAAATAGACGTTGAATTTTCTGTCAAAAATTAAATTAATTTTTAAGAGAGAAATGAATAAATATAAATAAAATCTTTAAGAGAGAAATGAATAAATTCTAGGATAGGGTGAAACGGTTACGCTAATTTGTCTATCTCAAATATAAAATATGATTGGATATACAAAACTTGTCAACCCTGTTTTGGAAGTATGGTTTTGGCAAAAAAAAATCGAACTTCTTTTTATCTTCTAGGAAAAAACTCAAAAAGTAATGTGACATCAGTTTCCGAATTTTCTAACTTTATTTATGATGAATGATGATGAACTAATTAAAAACAAAGTGGAAGATGCTTCTTGCATAGCTAAATGGGGGATCTTATTATATAAAGTTTGCATGAATAGGATTTTTATAAAATATAAGAGCACGACATATGTCACTTTTAATGTTATATCCGTTAAGATCGTGACACATGTCTTGAAAAAAGGAAAAAAAAATAAAGGAAAATTTTAATATCTTATAATAAAAACGAAAATTTATATAATAAATTGAAAATAATGTAATAAAAAATTCCTATTAGTATATGGAATAGGTATATAAACTAAATATCCTAATTGTATGGAATATAAGTTACATAAACCCCTATTTAAAAAAATCCTATTAATACATGGAATAGGTATGTAAACTAAATATCATAAAACTGTATGAAATTGGTTACATGAACCCCTATAAAAAGAGAGCTAATGTAGTCTTTTTTCTCATTCACAAATTCTTCAAAGCAAATTCAGCAAATCTCTTTGATTCTCTTTATCTATTTTTAAAATCATGTTTTTGAAAGTTCAAGAGAACATTGGATATTATTTGACTCTAGGTCAATTGTACCATATACCAACTCACTACTTCAAAATTTCGGAGATCAGATGGGCGAAGAAAACATCATCGAAATTTGTAACTTTAATGTGCAGTCTGCTGATAAAAAAACTTATAAAGTTTTCAGCCATCAGTGTTTTATAAGAATAACAGAAAGAAAAAAAGTATCAAGTATCAGTCAAAGTGCATGCCAGATTCCGTTGGAAAAATTTCGGCTTCGGACTTACGAAGATTTTGTCAATCTTCAGTACAAGACCGTATTTACTTTTGTTCTCATGCTATAATTTAATTAATTTCCATAGTTCTCATGCAGTGTTACGTAAGTAATCATATTAATCAATCCCTAACAAAAGTAATTGATATTAAGAAAATATAATGAACCGATATTCTAATTTTAAATAGTTTAATTTTCAATATTGTTAGGTAAAAAATTATTTATAAAGATTTCATCAATTGAAATCTCTTGAATAGAATAATAAAGTTTTGTTGAATTAATCAGTTGATCAGATTTAGACATATATAAGTCTTTCTATATTGGAAAAAAAATAAATAAAACTTATTAATTCATTTTTTATATCATGAATTCAAAAAAAATATCAATTATACTAAAAACGTAAAAAGGTTACCAATCTTATTTTATTTAAATATTTTTATCGGGTTTTTAATATTGTTCTACTTACTTTAAAAATAATCAAATTTTGTTAAACATTTTTCCATGTTTTTATTACAAAATATTAAAATAAACCCGCGTATACGCGGATCTTAATCTAGTTACTCATAAACTTAACGTGTTTTGCTTTGATTTTTATATATTTTAGTTTGAATCAGCGAAAAGCGTTTCAAAAATAGTTAGTCATATTTTTTTAATTAGTCGGACTATACGATGATTTAGCTACAGACAAATATATCGTCTAGGGTGTCCATTAGCCTATTGATCACTAAAACAATCCCTAATCGAGAACTTAATCAATAAACCAGATGATTACTCCGTTGATAATTGACTATCCCAATTGTATGAAAATTCCCATTTAACAAAAAAATCTCAACGTTCATGTTTTCGTTTTGTAAAATATGGATTATTTTGAGATTTACCTAACCTGGACATTCAGTCAATTTAATCGTCCGTGTGAACATTTTACATCTTTTCACCTTCCATTATGCTGCTCCCCTTTTCCCTTGTCTCACCCGCTTTACAAGGTTATTTCATAAAAAAACTATTCATAGAAGAAGCAACATTTTTACTTTTCTGTGTCCTAAATATCGCACGTCTATACGATGACAAAAATCGACGAAAAAAAAAAGTGAAAATTAAAGCAATATTTACTTGCCTATACTACATAAGACGTCCAATGATACATTGTTGAAGTGATCTTCACTATATACGATATGATCACCGGTTAGTCGACTAATATTGTCATACTTAAATATCTATAGTGATAATCATTCCTTTTTTAAAGAACAACCATCATAACGGAACTTATCGAGCCAAGTAGCAGAACAAGTTTGCAAGTTCCTCGTCTGACAAAAACTCTCAAACTTATAAATAAACTGTACATTCTAATTAGTAGGTCATATACATTATATGCAAACCTACTAAAAGCTTTAAAAGTAAGATGAACAAATATCAAAGACGACCGAATTATTTGAACAACCCACTACGAATAGTATACACTTTTGGATCCATCGTTAGCTTAGAGCCCTACAAAGCTATAGTCTGCATATCAAAGCGGGCCATGTCGGAGCAGATTGAATCATGGACCACAAACTTTTATATCTAAGGTATCAGTTTCTTTTTTACTTATATGGTTATATAATAAGATAGCAAGAATTGGTGGAATAAATGCAAAATCGAAGCCATGTCAAAGGTATAGACGTATAGTTGGGGGGTAAAAACTAAAGTAGTTTTGAACTTTTGACCACGAGCAAAAAAATTATAATAATGCAAACTAATGGCAACGTCGATCTCCTTGTCGACATTTTCTCTTAGTTGCATTCCCCATTTCTCACTTACTTTATGAAAATTTGGTTTATTCAAGGGCGTGGACTCTTTTATCATTAATGAACCCATTGGACTTTTGAAATAGTCTATAGTTTATCATATAGTAGTATTAGGTTATGAATTATGATGTATACATTCTAGAAGGTAAAACAGTTCAACTTGGCTTTTAAGACAACCAATCAGTAAACTCCACTTTAACTTTTAAGCTGACATCTCAATATTACTGTGATGCTCATGAAATCTATCATTTATCTCAATCAACAGTGATGATATCATTGGACTACAAAGCACTCATCAACCACGGTTATTGGACAGGACACAATGATAAGAGAGAAATATTTACTGTCCGTGACTTAAGATTATGGGACAATTTGTATAATAGCTGCAATGTATATTTTGTAGGGTGTTTGACTCTAAACTAAACACTTGCAAGTTGCAAGTTTTTTTCAAAATTCATCTGTGAGTTTGTTGAGAAAAAATCGTCACCACTTGGATTGTATTAGATATGGATATAGTGCTTCCATGTGGATCTGCACAAGTGATTCCTCCGTTCGGCGCGCAACCAAAGTAAACAAGTCTTATTTATATAAATCATATTATAGTGTTATGCGTTCTCAAATGCATATAGATGTAACATGTATCATGTATGTATGAATGAGAAAATAATGCAAAATGTAAAGCACACAAAAGCTACTAAGTTTTTTATGGTGTTAGGTATTGGAACATGACCCATATAGTTTAATCTAAAAATCTTATGGTTATATTCACACTATTTATTTTATGTATCACTATCGCACGCAGATAAGAATTTGCTTTTTCCTTTTTGACTATAGGATACAAATTTTTAACTTAATTTAATGAATACCCGATAAGGACGATTTCCGTATTACCCACTTCCAAATTTTTGTCGCTCATCTGAAGTCTTTGTTGACCTAGACAAAACTAACATCATCACGACATCATCCAGATTAAACATTTGTGCGTGTGTTTCGAATACAATGTTATGGTAATGTCTGAAAACTTTATTTAATAATAATAAATGATAAATCTATGAGTATTACTAGTATTTAAGTTCTATGGATAATCGGTTTCTTCTAAACCAAATGATCTCGTAATATTTTTGCCGCAGAAGCAAGTGAGTAGGTAGGTACACTGGTTTAAATGACAAAGAACAAGAAATCGATTCATTAAAAGATATACTCCACATCGCATTAAATTACAAGAATACCATTGTAAACAATTATTGGCCTTATTAATGTTCCCCAATTTACTGGTAAGGATTTTCAACCACGTGTTCTCTTGTTATTTTCAAACAATGTATTACTCCAAACTCAAAAAAGATTAGAGGTAAATTTTACTCGAATTAGTACTCAAGACAAAAACTGTCACCGTGTACTACGTTCAAAGAACATTCTTCACGTTTCCAAGATTCGATCCAACAACAAGACAAAAAGAATAACTTTGTTTTTAAGACCACAAGTATTCAAATCTATCCATCAAGTGCTCCAAGAGCTTTCATGTCCTCTAAGAAAGCTGAGTAAGAATCATCAATGCTCGGTGGCTTTGAAGCTGCAGATGTCTTGGCTGACTCTACCTTCACTGGTGCAGTGTTAGCCATAGCTCTCGGTGTAAAACTCAAGCTCGAGGCTATCGATGTCTTTGGCTTTGGTTTGGTTACAGTTGCTGACTCTCTTCTCACTCGAACGGAGGCAGGGACCTGCAGATAAAAAAAGTAACAATTGAACAATTTGATTCGATGTGTGGAATTCACATGAGACAAAGCAAAAAAAGTGAATTCATGTCTATAACTCACCATGGATGTAAGCTCAGGTGTGTGATGAGCGAGTGGTCGCCTGACAACTGTAGGAGCAGCGGATTTTACAAAAGATGGTTTGTTTGGTACATATGGTCTGATCATTGCTTGACTGTCTTGGAAACTAGACGGTGGTGGTCCCGGTGGAAGCGGCGGTCTCATCATAGGAGGCGGTCCAGGTGGTGGTCCATACGGTGGCCTCGGCATTAGATGACCACCAGGCATTCCCGGAAGAGGAGGATGCATATCGTGTGGAGGCGGTGGAGGTGGAAAACGCAACATTCCTGGAGGCAGAAAAACATCATGCTGAAAATTATTTAGTGAAGCAGGAGCTCCTGGAAACGCTGATTGGTGTTGCTGATGTAAAGGTGGTGGCGGTGGTGGTGCAACCATCTTAGAGAAGTTAGCGTTTTGAAAACTAGTCGCGATAGATTCTGATGGGCCACTCTCAGAGTCGTTGCTTGGAGGCTTCGTCGGTGGTGGGGGAGGAGGGACGGAAGTTACATTAGCGTTCTGCAAAATGGAGATGAAAAAAGTGTAATCAGGTTTCACACACACACAAACAAAAGAAAACGTTCACTGCACCAAGTTAAGATGGTTACCGAAAACAGAACGAGGTTTTACCTTGTGCTCGTAGAAGGTTTGATTTGATGATTCAGGGAATCTACCATCGCCTTCGTTTCCAGTTAGACCAGGAGGAGGCGGTTGGGAAGATTGAGGAAGTGGAGGGGGTGGAGGAAGAGGAGGACGGACCAAATCCTGCTCTCTAGGTGCTGGGCCCGGAGGCGGTGGTGGAAATGGTGCATGTGACAAAGTATGGCCTGTGGTTGGCGGCAAAGGAGGTGGAGGTGGAAGAGGCAAAGAAGCAGATAGAGCATTATCCACATCCGGTAGAGGAGGAAGTGGAGGCAGGGGAGGAGCAACTAAGGCGGAATCTTCTGACTCGGTATTGGAAGACAATGCAGCAGCACCACTAGATGAAGCACCATCAGAGGAGATTCTAGGTCCTGAAATAACAAAAAAAATATCCTTTAATGATACAAACAAGGAATATTTCGATTTTGTATGGAGCAACATTGACAAAAGAGATTACCTATGGATGAATTATACATTGGTGGCTTTCCGGGAGGTGGTGCACCAGTCGGGTTCAAAGTAGGGTGATAATAAACAGAGTCCTGTCATGATATACAGAAAAGTTAGTGACGTTTCAGAATGAAGCAGGGAACTGGACAGAAGACTAAATAAGTACCTCTGGTTTTAAGTCCTCTTCTCCTGTTGTTCTTCGTTGGGCGGGTAGGTGACTGCATAGAAGAGAAGAACAAGTTACATCTAGTAGAAAGCTGATGGAATCTTAACAATCAATGCTTAAATAGAATGATAAATCACCTGAACATAACAGATGTTGATGCCTCTCCTTGTTCCTTCTTTTTCTCATCAAATTCCTGTGAAAAGAAAAAAAATAGTTTAACAAGACAAGAGATTGCCAAATTATAAGCTCAGTGTAGAATGGAGTAAAGGAGTAAAACCTAACTCTACAAGAAAAGTACCTTTCTCTTCTTCACAACCATCTTTAGAGTATCTTCAAGCTGTCTCTTTTTATGTTTTCTCGCTTTGTCCAAAGCACCTTCAGCCTCTACACCAAATCAAAACATTACCTATTAGGTTGCATAGAGATTAGCTGTTGAACAAATCTATAAACTTGTTGGGGTTTAGTCAGCATAAGCTATGAGATCTTACTAAAAGCAGAGTATGACTTACTTGACATATCGAGTTTCCTGATCTGTTCCTTGATTTGTTCCGGATCCTTCTTCAAAATCCCCACCTCTCTTACCTTCTGCCTCTCTTTCTTGTTCTGTAAAACAACCAAAATTAATGTGTAGAATAAGTATACAGCCCAGAAATCGACACACAGCAATAACATTCGCTGAGACAATGAGACAACTCTTGAACAATATGCTACAAAATCTCATCTTTTAGGTTCCTAAAAAGCCATTCTGAGCATTGAATCAAAATCTAATGCCTAAACAACACAAGGAACTCCACCAACAACAAAAAAAGTCTAATTTTGGGATAAAAGTTAACCTCTATATGAAGGTTTATCTACTTGAACCAGTGTTGGAATCTCCTAACATATTATAAACAACAAAGAGCAACTAAGTCAATCCAATCGAAATCAAAACAGAGAGCAAATCAACCTGAATCTCCTTAAATTCAAGCAGCGAACAACAACAATTATCGCCAATTCGATAAAACTGAATCACAAACTTACACGTTTAATTTCCCTCTTGCGAATCTGCTTGCGGTAAGCATCAGTAGGGTTCATCACTTTCCCTCCTTTCGTCGTCTTCATAACTCCGTTTTTGCGCTCTTAAACAACTCCCGCCGATTTAGGAATTGCTCGCAATTAGAAGAAGAATAAACAAAGATCTTGGTGGGGTTTAATCTCTCTCCCGAGAAGTATTTGAGTTTTTCTTTCCCAGAAGATTAGAATTTCTCTCCTCCTATTCAACTCTCCGATCTATCTAATCTGACTACGAGGCTCGAAATCTCAGCAGGAACAAACGTTTAAGATTTTTGGTTACTTTCATTGTCCTTTTGTTTCACGAGGTTTTCTTAGGATCTAAACGGGCCACAACTGGACTATTAGTAAGAAGCCCATTTGTAATTTATAATTATTTACTTTTTGTCGTCTATCCCATTTTTAACTTTTAATGTATCGTTTAGTTAAATTGTAATTTATCTTGTATTTTAAAAAGTAAAAATAAATTTCTACTAACACAATATACAATTTTTTTTGGTTGAGAGTAATATTCCCTCTGTTTCATTGTAAGTGTCATTTTATAAGTTTTTTTTGTTACAAAATAAGTGTTTATCTTTTTCTCATTTATCTTTTTTGCCCCTAATTAAATAAAAAAACATGAATATTATAGAATTTTAAGAGTTAAATAATGGTAAACTGAACATTGAACCATTTTCTTAATTGGTATTGTGTGATAAAATGACAAAACCTTTTTGTAATTTCTCCCAAAAACATGTGTTATTTTTTTTTGCTAATTATAGCTTCATGTTTATGTTTTATTTGTCAGAAATGCAATTTAAAACATCAAAAATAGCAATTACAAGCCAGAAAAGAATTGAATAGGCAACAAGTTTTATAAAAGAGAAATTTTAAGAAATATACCTTTTGAGGTGTAAATTTTCAAAAATACACATTTAGTGTGATAATTTTCAAAAATCCACTTTTTCCTAATTTTAATATACATATATGTTTGGATTCACTAATCCTTGATTCGGGTTTAGATTTTGGGGTTTATAGTTTAGATTTAAGGGTTTAATGTTAAATTTTAGGGTTTAGAGTTATTTTAATCATTGAAAAAATGTAGTTTTGAAAATGAATACCAAAAAGGTGTATTTTTGAACTAAAATGGTGTAGTTTTGAAATATCTCTTTTAAAAAAGAATTTAAAATGATTAGATAACAATTATCAGACCCAAAACATGAAATTCCTGGGTAAAATTTGTGAATATAGTTTCAACAGACCAAATGACAATATCAAAGCAGTCCAAGTGATCAATCGAATCATTAAATCCAAAAAGTATTCATCACCATGCAGATTTTGCAAGCGATTATAATAGCAAAATGTTTTATTACGTATCCATTGTTCAATATGTGTTTTTAAAGTGGAATGTTTTCCGGTTTGCCATCTTAATGTGTATTTGATCATGTATATTAAATAATGAAAATAGATTTCTACTTATACAAATTTTGTTTTGAGTGCTAGTATAATGATCGATTTTTAGGAGTTCATATGAACCATCCACTATATTAGCATTTGCATTTACACACAAACTTACATTTTTTTTCATAATTAACATGTTATTGTCTGATACTAGCAACAATGGGTGAAAAAACTGCATATACACATTCAAAATTTTATACCTACTAAAAATATAATTATTCATGAAAGATACATTACATGTTTTTTTTAAAACAACAAAGAAACATTCATTCAACGTGAATACATGACTCCTAACAAGTACCTTTAGAAATTCACACAAAGCAGCCTATGAGCTATGAGGTGTTTCGTTAATACCGGTCATCACCACGACGTGACCACCGAGCAGAACCTGCTTTAGCCAAACCAGAATAGTAATCTCCAACGTTTGCAACAAACAGAGGATCTCTCTCTTGGATCTTTAGAGGATCATAACGCTTAGAACCATGATCACTCCCTTCATCAGACTGCTCCAAGTCTTCCGTTAGATCTTCCATTGTTTTCTTGAGATTAGCCTTACTCATCTGTGCAGCCTCTCCTGTTGAAATCCCCACCATTGTTATCTTTGGTAAGAAAGGACTCTGCTGCATTTCCCTCTCTCTACATTCCATTTCCCTGAAAACCGCAAGAGAAGAAATTGTGTTTAAAAAAAAAGATCTTTACACTCTGCACTGCAGCAACATTTTGTTTGAGAACAATGGGTACCTTTGATCTGATGAACCTTTTTGAGCGTCTTCTTTTCTCGGCCTAGAGTGATTAAGCCAATCTCCAAAAGGAAACCAGCGATTTTGCTGTCTTTTCTCGTCTTCGCTTGGATTATCTTCTTCTCCTTTAAGCAGTGATGCACAAGTATCTACTGAATCACCAATACATCTAGTTGTGGAATCTGACGCTCTTTGGATGGAAAATGCACTCCTGAGAGCAACGAGAGACGGAAAGAAAAACAAGCCAATTAACGAGTGAGTTGATAAATAAGGTAATGTTGGTCTATGTGCATCAAGACAAGAGATGCATGCATACAGCATACCTTCTTTCAAAAGAATCGACCAAATAAGGTAATTTTGGCTGGATGCCTGTGGCTTTTCGAAACCATCTGCTACCTAAAAGTACTCTGTCTACGGCATATAGGAGTTGAATCTCTGCAGCCTTTGCCACAACACTCAGAGGGATTCCGGAACTGCCAATCTCTTCCATGGCTTCTTGAACCTGCAGTTTAATTAACACAAGAGAATCAAACCTCATAAACTTCTAGAAAATTCCAATAAGAACCCAACAATAGCCATTATCAATATTTTCATTGGCTAATCGGAAATTGCTACCCACAGACACAGAGCAAGATGATAGGAATAGCAACTGAAAAACTATATTCAGGCAAGTCTTGCTACTGATTATGATAACGTCACGGTCATTGACATCTTTACTTTAATCATAGGAAGAATCAATCTGCTCACCTCTGGCGGTTCTAGCATGCTGTCTCCCATTTCTTCCATAACCTCTGAAGTTAAGCTGTCATCAACAACATCTCTTCTTCGTTGCACGTGCCGAGTTTGGATTAAACTATGGAAATGTTGATCCACTGACTCTTCAAGAATGTTATCTAGTACAGCTTTATCAAAGAAATACGGAGTATACCTGGTAAAGGTAGATACCGTTGTTAGATACTAAAAAACAATCCCACGGATTTGGCATACAACTAATAAATGCTTCAAGCACAAAATTTCACAACTATCAAATTAAACAGCAGCCAAGTCAAGTAAAACCTGGAGAGACGAAAGATCCTAAACTGATTACACTTGCTACCAAATTCGCAATGTTTTCCATCAGTAAAGCTTACCACTTAATCCCATCGCCGGTTGCAACAGCAATGTCCAAGTTTTGAGCACCGAAAACAGGAACTCCTTCGACCTTTTGATTTTTCCCATTTTGTGGCATTGACTTGAGAAGTTTGTTGGCAGCCTTCACCTGCAAATCAGAAAATATTTTCAGCAAGGAATACGGCAATAATAAAAGGAACGAAGAAATGCAATGTCACACTGACTTATCTCCTACCTGTCTCTCATTTGGAACAAACTGAAACAAGTGAGGCTTCTCCTGATCACAATGAAACAAAAATTAAAATCAGTTTCTCCTACACTCAAACGTATATACATCAGAGACAACAGCATACTAGTTCCCATGGAGGCCTACCTTGAAATGCTCATATGCCAAATCAAGTCGACAAGCTCCAACCACTCCGCTTGGAATGTTTAGCTTTTTAACATATGAAACTGAGAAAACACACAAACATAGCTCAATGATACAGAGAGTATAATACAAAGATTACTTCAAAATCTCCGCTCTCATTTCAAACTATGTAAGTCTACTTCCGGACCAACAGCTTCTTAATGAACATACAAGCAAGTTGCATCTAGAGTTTCTTCCTACTGCAAATTGCTAAAAAGCTTACAAAGGGAACTGTCATTGCACCTGCATCGCCAAGATCCATGAAAAAACGGAACACAGGGCCGTTCCTCTCGCTCTTCTTAGTGATCGTTGAAAACATTTTCTTTAGCCACTCGGGTGTTCTGTACATCAGCAGAGAAACAAACTCAAAACATTGAAAATCATATGGAAAGGCACAAAGGTATTATACAATGTCAAATCGAAACTGAAATTCGAATTATAACCTCTTGGAGATGAAAGGAATATCGAAGTGCGTAGAAACCGCCATGAGACCAGTGCCAGTAAGGTCACACATACTGAAGACCTGACCGACGAAGGCGGGTCCACCGCGTTTCCCATCGGAGCTGAGAGATGATATCCTAACCGTTGAATTAAGGCCGGAAGAGGAAGATGAAGAGGTAGATGCGCTCTTGACCGTCGATTCCAGCGGTGATACACCGTCGGATACCGAGAATCTAAGTGGGAGGCATACACGAGACGGGTTCGTTGTGGGAGGGTGGAGAGGAATGATGGAAGAGAGAGAGGTGGCGGCGCTGTGGAGAAAATCGGCGGCGATGTGGCGGCGACGTTGCTTATCCGGCGAATCCATTTTTGTTCGTTCGGCTTCTGTAATTTTTGTTTTAAAACAAACCCATCGGTCCATATTGACCAACTAATCTAATTTGGCTTAATTTATGATTTCGAAATTACTACATTTATTAAATCACGAGAAGAATGTTAAAACTACATAAAATTACTAAATTTTTACTCCCAAACGGCGTCGATTAGCTTAATTAATGATTTCGAAATTACATTTAAATTACCGAATAAATGGTTTAAATGTACAATGATTAAAGGCAAAAACAATTGCAGAGCGAGAAATTAATCTTAGGGAAATTGTAGTGGATAACAATATTACAACCCATATTTAGGAAAGTAACAATAGGAAAGTCATGGCTACGATATTCCATATATTTTCTGCAATATATACGAAAAACTCCTTCCATGAAAGAGCAATTCAAATTTTAAAAGTTTAGGTCAATTTCCAAAGGGACATTTCAACATCCTGTAACAGTGCCATTATCGACAACAGTAGAGAAAATTAGAACCTACGATGGTGAAACCTTCTTCAACCTTTCTCTCTCTCGATTGCTGCTTCATCAACCTCTCTTTTATTGTGAAGACCCTATAGAGGTCGAAACTAAGAGCGATGACTGCTATCTCCGCCGACTGCTATCTTCGTCGGTGGAACCTTTCGTACATCTAGGTTAGTTTCGTTCCTAGATCTAGAATAATTGCCTGTAGATTTGATTGATAGATAGCATAATTTTGATGGCTCATAGATCGTTCGCCCCCATGGATACTTTCCCCAACAACGAGGAACATATTCTTTTTGGTTTCTCATTTATTTGATGATTATCCCCAGATTCTGTGTATTCAATTTGCTTTTTCTGAATATTTATGGCTGCATCTTCATGGGAATTTAGTGAAGTCGACTATATACTTCTAGTTGAAATTGGATTTTGCTATTTCCAAATATAAAAATTAGTTGGTCTGTACTATATAATTAAGTATGGTATAAGAGACCACAAAATTATGTTTTGTTTTTTATCCATGGAAGTTTTAAGTTCGGATCTGAGATTGCTCTTGTTATTATTGATCATAAGTAGCATCATCCAACTTGGGTGACTATGTGGGTGTTACATTTAGCTGACTATGTTATGTTGTGCTTCTGTAATGTTTACTGTACTATATTATAAACATACAGTGTCATCTATTTTGCCATTAGGTTTTAGCATGGATGAGTAAGGCTTGCCAAGCAGGACGATTGAGACATTGGAGAAGAAGACTTATCCATGAGGATGTGCGAGACAAGGTTTGAGCCAACAAGACGTAAACACAGAAATAATTACTTCAAACTTGAGTAAAAAAATATTGAACCAGCTTTGGATGAAGAATATTTGAAGAAGCTTCAGAATTAGCAGTTTAGTTGTTTGATGCCCATTCACGCATAAAGAGGATTATGTTTGTAGTATGTTTTGGTTGTGTGTGGTAAGTTTGTATGTTAATTACAGTCTTGGTATTTGTCGATATTATCTATGGTTTGGAAACTTTTGTGGGTGTCGATGTTGTTCACGTTATTGGCATTACCACTCTTGTTACAATTTTGGTTTTCTACATGTGGTTGTTTTCTCTGCTAAACGCTGTCCATATCCAATATCACACTGAATTTTAATGTATAATTCTTTGTTATACCATTTCATACCTTTTGTAAATAGTATAAGGATATTTCAATATGGACAGTCTACATCCATTGTTCCTTTATTCATTTAACTCTTGTAGGAGGAATTCGTAAACTCTAAATTTCAAATGTAAACCCTAAACTCTAATTTAGATGTACTAAACATTTATCAATGTGTTCCCTAATTTTGTAAGGTTTAGATTTTTATTTTGGGTTTAGGGTTTAGATTTTGGGTTTAGGGTTTTGTTTTTTGGGTTTAGTTTAGGGCTTCTTCATCTTGACCAGTGTTTAGATCAATAGGCAAAGTAACATAGCACAATATATAACTATTTTGTGAACCATCCTTAGTTTATAGTATAAGCTAATAAGGAGCTGGTATAGTATAGTCTATTTTTCTTATACATAGGTGTTTAATTAGGTATTTAATTGTTTTCGGCAAAGAAATGACGTAATTACCTATGAAAGATTCTTACACGGCGCATAAACAGAATTTTTAATACATAATGTGAAGGTAAAATGTGTCACATGGGAAGTGACGTCGACGAAAAATTTTGGGGGGAAAAAGTCCCGCTCATATGAGGGAGAAAATGGACCAACAAAAATTTCTCTTTGTTACTCATTATATTATCAAAAGAGCATGGCTATATGCTTAGTTATCATACCCAATATTGTTATACAGCAAATTAACCCTTAATCTTATTAGCTTGGAAAGAAAGAAAAAAAAAAAAAAAAAAAAAAAATCTAAGCCAAAATAATAACAATAGATAAGGGAGAAGAAAAGCAAGTGAAAGTAATGGCATTCTAAATTTCCAAGTGCATGATGCTTTCACTCTTATCCATGATACGGAAATACATACCCAAGTGAGGCTTACCAAACCAGTAGTCTGGGTCTGGTATACCTCTGATTCTAACTTTTCTCAAATCATTCTTTTCCACATGATAATAGAATATGTAATATGGGGAAAGCAATTGATACGGTGCCATGATAACCTCCCCGTTTTGAGTAGTACCATGTACAATCAATGGAATGCTGTTTTTATGGAATAAACGCATCTGGCGAGGCTGCAAAACCAGGGATTTATTCGACCACTTTCCACCATCTTCCAACACCCACAAGTACACCAAACCCATTGGTACAAGTTTGGTATGATCAAAAATAGCTGGTTTCCCACCATACTCTATAAAACCCGCACGTATTAGTGTTAATGGATCAGCCAGCGAGTGAGGTACTTGGAACGTACTAAACTCTTCAGACCTAACATCAAAAGTGACAATGGTAAGAGTGCGAGATATATAATATAAAACTCCGTTGATGCACAGTCCTTGTTTATTAGCCAAGTGAGGTTGATCAAACTCGATTCTTTTCCAGGAACCTCCGGCTTCGAGTACCAAGACCCAAAACTCCGAGGTTATAATCTTGTTGTACTTTCCCGAGAAAAAGGTAACAATGCATACTACTTTGTATTGATCAAGAACAGGATCGTGTCCGAAATAGTAGTGGACATGCTTTTCAGGTTCCCCTTGAACAAAGATGCTTGATTTGACGGCGGGTAAGGTTATGCTTTGTCTGGTGGTGGGATTATGGATACGCGCCTTGTTGCAAACACTCTGTAGTATCAAGCCGCGAAGAACCACCATGTAGCGTCCTCCCATCCCTGGCATGGTCAACTCTGGGTGTAAAGACTTATCTTTATTACTAGACGATGATAATGATAGCAGCACAGACTCGTGGGGGATGGTATACATCAAACTCATGTATAGACGAGGTGTGGATGCCGCCGTACAATAATAACGGTTGATAGGGGATGATTGGTAGGAGCTGTGGTTGCTCTCCAGAGCACTAAATCTCTTTACAGCAATCCAAAATCACCAATCAAGCTCTCATTCTATCTTTTTCCATTTTTGAAATGCAGAGCAATTTTTTTTGTTTATGGAAATTCCGTGGCTTTGGAAAGCAATTTTTCTAGAGCACAAAATTAATTGCTCTTAGAATTTTCTCTTCTCTCTTTCCTTATGTTTTCAACATTTATTTTTTAATCTATTATTTCTATATCTTATTTTTTTGTTTTAATGCTGTATTTAATGCCACAATCTACAATAAAAAAATCTTACATCACTAAAATCTATAATCACAGCCAAAAATTCTACAGCATAAATTCTACAGCAAAAAAATTCAAAGTTACAGCTACAACCAATCAGGCCCAAAATATCGAGAGAGGATAAGAGAAAACCAGAGCTTTGAGATGCACTTGAACCTCATCAGCGATTTAGCAGGCAATCTAATCAAGATCTCGATCTGGATCTCCCAAGGAATCTCCGGCGCGACCCAATCGTCTCCTCCTAGAGGCAGACCCATACCTACTAGCTTACTAATAATTCACAAGCGCCCACAAACTTATATATCCAAAGGACCAAAATCCCTACCTATTAATAATCCAGGGTTTGAAGACCTTGTTTCTTTTTGTTACGTGTGTTCAAAGATATTGTCAAATTTAGTCCCAAACGGCGTCGTTTAGCTTTGCTCATGTAATTTAAGAAAAAGCATCAACTCTGACTTAAAATGGAGCCAACTCTTTGGGCTACAAACAATTGTGCCTCCATCACGATTCACGACATTGACGATTTGTGCTCTTACAGCTTTTGATACTTATAATCCCAACTTTCTGCTTCAGTTCAGTTTACCATTAGCTTTTTTTCTCAACAATCATTTTATCGAATTTGTTGTGATATTTGGTACCTTTCTTAAGGTTTGTTTTTTAGCAAACATAGGCCATGAATGTTTGAGTGGTTTTTGGTTTTTAGTTTCTGGTTTTTGGCTTTTGGTTTCTGATTTTAGATTTTAGTTTTTGATTTTTGATTTTGCAGTAGATTTGGTTTTCAGAAAAATTTTAGTTTTTGGTTTTTGATTTTCATATGTTATTACAAAAACTATAAAAATATAAGATAAAAGAAAATAAAATACTATGGATATATGGAGAAACCCCAAAAAAGTGGATTTTGGTTTTTCTTTGAAAAGTGGTTAAAACACTAGAAAACTAGATTCTCTATTTTGTAGGAATTTTTTTTTTCAGAATCTTGAATGGCTGTAAAATAGATTTTTGAAGAAACTAAAACCAAAAACCACTTCAAAAACCACGTCAATATAAATTAATTATCTTAACGTATATAAAAAAAATTATCTTAACGTTCTAAAGGATAAAAATTAACTCAATTTTTTAATGAACTACAGAACAAGACAACGCTCTAAACAGTCAAAATATAAAAATATCACAAACATTTAAAAGTCAAAATATATAAATGTACCAAGGCAAAATTTCTGAAGCTTTACAAATAGAGAGTGTAAAATGTAAAGCTCATGCCGGATTATTAACATAAACTGTTGTGCTCATAAACTGTTGCAGAACCAAAAATAGGAAAGGATGAGAAAAGAAAATATGTGAAGCACTACAATGTTTTAACAAGTGGAAGTTTTGTTGGATACATGCCTAGATATGAGCCCCTCATCAATAATGCTTCTTGGAAATTTTGCTGCAACTGCCTTCAAATAAATCATCAACTACACCAAAAAAAAAAAAAAAAAAAAAAAAAATCAATGATAAATGAACACCATTATCAAAGTATGAAGCGGCATGAACAAAAGCCAGAAGCATGAACAACAAATTTCACAGATATCACATATATTATTCGATCTCTTTGAAGTGGCGCTATCAGACTCAGAGTTGCGAACTAGGCATTAGAAATTTTCAAAAACAAAATCAAAGTGTGAAGCAATTAAGAAAGCATAATCAAAGCATGACATGTTTCGATATATTACCTCGGTTGGCCTGAAAGTTGCTCGGATCCTCCTCACTAGCAAATATCACCTGCTTCTCAATAGAGTTTTCAGATCATGTCCTTTTCAACTGATGAATAAGCACAAAAAGTGAACAAAAAAATATTTGAAGTGCAATAAAATTATAATAATATGTCCATGAGCAACCACGACAAGTTCTAGATCAACCACGATAATAGATTATGGAGCAACTGCAAAGCTTGATAAAAGTCAAAATTCTATCATCACAAGTAAATAGAGAAAGGGTTTACAGAAAATCAAAGAATTGGTGAATTTAAATAAATTCATAACAACTATAGTCAACTTAGTAAATTTCATCATAACAATGTCATTTATATTTTTTTTTTCTCAAAAAATGTTATTTTATATAGTAGTTTGAATTATGCTGATGTTCGTGTGCAAACAATGCGGATGACATAATCAATTGAGAAGACAAATAGTCTTCGTATTCTTTAAATAATCTCCATTTCATATAGAACTAATAAATACAAATTGTTTTCCTGTGAATTTGGTAACCAATGATTTTTTAGCCATTAAAACTCCCTTGGAGAAAAATAAATGAGAAAAATGAAAAAAAAAAAAACGCATGCAAGTGGAAAAACTCATTTACGGAACGGTACCGTACGGCAATTGGTACCTTCAAAAAGAAAAGAAAAAGAGAGAAAGGGGCCAAACAACAAAGGTTGTGTCACGTGGTTTGTGTTGTTTTTTTGTTTGGCGTGTGTGTGGTATACTGTGAACTCTTTGTTTTCTTGGACACGTGTTGGCTTTTGGCGCGAGCATCACCTCTTCGCATATGGCCACCATTTTATGCACATGGCTGTTTTTTTCTACTACTGAATTGGGACCCTTTCGCTTTTTATCTTCTTTTACAATCACAACTCACAAGCATAGTTTACTCTAAACTGCAACTAACCTTTTTTAAATATAACCTTGATTTGACATTTTATCTGTTTTATGTTTTTTAATGATCTCTTAATATGTATGGTTAGGACTGAGGACAAAAGCACTTAAAATAGATGTATTTGAATTGGATTTGAGTCTCAAGAAACATATATTTTCGTGTACGTTTACTTATATTGACCCAATTGGCATGAATGAATCGTTGGACGCTTATACAATTGAAACATCTAATCTTATGTTGTTACATTCACGAGGCTTGCGTAATATTTCAAAGAAAAAAATTACTATTTTGGATTCCTTTACAGAGGAAATAATTTACTAATTAACACAACCAGGGATTTTACAGCTAGTAGTGTAACAAAATTATTAGGACATTTCTATAATTTTAGCTGTAAAAGACAATGTACAGTCACAGACACACAGCTTTATTAACTTTATACTTTACTGTTTTTTTTTTTGGTTCAAAACTTTATACTTTACTGTAAAAGACGTAATCACAGACTGAAAATTATTAGGTAAAAATATTGTTCTCGTGAATCTTGACACAAAGGAGAAAAAATGTTGAAAAAGGAGAAAAGGCTGAGAATTTGTAATTATTATTATTTAAATAAAGAATGAAAAAAGAAGAAGAAGGATATTGTTGTTGTGGGGCGAGAGAGAGTGTGTGTGTTAGCTTCCCATACTGCCACTAACCTTTAGCGGTTTCCTCATCCTCTTCTCTCTCGTTTCTTCTTTCTCTCAAACCAGAGAACACGAAATTATCAGCTCAGAGAAACAGGTTTCTGCATCTTAACGTTTATCGAATTCTCCTTTCAATTTTTTCTCCGTTTTCTTTTTTGTACTGGAGCTGCTTTCTGGTGGTGTTTCCATGGCGAATTTGTAATTCCTCTTCTGATAAATTTTCTGGTGATTTTTGTTTTCTTTCTCGCAGCGAGTAGACGAATATGGGGGACAAGGAAGAAGTCCTCGAGGCCGTTCTGAAAGAAACGGTGGATCTGGTAACAGATCTACACTCAATCCTTTTCTCTGTTTCTCTGTTTCTCTAATGTTAAGTGTTTCCCGGAGAAAGAAAGTCTGAAACTTTTGGCTCTTTGTTTCCAGGAAAATGTGCCTATTGAAGAAGTTTTTGAGAGTCTGAGGTGTAGCAGAGAAGGTCTCACTACAGAAGCTGCTGATGAGAGGCTTGCCCTCTTTGGGCATAACAAGCTCGAAGAGAAAAAGGTTCCGTTTTTTTTTGCTCTTTCTGGAGTTTGCAGCCCAAATATTCTCTAAAGTTTGTATCTTGATGAATTTGAGAAGTGGGGAATCTTGGATTCTAGGGTTTTATTCCTGAATATACCATTCCTATAGCACCACAAGATTCTAATTTCCATGTCCTGAAGCAAAGTTTCGGTTTTTATTGTGTGCAGGAAAGCAAATTCCTGAAGTTTCTTGGTTTCATGTGGAACCCTCTTTCCTGGGTGATGGAAGCTGCTGCCATCATGGCTATTGCACTTGCTAATGGAGGAGTGAGCATAACTTGGACCCTTTTACACGATTTTACATTTCTTAAAGTTTAAATCTTTTAAAATATCTCATTTTGTTTGTTTCTTGATGATGCTTACCAGGGGAAACCTCCTGATTGGCAAGACTTTGTTGGTATTATTACTCTGCTTGTGATAAACTCCACCATCAGTTTCATTGAGGAGAACAATGCAGGGAATGCTGCTGCTGCTCTCATGGCTCGTCTTGCCCCTAAAGCAAAGGTTTGATATTCTTGCTTATTGCTACTTGTTCTTAACCACAGAGTCTACAATTTGTCGATTTGGTTCTTAGCTACTCATTTCTGGTTACCATTTGCTTAATGTATCTCCGCATCTTTTGTTAAGGTTCTTCGAGATGGAAGGTGGGGTGAGCAGGATGCTGCAATTCTTGTTCCGGGGGACATCATCAGCATCAAGCTTGGGGATATCGTTCCAGCTGATGCTCGCCTTCTCGAGGGTGATCCCCTGAAGATTGATCAGGTTTGAACCTGATCTTGTGGTGCACTCTTACTTTTTACATTTAAGAATTTGTACTGAAGCTGTATGGACTCTTTGTTCTGTAGTCTTCTCTTACCGGTGAATCTCTCCCAGTAACCAAAGGTCCAGGGGATGGTGTGTACTCAGGCTCCACTTGCAAACAGGGAGAGCTTGAAGCAGTTGTGATTGCAACTGGAGTCCATACATTCTTCGGAAAGGCGGCACATCTTGTTGACACGACCAACCAAGTTGGCCACTTTCAACAGGCATGTTCTCTTACACGTTTGAGAAGTCTCTCATTGCTGAGATCTTGTATGGTGTATTGTTGTTTCTCTTTTCAAGTTGGTTCAAACTATATTGATGTTTATATCTTTTTTCTTTTATGTGCAGGTCTTAACTGCCATTGGGAATTTCTGCATCTGCTCTATTGCAGTGGGGATGCTGATTGAGATTGTCGTGATGTATCCCATTCAACACCGAGCATATCGTCCTGGAATTGATAACCTTCTTGTGTTGCTCATTGGTGGTATCCCAATTGCAATGCCTACAGTTCTGTCTGTCACCATGGCCATTGGCTCTCATAGATTGTCTCAGCAGGTTAGCTATTCCATTTCTTTTCGTTTACTTGAAGAACCTTTTTTCATTCATCGGATGTTGTGGTCAAAAACTTGCTTGATACTGAATGATTGGGTGGGACTTGGCAACCGGTGTCATTGTTAGGAGAAATTCATATGTGCTTGAATGGCTATATGATTATATTCTGATATATATATTGCAGGGAGCAATAACCAAGAGGATGACAGCAATTGAGGAAATGGCTGGCATGGATGTGCTTTGCAGTGACAAGACGGGAACTTTAACCTTGAATAAACTTACTGTCGACAAAAATCTCATTGAGGTACTTTTGGCTTGTTCAGATAAATGACTCTTCCATGATCTCGGATTGCGGTGACATTTCTGAATGAGCGCTCTCTTGTATATAGGTTTTTACGAAAGGAGTGGATGCGGATACTGTCGTCCTAATGGCAGCTCAAGCCTCGAGACTGGAAAACCAAGATGCCATAGACGCTGCTATAGTTGGGATGCTTGCTGACCCTAAAGAGGTACTTTAGTGAACACTAGTTTTCCAACAGAAACGCTTTTACTTATAATGATTCAGAATTGCATTGAAAGTTTCTAATGATTTTTCAATATTGCTTTCTGTAGGCACGAGCTGGTATTCGAGAAGTTCACTTTCTTCCATTTAATCCCACTGATAAGAGGACAGCTCTTACATATATTGACAGTGATGGTAAAATGCATAGGGTCAGCAAAGGTGCACCTGAGCAAGTAAGGAATCTGTTGGCATTATGCTCTTCTTCAGTTTTTCATTTTTGGTGTAATGCATAGTCTTATGAGCTCTTATTTCCGACGTCTCAGATCCTACATCTCGCGCACAATACATCAGAGATTGAGCGGAGAGTTCATGCTGTAATAGACAAGTTTGCTGAAAGAGGTTTGCGATCTCTTGCTGTGGCATACCAGGTAACTGGTGACTAGCTCCTCTTAACTTTCTTGAGATATTTTTGTGTAAAGTTGATACAAGATTCAAAGTTTGGCCTTTTGCAGGAAGTTCCTGAAGGAACGAAGGAAAGTGCTGGAGGCCCTTGGCAATTTGTGGGTCTCATGCCTCTTTTTGACCCACCTAGGCATGACAGTGCCGAGACTATTAGAAGGGCTTTAAATCTTGGGGTGAATGTCAAAATGATCACAGGTGAATTCTTGGGTCTACATGTGTTTTTCTTTGCCTTTCATATGAACTTCTTTCTAAAGGCGTGTGGCACATTCTATAGGGGATCAGTTGGCTATAGGAAAGGAGACCGGACGTCGTTTAGGGATGGGAACAAACATGTACCCTTCGTCTGCTTTGCTTGGACAGAACAAGGATGAGTCCATAGGTGCTTTACCCATTGATGATCTCATAGAAAAAGCTGATGGCTTTGCTGGCGTCTTCCCTGGTAAAATTTGCATGCTTCTGTTTTTTTCCAAAACTTATAGTCCAGTGTAGTTCTACTCGGACTTTTTAACTAAACTAGTCATGAAACTGGTTTGCAGAGCATAAATATGAGATAGTGAAGAGATTACAAGCAAGGAAGCATATATGTGGAATGACCGGTGATGGAGTAAATGATGCGCCTGCTCTTAAGAAAGCTGATATTGGCATTGCAGTTGCTGATGCAACTGATGCTGCTCGTAGTGCTTCGGATATTGTTCTAACTGAACCTGGTCTCAGTGTTATCATCAGCGCTGTCTTGACCAGTCGTGCTATCTTCCAGAGGATGAAAAATTATACCGTGAGTATTGCCTTTTATTCTCTTAATCTCCAGCATATCTTAAACTTTCTCATGGAGGAATGGAGAAATAACTTGTGCTGGCTTTTCTGTTTTCCTGGACAGATCTATGCGGTTTCCATCACAATCCGTATTGTTGTAAGTTTTTATTTCCATTACAACTTGATTTTCATGTGTATGGTACTCTTTGTGATTTCGTTTTTTAAACTCCATCCAAATGTCAGCTTGGATTCATGCTGCTGGCTCTCATATGGAAGTTTGACTTCCCACCCTTCATGGTTCTTATCATCGCCATCCTGAACGATGGTTAGTTCATTATTTTTCACAGTCTTCAATCTATATATATCAGTATCTAGTGTCTTGCTGTATTGATTAACTCTTGACTTTGTAGGCACAATCATGACCATATCAAAAGACAGGGTGAAACCTTCCCCACTTCCAGATAGCTGGAAACTGTCAGAGATTTTTGCAACCGGCGTTGTGTTTGGAACCTACATGGCAATGATGACCGTTATCTTTTTCTGGGTTGCATACAAAACCGACTTCTTCCCGGTATAATACATTACTCTTGCTTATTATCTCTCCTTGGATTATGTGCCTTATTTGCTTTACATGTAGTTGTAAACATGTAAACCGATATCAAAGTCATTGTTTTCTGTATCTTAGTGACCAGATTTTCTTGTTTGAATTTCAGCGAACTTTCGGAGTTTCGACCCTTGAGAAAACAGCGCATGATGACTTCAGGAAGCTTGCCTCAGCAATATACCTACAAGTGAGCATTATAAGTCAGGCGCTTATCTTTGTGACGCGATCACGGAGTTGGTCTTATGTGGAGCGTCCTGGGGTGTGGCTTGTGGTAGCCTTTATCATCGCACAATTGGTTAGTTTTGCTCTTCACTTCACTGTCTGTGGTCAGCTCTCAAGTCAAGAGTTATAAACCGCTTTTTCTGAGCATTTTGTTCCAAACAGGTGGCTACTCTGATTGCAGTCTATGCAAATTGGAGCTTTGCTGCGATAGAAGGGATTGGGTGGGGATGGGCTGGTGTCATTTGGCTTTACAACATCGTGTTCTATATTCCTCTTGATATCATCAAGTTCTTGATCCGTTACGCCCTTAGCGGCAGAGCCTGGGATCTTGTTATTGAACAAAGGGTATGTATCAAAAACCTATTCATTTCTCTTTCCATTTCTTGATCTTGGATTATGGATACAGACCTCTGTTGTAAGTCTCTGATTGTGATCGGTTGTGCGTCTGTTCCATAGATTGCATTCACGAGGCAGAAGGACTTTGGGAAAGAACAAAGGGAGCTACAATGGGCGCACGCGCAGAGAACACTCCATGGCCTGCAAGCACCAGATGCTAAGATGTTCCCAGAGCGAACCCATTTCAACGAGCTTTCCCAAATGGCTGAAGAAGCTAAGAGAAGAGCCGAGATCGCTAGGTAAAGACACATCATCAGTCCTCTTTTCTTCCTGTGAACCTGAACATTTGTTATTTGTTGTCTCATTCTCTCTTATCTACACTTGTGACAGGTTGCGGGAGCTTCACACACTCAAGGGTCACGTTGAATCTGTTGTGAGACTAAAAGGTCTCGACATTGAAACCATTCAACAATCTTACACGGTCTGATGATAGAGAAAGAGCCCAACAACCGTCTCATTATCCTTCAAGAATGTCAAGATCTCTGTTTGAAACCTTGGATACAAATTATGCATATATAAGTCTCCAAGTCCTTAAGTAGTCTTTTTTGTGTGTTTTTTTCCCTAGATTTGTTTCTGTCGTATGATGAAGAATCAAAAATGCCAGAAATAGAAGTCAGAAAAAATGCAAGACAAATTTTGATTTGGCAATACATCTGATGTTATAATCCCCCTTTTCTCCACAAATGATAGAAAGAAAGAGATGTGTCGATCTAACACATAAACAAGAAACAAGAGCAAAAAACAAAGAGCCAGAACAAGTATACATGATTACTTCAATTCTATGTGACTTATTCAATGAGAATCCAAATAGAGAGAGTATAAAGGAGATGGAAGCTGACCAAAAACTAAGTCTAAAAGCTTCAACCAATCAGGCAGTGCTCTTGTCTTCATTGGTTTGATGAGAAGTCACCACCTCATCATCACTTCCTTTGTACCTATACCATCTTGCCATGAGCAAGAAGTAAGCAAAATTAACAACCATGATTCCAGCGACCATGAAATAGAAGAGATCCAGTCTTCCTTTGTTCAAATCCTCAGCTAACCAATTCCCGGTCTTGGAGTTCTGCGTCATACCGTGAACAATTGCAATCAAGAAGTTTGCAAGATAACCAGAGACTCCTACTCCAACATAGTAGATGGAACCAGCGAAACTCCTCATGTTCTCGGGGAACTGCTTGTAGTAAAACTCCATCAGTCCAATGGCTGCAAACGCGTCTGCTACACCGTTTAGTGTGAGCTGCGGGACAAGCCACATAGCTGACATTGAAGAGATGTCTCCCTTGCGTGGCGCCATACCGAGCGGATTACTCAGAGCGAACGTTCTCCTCCTCTCCTCGACGAAACCGGACACTACGAAGCTCGCGATGGCGATGAAAAACCCGGTTCCAATCCTCTGCAAGAGAGTTATACCGGTGTCTAGACCGGTTATCCTTCTCAAGGTAGGTACGAGGACACGGTCGTAGATGACGATGGAGACAGTCATTCCTGTCATCACGAAGACAACATAGGTGGCTGCGGGAATCACGAAACCGCCCGAGCCTAAGCGACGATCGCTCTGGACTGCTTGGAAGACGGGATAAGTCGTTTGTAGAATGGTTAAGTAGTAAATCGCTGCAGCAACCCATATAGGGAGCACTCTCACTATGCACTTGACTTCTTCAACTTGTTGCATTGTACACAGCTTCCATGGATCCGCAGGCTTACCATCACCTTCCAACTTGTCTTCTGGGGACAAGATCGCAGCTTTATCAAGAAATCTGGCCAAAAAATCGAAGCTTTCTCAGTAAACAGAACATCAAAACAGAGTGAAAAGACATTAAAAATGGAACCTTTCTCAGTAAACAGAGCATTAAAACAGAGTGAAAAGACATTAAAAATGTAAGCTTTCTTAGTAAACAGAGCATGAAAACAGAGTGAAAAGACATTAAAAATGTAAGCTTCCTCAGTAAACAGAGCATGAAAACAGAGTGGAAGACATTAAAAATGGAACCTTTATTGTTGTTACCTGAATTGGTCAGTGTATTTGAGCTTGGAGTTGGCGTATTTTGGAGGGTAGTAATTGTAGAGGCTAAGCCAAGGCTGTTTGGCTGGCTTTAAACCACGTTTCTTGATCGCAACCGTGATGACTTGAGCTATACCGGCCATTGGGCTACCGGAGGCTTTGACTTTGACATACAACTTGTTGCCGGCGAAGAAAATCAAGCAGGCCAAGAACATGAGAACCACCGGGATGGATAAACCGATGGTCCAACTGACGTTAGACTGGACGTAGACGATGAGTGTCAGCGAGATGATCTGCGCGAAGGTGAAGGTGAAGAAGTACCAGTTGAAGAAACTATCAATCCCTTTTTTCCCTGACTCAGTCTTTGGATTAAACTGATCAGCACCAAAAGCCAAATTACACGGTCTGATCCCTCCAGCTCCAACTACAAGAAGCCCTAGACCCATCGCAAGAAACGCGAGCTGTCCTCCACTTGCCGGGGTACATGAGCTTTTGTTTCCGCATGGAGTTGGATGCAGTTGTGGCACTGCAGATGTCATTAGTATCACAAATGATCCCTACACAAAACCCAATTCATCATCACTCACAAAACTAAAACTAAGATGCTTGTAGAGGAAGAGAAAGGATGGATCTTTACAAGAAAACAGGCGATGACAGCGAAGGTTAGTGTCTTGAAACGACCGAAGTAAGTGTCGCAGAGGAAAGCAGCAACGAATGTTCCGAAGTTGGTTGTGCCACCGAAGGCATTGATGATTGTTGCAGCTGTGATACTCTTCATGTTGAAGACTTGAGTGAAATAAATCAGAAGGTTTGATAGTGTTCCAATGATTCCAAGCTTCTCAAATGTTTCATTTCCTGGATAACAACAACAACAACATTGAAGATTTTTCATATGGCTTGTGATAAAGTTTCAAGCTTTGCATTTGATTGTATCAGAAGCCAAACCAAGAATGAAATCTGTGTTCTGGATCAGTTATGTTCACAAATCTCCTCAAACTCAAAATCGCAATCTTTTTTTGTCTTAAATTACTATTTGACTGAGTCAAACACAAAGAGAATCTCACAAAGTAAGCAAATCAAACAAAGACGTCTTCAAGGAAGACTGATGTTTTTCTTCATTTTCTCTAAAGATTATTTTTTTTCAATTGGATTTTGCCGAAACTCTGTGAAACCAACAAAAAGTGGTTTCAAGGACGAAAAAGAGTTTTTAAAAAAAAACAGGTAAGTGATCAAATTTGCGTTACCAATGATAAAAGGCATGACTTTCCAGCCTCTATAAACGACTTTCGTGTCCTCAACATCATCATCGACAAAATCAACCGCCGTAACAGGGCCACCGTACACGGCGGAGGAAGGTTTTTGGTGGTGATCCGTCGACTCAACTTCGAGAGGCTTTCTCTCCATTTTGTGTGTGTTGTTTGTATCTCGAAAGGTATTGATGACTCTGTTCTTCATCTTAGACCTGTCTCTCTATTTATAGTGGATAAGGTAAAAGGTTGGTGGAGATGTCGGAATCTAGACACGAAGTGGTAAAATTTGTGAATTTGGTAAGTGAGGTGAGCTGTGTGTTGTTCCAAAAAAAAAAAGGAAAGAGAGCTGTGTCACTGATTTAAATATTGATAATAAATGATTGTTTAGGAAATCTTCCTTTTTTCTTCAAAAATTAAACTTTTCTTCTATAAAATGTATGAAAATGTTGATTCCATTACAACTTACAGTGTTGTGGTCCCATCATCACTCTCCCTCTTAATAACGGCACGTTCTTTTAAACTCTCCGTCCATTTTCCGTTTATTCTCCATCATTCATTTTTTGTATTTTTTTTATCTTACGTTTAATTTCATTTCTTATTTAAGTTGATTGTTATGATTTCAAGATTAGCATTTAGAATTTCATACGTATTAAACTGTTTGATTTTTTATAGTACTCTCTTTCTCACGAATATTATCTTTTAGAATTTCATACATATTATTTTTGTTTGAACTTGTTTTTAGTTCAATTTTAATTGATTTTTTATTGACTAAATTATATGAGTAATTGATCTATACTAGCTAGTATACAAACTACATTAGCAATATAAAACATTATTTCATGAAATAAAAAGAAGGTTGAACAAAAAAAAACTTTTATTGAAATACATCATGGATCATGTATCTTTTTGTTATTTAATATGTAAGTATATACTTCTTCCTTTTCAAATTACAAGTAATTTGCAGAAATGTATATAAAATGTATATAGATGTAGTTAAAATACATTCAAATACATTTTAGATATATTTCTGCAAATGACAAGACAAGTAATATTTATATAATCACCATCAAAATAATTTAACTATTAAACTAAAATTATTTGAAATTTAAAAAACTACTTTATAAAAAAAAATCAATTGCAAAATAGAATGTGACCGAATGATCTTGATAGAAAATGAGTCAAACATGAGTCAGCATACTTGAATATGAGTATGACTAAATAATTCTATATTTTGTAATAGAAAATGCAATCCAAAGATTTTTTTTGCAAAATAGCATAGTTTATCTAATATAGGACAGGAGTTTTTATTTTAGTCTAGTCAATATTTAATCAATCGTAATCTATAAGAAAAGGTGAAAAAAGAAAGAAAAAAATGGGTGAGTAAATTAGACATGACACCAATAATGATGGGTGCCATTTTTTCAATCTCCTCAACTTGATCTTTCAAATCAACTCCAATCGCTTCCATTTTACCAACTTGGCATATGCTGTCATATTTTGTTGCTTGTAGTTATCAAAGAACTGTAATGAACAATATACAACATACAGTAACTCAATACTCTCATCGTTTTATTTCGTTATCATTACGTATTTCTCGACCAGATTGTATGTTTGGGAAATTAATAGCAATTGGCCTCATATCTTTATCATAGACGAAATATAAATTTGTAGATAAACGAAGTCATGGAGTATATACCTGTTTTAGAAAAACATCTCGAGTCCATCTTAAACCAATATCACTTAGCTAATGTATCCTTAACCTTAAGTGGCTAAATTAACTATTTACATCTGAAAAACATTATTCTTTCATGAATATAAGATATGCAAACAAAATTGACAAAAGTTGGCAATTTCTTCTTCTTATATATATATATGAAAATGATGTTTCTAGATCGAAATTCATTTGTTTTTAAGGCCCACATTTACAACCAGCTAGTGTAGAATTGAATTCTAAGAAATCCGAGTTTACGGCTCAACATAAAGATATTTTTCATGTTCAAACCTAACTAATCCAACCAAGTCATTATTATACCTTTTTTTTTTGGCCACACCTTGTAACTAAAATGTTTTTAAAATGAATTTGGTCGTAGCATTTGACAGATTTTCCTAACTTTTTGCTTTTTGACATAAAATTGTAAAGTTAGTCATCTAATTGACTCGAAAAAATGATCCGCTCTAGTATTGTAACATTTGAAGTCAACTACAGGTAGTTAATAATTGATATAAATATGTTTATATATTAGCTTGGTAGGCACACTTCATCTTTTGGAACTGTACAGAGAAGTCAAATGAAAATGTGTACAACGAGTAAATAACAAGTAGTATGTTTTTTCTTCAACAACCAAAACGCCAATTATTGTCTTTTGTAAAACAACTGAATGGTCTTAATCCGGTTGGATTAAAAAAGTCAAACGTGACTAGTAAGTGTACCGTGTACGTACGTATCTGTAAATAGAAACTTTGTTGAATCGAATTACTAAAAAAATAGAAACTTTGCAACATCACCATAATAGTTCAGATTTTGGGTCTACGAAATCAAGTGAAAGTTAAAACGTTCGTATTTATCGAAGTGAAAAATATGTGATATTTCGAAAACGGACCACACACTCAAACACAGACGTTAAACTAGTAAGAAATATTCGTGTAAGCACCTATGTATGCGTTGAAAAACTTCACTCATTTAAGGACTCTTAATTACTATCATTAATTAGGTGTAGTTAATACAATCAGTTTCTTTAACCAGCGCGTGGGCATCAAGAGTTCACTGGTTTCTGTTTTCTTTAGTTGTTTTGTTTGTTTCTCTCTTTTTTTTTTTGCCGACTTGTTGAATTGTTACAATATTACAAGTCTCACTCACCAATAAATGATGTTGTCAAATTAATGTCGTTTTGCAAAATGATTTTAAGGACGATTTATAGGAAAATAATTGAGTTGAATAATAATTTCAATATTTTGGTGAGACTCTCGCTGTGTTTGCCATAATAATTGAGGTTCCCTGAATTATTGTGTACTCAAGCAGGCCGTAAATGCATACAAGATTCTCCGAAAAACACTTAGATGCATAGTTTATAATATAATACTCCACAATATCATTTCGTTTTCCTTGATTAAAACGTACACGGGTTAAACACTTCAACAGATTTGTGTGGGTTTGTGTCGGTCAAAATATCAATATCTTTGTTTATTAGACCGTGTTACAATATTCTGAACTCTGAAGTGCGACCAAAACTGTAAAAGCAAATCCAAAAGAGTCAACGTTAATGCTCATTATTTCCCCATAACTGCCCAGACCTTTTTCGCCTAGGACCATTTTCACGTGGTCAGTAGTGATAGAAGTGTAAACATTATCCCTATATATTTTATTGTATCGCGTGTTTTATAAAATTATTAGCCATATCTTTCTCGTGGTCGGTGATAGAAGTGTAAACATTATCCCAATTTGTTTCTCGATTTCAGTATGTAGATGAAGAAAATCTCAATGAAAATGAGTACAGCGAAAACTTGTTTTTAGGCTAATCATTGTATATTTCAAGTTAAATCTTGCTATTAAGTTTTGCATACGTGAATTCATTTCATTGTTTGTTGACATGGTTGGATTATTAGTCAGAATATAAGTTTCATATATAATCTCAATTCCTTAAGTCTTAAACAAAGATACGTCATTCGGAAATGTATGATTTAAACTTTAAATTAAAGTTGTGAATAATCTTATGATCCATATTTAAAACAAGGATATGAGCAAACCACTTCTTCACAAACATTCAAATATTCCTACTGAGTTTTAGTGAGACTACAAATAAAGAGGTTTCTTGTTAACTCTAAGAGAGTAATCCAAAATTTAAACTCGTTGACTATCATAGTCCACCCTTATTGTTTCCCTAAATTTTAAATTCATGTATAGATTTACTAAGTGAAAGGCTAAAGTTTATTTGTCCTACTCTTTTGCATTATGTGATAAAATTACAATAATACCACAAGAGTCAAGCAGAAACGATAGAGTAAAGAGGCTATGATATGATTAAGCTTTAATGCATAGTGAAATTAATAATGAAATTTCATTCCTACGGAAGTGGAGCTCACCCTTTTAGCTATTCCTTCTTAATCATTAATCTTTTTTTTTTGTTAGAAAATTTTAATCATTGATCTTGTGGTATGGCTCTCTTCAGACAGCAGACAATAATACTCATAAGTTACAAAATTAGCATAAACTCATAGTTCCTCTGTATTATTTAAAAGTTTTTAGCCAAACTTGTTTCTTTTTCTTTGACCGATGTTCAACATTTTAAATATAGATATATTATTTATTTCCCCTTATTAATCCTATAATAAATGATTAATTTATTATCGTTGTATTGATAATTAACACTATCAAACATTAAGCAACTTCCTTTGATGAGTGTGTCTTAAATAAAAAAACACCATTCAATATGAATCATAACCAATTAAACTAATTAATATTTCATGAGAACGAAATGTTAAATCTTTTGATCATTAAAGATGTTTCATATCGTATTTGCTATTACAAAAAAAAAATACTAGCAAAATAAGAGGACATGATAGCATTTTAAACCAATGACAGCGGCGAAAAAAAGGCAAACAATTGGTGTCAGCTTTTTGCAATGCACACCGAAGATCCGATCAGCAATGTGTTAGGTCTGATTTATAACGTTAGCTTTTGATATTTTGTCGGTTGGAAAAGTGCAGCACATTCACCGGTTCGGCGATGTTCGTGTCCACACTTTAGTACTATACCCCCAACCCCAATATGTCCTTCACTTTCTTTCTGCTTGTGTGTGCGGAATGCAACTATATTTCGTTCTCAACAAAATAACAACCTTATTAAATTTGTGTAGTCTTAATTATTATTTATTATCAATACAGATTATATTGAAAGTTTTACTCATCGTTTTTACTTACCTTATGAGTAAAACGCACTACGCACAATACTAACACTCTTAACCCCAAGCCCCAAGGCTAATGATTATCAAGTTTCTGTTTGAATGTTCATTTCTAATCAATTATAGATGTCCCTGATGTTAAACAAAACGCACTAATGCAAGAAAAAATAAAAGCAAACAGAATAAGAATACATAAATTCACATGAAACATGCTGAAAACGCAGTAAGTACGCATGGTTAGATGTCGATGCATTGAGTCCATCCAAATTTTATTCTATAGTTGTTGTTGATTATTTGGACGAGTATTTAATTAAGGAAGCAAATTACAATTGAGGTTCTTCAAAACGGAAAGTGGGAGGAAGAGGGTCGCAATGCGTCACGTTTTAGCAATATGAATGGAATGGGAGAGAGGAAGTGCGTGTCGTTTTCACCAGTTCCCATAAAGTGTTTCTAAGTCAAATATTCCAAAAGCGAGTGCGATACTGCGATCACGATCATCCAACGCCCATCGTGTTGCCAGTTTAGTTGATCACCTTTTCTCTTCTCTCTTCTCACTTCATTTTCTCCATAGTTTTTTTTTGTTAAAGTTCATTTTCTCCATAGTTTTGACAATTAGATCTATGATACAATAATATACTCCGTATTATACTAGAAAATTATACTTTAATACTGTTGTTTGATTAAAATAACTCGTTGGGTTTTTTACTCTCATAAAGAAAAAAAAAAAAACAATCAACTGTTAGAAAAAATGTGGTGATAATAAATGAAAAATAATGGGTTTATTTCTGGCAAAAAGTGATCGAACCTTCGACATGTGCTCCTGTGCAACTTTTTATAATAAAGTGGCAATTTTAGCAGTACGTTTCTAAAATTCTCCAATCAGGCCATCACTCCTGGATTCTTCCTTTTTTTTAATATAATTTTTGCAGTTGTTCGAGGCCTTTTATGTATAATTATATATCAAGTAGAAACGAGAAGAAAATACTCATAAAATGGTATTGCAACCGACCGAAAGTGTACCAAGTTGTACATATACCCTTGAGACAGAGGGCCATTAAAAAATTATCAATATTAATATAAAGTTTGCCGAAAACGATAATAGGTCCAATGAAATTTGCGAATAAATGCGCAAAGTAAAAAGTAATATTTCTCATACACAATTTGGAAGAGAATGGGGAAGTTTGTAGTATACACCAACATCCAAAGACTGACTTTCGTGAAGAGAGATGGTTTTAGTTAGCAATGTTGATTCCGGTTTCCGGAGAAAAAACACAACTTTTCAATAACTTTTATCTAAAGTTATATAATTTGGATCGGATGACTCGATCTAACATGCACAGTAAGCCTAGGAGTTTTGTCCACACGACACGACCACTTGACCTAAAAGCAGCGAAAATCATAAACTTCGGATTATTACTACGTGTACATGTGTGTGTGTGTGTGGGTGATATATTCCTACTAAAAAAATGTTATATTTCATCTAACGCGGAATCACACCAGCTCATACATATGTCACGTAACCAAATATAACACCTAAAAAATATTTAATATTTTTCAGTTAGGTCCATTATGATATGGTCTTATCGGGTCAAAGAAGACTAGCTCCCACAATCTAAGGTTTAAAGATCTTCAAGAGAATTTCTTGAAAATGAAGTTGGCGTCTATAGATAATGCTGTGACGGAAAGAGTAGATTGGTCCATATCTTGATTGATACTCTTGTGTATGAAAGCGCCACTGAAGATATATACGACCACAATTGCAAATGATGAGTGGTGAGTGGAACTTAAGAGTTGTATCATCAAAGACAAAGTATTCAGAAAAGAGGAGTTGTTTCTTTTCATATGATTTCGACTAATTGGTCCTTGAAAAGGCAGACGACTTAAAAACATAGGCATTCACTTTGATTTGGTTTGTTTCGGTTTGGTATAGATGTGACAGGTGCCAAAAGATATAGAGCTTGCAAGAAGTTGGATTCTAACCGGGTTTGGTTTTGGTTGGTATTATGTCGATTGATTAGTATACTGGATAGGGTATACATGTAATCGAGTTAGCTTTTGAGTTTTGTGGTACTAAATAATGTTAAGAGTAGACGAATATGGATGAAGTGGAGATACAATCCTAATCCGACTTTTGACAGCATTGCTTGAGATATATATGTAGAGAATATTCGAGTAAGCCATACTAATTAATCTTAAACACTCTCTACCATATCAATAATACAACATCCACTATCTTTTCGATACGTTAATTTGTTCGAATTCTTAATTTTTAATAGTTTATTAGCTTTACTTAGACATGGTACATTCAGACACATATTGATGGAATCATTCATTTAATTCGATTAAAAACTTAGTTTAGTGGTATATATTTTAAGGTATTCCTCTACCTTAAATTAATCAATTATTATAATAATTATTATTTGTAAATACCTTAATTTCGTAATAAAACAAAAATAACCAAACGAACATATTCTTGATTCCTGAAGTGATGGATGAGATTTGTTTCCCTTCATGTCTTTTATGGAATCACTTCATCCTTCACTCTTAATGGGTTTTAGTATCTTGAATTTTCGTTTTGATTGTGGAAAAGCATGTTTATGTTTGTTTTCTCTTTTAATATAGTAATAAAAGAACTAAACAAGCAGATATTTTCATTTTCCCAAAATGTTACGATTCTTACTCTATATTGGCCTTCTGGAAAATCTAGGACCACAATATCACTTTTCACTTATCTTATTTATTTATTCTAAAGATGAAGCCACATGTCGTGTTATAATTAATATTATAGTGCCTACTCCATTAACACCGGTCCAAAACTTGCATGCTTCGTTGGTCCAGTTTGAAGAAGAACAAATTCTTAAACGACTATAGTTAGTTTCCATCAAATCGTTTACGCAAAAGTAAAATTTGTTTGATCACAATGAAAGCAACGTATACATTTTAGAAATGCGTATACCTTTCACGTCTAAGCACTTTCAGAGGTTCAAAATGGTTTGAACAATGGCATCTGCATGCGACCGTATAATATTTAGATTTTTGAACTCGTTTTTCGAATGTTGTTGCTTTATATTCTATAGTTTTGAATTTGTTCCAATTGAAAGTGTGCTTTATATATTCTTAAACTATGATCACGCAAGATTATTATTTTTTTCTTATTTTAATGTATAATGTGAATAAAATAATAGAAAAAGAAAAACTTCAAATACTCCACAGTTATCTACAATACTTCAACTTGTACGAGTAACGGAGTACTAATTACTAAACTGCATGTCGTTGCTATTATCAATAACTTTAGATTAACGCAAAGTGTTGGAATAAAGAGAAATAAATATGTTGGAAGAAATATGTATAGACATAGAAATAGTAACAAAATATGTTGAAAAAGGATAATAAGTTTTTTTTTTAAGAAAAAAGAAAAGGATAATAAGTAACATTATTAAGATAGAAACAACGACGAAGGGAATAGTATAGCGACAACAGCTAGGTCCAGTCAAAATCACTTGGCAAATAAAGTCAATGTAACGAATTATAAACAAGTATCAATTTCTCCTCTGCGTATGCGATTTAGAAGAATAGAATCAAAGAGAAGAGAGGATTACGAATAAGTATGGCAAATTCTGAACCCATGGTTTGTGAGTGGAGAATTTTTTTATTGATTGATAATAATGAAAAGGAATAACTGATGTCAAATCAAAACTATAGTCCAGCTTTTTTTCTTTCTTGAAACATAAATACGGATTTCTAAAAGTTTTGGTACGAAATATCATCTCTTTGATTTATCGGAAGAAGTACTAAAAGGATTCGAAATAACTGATAAAGCAAAGGACTGGATTAGAAAGCATTTGGATGTAATTTTTTAGTGTAGTACTAAATTCGAAGTATGATCTTATGATGTAAATTTAGTTAACCAAGAAAAAAATTTTAATATAGAGTTTGGTTTTGGTCAATTTTGAGTCCAATATTCTGTTTATACAACCAAGAACGCATCTAGTCGAATTATTTCCTCGATTTCGCAAACCGAATAAACCGATTCGGCTAAATCCGTTTCTCTTTTCTGTTGGTCATGATTGATTTGTCGGATAATTTAAAAATGGGCTTTTGTATTAACAAGTGGCCCAAATGTTAAGACAAATTGGAAAACCAAACATCTAACAAAAACAGCCCAACCTAGTACTCTACTGTTCTCTCGCTTTCAAGTTTTAACTCTTTTTACCGAAGATGAGTGCAAACGATAACAATCTGGGTGCCAGGTTCTGGGAAGTGATATGCGCTGAGAACGGCCTCGATCTGACCACTGGAAAACAGCTAGAACCACCGTGTATAACTAGAAACGACGACCACCACCATGGTATAGCACACCAGCAAGATCCAAACCACCCACTAGCCGCCACGGATGGAACCACGACGGGGAAGATGAGCACCAACCACCAGAAAAGCGATGAGATTGAAGAGAAAACTAACATCAGAAAGGAAGAAAATTAGAGAGAATCAAGTCGCACTACCTTTTTTTTAGCTTTTGTTTATTTCATGCATGAACTTATGATTCATTCACTAGATCGTTCATCTTCGTAAGCATGGGTTTATGTGTTTGGAAATGGAATTGTTCTAGTTTTTTTAAATTTACTGTCGTCAATCCTCCAAAATTTTCTATGGCTTACGTTAATCATCAATCAAGATTTGTAATGTCTTTTACTTCGCTGGTGTTCAATTTGTTGATGCTCTCTAACGAAATAGCCTTTGTTATACGAAAGACGAGCAAGAAAATCTATAATATAAAACCAAAAAGAAAAAGAAAAGCTATAATACGTTCATTTACCAGTTTCACATAGACAGTTTTGGGTAGAGTTGAATTCGTGATCTTTTGCAAACACATTCTCTTCCCTAAGAAAAAAAACACATGCTCGTCCATTTTGTTTTTGTTCTTATCTCTAATTAACGTATGGCTCAAACTGTGCTAAAGCTGAAAAGTAACTGCACAAAATTTAAAATTGTAACAACAAAACAGAGAAGAAAACTCAAATAAATAAAATCCCGGTTGATTGTTAGAATTGTAAATGTTTCAATTTCTGTCAGATATAACAAATCCCGGTTGATTGGGGTAAGGTTTTAGACCTTTTACCTAATGCTCTTGTAATCTCACGACCACCTAATTTTCTCTTAGGGTTAGAGATGGTACAAAGTTTTCAGTAGACGAAGCAACTCTTGTTTTGAAGACACCAGAGACGTTTCCTGTGATTACATGCACGTTAATCTCAATGTTAATGCCTTGAGCGACGTGGTTTGTCTCTTGGGAGCTAACTGTGATAAGCCACTGCCAAGTCTCGGCCATATTATATTGGCCTCGTTGTTTTGGTTCTCTATCAGTACTAGCTTGCTTCAGTTTTTATAGGGTTTATTTTCTTTGTACTAATAATGACATGCTTGTTATATAGGCAAAACCATAATACATTGTTTGCCTTTGATCACCAACTCAGACAAGTTATATTGTATTTGTATACTATAGCTTCACTCATTCATCATCCTCAAGAAACTAATTGCTATGTAAGACTATCTAGCTTATTTTAGAATTTCGTTATCGGGAAAGGCAACAAGATGAAGACATTCAAAAACACTAATAACATGTCAACTCTATTAAGAACTCGGAGGCCGCGAAGAGTAACAACCCCCGTGAACAATAAAATTCCGGCGGCTGCAGCTTTAAGAAAACCGGACACCATCAACATGGTCGGGCCATTCTCGTAGTAAATCTCCGAGAATCCAATACCGATCCCGATTCCTACAGGTGTTGTGAGACAAAACACTAGCGCCATCACTAAACGTTTCTTCAATCCAAACTTTGCCTGGGAGATGCAACCTCCACGACCAATTCCTAATAACAACTGATGGAAGGTTATTGCAGCTGCAAGAGGCTTAATTATGCTAACGTTTTGAGATGCTCCTAAAGACATTCCGATGATCACTGAGTGGACCATAATCCCTAATTCCAATACCTAAACCCACGAGAAAGAAACAAAGCACAATCAAAATCAAAGTGGAGGAGGATGTGGATTTATCTTAACAAAAAAAAAGAAAAAGTTTGTGTTTACGTGAGTTACAAGATTAGGTCAAATCTTCTTGTCATCTTGGCGGGAAACAGTCTGATTTCTAATCATAAAAATTGACTTGGTTTCAATCATGGTAAGGATCGCAGCAGCCATGGCTACAAGTCTAGTCATCCGGAAATCTCCGATGCGAGAACTTTCGAGGCTCCTTGTGGCATCAGGAATGATGTAGAGGATAGAGATGGCGCACATTGCCACAGAACCAAAGTGACTAAGGAGTGGGAAGAAAAATTCGTCCATGCCAAAGATGGCCAAACAAACACCAAAAACTCCTACAATAAATGTGGCCAAGATGGCTTTCATCTTATGCTCAAGAGCCGTTGCTGAATTTGATGCGGCGAAGATAGGAGCAAAGCCAAAGTAGTAGAACTCTTCCTCCGCCGCCGCCGCCGCCGCGGAGACTAGAAGAGGTACAACAACCAAGTAGACAACCAAAGCCGAAATCAAGGTTTTACCCATCTCGATGATTTTCCTTTCTTTCTGGTTTTGTGTTTCTATGTCCACGATTAGGGTATCATTCTCAAATTCTCTCTTGTCTTTTTCATCTTAAAAAAAAATTGGTCACCGACTTCATGTTTCAAAATCGGGCTTGCCGGCCTAAAATCAATTTTATCAAGATAATTTTTTCAAAATTTCAAAATTACATAATTTTTAAGCTTGAAGGGACTCTTGAAGAGAACAGCTAGAACCACCGAGTATAACTAGAAACGATGACCACCACCACGGTATAGCACACCAGCAAGAGCCAAACCACCCACTAGCCGCCACCGACGGAACCACAACGGGACGATGAGCACCAACCACCAGAAAAGCGGTAAGATTGAAGAGAAAACTAACATCAGCAAGGAAGAAAATTAGAGAGAATCAAGTCGTACTACCCTTTTTTTAGCTTTTGTTTATTTCATGCATGAACTTATGATTCATTCACTAGATCGTTTATCTTCGTAAGCAAGGATTTTTTTTTTTGGAAATGGTATTGCTCTTTTAAAAAATTTACTGTCGTCAATCCTCCAAATTTTCTATGTTAATCATCAATCAAGATTTGTAATGTCTTTTACTTCGTTGGTGTTTATTTTGTTGATGCTTTAACGCCATAGCCTTTGTGATATTTTGTTATACGAAAGACGAGCAAGAAAATCTATAATACGTTTCATTTTATCAGTTTCACATTAGACAGTTTTGGGTAGAGTTAAATTCGTCTTTTGCAAACACATTCTCTTTCCTAAGAAAAAAATACATGCTCGTCCATTTTTGTTTTGTTTTTACCATTAATTGACGTATGGCTCAAACTGTGCTAAAGCTGAAAAGTAACTGCATAAAATTTAAAATTGTGACAACAAAACAAAACTAGAAACCTTTTATGTGTGATTTATACGTTTCAATATCTTGATAAAACAGAAAAGAAAACTCAAATAAATAAAATACAATAAGAAACGCATAACAAAACCATCAACAATTGCGTCTAAAATTGTCTTGTGCGTGGAGCAGTCAGGTGTAATTATAAAACAACATTAGTGGTAACTCTATAAATCAATTGCCTTTATGCTTAAACGGCCAAAATCCCTTAAATGTTTCAATTTCAGTCAAGTAAAACAAATCTCGTTTGATTCGGGTAAGGTTTTAGACCTTTTAACTAATGGATGTGTGATTTACAGGATCCAAACCACCAACTTGGGCTCCATGCATAATCTGTGCATATACCCACAAGAAAGATTAAGAAGCACGTGCATGTGTGAATGTTTTGAAGTACGATTCTCCTACCAAATTTAATGGCTCCAAGGTTAGCAACACAATAATGGTTATCAAAGAGTAGACACATGCCATGATGTAGTTGAGGTCACGGTTTCTTGAAATTCATGTTGTTGCATAGAATCAGAGAAATGAGCTCCTCCGACAAAGATGCTAACCACAATCATGTGAAACAAATAATAAAACAGTGAACAATGGAATCATACAACAAACAAACCAACACTTGGTCACTCATAATCAAACACCAATCGGATGAGTGGACCATATGCGGCACCTTTTAAGATGGCAGAAACCAGTAGCACCCAGAGGAGTTGTTAATAAAAATGCTTACTATAGTTGTTCCACTTTCTTGTAAGAAACAAGAAAAACAATACACCACCAAAACCACACGAAGTAGCTCAACCTCCAATGTCAGATGCATAGAAGCTCCAAATGCACCAAAGAACATACACCATAAAAAGGTAATGTAAACCTACACCACCAGCAGATTGTTAAATGTGAACATGATGTATCTCTTTATATATGAATCCCTAATACAGATTGACAACAATTGGTTGAAACAAATTCGTTAGATACTTTGCAAAATAACCAAACATAACCAGATCAATAAACATAACTTTCCCAATGTCTATCTAAACATATTCAATTTTATGCGGAAGGGTCGCTTACTGGATGACTTTTGAGTTGCCAGGTTTAATTTGCACAGAAATAAACCTAAGGATCATATTTGCAAATTTAATTTAGTTTATAGTAGATTAATTATCCCAAAACCCTTAATATTAATGAGTGATAAGAAAAGTTTTGTTAGTTTCAATTGCAATTACAACATGATTCTAGTAGGTTTTTTTTTCTTTTTCTAGTAGGTTCTCATGTGTATGTTTCAATTGCAATTATATTGTTCTATTAAAAATCACGTTAAACAAAAAATACTTACGAGAATCAGCACACAATATTCTTCCAATCTTAAACTCTCATCTTCTCTAATAATTTACTATTTGTTTCATATTTATTTGATATCAGGTGTAATTAAAAAACAAAAATCCAGATTTTAAAGTTTAATTAAAACATGATTTAAATTAGAGTCAGAGAAAATAAATCCCCGGTTAATTCGTTAGTTTTAGACCTTTTACCAAATGTCTTGAATTATTACGACGACATTAGTGTTAATAATTTTATAGATTTGGTCAGACTTAGACTACACATTTGTTTCGATGGGAGAGAGTAAATACAAAAACGACCGAGTTTCAGATAACTTTCACTCGCTCACTCTCGTCTCAAGTACAAATTCTATTACCAATCGCTTTCGTTGACTCATCACAGACTTAAAGAGTAGCGAGTAGATAAACAAACCGTACTCGCGAGTGTTTTGAGTTCTTCTCAGTGACTGAGATTTTTTGAATTATGTCTCATCGCAACGGGTCTCCTTCTCTCTCTCTTTACTATGCACATATCTCCAAGAGTACAAGATTTTGAAAAAATCTCTACTTTCCCTTGGCTCGAAAAGAAGAGGGAAAACAATATGAAAAAGAAATATAAAAATTAAAGAATTCTTTTTCTTTTTAGGAAAAACAAAAGTAAGAAAGAGTTTTCATTTCATCATGGCTCCTCACACCCAATCACTAATCTCTCTCTCCATTCCCCGAGTTTAGGGCACTCGTTTTGGGATAAAAATCTCATCTTTGTTTTTAATCCTCTCTTCTTCTCCTTCGAATCGAACTTAAAGAAGCTCCTTTTACTTTAAAATCGGTGGAATCAGAGAAATGGGTATCTCCAATTGGGTTTTCTCAGTCATTTTAGCAGCTACCCTTTTCGTTTCGTGCTCCTTTGCTCTCACTCTTGATGGTTAGTCAAATACTTTTGCTTTTAATTATTTTGGTTGGTGAGAAATCTGAGATTTGATCAACTTTTGGCCTATTCTTTTTTATTCTCAATGCCAATAAAAGTTCTTCTTGCTGAGAAAATCTCTTACATTTCTTACTAAAATCGGAGCTTATGATGTTGCAGGGTTTGCTCTGTTGGAATTGAAAAGCGGATTGAATGATACGAGGAACTCTCTAGAGAACTGGAGAGATTCAGACGAGTCTCCTTGTTCCTGGACTGGTGTCTCCTGTAATCCTCAAGACCAGAGAGTCGTTTCCATGTAAATTTCTCTTTTGTCTTATTCTTCATCACATTTCTCAATCTTCAGCTCCTGATTGTGTGTGGATGATTATGCAGAAACTTACCGTACATGCAACTAGGAGGGATCTTATCTCCTAGCATTGGGAAACTTGGTAGATTGCAGAGACTGTGAGTAATTAATCTTTCTATATTTGCTTCTTTCTTTTTTTTAGCAATATTCAATTTTGGTATTTTTTAGTAGTTTTGTTTTAATCCAAATCTGGTTGGAGTTTTGTAGGGCACTTCATCAGAACAGCTTACATGGAACAATTCCTAATGAAATCACCAATTGCACTGAGCTCAGAGCTATGTAAGTCAGATTTTAGCGAATTAAGCAATTGGAAATATCAAACCTTATAGTAGGAGTGTTGTTGAGCCATGAACATTGGTTTAAACATGGTTTTCAGGTATTTGAGGGCTAATTATCTTCAGGGAGGGATCCCACCGGATATAGGCAACCTCACGTTTCTTACTATACTGTAAGATTCCAAAAAAAATGTACTGCTTTCTTGATTATTCTTTTCATATTTTTGTTAATTTACTGAGGATGTTTAAGATGTTTTCAGGGACCTATCAAGCAATACACTGAAGGGTACCATTCCTTCTTCACTTAGTCGACTGACGCGTTTACGCTCCTTGTAAGTACACCAAAAAAATCTCTGCCTTTAGATGCAACTGTTGAAGATTTGTCTGTTTAATGGATTTTGTAACTCTTTTGGTTGATTCAGGAATATATCATCCAACTTTTTCTCTGGTGAGATTCCGGACATTGGAGTTCTCAGCAGATTTGGGGCTGACTCGTGAGATCTCTCATCATTTCGAAATTTCGAAAAAACTTTTGTGCCAATGTGAGACTAGGATGTTTTTTCTGATTGTTGTTTTGTGTGCTTTGTGGTTAGGTTCTCTGGTAATTTAGATCTTTGTGGGAGGCAAATTCACAAGCCATGTAGATCATCAATGGGTTTCCCTGTTGTTCTTCCTCATGCAGAAAGTGATGATGACTCAGGCAAGATCTTATCTCTTAACCAAATAATCCCTTCTCAAGGCTTCTCTTGGCTCAAAACTTTCTTATTCTTGATTTCTCTTTCTGATATCCTTACAGATCCTCCAAAGCGATCCTCACGCTTGATCAAAGGAATAGTGATCGGTGCAATGTCCACAATGGCTCTTGCCTTCATTGTCATCTTTGTGTTCCTATGGATTTGCATGCTCTCAAAGAAGGAAAGAACAGTCAAGAAGTACACCGAAGTCAAGAAACAAAAGGAACCATCCGAAACAAGTAAAAAGCTTATTACTTTCCACGGAGATCTCCCATACTCCTCCACCGAGCTCATCGAGAAGCTAGAGTCTCTTGACGAGGAAGACATTGTTGGCTCAGGAGGATTTGGCACAGTCTATCGTATGGTGATGAACGACCTTGGAACTTTTGCTGTCAAGAAGATAGATAGGAGTAGAGAAGGATCAGACAGAGTTTTCGAGAGAGAGGTTGAGATTTTGGGAAGTGTCAAACACATCAATCTAGTGAACCTACGTGGCTACTGCCGCTTACCAACTTCAAGACTTCTCATCTACGATTATCTAACCCTTGGCAGCTTAGACGATCTTCTCCACGGTAAATTAAAATGCACTTAAAACATATCTATACTTGGATCATTTCAGTTTGTGATAATGCATATTGATCTTTTGTGTGTTTTCTTGATTTTTGCAAGAACGAGATCAAGAAGACGGTTTGTTGAACTGGAATGCGCGGTTGAGAGTAGCGCTTGGTTCCGCGAGGGGTCTTGCTTACTTACACCATGATTGTAGTCCTAAAATTGTTCACCGTGACATTAAGTCTAGCAACATTCTACTCAATGATAAACTAGAGCCTCGAGTCTCCGACTTTGGTCTTGCTAAGCTTCTTGTTGATGAGGAGGCTCATGTTACCACCGTTGTTGCTGGCACCTTTGGCTATCTTGCTCCAGGTTCTCTCTTCTCTTTGCTAACTTCTTTGATGAAACTTGGACATTAATACCACAAAAGTTGGACAATAATACCACTAGAGTTGGACAAAAATACCACTAAAATTGTTAACTTTTTGGACGAATTTTGGAAACAGAGTATCTGCAAAACGGGAGAGCGACGGAGAAATCTGATGTGTACAGCTTTGGAGTTCTTCTGCTTGAGCTCGTTACCGGTAAAAGACCAACAGACCCGACGTTCGTGAAAAGAGGCTTAAACGTCGTCGGATGGGTAAAAAACAGCTCAGATGTTTTCCTCCGACAACGATTCCTAAGATTCTGTTTCTGATCAAATGTTCTCTCTTTCTGTCAGATGAACACTTTGTTGAAAGAGAATCGATTAGAGGATGTGATGGACAAGAGATGCACCGATGTGGATGAAGATTCTGTTGAGGCATTGCTCGAGATCGCGGTGAGGTGTACGGACGCTAACCCGGAGGACCGGCCGGGTATGAACCAGGTGGTTCAGTTGCTTGAGCAAGAAGTAATGTCTCCTTCTTCGGCTATCGATTACTACGATGATTCCCATTCCGATTACTGTTAGCGCTTATGAGCGCGGCGGAAAATAATATTCGACTCTTAGCCTGCGTCGGTTTTTTTTTTTTTTTTGGGTTGCATTTTGAATGTTGTATTTTGGAGATCGAGAGATATGTTTGTAAATTAGAACTTAGAAGTGAAGATGGTGCAAGATTATTGACGATGCATTGTTCTTGTGCACTTTTACGGAACAATATGATCGACTTTTCAAACATTTGCAAAGCAGAGGAGAAAACTGAGAGCTCTGATTTCTTTTTGGTGTGGTCTATGATTGATTTTGTCGGATAACTTAAAATGGGCTTTTGTATTAGCAGCTGGGCCCAAATGTCATGATGGAAATCCAAAATCAGTCCAACTGTTAATTAAATGAGATATTTGGATTTTCTAAAAGGCACAAAAGTCGAAAGTATAACAACAAAACAGAAGAAACCATTTTTAAACCATTTTTGTACGTTTCAAAATGGCAATATTCTTATCTCTGACGACAGGGAAAAAAAAAACTCAGAGGTTACAGGAAAAAACGCACCATTTCAAATTTTCAAATTTTGAATAAAAAACAAATCGACGCGTCAGAGAATTTATGGGGGAAATAATAAGTTAACACAGTGAGCAACAATAAAAACTCACTCACTCACACTTTTTTCCCCAGTCTCTCTTCATTTCCGAAAACCCTATTTCTCTCACTTCACTGGATTTCGATTTCGGAATCTCGAAAACTCTAGATCTCCTCTCTTGTTAACTCTCTCTCTAGCGACGATGCGTGAGATCCTTCACATCCAGGGTGGTCAGTGCGGTAACCAGATCGGTGCCAAGTTCTGGGAAGTCGTTTGCGCCGAGCACGGCATAGATCCGACCGGTAGGTACGTCGGAGACTCAGATCTACAGCTTGAGCGCATCAACGTCTACTACAATGAAGCTAGCTGTGGTAGATTCGTCCCTCGTGCTGTGCTCATGGATTTGGAGCCTGGGACCATGGACAGTCTCAGATCTGGACCGTACGGTCAGACCTTCCGTCCTGATAACTTCGTCTTCGGCCAATCTGGCGCCGGAAACAACTGGGCCAAGGGTCACTACACCGAGGGAGCTGAGCTAATCGATTCCGTCCTCGACGTTGTTCGTAAGGAAGCCGAGAACTGTGACTGTCTCCAAGGTATACTCATCTTCTAGATCTATTCGATTTCGAGGTTGATTTATGCATTTCCTGGTGTTTTAAACTGTGAGATCTGCTTCTATAGGGTTTCAGGTTTGCCATTCTCTGGGAGGAGGAACTGGATCTGGTATGGGAACGCTCTTGATCTCCAAGATCCGGGAGGAGTACCCAGATCGGATGATGCTTACGTTCTCAGTGTTCCCTTCCCCTAAGGTCTCTGATACCGTCGTTGAGCCTTACAACGCTACTCTCTCTGTTCATCAGCTTGTTGAGAATGCAGATGAGTGCATGGTGCTCGATAATGAGGCCTTGTACGACATTTGCTTCAGGACTCTCAAACTCACTACCCCCAGCTGTAAGATTCCTTATCTTATTGTGCTCTTAACTTAAAAATGATTGGATTTGTTGATTTCTCTTCGCCATGACTAGATTGTGAACGATTGTTTTGCGACTTTTTGTTGTGATTGTTACTATGTCATTGTTTATCTATGTTGAGCTTATCACCACAATAAATCCTGAAGCTGATATTAGTCAATCTAAAGTAAATATCTGATACATTTTGTAGCATAAGGGATATGCAGAATGCATTTGTGATCATCGTTTGTTCTAGATACTGTGGAAGTGTACTCTCTGCTTTGTAATGTAGTATTATCTGCAAGCTTTTGTTGTATGCGTGTATGGCTCACTTACTTGGTATCATTCACTGTATGCAGTTGGTGATTTGAACCACTTGATATCTGCGACGATGTCTGGTGTGACTTGCTGTTTGAGGTTCCCTGGTCAGCTAAACTCCGACCTCCGTAAGCTCGCTGTGAATCTGATCCCATTCCCTCGTCTTCACTTCTTCATGGTGGGTTTCGCTCCTCTCACCTCAAGAGGTTCTCAGCAGTACCGCTCCCTCACAGTCCCTGAACTCACACAGCAAATGTGGGACTCCAAGAACATGATGTGTGCTGCTGACCCAAGACATGGACGCTACCTCACAGCCTCCGCCATGTTCCGTGGCAAGATGAGCACGAAGGAAGTCGACGAGCAGATGCTGAACGTGCAGAACAAGAACTCGTCCTACTTTGTCGAGTGGATCCCAAACAACGTGAAGTCAACGGTCTGTGACATCCCACCTACTGGACTGAAGATGGCGTCTACTTTCATCGGGAACTCAACGTCGATCCAGGAGATGTTTAGGAGAGTGAGTGAGCAGTTCACGGCTATGTTCAGGAGGAAGGCTTTCTTGCATTGGTACACTGGTGAGGGAATGGACGAGATGGAGTTCACGGAAGCGGAGAGCAACATGAACGATCTTGTTTCGGAGTACCAGCAATACCAAGATGCAACTGCTGATGAAGAAGGTGAGTACGAGGATGAGGAAGAAGAAGCTGCTTACCAACAGGAGGAAGAGTACTGAGTGAGAGACTGAGAGTCGTGATTTAGTAAAAAAAAAAACAATTTAGTCTTCTGTTACTGTTTTTATTTTCTTTAAAAAAAAAAGGAAAACCTCAACTCTCAAGTTGCTGGTTTTTTATGCTTGTATTGAACAACTCCAGAAGTTCTCGGACATGTGGTTTGTTTTAATGTCTACTTTGTTCTTAAATTTGGTTAAGAGTTTCCTTCGAATCTTCAATTTGAACTTTCTTCTAAATCTGCCTTTTGATGCTTACCACGGTTTTGCCGCGTCTCTATTATACATATGAAATTTATTATACTATTTCATTTTAAATAACCTAAACACATTAACACACAAACTAAACAAGCAGTCGCACAAGAGTATTAACACACACACTAAACAAGCAGTTGCGCGAGAGTCTTTCAAATTCGCGAATTAAGCGTGAAGAGAAGAGACGTGAAGAGAAGAGAAGAGACGGACGATACAGACGATACACGATTCCATCACCAATGTAGTATGGATAATAGCAGCGGTCGTTCGAAGAGGGAACGCGAGTCTCTCACTCTTGATTCACATTGAACAATCTGAAATCTGCTTGTGGTGTAGGTTTGTGTCAATTAACCTACAAGCAAACTAAATTTGCAAACATGATTTTTAGGTTTTTTCTACGCAAATTAAATCAGTCAACTCAAAAATCATCTACTAAACGACCTTTCCGTGTGTTTCTTGTGTAATTGATAAGGTTGAATACATGGAAAGAGATTAGTGATTGAGCGTGAGGAGTTGTCATAATGAAATGGAAACCCTTACTTTTGTGATATATGGATCTTTTTGTTTAATTATTTATTTATAGGTGATATTTGGATCTTTTTGTTTTTTACTAGAAAATATCTCACAAATCCATTATAACAGTTTTTGATATATTTTATTAGTGAAATCCTAATTTTCCAATAAAGTGAGATTTTCAATAATTTGTATAAATGATTAATTCAATAACCTTAGATTTTGAGGGATTTTAGTAAATCCAATAAGAGGTAATTTAAAAAAAAAAACAGAAATCCTTCCAAATCATCAATCCAATATCCCCCACAAAAATTGTATTATAATTCATAATTTTTTTAAGGGTTTTGAGCAAATTAACCTACAATTTAAATTAAATTTGCAAATTAATTTTTTAGATGCAAATCAAACCTAACAATATAAAAGAGTCGCCCTTATATAATTTTGTTTCTTCTGTAATTTTTTGGGTTTTAAAATAAAAATATTATCCTCTAAATCAAATGACCTTTCGAGTAATAGAAGAGAGACTGCCATCTGCAAGAGCCCCATGCACCCTTTAAAAGGCCAACGCTTTTTTGCCCTATTTGCTTTTGCTATCTACACGAACATAGCTTAGATTTTTTATTCATTCCTAAAATTGAGCTAAGTTTAATTTCCAAAATCTATAGCCGCTATGTGAATCTCTAGTAGCCATAATGTATATGATCTTCCCGGTTATATATAAAGTTATAAACAATGAGAGTATGAGACTAAGGAAAAAAAAAACTGTTGTTCAAAAACAGAAAAAAATCTAATTAATTGCAAAGTGTACTTGAGTATATTGATGGGTTTTCTAGAACCATGAGGTCAATGACAAATTGACAATGAACTCATTCATTCAACAATATTTTATAGACATTTAGTAGCATAAAACATTATTGATCAAATTAAACATTTTTCTTAATTTTAACCCCCAAAAAAGTAACATGAAAAATTATCCAAATTGTGGTTTTTTCAATACATCCGTAATAATTATATGCAGCATGTTTTTATTTATATTAAAAACATACTTCTATTGCTAGAAGTTTTAAGTTTAGATAGATAAGTAAGTATATGCCAATCAACACTATATATATGCACATATTTGTGTTGGTAATCACTTGTCTCTCTCCCATTGGTAAAGAGGACACAGTGGAATAGTATTTTTAGCCTTTTCTAAGATATTTTTGATCAAAATCCCACTTTTCGAGCCCGTCTTATCTTATTCCTCAACCTCAAAGAACCATATCGCCATGGCTTCCGTGCCGGTGAAGCCACTACCTCCGGTTGGCCCACATCTTCTTCGACGGAACCTCACTACGACGGCGTTTTCCAAATCTCCGGCAATGCTCGTCTCGCGCTCGAATCGACATTTTCTTGGAATATCCACGTATAATAAATGCTTTCGTTCATTGTGGCAAGTGAGGAATCCGGCGTCTTTGAGCACCCGCGGTTGTAAAGTGGTGGCATCGGCGGGAAACTTGACAGCACCGTCGTGGGATTCGTGGAAGCCAGATAAGACGGCGGTGGCGACGACTCTGTTGTTGAGTGACGTCATTTGGCCTGCAGCTGGTTAGTTATTAAACCGAATTATGAACTAATATTACTCTAACTAAGATCACGTCACAATTTTTTAAATATTTCGATCAACTTCTTGAGATCATAATTCTACTAATTTTCTTCTTTCTAAATTGATGCACTTTGGTTCTAAATCAGAAGAAATACAAGTTGGCGATTAGGGTATAAACTAGGCCTGGGCATTTTTACCTGGACCCGAAATACCGAACCGAACCCGACCCGAAATAAGTGGAACCGAACCGAACCGGAACCGACACAAATACCCGAATGGGTCCAAAATTTCTATACCCGAAAGAACCGGACCCGAACCGAACCGAACCGAAAACCTGTGGATACCCGAAATATTCAAAATATAACTATATATCCAAAAATATTAGTTATATTTAGACTTAAAATAACCAAAATATATAAAATTATAATTATAAATCTAATATAATAGTTATATTTAGAAAACAATAACAAAAATATTCAAGAAATCCAAAAATCTTTAGTTATGTTTGTTAATATTCAATATTTTTTTCCGAAATTTTGTTAAATTTCGTATAAATTAAACAGTTTTTATTTTTATTTTATTTTTTGTAACTAAAGTTTGGATATCCGGAACCGATCCGAACCCGGGCGGAACCGAACCGGACCCGACCCGAAAATCAAAAATACCCGAATGGTTCTAAATTTTCTAGAACCGAAAAACCCGAAACCCGAAAGGAACTGACCCGAACCCGATCCGAATAACTGAACGCCCATGCCTAGTATAAACGTTGAAAACAAAAAGAAAGGAAGATAAGAGATACACACAAAAGAAAGAATATAAAATTAGAAAAATTAATGGACAATATTATCTCCTGAGTCATGATGACTGTCTCAAAGATGAGGAGAGATAATATGTGTCTCTTCCTAATGCCAAATGGTCGTTTATACGATGAACCTACCGCTCGAGTTTGACTAATTTATCGAATCTACCTAGAAATAGTAGTATTGACTTTTTTATTGTTTTTATAAATGCGAACTAGTGTAGAAGTCTAGAAACGCATCCAAAGATTAAGTAATCGTTAGTTAAATTAGCAATTTGAATCGTGGCAAATGGTATTTGATTATGCTTGTTAATGATGAGAAATATTTATGTAGTCAAAGTATGAGAATCCTATCGTTTGTGTTGTTAGTCAAACCCTATGATAATTGATAGCTCTTATTTTAAAGGTCATAGCTGACTTTATCCAAGAAAATATGGAATCGTTTATTCATATGTATGTGTCAGCTAGAATTTCATTACTCATCTTATTGGTTTTACAGTGTTAGATTTGAACTGAAATATCGTATTTATATTTGGTCTCGTCATTGAACGTAGGAGCGTTTGCGGCGATGGCGATAATGGGAAGAATGGATCAAATGTTAACTCCAAAAGGGATTACAATGTCAGTTGCACCACTTGGTGCCGTCTCCGCCATTCTTTTCACCACTCCTTCTGCTCCTGCTGCTCGGGTAAATCTTTAACCGCAAAATTCCAGAATAAGTTGTAGGGTTTAAATGGTGTATAAACAAGAAGAATCAGATAGTGAAAAGTAGGAAGTAGTAGTTCAAGGGAATATGTTAATTCCATTAAGTTCATCATCCATAAAACCAGCTGAACCTTTTCTTATAATATTGTTCTTGTGCTTTCGCTTTTCTTATAATATTGTTCTATAAAATAAAACCTTTTCGCTTTTCTTTTTGATCGGTGAACATAATTAAAATATCATATTCTACGGTTCCATCTAATTACTTCCCTGCATTTTGGTAAAATCAGTCACAAATTATGCATGTGAGCCATCACATCGTGTTGAAAAAGGGAAAGAGAGGCCATCACATCAATTTAAAAATAGAAACTATAAACTTTCAAAGCTAGTAGTTATTAAATTAAATTAATTAATTGATTGTTTTTTGTGTGTGTTTCTTATATTTTTCAGAAATACAATATGTTTTTAGCTCAAATTGGTTGTGCAGCGATTGGGGTGGTAGCGTTTTCTGCCTTTGGACCGGGATGGCTCGCCCGGAGCGTGGCCCTTGCCGCTTCCATCGCTTTTATGATCATTGCTCGTGCCAATCACCCTCCTGGTAACTTATATTTGTCTCTTTGTTTTTCACAATTAAAAGTATTTGAATTATTTTATTCAGTTTATAGTTTTAGTAATGCAACATACATGAATAATCAAATCAAACCGAACCAAAATGATACAAAACTAATAATTAGTTTATCGAATGTTTTCATCGATTGGAATTTCAGTTCGAGCTTTCGACCGTGATATTATTATTAAAAAATTGATGGAAGTTTAAACTTTAAAAATACCATTTGGTTTTTAGAGCTGGCAAAGGTTAAATAATATCTGGTCCCGTAACTTTTGGATACCCTAATTAATAGCCTGAAACTTTTGGTCGGTACAGAAACGTCCCCTTCATACACACATCACAGTTTTCTCTCTCGTTTTTAATAGAGATCCATATGCGATTATCTCTCCTTCTTTTTTCCTCCTCAATTTTTTCTTTTCTCGTTACCTAGTTTACAGATTATGAGAGAAAGGATTGTTTGTTTTCTTTAACTCGTCTGATTATTAAAGAAATAAAATTTACAGCGGCGAGCTTACCACTAATGTTCATAGATGGAGCAAAGTTCCATCACTTGAACTTCTGGTACGCATTGTTCCCAGGTGCAGCCGCTTGTATCATTCTCTGCCTTCTCGTAAGATTTCTAGCTTTCTCTAAATTTATACTTAATTTTTGTAATTTAAGATTAAGACAAATGTTTAACGGTATATATTTTGGTTATAATTATGGTTTGACGTGATTAAGTACTAATATGATTCGATTTGTTCTCTTTGCAGCAATCGATCGTATGTTACTTGAAAGATAACATAAAATTTTGATGAATCATCAAGCGACATGGATGTCCGATCAAATGATATATAATAATATTGTACAAATACATATATACATGTTGATGGAAAATTTTGTGAAGATACTCGATTCGTGTCTACACTTGAACGTATGTAAATGGCAATATATATACGTTTTTTTCCGTTCGCTTATTATCAGGTTTTTCTTGACTAGATAATTAACACTTCACAGAACAGACTTTTAGTCTTAGTGATGGACTAATTTGCACATGTTTGGACGGCTATCGTGGTGAAATTGAGTTTCTAAATAAGGATATATGAAAACCTAATTTGTTTGGGAGAATATATAATACATTCTTCTCTTTTATTTTCATTGTTTTATTCAAGTAAGTAATTGAATTCACATTATTCCGGGACAGTACCGGAATATTCATGTTAGTAGGGTTGTAGTAACGTCTAGAGATTATAGAATTGGATGGGTTAAAAAAGAAGGTGGGGCCTTTCGTAAATTGCGGGAAGAACTAGGCAAGGCAACCACACAAATTGGATGACTGTAGAACAAATATGGTTATTATTTATACCATCGTACCGACTGATAGAATTTCCTTGTGACAAAATTTATCATCCACAGAATGCATTTTGTGAAGAATGGAGTGTGGTTGTTGCAGTTTAGTGGTGGTGGCCCAAAAACGACATGCCCAATCTCTTGGGGTATCATTTACCAAACCATAAAACGCACATATCAAATAATGAATTCAGTTTCATATGTTAAGAAATATCAATTTATCTTCAAGTTAAAAATTAATTGTTTTTATATATGCTTACATACCAATCTATGGTTCGATTTTTAATATTACTAAGCTAAACTGAAAACCAATCTTGTTAAGATTCGGTTTGTTAATGCGGAAACGTATTTAGTGATAAATACTATTTGGTAAAAAGAGATGGGACAATGAAACACGAATATCGTTATCACAAGAGTTAATTGTAGACAACTTGCATATGATACATTCATATCAGTTGTTCTTTCAGTATTTATAACAACGATACAGCCAAATTCCTATTTTGCATACGAACCAATCAGATTCGAGAAATGGGTCGAGTCGTTCTCACCGCCTCCTATATACATCACGATTTTTCTCTATCAAGCGATATATAGCCTTAACCGGTTTTAAATTTTGGGTTTTCCAAAATTGTAATAAAGTTTTTAAAATAACAAATATTTTATGAATATTTTTTGACAATATGATGGTTTTAGAGCAAATAATAGCGTGCCAAAAGCACACTTTCTATATATGTCACTTAACAAACGCATGTACATGTCCATGACATACTATTGACTACATGTGTGGCTTCCCTATCCTGGATACATTATAACTTTTCATTCTACAGGTTTCTATAGGATCCACGAGTTTAAAATTTAGAAATAATTGATAATGAGTGAGTTGGTTCATATTCTTGTATAGTTACTATGTTAGATCAAGAAATCTATTTCTAATGTAAAATATTCTAACATAGCCAATTGCCAATTGGTTACGAGTGAAGTAGTTGCGTATTCTTTTATTCAGTTATATTACGTTATAGAAATTTTGTAAACCAAACGAGTAAGAAATCGGCTAAGTTAACTTCTAGGAGATGTACGGTGCCTTGATAATGAGGAAAGAAATAGAGGAAATACCCAAAAAGAGTCAACATCAAAGACAGTAACACCTTTGTTTTTGAAGTTGTACGTTTAGTCTCTAGAGTTTTCGCTTGTTTGTAATAACCACACACCATAATTTTCCCCTCACTTCCACTCTCTTTCTCTTTCTATAAATGCCCACACGGCACACTATTATTGCCATAAATCATATACTCAATTTCATTCTCCAAAACAGCTGTTTCTTGGTGATCATGTCTCTAGAGTTTCAACAAATGGTGAGTTCTAATTATCTCTCTCCGTCTTTCAAGTCCAACTAGAAGTTCAGATAGAGTGTAATTAAGCTAGATTAGCAATAACTATATATGATAATATTGACAACATTTTTGTGTAAATATATATATGAAGGATGAAGCAAGCGGGTTAAGCGCGTGGAATGGATACGTAGACTGGCGAAATAAACCGGCGTTGCGTGGCCGCCATGGTGGTATGCTTGCTGCCTCTTTCGTCTTAGGTGAGTCATTCACTCATTCTAAAACTCATCGATCTTTGGTTATATAATTACTTTATCTTCTAACGTGAATTAGCTGTATATAATATAGCTCCTACTCTTAGGATGTTTATACCAAGTACAATAAGAAGATAACCCACATTTATGTATCGTAGATATTTTTGATTACTTTTTATGGTTTTTTTAAAGCATCATTCTGAACTTTTTTTTTGTTTAAAGGAGTATTAATGGGGATGAGATATTTTTATGTATTTCCATTTTTAGTTGTGGAAGTGTTGGAGAACCTCGCGTTCTTAGCAAACGCGAGCAATCTAGTGTTGTATCTGTCAACAAAGATGGGTTTTACGCCCTCAGGTGCCGCAAACGCAGTAACCGCTTTTATGGGAACGGCGTTTTTCTTGGCCCTTCTTGGAGGATTTTTAGCAGATGCTTTCTTCACTACTTTCCATATCTATCTGGTCAGCGCCGCCATCGAAACCTTGGTAAGATTTTATATTAATATCATAATTTATAGATTGATTTGTATTGAAATTAAATTTATTTAAGGTAGAATTCTTAGATATAAAATCTCTAACACCAGGTCATGCGAAATGGAATCCAGACAATATATTGAATGCGGATAAAGACACTTTAATTTTGAGTTGTTAAAATATTTTGATAAAATCTTTGACCACACTAATTTGTGGCACATACAGGGATTATTGGTGCTAACGGTTCAAGCACACGAGCACTCCACGGAGCCATGGGGTCGTGTAGTTCTATTCGTGGGTCTATACTTAGTAGCTCTCGGTGTCGGAGGTATAAAAGGCTCGTTGCCACCGCACGGAGCGGAACAGTTTGATGAAACAACACCGAGTGGGAGGAGACAAAGATCCTTCTTCTTCAACTACTTCATCTTTAGCCTCTCGTGCGGTGCCTTAATAGCCGTCACGGTCGTTGTTTGGCTCGAAGACAACAAAGGCTGGTCTTATGGGTTTGGTATCTCAACGGCCGCGATCTTGATCTCGGTCCCGGTTTTCTTAGCCGGTTCTCGATATTATCGCCTCAAGGTTCCTAATGGAAGTCCCATCACAACTCTCTTCAAGGTCTTAACCGCTGCTTTCTACGCTAAGTATAAAAGAAGAACATCAAGAAACGTTGTTACTTGTCATACAAGAAACGACTCTGACAACAACGTAAACAAGCAAAACGGCGACGGAGATGACGGAGTTCTCGGATCGTTCCTCGGTGAAGCTGTGAGAGAACAGGAATCGCTACCTCGACTGCTGCGTTGCACGGTGGAACAAGTGGAAGACGTGAAGATAGTCATCAAGATCTTACCCATTTTCATGTCTACCATTATGCTCAACTGCTGTCTGGCTCAGCTCTCGACGTTCTCCGTCCAACAAGCTTCGACGATGAACACCAAGCTCGGGTCTTTAACCGTCCCACCTGCTGCATTACCCGTTTTCCCGGTTGTCTTCATGATGATCTTAGCTCCGACCTACAACCACCTTCTCCTCCCTCTAGCTAGAAAAACAACCAAAACCGAAACTGGCGTAACCCATCTCCAACGCATCGGAACAGGACTCGTCCTTTCCATAGTCGCAATGGCTGTCGCAGCCTTAGTTGAAACCAAACGCAAGCTCGTCGTTGAAGAAGTTACTTGCTGCTCAAGCAACATCTCTACTTATTCCTCTTCGCCGCTTCCTATAACGTTTCTTTGGATAGCTATGCAATATGTGTTTCTTGGATCAGCCGATCTCTTCACTCTAGCAGGTATGATGGAGTTTTTCTTCACCGAAGCTCCTTCTACAATGCGTTCCCTCGCGACCTCGCTCTCTTGGACGTCTCTTGCAATGGGGTATTACTTGAGCTCTGTCCTCGTCTTGGCTGTTAATTTCGTCACAGGCTTAAACCAACACACTCCATGGCTTTTGGGGAAGAATCTAAACGAGTACCATCTCGAGAGATTCTACTGGCTCATGTGTGTGCTTAGTGGGATTAACTTCTTGCATTACCTCTTTTGGGCTAATCGCTATGCGTACCGGTCGAACCAAGGGTAGACCACCCGAAGCATCTATATATAGATTGATCTTTCGTGGTATCAATAGTATTGAGCCAGTAAAGCCGTTAGTACAGAATCTATTAAAAAGGTGTCTAGGGTTTAAGTTCTTGGAGAAGAATGAAGTACTATGATGCAAGATTTGTTTTAACGGCTAGCGTCATAAGTTAAATTAATTAGCATAAAACTTATAATTGTATTTACCTTGATTTATATTAAAAATTCTATGTAATTTTATTGCAATATTTGAAAACAATGTTAGCATATGATATGTTTATCAAATAAGCAATACTACATCTTTAAACCACGATGACTATTCGCTTTTAAATGCTGACTTATTTACGGTAATGATTGATTGGTCAAAAGACCGTGTGAGAATACATGCCATAGTACTGTTTGAAGCATATAATTAAAACGATGAAAATTCAAATCCATTTGATAGAGTTTCCAATAAGACGGGTCAATGTTAAATAGAGGCACATCAATTTCGTATTTCTCTTTTATTGTAAACGCCAAGATTAGCAAGAATAATAAAACAAACACGTTTATACCTAGGAATATTATTATTCACACATCAATTCTAACCCGACTCAACAACTAATCTCTTTTCTTAATTCTCTTAATTTAGACCCTATGTTTATATTTATCACAGATACAACAGAAAACGGATTTTAACAAGAAACAAAAAAACAGACCATCATTATTTAGAAAACAATTATTTTCTTTTAATTTTGGGCTTAGATAAGAACTAGAGAGTAATTAACTAATTATTTCGTTAATAGTCCCGGGATTTTTTCAATCAAATTAAAATTAACTGACCCTTTTGTAAGATTATAATAGATAAGGGTAACAATTCGAAATACATAAAAGTACTAGCGTAGTCTTTCCTTTTCTATGCATAAACCTTCTCCAGCAACGTTTTCTCTGTCACTTCTTACGATTTCCTCTCTGCTCCAAACATCTGAAATTTCGGTAAATCTTTGCGATTTTATTTTGTTCATCTTTCAGGTTTCTAGTTTTCTCGCGCTTCTTTCATGTGTTTGCACCTGAGTTTTTGTTTATCAACTTGCTCTGTAATTCTCTTTTTGAACAAACCGACTATCGGAAACATGAAATCTGTGGAATCCTCTGTGTTTAAAACCTAGTTTTGTTTGCGAATTTCAACTTTTCTCGGCGGATTTTGTACATATATCTGTGTATTGTGAAGTTACTTTCTGGGCTCGCTCGCGAGATTAGATCGGAGAGGTCAGAAATCTCGAAAGCGATCGTCTTTTAAAATTGCTTGTGTTCTGGGTAAAATCAAGGGCTAATTTCATGTTAATTTATCAGCTACGAGTTAATTGTTTTTGTCGTATGCTAATGATTCTCAATAAAAATCTGATTTTTCTTCTTCTTCTTCTTGTGTGTGTGTTACAGAAGATGGGAAATCTCTTTTGCTGTGTGCAAGTGGACCAATCAACGGTAGCGATAAAAGAAACGTTTGGGAAATTCCAAGAAGTGCTTGAGCCTGGTTGCCATTTTCTTCCATGGTGTCTTGGTAGCCAAGTCGCTGGTTACCTCTCTCTAAGGGTTCAGCAACTGGACGTTCGCTGCGAGACCAAGACAAAGGTCCTCTCTTTTTTCAATTTATCTCTTAAAATTCTGTTCTTAATGAAAACTATGCTTGAATTAAGTTGCGTTTAGTACTCTAAATCTCTAATCATGTTTCTTCTTTGGTGTGTGTGTTTTATGCAGGACAATGTGTTTGTTAATGTTGTTGCATCGATTCAGTACCGTGCCTTAGCTAATCAGGCGAATGATGCTTTCTACAAACTCAGTAACACAAGAGGCCAAATTCAAGCTTATGTCTTTGATGGTAAGTTTCTTTGTAAACACACAAGTTCATAGAAAGTGAATGTTGTAAAGAAAACTGATCATTCTGAGGTTTTTTGTTTTTGATTTTGTTTTAGTGATCAGAGCAAGTGTACCTAAGCTGCTTCTGGATGATGTTTTCGAGCAGAAGAATGAAATTGCTAAAGCTGTTGAAGAGGAGCTCGAGAAGGTATGCATATCTATAATCTCATTGTGTGTGTGCTTTGGTCTCTTTTGGCAGGTTTATGAATGTTGATTTTGGTTCTCTGTGATTTGTAGGCAATGTCTGCTTACGGATTTGAGATTGTGCAAACTCTCATTGTTGACATTGAGCCAGACGAACATGTCAAACGAGCAATGAACGAAATCAACGCTGGTATATATAACTAAACCTCCTCAATCATTTAACATTCTTGTGACTTGCAGAGATAACTCAAAAACCTTTGTCATGCTTCTTGTGTTATGTAGCTGCGAGGATGAGATTGGCTGCGAATGAAAAGGCAGAAGCAGAGAAAATCTTGCAGATAAAGAGAGCTGAAGGTGAAGCTGAGGCCAAGTACCTCTCTGGTCTAGGTATTGCTCGTCAGAGACAGGCCATCGTTGATGGACTACGCGACAGTGTGTTGGGATTCTCTGTGAATGTTCCCGGGACAACAGCTAAAGATGTGATGGACATGGTGTTGGTGACGCAGTACTTCGATACGATGAAGGAGATCGGTGCTAGCTCCAAGTCTTCTGCTGTGTTCATACCGCATGGACCAGGAGCTGTTCGTGATGTGGCTACTCAGATCAGAGATGGGCTCCTTCAAGGCTCGTTTGCAAACCAGTCTTGAAGTGGATGGTGTGATTGATGTTTACGAAGCTTATGGTGTGATTAAGATCATATTATGTTTTTTGTCTTCTTCTCTCTGTTTGATTACTGTGAATGGTTAAACTTTCTCTTGTTTTGTTTTTTTTTCTCTTCTTGATGTATAAAACATATTTGGGTTTATTGGCAGTAAGTTCGAAGAGTTAAATAAGAAGCTGGATAAAACTAGTAACTAGTTATTTTTCTGTCAATTTTACATTGATTTTTTTCTTGAGAAATCAAAGAGGACTAGAAGAAGTCAAAGACGAAGGCTATGAAATTGAATGGTGTACACGTTAAGGACGTTAATGGTTTTTGTGTCAAACTCTGCACCATATATCAAAGTATCAACATGCGTCAAACACGTTTTTTTCTTTTTTGGTAACATTAACGCCATTACAAATGTTACTACTACAGTACTACTCCAAGTATTTTTTACCGCCATTATTGTTTCACATGCAAATAATTATTACATAGGGATAGGGTGAAGATATTTCGTTTGAAACTTCCTTCACCTGCACGATATTAATGGCATTTCCTTTAAAAGGGAAGTAGAAATTGACATTGTCATCAATTATGCAGGGTCTTTTTTATAATTAAGATCAATAATTCGTATCAAAGAGGCAAAGCTTTCACATGGTATACTTTATGTAGCATGAAATTATTGTGAAACTTATAGCTATAAGATGGTGATATGTGAACTTGGCACGATGCTAACTTCTATACTTAACAACAAACGATCCTAGTTGCTACAAGAAGAAAGTTCAGCTTCTTTTTTGGCTTACTAGACATTGCAGGCTGTTCTTGTTTACACTTTGATAGTGGAAAGAATCAATTTACCAACCATCCTTTTTTTTAATTTATTCTTCTCAACTTACCATCTTACTCGAATTACAAATTCTACACCTAAACTTTATAGTCCCTTCAATGTGGTACATATCGAAACTACAAATATCTATTAAGCTGGAAAGTATTATATTATGAACAGATGGTTTTTGTACAATTTACAACACATAACTCTGATTGGTACATACAAAACAAAACAAGAAAAAGACTCCAAAAGATTCCCAAAATTTGCAAGAAAAACGAAAAACAGAAAACCTACCAATATATACGCTGAAAACAACATTCATCGCCATTTCTTATCACACACCAAAAAGAAACGTAAACTTAAATTGTAGTGTGTATATATTAATTTGGGTTTGAAATTGAATTGGTTGGTTAATTAGTTGGTGGTGGTGGTGCATCTACGACCGCACTACCTTTAGCTTGTTCAGCCTCCTGAATAAGCTTCAAGATCTCGTCTTTCTTCACGACCATAGCTTGGATCTTCTCTTCAATCTTCTGAAGTTTCATCTTCAACTTCTCAGGATCTTTCTTATCTTCAGGGTTCTTCTCTTTCTTCGCCTTCTTATCTTTCTTCTTGCCCTTCTTCTCTTGATCTTCTCCTTCTTCTCCTCCAGCATCCTCGTGCTTATCCTTCTTATCTTTATCCTTCTTCTTCTCCTTCTTCTCTGTTTTCTCAGCCTTGTTGTGTTCCTCTTCTTTATTATCACCATGATTCTTCACTTCTTTCTCTTCTGTTTCTCCCATTTTTTTCTTTATAAAATTCGGTTTTGATTTTGTTATTCTTAGATATATGCTTTTTACATAAATCCTTGTGGAACTACGAATTACCCTTTATATTACAAAAGGACCTTCAGCTAAATTTAGACACATGATGAATCACATCCGTCGAAATCACTTGTATAACGAGAATGATGGAGTTTCGTATGTTTACAAGTTTCTCTATCTTTAGAATTTTGGGTTGTGGAATCATGAATCTCTTAATAGAGTTCCTGCCTAATTATTTTAAGATCGTAACTATAAATAATCAAAATTATCGTATCGGTTTGTTGCTCTCTTTCACTAAAACTATTGAGAAAACATGGTGGTTTTGGTTAATATAGGTCTTCACAAAATGTAAATGCACCCACAAACAATAAAGGGAGAAGAATTCATAATCCCAAAACGTTTTTTATTAAAAGAACAAGGGATATGGTCAAATTGCTAAGTTTCTCTCAACTGATAGCTATTCTTTTGGAACAAGCAAAAGTAAATATTGATTTCCCGGACAAAAAATCGTAACACTTACTACTCATCGTCCTTTGAATTGTATGATGTAGGAATCCGTACATGTCTCTTGTCAAAAACAGCTTTGAAAGACTCACGCTCTGCTCTCAGCTGATCCTGGAATATTCCTCTTACCTTTGCTTTCCCAATAGCATCAGCAAGTGTACGACTCTCTTCTTCGGAAAGAGGATTCGACTTCTGCATTTAAAAAAAAAAAAAAACAAATTAACAGATGAAGGAATAAGACAGAGAACAGAAACCATTATTATTTTCCGTTTGCATACCAAGTTATATCCTGATCCGGGACCTATAACTAAAGAAGGCATGTTCATGTTCCTCGCAGCACCAATTGAAAAACCAGCGTCTCCACCCTATCAGCAGACATAAATGCATGACATTTTTCCATAAGATGAACATGTTTTTAAAGCTAACAGAGACGAAATGAAAAAAGCAAAGATGTGTATGTTTATACCTTATCACCCCACCAAACAGTTTTGCCTTTCCGCAAGCGTTCGTGGCTTGACCCGGATACGGATTTTGACTTTCGTCTTCTACTTTGAGATTTCTCTGTTTCATCGTCTTCCTCTACATTAGACCATTTGCTTCTACTTAATTCCTTCACTTCAGTATGGGAGCTACGTTCTGCTTCCCGTTTCCTCTCATTTATGTTAGAGTCTGAGAAGATATCAAAACCAGATAAGGGTTTTCGGATTGTCTTGGTGAAAATAAAAATCATCTTCTTCAAAAATTTACCTTCAGTCGCACCCTTTGCTTCTGCCTGGGTGCTGTTATCGGATTTTCTTTCTGGCAGTCCAAAATCATCTTCCATGTCCATGTCCACCTAGAGAAGTTACGAGGTGGGATCATATAATGACGATCAGAACAAGAAAATTTGTAAATACTTGTCCACTTAAGAACAGAACTTATTCTATTACCTCCTGGATTTCACTCTCCCTAAGGTCATCCCACCGCGTAAAAGCCTATCATAGAAAAAGAAGATCATGAGACATTGTTCTAACTTCTAAGAAAGCAACAAAATGAGACTAGTATTGTTTAGAGTTCCAAATATATGCTGCATGAAGCTCATTTATGATCAGTTTCCTTCAGGTCAAGGAAAAATCATACATGAACGCAACAAAATGGCATCTTCTTCCCAATATATAAGTGCAAGATCAATGCTGAAAAGAAAAGAACAGCATAAGAACCTTGATATCCAGTTGCATGTACAATGATGGAGCTTCTTCCCATTCTTCTGCCATCTGCTGTACTTGATCTAGTGTGATGCCATGTACGTTTCTTGCTGCACAGCCCTGTAATTATTTTGCACCCGCTTAGCAAAGCAGATAATGTGAGACAATCTATTCAAAATCTGATAAATAGAATATCGACAACTCACAGCTGGGTCCTTGTATGTTGCTTCCAATACGTAAGCTTCATATCCAGATCTCTGCACAAGAAACAGAAAGTCAAGGAAACTTCCAAGTACGATTAAGATAAAAGCTTTTCATTTTCTATTCCGGATGAGTTTCTCATTCAGAATAGTTGCATAATTTACAACCAATCATATTCAGAAAAGAGGAGGGCATCAAAATTTCTGGTAAATGAAATGAGGGCATTGGTCAATGTGCACAAGCGAGGCAAAGTGTAATTCAAGCAAAAAAGGAAGAGGTAACTATTCGTATCCAATGCCTTTCATTTAAATCATAATAGTTCTCAGCTGGTCAAAAACACCTCTTTCAAAGGTAATTATCTTCAACTTTTCATTTTTGCGTAATCATAGACAAACAAAAAACTGATGACAGTGGCAAATGACAAAAAGTGGTAACCTCACGTAAACTAGTCGCATGATGTTAGCCAAGCAGAAAATGAATAATAACTTCAACTTGCAGGAGATAATCTACTATATATAGTACATACAGTCACTAAAAACATAGTGACTCTAATCAAATAGAAGATGGAATTAGCATTCACAAAGGAGAAGAACTTGTAAGAACTAGGAAGTTGCACCATGTCGGTGTCCTCTTTGATGATAGTAACACAGCCAGAAGGTTTTAACAGAGGGAGAGAGTGAGAATAGACATATCTTAACAGGAAGATATTTTACTTCCTTGATTTCAGCTAAAAAGGAAGTAAGAATGCAACTGATATACAGGAGTAATTTTGGACAAAGGAAGACAGTTTAAAACAAGGATAATGAAGACGCTGGGGAAAAGAAGACTGGTAATTTTGAATCCTAGGGAAATTCAAGGTCACTTTAAACTTTGACAGAGCATTATACTAATTCTACCAAGTTAAAGATAACTAAAACATTGACAGAAACGTCTAATTACATTTAGACTAAACTAAGTGCACATGAAATCATCTAGACTTGAGAAACCAAGATTAACTAAGAACTTAGGAAGCTAGTTGACTTCACAAATTATTATGAGTCTTCCAAAGAATCCGCAAACAACATCCAATCTCCACAAGGTAATTCAGAAAGAAGTGAAAATATACCTTTGCTGTTGCCCAAAACTGAGCAAAATCAGCTACCCGCAGATTGCGGTCATCCACTAAGATGAGCGACATATACCAGGAAGAAACGGTCAAATCCAGAAAACATACTGCATCCGTGGTTAGAGAAAATGAAAGTAGTGCCTGGACACTGCACCACTTAGTTCCCAGCTAAACTAATGAATAGGATCCCTAAATGAAGATTACTCCCTATACCTTGAGCAGACAAGACAGTTGCTGGGAGGATATTTAAGTTCTTTAAACTAAGAAACTAATGAAACCATATTAGATGAAATACTGTCTCAGAAGAATAGTAGCCACCATGTCAACAGCATCAAACCAAAAGAGATAATGTCATCAGATCACAGATACCAATTACCTTTTGCAATCAAAATTGATATATCCTAGTATACTATTACGGGAAAAATAATTACCGATTACAAAGCTGAAAGCCCCATCTTCAAGAGTCCTCTTAAAAGCTTTTAGCATGCTTGAACGATACGCCTGAGAATTCAAGAGTGCCAAGAAACTTAACAAAAGAAAATATATCTGTAGTTTATATTCATCTTTCATCATCTCAAAACATAAATGCTGAAGAGATACCTCTTCCATCTCAGGTTCGTAGCAGTATTCCATGACCTTCTTTACAATAGGTCTCTTGCTTCTACCAGAGCTTGAAGATTTCGAATCACTCTCCTCAACCTTTCACATTGACAAAGCAACACAATATTAGAATCCTTTGACGGTCCCAGGTAAAGTGTCCATTCGTTTAAGAAGGTCTTAGGACTTATGAGGGACTGATTAACCTTCTCAACTTCAGTCATGAAGTAATCATCCATAGAATGGATTCGTGGAGCACTACCGCCATTTTCTACCTCAATGTCACGCAACAACTTGGCTAGATAACTCTTCCCACTACCTGAATATATATACTAAGAATTAAAATCATTAAAAGTTGAAAACTTCCAACGCAAAAAGTAAAGAAAAGACTCGAGAAACAACCTGGTAGTCCTCGAAGGATAATTACAAAGTGATCTGGACGAGTAGATCGATGAGGAGGCTTCAGCAGATGGGATACATCCATCACTTTGGACCGAGTTGGTGCTAATTGTGCAGAAGATGGCTACCAATCAATAAGAAATCATCAGTACAGAAAAAAAGAGAGATACTTCGAGGGTAACAACGAAACCACGAAAGAGACATTACCGACGCATTTGGCATTTGGGGATATGATGATGATAAGGGAGGGACAGTTGCGGCGGTGGAAGGAAACAGAGAAGAAGAATGGGACGGCGGATGAGATGGAGGCAATGGCGGTGGTGAGGAAACCGGAAGAGGAGGTTGACCATTAGGCCCACCGAAATAACCTCCGTACGGCGGGGGATGATGAGGTGGAGGAGGAGGATGAGGAGTAGCTACACCATTAAATTGACCGCCGTTCCTGAATTCACTCATCCCATACTGATGATTCATCTCGATATTCGAAACATCTAGATTTCCCGGAGACGGCGCAGATAAACCGTAGCCATGATCTCTTACCATCTTCAACCTCCGCTCGTTCTCCCACGAGATCCGAGGACTCTGATAACCATCACTCCCAGAAACACCGTATCCTGGAGAACCACCGCCGATCGCATCAATCCGAGCTCTCTTATAGCTCCGATCAGCTTCTCTATCAAAATCAACAGGTCGCCATTGATTTCCGTGGTGAGGTTGCCACGGCGTCGGATCACCGAGGGGATAGTGGTTTTGCGGTCGAACCGGTGGTCCGGTGAACGAGTTGAATACAGGACGAGGTGAATTGAAGTGAGGAGGAAAGTTTGGATTGTGGGGGAAGGAAGATGGTGGTGGGTGCGGAGGGCAGAAAGGGAAGTGCGGCGCTGTACAAACTGGGCATATGTTTGGCTGTGTTGGTCCTGGACGCCATTGATGATGATGATGATGATAGTTCCCGAAATTATTATCCATTGTATTCAAAGGAGCTTGGACATTTGCAAGAGTATTCAGAGGAAAACTTTGAAGAATCAAATTGAATTAGGGTTTTTGTGAAGAAAATTGATTGAGAAGGAGGAGGAAACAGAAGAAAACTGATGTTTTCAGAAACTGAAATCCAACACACTTAAAAAAATTTATGATCTGAATAAAAATTTTATTAAACGCGGTAAAAAAAAAACATAATTTGTAAAGCTTAATATTTAATGCGCGCGAGACAATGAACAAATGGTCCAAATCAATGGTTCAGTAGTCAAGCCCATTAACACTTATAAGTCCCACAATTTTTAGCCCATAAGGGAAAACCCAACTAAAAGTGGAAAGGGAGTTGCCTTAATGGTATTGGCTAGATTTATTCTCTTAAGGTTCGATTTATCATAATTACAGTGGGCACCGAAGACCAGACAAAGACAGAGTAGTAGTGGTCACCAAAACACTGTATTAATGTTTTGCATTCCCATATAATTCAATCCAACTATCATTGTCGATAATAGATATCTACATCCGTTGACAAACAAAAACATTCATGAATACCATCTAGTTTCGGATGTAATTTTGCAAAACATCAATCAGTAGATGAAATTTGAAACATTGATCTTTTGTGACAGAGAGAAAATATATTATAGACATCCTGAGATATACGGTTTAAAAGATTACTACATTTTCTTAATTTGATTCAAAATCCATATAACAAAAAGAAGGGATATATCAGTATCACAACCTGGTATGCATTTACAAAGACTTCTTATAAATGCATCCTATAAGTTTAAGAAGATGTACTTTGGAAACAAAACCATAAAGAAAATTAAGTGAGACAATGTGTGTTTGAAATCTTAGGATAGTAGATTTATTCCCTTGACTTGGTCACCCATTCACTATGTTCCAACACTACAGGGAATAAACGGATAGTAGTAGTACAATACATTTGCCATTTAATCCTATTCAGACCTCCCTAACATACGTCATTTCTATGACATCATTAACATTTGAATATCCAGTACATAGAGAAAGAAAAATAACTAGTTAGATAAGTTATCTATCACCTCGTGATTTGATGGTGATAAAACATGACATCGAAGAAGATAAGTATAACAATTTTTCACGTTATTTTCTTATAAATACCAGTAGATTTATTCAGTATTCTTGACCGATATCGTTTAAAGAAGTTTAGACTTTTCTTATACTTGTCAAGAAAGTAATTTTGTTTAAGCGTTTTGTGGTTAAATTTATTTATGTGACGTGGTTAGTGGTGTATGTTCATTACGCTCCTTGTTAATTTAACATCTTTGATTTTTGGCTCCTGGTTAAATTAACAATGAAATCTTCTAAATGTAATCATCATTTACATTTGTTTTTTCTCCGTTAATGGAAATATAAATATTTTCCCGTATATATATTCGACGGGACCCAATTTTCGAAGCGTACCATCTCTCTCTCTCTCTCTCTCTCTCTGACGTTTCAGAAAACTCTGCAACAACTTTCTCTCAAATGCAGACGAGTCGTTTACTCTCCTTTTCCTCTAACTCTCCGAGTTTCGACCGTTTCTCCCCCGCCGTAGACCTCGCCGCCATCGCAGCCCGAGTCGTCGAGGAATTCAGAGATGACGAGCCACCACAATCCGAGTCCCACCGTGACGACGACGATGATTTCGAGTTCGCCTTCGACTGTCCCAGCCGCAGGTGTTCTCACCCCATAGCTACCGCCGACCAGATTTTCTCCAACGGCCAGATTCGCCCGTTGAATCCGTACGGTTTTGGGATTAGAAATGCTCCGGTTGATGGCAAAGGCGGAGAATCTCAAACGACGCCGTCTTCGCCGAAGAATACTCTTCCCCGACGTCATCGACCTGCGCTGAGAAAACTGATGAGTGAGGACCGAGATCCGACGTCGAATTCATGTTCAGAGGCTGATCTTATCGGTGTTCCGCCGGAGATTTACTGTGTATGGACACCAAAACAATCGAATGGAGACGACGATCTCAAAGGACTCTCGTCTTCACCATCGCAGAACAAAATCAAAAGCAATTCCGCTGGTTTCTCTAAACGATGGAAGCTCCGGAATCTGCTGTACGCGAGAAGCAGCAGCGAAGGGAACGAGAAGCTCGTATTTCCGGCGCCGGTTAACAAAAGCGACGAGGCTATCTCGGAGAAAACAGAGGAAGAAAAGCCACCGTCCAAGGAAAAAGCCGGCGAGGAGGGAAAGGAAAGCGAAGAGGCAAAACGACAGTCGTTTGTGCCGTATGGAAAGGATATGATTGGAATATTGAAAAATGTTAATGGGCTAAGTCGTCATTTACGTCCATTTTGAAGGTGACGTGGCTCTCCGTGATAGAGAAACAAAAATCGAAGACGCGGACTTTGAGTGGGCTTCGGTTTCTTTCTTTTTCCAACTTTTTTTTTTCTGTCTCTCTTCTTCTTCTTTTTGCCTTTTTTATTTTATTTTCTCTCTCAAACTTTTTCTTTTGGTTTCCGGGAAAATCTTGAGTGTTGGCAAGAAAGTGAATATTTCTTTAATTAGAACCTCTCAATGTGTTATGTGTCGGTTTTGGATTAGATATAAGTTTTGGTGGATTGAATGGAGACATAATGGTATTATTCATTTTTATTGTAAACACTTCACATTGTTTATTCTTCTTCCTCATTCGTAATGTTGAATTGTTTCACCTAATAATATGATTTGGCAAATTCAAGTGTCCACACGATCTCGCAATCATCTAACTAAATGATACATTACTTAAAATATATGTGTGTGTAATAAATTCGAAACTTGGATAAGTGTTGTATGCTTCTTTATTTTAGACACAAAAAAAGTGTGTGGTCCTATGACGTGTTAAACATTAACGTGTGGAATCGCATGCACCTTTATACAAATGAAGATGTGCATTTGTTAATTAGGGATTTAGAGATTTTAGGTGGATATTGTAGGAATGTTGGTTTGCCTTGAGATCGTGTTCAAGTTTCAACAAAGAGATATGTGTTCACACTATTGATTGAGTGACTTGAGTCATCTAAAAGTGTATTTAAAAGATTGATATTTATCAAATATAGTAATCGTCGATTTGAAGTTGGTTTAAAATGTGTTCAGTGGATTTACATATGTCTGGATATAACCGAAATATAACAACTCTTATTGCTTAGTAAATAATCGAAATACAATCTCAACTCTCAAGTATATCTTACGAGCCGTACATGTGTCTCACAGTCACAGAAGCGCCTCGTAGAAATTGATAACACGAATAATAATTAAGAAGAAATGGATTATGAAAAGAATGACTTGCAAGTTACGATTAATGATAACTTACAAGCTTTTGTTCATAAACAGGCCAATTGTTTTTCCTAGTATATATGTAAAGAAACATCATCATTGTAAAATAATGAGTCGACAAAATAAACATTTGTATCGACCGAAATCGCTTTTACCAAACAATTATGAATCTAATGTCAAGATGTTTTCATATATGACTTGCAAGTTAAAATTATTCCTAATGATTGTAGCGGTGGGAGTAGGTTAAACGAATCCGATCGTGTTTACTTTATTCCATGGCATCAGCAAAATAAATTTATATTTCGCCCTAGTAAGTAAATTCGAGCCCGCCAAAAAAAATTGTAAATGGAAAAATCGAGCCGGAGTATAACTGAACTCGGTTTTATTGGTTAAGGTTTTAAATTTTTTGGTTTGGCTTGTTCCGGTTCACAGATAGATTACAGCCAAATCAAGCAAAACCAATTCACTTCACTGCTCTAATCTTGTTCCAACATTCTTTAATCACTTCACTAATCTTGTTCCAGCAACTACTTACCAGGCATGAACTGGCCTCGCACCGGAAGAAAGCTGCAGATTCTCAGCGTATTCACGCGCCCACAAGTCATAATGAACAATCTCTTCAAGAGAAGGTGATGTCACCAACTCGTTTCGATGTTTGTCGCATGTTAGTTCCACTACCTTGAAGATATCCAAATAGCTTATCCTGCAAAACCAAAAAGAAAGTAAACACAATGCGATTCGTTTCAAGAACTGGAGAAAAATTGATGATGATTAGATCAAGAAAGAGATGAGAAAACAAGTTCTTACTTTTCATCAATGAACATTTCGACGGCTTTCTCGTTAGCTGCGCTGAGAACTCCAGTCATCGTGCCTCCAGCTCGTCCAGCAGCGTAAGCAAGGTCCATTGATGGATATTTCACATTGTCTGGCTTCTTAAAAGTCAACGAACCAAGTCTGCCAAAACATTCCTTGGTGAATTTAGCTTAAAGCTCGATCAAACAGAGGATACTACATATGCATGCGTATGGTTTTGCTTACTTGCAAAGGTCAAGTCTTGGCCAAGTAACTTCAGAACAAGGAACCCTATCGGGCCATGACATTGTGTAGAGGATCGGTATGCGCATATCAGGCCATCCCAGTTGAGCAAGCACAGAAGAATCCTACCAAACAAAACAATTATGTTTATTTTTTTGTAACCGGAAGACAAAAACTGCAGTTGATAGGTTAGAGCAAGACCTGTGTTTCAATCATGGAGTGAATGATACTCTGAGGATGAATGACAATCTCTATATCATCATACTCAGCTCCAAACAAATAATGAGCTTCGATGACCTCTAGACCCTGTTTTTCAAGAGATCAATAACTCATCTTTACACCTGTTTTCAAAGGTACTTATTAAAACTCCAGAGTTTCGTTTGAGCAAGAAACTGATCTTAAACCTTGTTGAAAAGTGTGGCTGAGTCCACAGTGATTTTCTTTCCCATGTTCCAGTTTGGATGCTTCAACGCATCCGCTACTTTAACTTCCTTGAGCTTTTCAACATGCCAATCTCTATTCCACCATTTTCCAAAACCAAGTGAGAATCAAGAAAATACAAAATATGGAGATAGAGAGAAGAATAGCAAATGGATGTCGAAACAAACCTAAAAGCTCCACCAGATGCAGTCAAGATTATCCTACGTAGAGCGCCTTCAGGCAAACCTTGAATACACTAAACAAACATAAAAGAAGAATTGGAATGAAATAAAAAGTTTCACCCAAACTGCAAGTTGGCATCACCAAAAATCACATTTTTGATACCTGAAAAATGGCTGAGTGCTCAGAATCTGCTGGAAGAATCTTAACATTATGTTTGTTGGCGAGTGGAAGCACGAAAGGACCACCTGCAATTAATGTCTCTTTGTTTGCAAGAGCAATGTCCTTTCCCGCTTCAATTGCAGCAACCGTAGGCTACATGAAAATTAAACCAGAAGCTTTATTTTCATCTCTAGCTTTCTTTTTTCATATGTACTCTTCATAAGGTTTAATAGAGTAATATACCTTTAGTCCTGCGCAACCTACGATTCCAGTAACAACAGTTACAGCGTCTGGATGTCTAGCAACCTGTTGATGAATACAAGCAAAAAAAAAACCGATTAGAGGATCTAAAAATTTGTGAAAATCCACATCATAGTATAAAACCTGAAAAAAATGTACTAACCTCAATCACTCCTTGCTCCCCTGGAATGATCTCAGGTTTATAGTCCAAATCCGCTAAAGCCTCTTTAAGCTCACTGAGCAATGACTCATTTCTAACAGCAACCAATGAAGGTCTAAATCTCTTCACCTGTATTCAAAAGAGAGTCACAGAACCATAGTATAGAGTTTTCTTGCTAGTTTAAAACATATTGCTTATGATACTATCACTGAATTTAGAGATAATTAGTTTAAGTTGTCAAATGGTGCTAATTTACCTGATCAGCAAGAAGAGTGACATTCGAACCAGCAGCTAGAGCCACGACTCTGAATTTGTCTGGATTCTCAGCCACAATATCCAAAGTCTGCAAAACACAACTTCTTATCCATGAACATGATTTCAACAATCACTCTGTAGTCTGCACCATCTCAACTTCTACTATGAAATCACCAGGCATGAAGATTGTAAAAAAAATCCCATTTTTCTTTGTGCTTAGTCAACCGCTCAACAAATTCATCTAATCCAACTTATGGAGCCAAATTTAGCTGGGAAAGAGCAAAGAAAAGAAGAAATGGAAATGAAACCTGAGTGCCAATAGAGCCAGTGGATCCAACGATTGAGATTGGTTTAGGTCCATCCCAAGATTGACGAGGCGTCTCAGGAACAGCTCTCCCAGGCCATGCTGGAGGCGGAGGAGATTGTTGCTGCACTTTCACTGAACACTTGACTCCTTTTCCATAATGTTTCCCTTGAATCCTCTTCCTCAAACTAAACCCACCTGCGACACTCCAACAAAATGTAAATTTCAACTATCATGAACTAAAATTACCTAAAGATCTCGAATTTCCGAGCTGAACAATGAGATTAGTGTTCGAAATCGAGGAATTTACAGAGAATTGGGCCATATGTTGCAGTTTGAAGATACCCAGATGGCAAAATTCATATGAGACTAAGAAAAACTAGTGAAAGTTTGTAGCTTTGATGAAGGAGAGAGAGAGAGTAGTAGACAAACCTGGGAATTTGGGGATTTGATTGAACCTGGAGGTGGTATCCAAGAAAGAAAAAGCTTTGGATTCAGCTGGAGATAACGAGTTAAGCGTCATCATAAGTCTTTTTAAAAATCGAATATTTTCCAGAGAACCCACTTCTTTTTTAAGTCAAATGAATGAATTTATCAGAGAAGAAACTAGTCTGGAAGAAAGCAGAAACAGTGAGAGAGATGATGATGATAAGAATAATATTGGATTGGTGAGATCGCAATTTGAATGGTACACACACGAACTGTTTTGGCATTTTTTTTATATATAATATGTTTAGTTTAACATTATCGTGTCATCAAGATCCGACTTTTTCAGTAAGAGCGACCTCTATTAAGGTAACGACTTCTTTTTGTAAATGGTTAATATGCTGTCATGAGTGTCATACAATATTCCCATTTTCCTTTTCTTTTTTAGTGGAGAATATCCTAAAATACTGAAGAAGTTGTAACCAATGGTTTTAGGACTAATGTAGATCTAATCTCTCTGTTAGTATAAAAATCATACTTATATGTATAAGGATATACTATCTGACAAAGCAAAGGTGGTAGGTACAGGTTTACGTTTCGTAATTCACTTGTCGTCTTCCTCAGTAAACTTAAGTTATGTCTTGATCACTTGATTATAGCCATTGTAACAAATTCGAAGACCACACTAGGTCACTCTGTTCCGAAAACAGAGAAGAAAGCAGAAGCATATTCAATTGAGGCCCATTTAATGTTAGGCCCATTTAATGTTAGGATGGCTTGACAATAATAGGAGAACAAAAACCACACGACGCCATTATCATCTCTTTGTGTGTGACCACCACACACACATACAGATACACACTCACCAAACAGCTAAGATTATTTACCAAAATCAAAAAGAAAAATCAGCGATTTCGGAATTTCCAAACTTAAAATCTCTCTCTACCTCGAATTGAGCAAAACCTGATTACTCGTCATCATCTGTTTTTGTTTCTTCTCCCCTGAGAAGATCTCTTCTTCTCACATCTTCGTTTTTTTGTTTATCACTCGTTTTCGCGGCTTGGTTTCTTCTTTCTCTATTGGATTTCTAGTCTCTTTGCCGCCTGGATTCTTCGAAAGGTCGGTGAGCTGCTATGGCAACTCATCAGCAGACGCAACCTCCTTCCGATTTTCCCCCTCCGGCCGACGAAAAACCCCAGATTCCAGGTTTAATTACAACATCCAATCGTTATTTAACCTTTTTTTTAGTAAATTCTGGGCATTTTATTGGTTTAGATAACAAATTCTCTGTGTTTTTTTCATCCTTTAATGATGAGATGCTGTAACCGTAACAAACTATTGCGTTTGCTCAGCCTCTTAGCTACTAATTTCGATTCAACTTTGGTGACAAATGTTCAATTCCACCATAATTATTTTGATTGTAGAGAATCTGTATTGTTTGAGCCTTATGAGATTTGTTGAGTGATACACAATAGGGATTGTAACTAAACGTTTTTTTTTTTTGTTTGACAAATGTGTTGTTACAGAGGTTACAAAGCCTGCAAATGAGTCTCAGCAATCTCAGGAAACTGCTGCTAAGCAGGACTCTCTGCCGTCTGTCTTTGTGAATTCAGAACCAATACGAGAGGATCAAATCCAGAACGCCATCAAATTCCTATCGCACCCGAGAGTCAGGGGATCGCCTGTTATACATAGAAGATCGTTTCTTGAGAGGAAAGGCCTCACTAAGGAAGAGATTGACGAAGCTTTCCGCCGTGTCCCTGTAAGCTTTCCTCCTTTACTTCTCGATTAGAACTGTCAAATAGTTTTGATTAATGAGAAAACAATTTTCAATGGCTTATCTTGATCATAGGACCCGCCACCGAGTTCGCAGACAACCGTTAACAGTCAAGATGTACAGCAAGCAGTGTCGAATGTTCAGCCACAAGGGCAGATACAAGCCATGCAGACTGCTCCTGCTCCTGTTGTTATGATTCCACCTCCAAGTTTGCTCTCCCGGTTTCGCTGGTACCATGCTCTGCTTGCTGTAGGAGTTTTAGCTGCTTCTGGTGCCGGAACAGCTGTTTTTGTTAAGGTACCAAACGCCATTGTTATCTCCATTTATATGCAGAGTGTTAAGAATCATTGTGTTATGGATTTACTTAGTTCATAGTATAATGGGATAAGATTGTGAGGCTATAACTGAAATGGAAGATAACACTTTTGGAATTCATTGTTTGGTGTGTTTTGATGCTCCATGTGGGATGCAAGTTTATAGCATCAGTTTCCTTCCACAGATTTGAGATAACATTCAAGTGAGATTTGTTCTTTGTTTCAGAAATCGCTCATCCCCAAATTAAGGTCGTGGGTCCGCAGCATTATGGTGGAAGAAGAAACTGATCCTCTGAAGAAAGCTGATGGACAACCTAGCTTAGCTGAAGAAGCAGTAGCTGCAGCCAAAGCTGCTTCTGCGGCTGCGTCTGATGTAGCCAGGGTTAGTCAGGAAATGATGAAAACCAAGAGTGAAGGTAGATGTTTATTTCCGGTTTGATCATGACCTGCCTATTTCTGCTCTTTTCTTACTCGTTTCTTCTTTTCCACTGACACCAAATCTCTGTGCATTGTTTCTTGTCAGAGATGAAATATTTTGAGGACTTAACGCAACTGTTAGCTGTCCAAGTACGGGAAATGAAGTCCTTGAGCACTAATATCCGTAATCTCGAAGGTTAGCCTTATTCAAAAAAGGAAGATCTCATCTTGAACAATTACAACTTAACTCCGATCATCCATAGTTAAAGCTTCTTGATGTAAAGAGTAACATTCTGTTTTTATTTCTTACTTTCAGGGCAATCCAGCTACATCCCAAAGGTTTACTCAGCTGACCAAGAGGCTTATGGTGGTTCAGTCAGAACTGCAGCAGAAAGGGTGAGTTTAAGGTCGCAGGGTTATATAATAATCTTTGATGATAGCGTAAATGATCCAAAAACAGAAAGAAAACCCAAAACCACTTTAGTTGTATTCATAATCCTTTTGGTAACATTAGGAACGTTGATATTTTGATGCAGAAACACTACGCAAATGGCAGCAACGTTGTTGATTATGATACACGTTCAGGTTATATATCTATCTCTCTCTGGCTCAATTGTTTTCTTGTTTTTGATTAGGTTTATTCTTTCTAACTAATTAATAATACAGCACGATCTGCATCTCCTCCTGCGCCATCAGCTGACTCGTCTGTGCCCCCTCATCCTAAGTCATACATGGATGTAAAGTTCTTAAATCTCTACAGTGAATCTTTTTACTCCTTCAAATTCCTCCAATGTAGTCTCCGTAACATTTTAGTTGAAAATTGGTGATGATGCAGATAATGTCTATGATCCAGAGAGGAGAGAAGCCTTCCAACATTCGGGTAAACTGAAAACTTAATTTCATTTTGCACCGCTTTTTGAGTAACCTTTTGGTGGCAAAAGGGTTTCATTTTGACGAAAACTTATCGTACTTTTTACTAAATTCAGGAGATTAACGACATGCCACCCAATCCAAACCAACAACTATCAAATCCTCGCATCGCTCCTAAATCTAAGGTACGAACTAAAATGTCCTTGAAGTTAATCTAAAACTACATTCTTTGTGATGAATCTTCGTAACCTCATGTTCTCTTTTGTTAATCAGCCATGGGACTATGGTCAAGCTCCGCAAGACGAGAGTTCCAACGGCTCATGGTGGCAGCAGAAAAACCCTAGATCCACGGATTTTGGCTACGAGACAACAGCGTCCCGTGTCGTTGGTAACCAAAACGAAACAAACACAATGGAACCAGCAGCTATCCAGAGACAGAGATCATGGGTTCCTCCACAGCCACCTCCAGTTGTTATGCCAGAAGCAGCCGAGGCCATTCGCCGTCCAAAGCCACTAGCTAAGATAGACCAAGAAGCTGCCGCTAGCGATGACCAGTCAGGTGTGAGCGACGAGTTACAAAAGATCACCAAGTTCTCCGAATCCGGTGGTGATGGTTCAGAGAATGTGAAGATCACAGAGATACATGAAGAAACAGAACAGCAACACTAAAGCCAAGAAGGGAACTAAAATGATATTTAGGGGCTTCTTGATACGAACACGTTTCCTATGGTATTTTATGAGGTTTGCTTGTAAGAAATCAAGTATTTAGGTTCTGGGATTTATCACCTACCTTAAATTTAATAATAGATATGAAAAGAAAACCTTGCTTCACAAGTAAACTCAGTCATTTTGATCGCTTGCCTTATTTTAAATATATATTGAATCGTTTATCACACAAAGAGCAGCAAGAACTATTACCATACTCGTTTCTAAGCTATAAGAGAGACTGACTATACATAGACGAGAGTCGTATTTGGTCTCAAGGCAACACAAAAGAGAATACTAATTTAAGAGGAAGCATTAGTGAAGAGCCTGTAAGAAGAAATCAAAGCGCTGACCGCAAACGCCCCAAACGCTATAAAAGAAACCGCGATGGAAGCGGTTGCCATCTGAGTAAACTCGTCTTTTCCCCAATTCGATACCCAATCATCAACTCGAGTAGCAGCGCACGAAGAAGCCGACATTAGAAGATATGCAAGAAGCTGATTTAGCAGAAAAAGGAGCTCATTAGTCATCAGAATCAATAATATGTGTTGATTACAAATGTTTAAAGCACTCACTTGATCCATGGAGAAAACGAATATGTCGTGAAATCCGCAGTTTATCATATAACTCTCTTTCGCGATGTAGCAAGCAGCGTCGCAAGCTTCAAACGCAGAGTAAACGAATGCTAAAACGTTTACAGCCAAACAATACCTGTTGAGAAATTTGACTGATCTGATTAAGATTCTCAACTCTATAAACCGTAAAAGGTGTAGAGAAGATGGAAAAACCAGATCGAGGAGAGAAGAGAGAAGAGAGAGACCTGTACTCTTTGTAGCGATCATAAGAATCTCCGCTCCATCCTTGAGTTTTATCAGCCGCCATGATTGAGAACGAAATCACGCACAAAATCACTTCGCTCACTCTAAACCCTAGCGCCGCCACGCTCACCAAGTCGTCCCGTCTTGCTCTGTTCACCGTCGTCGTCGCAGATTCTCCGCCGTTCGTCGTCGTCGGAGGTCCAACCTTCCTCGTCGTCGTATTCTGTGGACCTTCCTCTCTGACCCAGCTATTGAACACCACCATAGACGACGGAGACTTATCGGAAGAAGAATTCACCGGGGCTCTCGCATTCCTCTGATGCGGCGGCGGGTAGTGAGGAGGAGGAGGCGGAATCGGAGAGGAAAGAGGCGAGAACTGAGTGAACTTGCCGTCGGTTACGATCGCCTTCGGGTTGTCGATTTTGAACGGAGATCCCTCTGGCGAGACGTAACGGCTCTCCGGTGGATCTCCGGCATCTGATAACGGAGAGTGAAATCGGAGAGGAGAGAGTGGCGATTCGATGTAACTCTGTGCTTCCGAGTTTGATGAAGTAGTCCGTTTCATGATCGATGACTAAACTATCTTAATCTTACCGTCGGGAAACTCTGATTCGATTCTCCGGCGGAAGTTTGATTTGATTTGAAGAGCTTTTTGTGTGTGTGTGATTGTTTGTTATGTGCAGTGTGAGAGAGAAAGTGAAGGAGAAAAAGAAACTTTAACTCTTTGCATTGTTTTCGCGGCAGCGGAAGAAAAAGGTCCACTGGGCCCACTTTACATTTCTTCGTGGAGAATTAAAACCTGATGTTCCGGTGCGACGCATGTATCTGTGCTCTCTAATGAAAATCACCCAATAATAGTAGTACAGCACGTAGATTTATTGACTCAATGATCCTCCGCGACTCAGGTCTCTGTGCACCCATATGCTAACCAATGATACTGCACCACATTAGTTTATGACGCAATCATAAGATGCTTTTTTGTGAGTGGCTCATTCGTAAGATGTTTACGTATGTATGCATGTGTCTGTTGATTTTCTTTGCTCTTTTTATCATCCAAATGTAATTCTTAAGAAAATACACATAAACGAAGCTAAAGTAACGCATCATTGATCTCAATTAATTTTGTTAATATTGTTTTCAACCTTGTCAAATCCTTTTCTTAGCATTCCCTTTTGAATCAAATCAATATATATTTACAAAATATAAAGAAAAAGTAAAAATATCAAAAGCAGTTTTTTGCCTTTTGTTCTTTGTTTAAAGCACAAAGCAATCCACCCACTCCTACTTATTTTCCCTTATTTAATTTACGTCTTCACCATATGACTCTTTCGAAATCCATCGTCACAAAACTTTCCCTTTTCTTCTTACAATAACTTCTTCTTCTTCTTTTTCCTAGAGAAAAAACAAAATTAACCTCTTTTTATCTCGAATAATCGATCACAAAAGCCTTTTTGATCGTTTAAATCAAATGAAAGCGTGAGGAAATTTTATATTCGCATCATCAAAGTGCATAAAATTATCCAAAATAGTTATAATCAAGAATTCCAATATACACAACCTTACAATTGTATTCTTACAAGTTAATGACTCATGTTGATGTACGTGGTTGTTTACACATGGACGAGTCTTGTTTCTTACAAAAATGTAAAACCCAAGATGGCGTTAATTCGTCTTTCTACTTTTAACCAAACTCATTTACAGTATCCTCTGTTTCTACATTTTAGATTGTTGCAGGATTACAGCTCAAGAAGTAGTTAAGTAAAGTTTCCATAGGCTCACTCTTCTGCTCAGGATTTTGCGTTCTTTAAGCGGATAGGACGAAGTCTCTATATCTCAAAAGATAGCTCTGTCTAGGAGGTTGGCTTCTTACATTCCGAGGATCCGTTGTCGTTTGTTGTGTGTTTGACAACTGTTGTTCTGCATCTGAGCTTCCAAGGTTGGATAATGCACTGAGATCAAGACCTGGAAAGACCGAGCAACGACACCGTGGACACTTGTTAGGTAGATTCATTTATCTAATCTCCTCTGTTTTTGGTGTAATAATGTAACTACGCTTGCATTAAGATTCTATACATATCAAGCAGCATCAAAGTCATGTCTTAATCACAATTGTATTTGAAATTTACAAAAATAGAAGAAGATAGTGATGGTGAGAAAATGAAAATTTAGTCACAGTTTGGTGGGTTTGTACATTTATAAACAGCAGAAGCAGGTTGCTTATACACAGGGATGCTATCTGCGTCCAACAATCTCACTTCCCCTGGACCAAAATACAACTCCGAGTGCCTTCTCAGGTCAAGCCCCTGAACACCAGCTTGCAACACAGACAAGTTATCCGAATCAGGCGAAACGATAACAATCGTGTCCTCCGAGTACTGCGTCTCGAGAATCGACATGAGCTGCGTCACACGCACAAACACATCCGACACACTCTCGTTAGGCGTACCGTCGCTGATCGGAGGCGGTTTCGTCTTCATCGATATCGAGTCCAACGCATACACCTGCACAAAAACCACACTTTTCAAATCGCCGGAGATTTGTGTCTTAAGATAATGTTAAAAAAAAAAAAAAAAAAATCTTACTTCTGATATTGAGTCTAGCTTCTTGCCTTCGTAAGCTCCTAAGCCACGAGCATCAAGGAAGCTATATTCAGGAACTATATAGCTGCGACTGATTCCGTTGATGGAGGCGATGATCTCAGCAGCTTGATAAGCTCTCTGTGTAATGGAAGGCCATAGCCAACAGTTTCGATCGCAAGCTCCCAATGCCTTTAACTGTAACGCAGCTCTCACCGTCTGCTTCTTGCCTTTCTCTGATAATCCGCTGTCTACGGATGTTTTCGCCACCGGGTTTGTGTTGATTATCCCCAAGCTCTCGTAATCTGATTCTCCAGCTCTCACTAGGTAGTAACTTTGATTCAAAGCAAAGGGAATTGTGATTTAGCTCCGGGTGAGATAAATCGAGCTTGATTAAGTATGTTTGTGAAAATGGAATTACCGGTTAGATAGTCGGAGAGGCGGCATTTGGAAGAGGCCACGTGCGTTGGCTGGTGCGACGGTGGAGACGGAGAGTGGTGATGGTGCTGCGGCGAGGCATAAGGAGAGAGTTTTGAAAAGGTATCGGCGAGTTATCTGTGGCGAGGAAAGTGTATTTGAAGGAATTTGGGAGGTTTCCGGTGACGGCGGAGGATGTGCGGTGGTGGCCGCCGGTGGTGATGATGATGATAACATAATTCGGTCGTCATCTCAAATCTCTGGTCCTCCGGGATTTAAGGACACAAAACCACGATTGTAATCGCACATTTCCGGTTCAGATCACTGGGTTTGATCGAATCACGTTAACCGGCAATTTTCCCAACTGTGAAAGACGGTTTTACCCCTAAGCCAAATACATTAGACTCGGAGAAAATTACAATATCACCTCTCCTTAACTCGACACTAATTAAAATTCAGTTTTGCATGATTGTATCCTGAACAGGCCAGAACCAAAACAATCCCTGTTTATTTTAACTCTAATTCTTTTTTTTTTTGACGGAATTTTTTGACTGTTTTTAAATCTTAACATCAATATTCTTACAGTTTCCAGAAAACAAAAGTTACAACATAATCTAATAAAACTTCGATTAGAACTACAACTGTAACAAATTACATAGATTAAACTTGCCATAGTTATAATCATTTTAACAACAAAAGCGAAACCCCTTTCTTCTTACACAAGAAAACTTTATAACTTTGAGGGTTCCACTTCTTCATTTTCTTTTTTCTTCAGCATTTCTTCAGATTTGATATTAACCTAACGATGAAGCTTGTACTTAACAGTCGATGATGAAACTTGTTGGTAAGACAGGGGTGATAACAAAACAAAGAAAAAAAGTCTGACCCATAGATGCAGATTATCAAGCTCGGCCAAGCTCGATTTCAGCATTCGAGAAGCGCTTATCTTTATTGTCATCATCGTCTTCATCGTTCCAGTTAGTTGTTTTATAATAAGTTACGTATAATACAAGTTGGATTGTTCCTGATATGGTTCCAAGACCATTTGGAATCTGTATTCATGAAACAAATAAATACATATTATCGCTTTTTTTTTTGAAAAATACTGTATATTGATTGAATTGAGAATTATGGGGATTAAAAAGGAAAGCTTACCAAAATGTAAGGGTCGAATTTAAGACATGCGTAGATGACCCAAACGACGCCGTTCATGAGGTTGGCTAATGACAGGAAGAAGGGCATGTACTTCACGCTCTTTGTCTTTATCACATGTTTCTGTTCCACATTAATTAAAGCCATTGCATGCATGTTTTAGTAGTTCACAAGACCAAAAAGTAAGAAACCTTTTTGCTAAAATCCATTTTTTTAGCATATCCGTGACTAGTATCCTAAACTCTAGTCCATGAAACCGGTTACAAAATCAAGGTAAATTCAGAAACATATGCTAAATTTACGGATAATATGTTGGTTCAAATATTTTTATATGGCAAAATAGAGAACATACCATGACGGTGAGAGGAGCAGCATACATGATGACATTGAAAACAATGCACAGGATCCCAATAAGCATAGATCTTTGTTTTGTTGTATGCAAGAAATACAACGTGCAGAAGATCACCACCGCCATGAATATCACCTCAATCATCATAGCTATTGTGATCTTTTTCTGTATATGTAAACATCAAAACTTTCATCAAACACGCATATCAACAGAAACCCTTTAAACCAATTATCGTGCATGCGTGTAATTCACAATATAGGGGGATTAAATGAAAGAAAAGCTTACGCGGACAGCGGAGGAAGCGAAGATGAAGAAGATGGTGACATAAACGAGTTCCATGAAAAGACCAGTTCCATTGATGGTGATGACGAGGAGGCTGTCGGGATGGACGATAGGAAGTCCGTAGAAAGTCCACATCATGCAGTTTAACACAGTAGCTACGTACGGATCTGGCTTGAATTCCGACACCGATTTCATCTTCCATATCTTAATCATCGTTGGTCTGCATAACAATTCCACATAAATATCATCGCATGCATGCATTGACTTAACATCACGCAACAACAACAACAAAAAAAAGAAAGAAATAATGTGTGTCTTACATTGGAGCGCAGAACAATCCGAAAGAGATCACGTTTCCTGTAACATATAACAAAAAAAAAATCAAGAAAATACAATAATGCATAATTTTTTTTCCTCATTGATTAACAAGGTTTTGTTGGGGGAATTACCGATGATTCCGACGATCGTCCTGGCAGTTTCGGGGTCCGTCATTTTGCTTTGTCTCTTTGAAGAATTCTGTTCTTTTTACAGATTTTCTCAAAGATCTAATAGATGTTAAGAGAAAGAAAGGATTAATTTGATTCTTCTTTTCGATGGTTCGATCTTCTTATATACCTCTATTTCCTCTAATGTCTTGTTTTTTTTGTTTCTGAGTTGTGGTAAGTTGTTTGTTTTGATGAAACAGCTCTACCTTTTTTCTTTTTGTATGGTTTCTGCCTTCTGGGTTCTGTTTTTGTGTTTTTTTTTTGGTTTGGTAATATCGATTATTTTTGGTTTCTGTTTTATGAACAAAAAGAAAAGTTGGGTTTTAATAGTGAGTTCTCTCTCTATATCAGCAGAATGTGGGTAGAGTAACAAATGCGTGACACGTGTTTGAAAGTTGAATGATGAAGCCGTTGTTGACTCCGCTCGTACCCCATGCATGAGAAACACCCGGCTCTTCACTCGCATTCACACCTTCTCTCTCTTTTGTTTCTTAATACATAAATTGCTACTCTCTTTTGTTTCTCATACATAAATTGGTAACATATCAGTTATAACTGCTGCCATTTTTATTTATTATTATTTTCAAACTTTGTAACTTTATTAAGCTTGTGAACCAAACATTATTTGATGTACATCAAAATGAAACCAGGAGCAACTCCTTTTTGTGTACTGTTAAGTTAATTCAACAAAATGACTCTTTATAACCAATCTAAAACAGCATTATGAATTTGAGAGATAGAGGGAAAAGCTTGTTGGTAAGAGATTTGCAGCATGATTCAAAAAATAAGAACCATTATATGATTACTTGAACTATGATTAATCATAATATCATTTCATTGTTTTTCAATTTATTCGCTTATATTTGGATTATAATACGTCAACCACGTGACTAACTAGTATACAAATCAAAATGCTACAAATCCTATTCAGTCATTAGTTCATAAAGACATGTGAAGAAACTCGGAAATAATTAGACCTTATGAAGAATTAATCGTTGTAGATGATGAACTAACTATAAATAAATATTTGAAAAAAAAAACTATAGATATTTTGCAGGATTACAATCGCAAATATTGGCCTAATTAAATTTTTAAATCCTATTGGGCCATAAAACTTGTAATTTTTTTTCTTGCGTTTTCATCCTTTTTATGATAGAATTAGAATCACAGAAGTCATATATAAGCCCCAAGCAAGTTAGGTTTTTTGTTTGTTTTGAATCTGTGTGTAGGAGTGTGATAACTTCTCTTCGTTGGAAATTCACAAATAGACACCATGAAGAGAGGAAACAAAGAGAAGAATCTTCAGAACCACAAGTCCTCACAACAAGATCACGGCGGAGATAAGTCATCAGATGCAATCTATATCCCTTGGGATATTGTAACGGTCGATATACTCTCGAGACTCCCGTTGAAGTCAGTTGCGAGGTTCCGATGTGTATCGAAGCTATGGTCATCTCTTATTAACGAATGGATCACGACTCGGTCTTTGACTCAGCCGCGCCTACTCGTCGTCATACTCGAGCATTCATCTATCTTCTCGTATACTTATCCTCTAAACTCTAACAGGACATTCATACCCGCAGACAAAGGGAGTCATGCATCAACTAGTGGGTTAAGTTCCTATATCTCGTATCGATATGTCCACGGATTAATCTGTTGTTGGTCAAAGTCGGAAGATCCGTTTATGATATACAACCCTACCACGAGACAATCCGTTTTATTACCAAAGATCAAATATTATGATATATTCAGCACTGGATTATTTGGGTATGATCCAGTAGAGAATCAATACAAAGTGTTGTGCTGCGATATGCAAGGACCAACTTTGGAGTGGTCTTGTCAAGTTTTCACATTGGGAGGTCCAAAGAAACTAGAGCAATGGAGAAAGATTACCATCACAGACAATAATTTCGCTCCACCTGAATACGACTGTGTGGCTCCACCAATGAGATGTAGTACTAGTGTATGCATCAATGGGACCATCTATTACACAGGAAGGACTGACAGCAGTAGATTAGGGAGGTTCGACGTTAGATTCGAGAGATTTGATCGTCTTCTCCACATGCCAGAAACGAATCAGATTTGGGATTCGAAATTGGTAAACTATCAAGGGAAATTAGGTTGCGTGCGTTACAAGACTAACGGTAGTGCTGAGATGTGGATTATGGAAGAAGATGATCATATGAAGAAACAAGAATGGTCGAAGATTGCATTGTTCATGATGCCTCCGGATCTAGCAGATACGTTTAGTTATAGGGGTAGTATCACAGGTGTCACTCGTGATGGTGAGGTTGTGATAATGCCCGAGACGTTGCGTTCTGCTGAATCGTTATACGCATACTTTTATGACCCGAAGCAAAACAAGACTAGAAGAGTTGAATTCGAAAGCAGCTTGAGGAGGGGGAGCCAAAGTACAATCTTTAGTGTCCCGGATCACATGGAGATTACTACTACTATGTCATTGTTCGGGAATAAATATGTGAAAAAATAAACAGTGACGTTAAAGTTTAACTAAAGTAAATGCTGAAGTATAGCGAATATATAAGTAAAAAGTAAAAATTTAAAACATCTGAAATATCATGATTTATCCTTTTAAAAATAAAAGAAAAATTGCTACAGAAAGTTGATAAGTGACTAAAAGGTTATGAAACTTATCTAAAATTTAGAAACCTTTCTCTATAATTATTTCGTTTTGATTAATTTTTACAGAATATCAAAATATAGTCAATCATTGTATATTTCCTTGTTGGTCTATCAAAGTTCTAACGTCTAAGCCATAATAATCTAACGTCTATCAAAGTTATATAACTTGCTTGGAACATGAATTCGACGTCTATCAAAGTTCTAACGTCTAAGCCATAATCTAAGCCATAATCCTACTGTTCTAGTATATGTTTTTAATTTGGAATGCATGTGCCTATATGTAAATAATATACTCCGGGTTGTCTAGAAAGGTACAAATCTTTTTGAGTTGGGTTTATTCCTACTCCTACTCTCCACAACAAGAAAAATAAATAGGAGAAAAAGAAAAAGGAGTTCTCTACTCGATAAGATAAAAAGAAAAGGATTAAACTGTTGCAAACGATAATAAATGCACGTAGGTACTAGGTACTACCGTACTAGGTAGGGTGCTTTTCATGGCTGGACCATTTTTAAGTCCGTCTTGTGCCTATATGTACTAGGTATGATTCTCATTTTCTCTCTGAGAGAAAGGCAAAAGAAAGTCACTTTAATAAATACTGCGTGTGGCAGGCGTATCGTTCCTGGGTAACCGACGAGTGACTGCAGCGTTTCCCAATAAACCCGTTTGAAGAGAATCGTTCGAGTCCGCCAATCATAACTCTTCAAAGATTAAATCCGATTGAATAATTTCGCTTGGAGTCCCGCACTTATGACGGTCAGCGCAGCGCGTATGACTCGGTAAGTACGATGTGACGTGGCACTTTGCGATAAAGATCAAAGATGTATGTATAATTTAATTAAAAACCAAAAAATAACCTGAGACCCTTAATATTTTAAGTTAACCAAGGTAAATAATGAACATTAATATTTTAGAGTATCCAATAAATGTGGGTTGGTCGGTTAGGGTTGGAAGACAGAGAGACTAGGAGGAAGGAACATGACGGCGTGACCCCATTACTTGAATTAGGGCTACTTAAATCTGGCGACACGTGTAATCATTAACAGTGTTGTGAGAATGTTTGCTCTTCGTTTTGCCTTTTTGCCAACAAAATAAAATAATTATCCACTAAACTACTACATTTGTGGTTGCAATGGTCCTACAGTAAAACGTGACAATCATCATCTTGAAATGCATAGGAAAATGCTAAAATCATGTCAAGTCTTTTTATATTAAAAGCATAGCAGGCAGAAGCCATTGTCAACATTAAAGAAAGCAATAAAAATCCAAAATACAGAATCAAAGCAACAACGAGATTCCACAACCTAAACGCATAATTTCTCCACAAAGCAACACAGAGATTAGCAGGCAGAAGCCATGCATTGTCAACATTAAACAAAGCAATAAAAACCCGAAATACAGAAACAAAGCAACAAAGAGACTCCATAACCTAAACGCATAATTTCTCCACAAAGCAACACAGAGATTCCACACGCTTTATTACCAGTCAGGACCCTTCCTTCTCAGATCCCACGGAGGACTGAAATTCCCAAGTCCAAGTCGTAGGATATCCCAATAATGGCTATTCCTGTATTCAAACAAAAAAACAAATTATTTATCAAAAACAAAAAAAAACCAGAAAAATAAATATATAGGGGAATAAACAACAATAAAGCAAAAAAAAAAAAAAAAAAAAAAAAAAAGTTTCGAATCTTACTCATCATCCAGTAGTTTCTGTTCATCTTCTTCCAATTTCGTGGTGCAATTGCTAACCATATCCATTGATGACCAAATGTAATTTCGGAAGAGGGCTGGATCTTTATCCAAGAAACTCATCATGCATTTTTTGATCCGGGCTGCAATATATTCGTCATCGAAATCGTGATATTCCTGTGGCTTTGGAAGATGGGACAAAGCAGCCAACACTCGAACGATAGAGGTCCTCACCACACTGAACTTTTGCTTTAAGCCATAATATACAAGCTGAGGGTTTGGATCAAGTTTGCTTGGATCAAGTCGCCAGTAGAGGTTGGTGAGCAGAGTAGCTATCTCAGCTTGGATCTCAGCCTCTCTCTCCATGTAAACCATGCTTCGACAATGTTCAAACCACTTAGATTCAGCAGGATCCTTGGGGAAAGGGACATCTCCAAGGCTCCTTTTGATAACAGTAATGGCATCCTCCATCTCTGCAAATGATTTTGCAAAGGCATCCAGAATCCAAATCACAAATCTCATCCTCTCCTTGATGAAATCGTGATGGGTTGGACAGTAGAACGATACCATTATCATCCTCAGGACATCTTTCCTAAGCTGCTCATCCTCATAGAATGCTTTCACGACGTCACATATTGAGGAGTTTCCACGGAATATGTTGTGAAACATTTGGCCTGCTTTTCCCGTGTTTCCACCAGCAAGACTGATACAGCAGAATGGAAGATTTTCCGGTGGTGGGGGAAACTGCTTCAGAATAGTCAGAGTGGATATTATTTCCTGTTTGATTTCGGCTTCATCTCCTTGGACGATGAGTCTTCTACATTCTTCAAACCAGCTAAATTTTGTAGGAAGAGGGTCAGGTAACGGTAGCTCTCCCAGGCTTCTCTCGATAACCCTAACTCCATCGTCAAGGTTTGGAAGAGCTGCTGAGAACTCGCCAAGCATCCACACAACAAATGGCATCCTCCACCTGATGGTGTAGTGATGGGTACTGCAGTAGAAGCATGCTATGATGATCTTCATGACCTCATTTCTCAGCTCGTTATCCTCCCCAAAGGCTTCCGCGACCACTTCTTTTGACAAAGATCTATCGAAAATTCTCTCAAACATTTGAGCAGCGTTTCCGTTACCGAGAATACTAAGGCAGCAGTGTGATGCCATTTTTTTACGGGAGGAAGAAAGTTAGACACAGAGAGAGATTTTGAGCAAGAGAAAAAAGAGTAATAAGAAGACGAGGGATCGATCGAAGAAGAAGAAAGAAAACGAGAGAAAAACGAGTATTAATGCAGAAGAAGAAAGAGAAACACTTTCAGATCTAAATCTCAGCCCTTTAACTAATCTAACGGCTGGGAAACTTGGGCCATAAAACTTGCCGCTTGTAAAATCTTACTGTTGTCTCTGGAGTTTTCATCCTACCCCTCTATTCTTTGCTTATCAACGGCTGAGAGATACTGTATCCACGATCCCCAGACCTCTAAAGTTTATAATCCTAGCCTTCTATTCTTTGCTTATCAACGGCTGAGAGATATACTGTATCCACGATCCCCAGACCTCTAAAGTTTTTACTCCTAGCCCTTTATTATTTTACCGTCCGTTATCAACGGCTCTTAGTTACTGTATTTGGAATTTTAAATCTTGTAACCTTTATTATGTTTGCTGTTGGATATTATTGACTTCCGTGAAACAAGTACGCTATATTAACTTTATTAAAATGGTATGCCGACGTTTAGCCAAGAAAATTATATTATGATTACGTATATACGCAGTTTCTCCCAAATTGAACATATTGATCAATCTTTTAACAATACAAACTTACAAAACAGATATAGATCATAGATACATGTGTTGTGTACTAGCTGGGAGCTGGGATAGATCATAGATACATGTGACATTCTTTTCATACCATCTGTTAAAAAAAAAACTCAATTAATTGAAATACTTTGATTAGTTGTCAAACGAATAATCTACAAGACATGCATACAATATAAACATACACACGTATTAGAAAATTCAATGGGTTCAAGCTTCTTTCCAAGAGTCTGTATCTTTCTCCAGTTTGTTTGCACTTTGCAGTGAAAATTGCATTCTCTTAGTCATAGTCATAGGCCGCAAAACGAAGAACAGCGGAACACAAAAGCCTATCTACCGGCTTTGTTGATACGTAGAGTCGTATAAATCTCATCGTTGGTTTAACGATTTTCCTATAACGTACGTGGACTGCTTCTAGACTGGCCCTTTAGTAGTGTCTAAACGATTAAACTGGACTGCTTCGATCTAGACTCCTTTGTACTTCCTTTTATGCATTGGAATTTGCTTTTTCCGCTTATGGAATTTCCAATAGAATTGTAACAAAAAAAGGTCAAGTCATAAACTAAGATTCAAAAAATAATATAAAAAACCCATTAAGAGAGGAAGCCAAGTGAAGAAGAGCTCTCGATATATATGCACGGTACCGGCCCGGCCCAAGTCTTTGGCTAAAGCACACAAAAAAAAAAGTCATAAGCGATACATTTCCTTAAATTTCTCAATTTAAGGAAATTGAGAAAAAGTCATAAGCTATAAATAATTCAAGAAAAAGTCATAAACCCTAGCTAATAGGTTTTATTTTCGACTGTGTCCTATATAGTATTAACTTTTCCTCGTTTAAGATCCAGAAAAGAAAAAAAGCAGAGACCATGAAGAGAGAAGGAAGCCAAGAGAAGAAGAGCTCACCATCTCCAAAACGACAATATCATCATCACAGGGAGATCTCTGCCGTCGAAAAAAAGCCAAACGGTATCCCTATCATCCCTTTGGATATTCTAAGGGCCCATATACTGCCGAGACTTCCGGTGAAGTCCCTTGTGAGGTTCCAATGTGTATCGAAGCTATGGTCATCTCTTATTTTCGACTCCATCGTGGCTCGGTCTTTTAGTCAGCCGCGTCTACTCGTCATCTTCCCCCGTTGGCTGCACCAATCTTCATTATTCTCGTCCTCTAGTTATTATCCTATGATCACTAACTTCAAAACATTCATATCCACTTTAACTCCTAGGTCTATAAGTTACGATATTGCATATCAATATATCCGTGGACTAGTTTGTTGTTCGGGTGATATTTTTAACCCTACCAAGAGGCATCCCGTTCTAGTACCGGAGATAGATAATGATAAATATAGCAACTCATCACGTGATGGATTCTTAGGGTATGATCCGGTTGAGAATCATTTTTTCACGTTACTGGGAGGTCCAAATAGGCAGCAGTGGAGGAGCCTTGACATCCAAGGCACTTGGGATCACTCTCCACCAGCAGCAACGAGTAATGGTTTATGCATCAATGGGATTATCTATTACATATCACATATAGGAAGCTGGCCATATCCGGAGTTTAACGAACTAGTGTGGTTCGACATTAGTTTCGAAAGATTTGATCGTATCCAGATGCCCAAAACTCTTCAGATGTGTCGGTTGGAGGGATTGACTCTGGTAAACTACCAAGGGAGATTAGGTTGCATAAGTTACAACGAGGAAAGTGCGGAGATGTGGATTATGGAAGATCATCACAGCGAGAAACAAGAATGGTCTAAGATTATATTGAGCATACCTCATGGAATATTAAAGAGACTAGGAGTTAGTCATTGCATCGCTGTCACTCTTGATGGTGAGATTGTGATAATGCCCATGACATTGGAATCTGCTAAACCTTTCTATGCCTACTGTTATGATCCGAAGCAAAACAGGGATGCAATGGTTGCAATCGAAAATGGGGAACTAAAACTTCGAGTGGGAGATTGCAGATATTTTTTGTCTTAATATTATGTCTTGATAGTTTTTCTAATAAATATTGCATTTTTGTTTAGGCACTATCCTTCAACTATTCTAAAAATATTAATCTTTTTTTTTTCCATTCACATATAAAAGATCCTTGAATCACAAATTTCGCCATCTTGATCCAAAGTATAATGTCCATAGGAAACTGAGTTGGGGCATTAGATTGAGATGTAGTTAGTTAGATACAATCCCATATTTTCCTTAAAAAATAACAGTTCGAAAGAAAAAAATCTCTTGTCTCATCGGCCTCACTGCAAGGGGACAAGTGACTGGGACGTCCAAGCCACGGTTTCCCAAACGATCTTTCATCTTTGAGTAGACACTAGACATCCTATCATGCCACAATCCAACACAACCATGAATATTTTGGAATCATACATGAAATGCATTTTTATTCCTAATGTCTTGTGGTTGGTCATGACTCATGAATTATACCGTTACCTTATAATATATACCTAATAAAATTGTAAATATAAGAATAAAAATATGCTACCTGATTACGATCTCAAAATTAAAAACTAGAAATTCTACCAAACTCTTACACGATCATGCGCTATACTTGCGTGATTTATACTCTCTTAGACTCTAGGCTGAGAGAAACACAAGGATTTACTGTTATCCAATAACGATCAGTAGAATCTATCTAAAATTGGTATACATATCGAAATTTAGTATAAAGCTTAGCTTGTAAATTTATTATTTTTTAGAAATCATAAAAGAAAATTATCGTTCTATTAATTTCCAATTTACATAACTTTAAAAAAATAAGAAATTACATTAAAACATTAAAGTATTAAAAAAAAATATTTCATGAATAATAACTTTACAAAAAAAATTATTTCATGAATAGTATCTTTAATGGGGTATCTAGCCAACAGAAGAAGAAAATTGTGAAAAAACTCAAACTCTGATTAATCATGAATTCATTTTTTTAATAATCCGTTTAAATTTGGATTTATATTACTATCGACAGCCACTAACTAGTATACAAATCAAAATGCTACAAATCCGATCCAGTCATTAGTTCATATAGACATGTGAAAAAACCCGGAAATAATTAGATTTCATAAAGAATTAATCGTTGTAGATGATGAGTACGGTATAAACTAACAAAATTATTTGCAGGATTCTAATCGCAAATATTGGCCTTTAATTTCTAAAACCTATTGGGCCATAAAACTAGGCTACTTGTAATTTGTTAATTTTTCTTGCGTTCCATCCTTTTAAGTTATGAGAGAAGTCATATATAAGCCTCAAGCAAGTTAGGTTTTTGTTTCGACTCTGAGCGTCTTCGTCGTTGGAAATTCAAAGGAGAAAATAGACAGACACCATGAGGAGAGGAAGCAAAGAGGAGAATCAACAGAAGCACAAGTCCTCACGACAAGATCGCGGCGGAGGTAAGTTATCAGACACAACCTATATCCCTTGGGATATTGTAACGGTCGATATACTCTCGAGAATCCCGTTGAAGTCAGTTGCGAGGTTCCGATGTGTATCGAAGCAATGGTCAACTCTTATTAACGAATGGATCACGACTCGGGCTACGACTCAGCCGCGCCTACTCGCCATCATGCTCCACTCTTCATCTTTCTCCTCGTATACTTATCCTCTAAGCTCCAACAACAGAGCATTCATAACCGCAGACGAAGGGAGCCATACATCATCATCAACTAGTGCGTTAATCATGCATCGATATGTCCACGGATTAATCTGTTGTTGGTCAAAGTCGGATCGGTTTAGGATTTACAACCCTACCAGTGGACAATCCGTTTTATTACCAAAGATCAAATACGATGGATTGAGAAACTTGGTTAATGGATTCTTTGAGACCAACTTGTTCAATGCATTCTTTGGGTATGATCCAGTAGAGAATCAATACAAAGTGTTGTGCTTCACTAGACCATATTGGGAGTGTTCTTGTCAAGTTTTCACATTAAGAGGCCCAAAGAAACTAGGGCAATGGAGAAGCATTGTCACAGACAATTTCTTACTACCTGTAGACGACATTTTGGCTGCACCATGGGAACATAGTACTAGTGTATGCATCAATGGGTTTATCTATTACACAGGAAGGCTTTTCATAAGTGCATTAGGGAGGTTCGACGTTAGATTCGAGAGATTTGATCGTATCCAGATGCCACCAGACACTCGGATCATGAATCAGTTTTGGGATTCGACATTGGTAAACTATCAAGGGAAATTAGGATGCGTGCGTTACAAGACTAACGGTAGTGCTGAGATGTGGATCATGGAAGAAGATGATCATTTGAAGAAACAAGAATGGTCGAAGATTGCATTGTTCATGATGCCTCTGGATCTAGCAAATACGTTTCGTTATATGACTATTATCACAGGTGTCACTCGTGATGGTGAGATTGTGATAACGCCCAAGACATTGCGTTCTGATGAATCGTTATACGCATACTTTTGTGACCCGATGCAATACAAGACTAGAAGAGTTGAATTCGAACGCCCCTTGAGCTGGGGGAGCCAAAGTACAATCTTTAGTGTCCCGGATCACATGGAGATTACTACTACTATGTCATTGTTCGGGAATCAATTTAAGAAGAATCCAGAGACTACACTGGGGATCATGTACGATGCTGTTTTTTCCGGCGACAATTGTTTCTTGTGTCCCAAGAAACTATTGCTTATAGCCTTTTTTTGTGCCGCTCTCGTTATAGCGACAACATTCCGAACAGGTTTTATGTGATTATGTCTTTGTTGGACACGTTCCATTAGTATTTTTTGTTCTCTCTCTCTCTGAAGGTTGTTGCATCGAAATTAAACTTTACAATATAATGTTTTGGTTTTAGGACTAGTTACAATTAAAAAAAAAATCCGTGAGCCGATGACCAGGCAAAGGAGACTTCCAACAATAGTGAGGTGTATTTTCCGGTGGAGGGGGAAGTGAAGGAAAAGAGCTTGACGCCTTTATTCGGAGGGAAAAGAGTTAGAACGAACGAAAATATCGATTTTAGAAAACGAGAGAGAGAGTTAGAGAAAAAAATATGAACAAGACGAAAGATTTTCAGCACAATATAGGAATTATGCTTGATCAAAAACTTTCAAGATATAAATAATAGCCTTTTATTCTTTGACCTTTATCAACGACTGAGAGATATTGTATTCTACAGACCAGATTCCGATGAAAATACAATTGTATTTGCAATTCTTTGCATCATCCACGAGTTTTCCAATATAACTTCTGATTCCTCTTATACCATTTTTGTTAGATTGTGATTATCAAAATGGAGGTTCAGATCATTTTATATTTAGAAATATTTTGGTTACCATATAAATCCTATAACAAGGAATGACTTAGCTTGTTGAGGCATGATGTTATGATTAAGTGCATATGTAGTTTCTTCCGAACTGAACATACGGATCAATCTTTTAACAATATGAAGTGAAACATGATAACAGAGAAGGCAATAAAACTAGGCTGCTTTTCTGACTCTTTTCTGGATCTTCCTGTTGGGAATCAAGTTTTCACGTTATTGGGAGGTCCAAAGAAGCAGCAGTGGAGGAGCCTTGACATCCAAGGTACTTGCAATCAGTTTGTATATATGTATATTTAATGTCATGGCCTCATGTGGTCTTAATAGTTTTTCACCTACGTTTAAGTGTTAATATTTCAACACTGCATTGTTGGCACAAGTAGATTGAAATGATATAATGATTCTTCTCTTAGCCTTTTAAATTTTAGTTATAAATATGTGAAAAAAATAAACAGTGACTTTAAAGTTTAAACTAATCTGAATACTTATAAATATAGCGAATATAAGTAAAAAGTAAAATTTAAAAATATCTGAATATCATGATTTGTCCTTCTAAAAATAAAAGAAAAGTTGCAACAAAAGGTTGATTAGTGACTAAAAGGTTATGAAACTTATCTAAAATTTAGAAACCTTTTTCCAAAATTGTTTCGTTTTTGATTAATTTTTATAGAATATCAAAACATAATCAATCATTGTATATTTCCATGTTGGTTTTCTCGGTTGTTGTATAACTTTTATTAAAAAGGCATAATACTTTATTCAATTCGACGTCTATCAAAGTTCTAAAATATTTTGAATTATTGTAATTGTGGTATTCCTCTGGCGTTGGAAGACCCCACAAAGCAGCCAATACCCTAACAATGGAGGTTGTGATCACTGTGAACTTTTGATGCAAGTGAACATAACCAAGACGAGGGCTTGGATGCGACAATCTTCAAACCAATTGGACTCAACAGACGGATCCTTAGGGAAGGGCAGATCTCCAAGGCTTCTTTTGATAGCGATATTGGCATCGTCGAACTTTGCAAATGATTTTGCAAACACATCCATCATCCAAATCACAAGCGAGAGAGCTCTTTTAGTTCTGTGTGCACACACTGAGCAAATGAAAATCAAATCACAAAAAAAATCATTAAGAGGCAAAAAAAACTATAATTCATATATTAAATAATGATCTTTTGTTGACCAAAAAAAATAATAATGATCTTTCCTCTTTGAGTAGACATTCTATCATGCTACAATCCAACACAACCATGAATATTTTGGAATCATACATGAACATGTATGCATTTTTATTCCTAATGACGTTGTTGGTCATGACTCATGAATTACATATACCGTTACCTTATAATATATACCTAATAAAATTGTAAATATAAGAACAAAAATATGCTTCCCGATTACGATCTCAAGATTAAAAACTAGAAATTCTACCAAACTCTATGGCCTATGCGATCATGCGCTATATATACTTGCGTGATTTATACTCTCTAGACTCTACGCTGAGAGAAACACAAAGATTTACTGTTATCGAATAACGATCAATAGAATCTATCTAAAATTGGTGTACATATCGAAATTTAGTATATAGCTTAGCTTGTAAATTTATTATTTTCTAGAAATCATAAAATAAAATTATCTTTCTATTAATTTCCAATTTACATAAATTTAAAAAATAAGAAATTACATTAAAACATTAAAGTATTCAAAAAAAATATTTCATGAATAATAACTTTAATGGGGTATCTAGCCAACAGAAGAAGAAAATTGTGAATAAAGTTTTCAAAACAACATATACTAAATTTGATTACTCGAACTCTGATTAATCATGAATTCATTTTTTTTATAATCCGTTTAAATTTGGATTTATAATACGATCGACAGCCACACTAACTAGTATACAAATCAAAATGCTACAAATCCGATCCAGTCATTAGTTCATATAGACATGTGAAGAAACCCGGAAATAATTAGATTTCATAAAGAATTAATCGTTTTAGATGATGAGTACGTATAAACTAACAAAATTATTCTTTACCAAAAAAAAAAAAAAACAATTATTTGCAGGATTCTAATCGCAAAAATTAGCCTTTAATTTCTAAAACCTATTGGGCCATAAAACTAGGCTACTTGTAATTTGTTTAATTTTTCTTGCGTTTCATCCTTTTAATTTATGAGAGAAGTCATATATATAAGCCTCAAGCAAGTTAGGTTTTTGTTTCGACTCTGAGCGTCTTCGTTGGAAATTCAAAGGAGAAAATAGACAGACACCATGAGGAGAGGAAGCAATGAGAATCAACAGAAGCACAAGTCCTCACGACAAGATCGCGGCGGAGATAAGTCATCAGACACAACCTATATCCCTTGGGATATTGTAACGGTCGATATACTCTCGAGACTCCCGTTGAAGTCAGTTGCGAGGTTCCGTTGTGTATCGAAGCTATGGTCATCTCTTATCAACGAATGGATCAAGACTCGGGCTACGACTCAGCCGCGCCTACTCGCCATCATGCTCCAGTCTTCATCTTTCTCCTCGTATACTTATCCTCTAAGCTCCAACAACAAAGCATTCATACCCGCAGACAAAGGGAGCCATACATCATCAACTAGTGGGTTAATCATGTCTCGATATGTCCACGGATTAATCTGTTGTTGGTCAAACTCGGATCGGTTTAGGATTTACAACCCTACCAGTGGACAATCCGTTTTATTACCAAAGATCAAATACGATGGATTGAGAAACTTGGTTAATGGATTCTTTGAGACCAACTTGATGAATGGTTTCTTTGGGTATGATCCAGTAGAGAATCAATACAAAGTGTTGTGCTTCACTAGACCATATTGGGAGTGTTCTTGTCAAGTTTTCACATTGGGGGGTCCAAAGAAACTAGAGCAATGGAGAAGCATTATCACAGACAATTTCTTACGACCTGACGACGACATTTTGGCTGCACCATGGGAACATAGTACTAGTGTATGCATCAATGGGTTTATCTATTACACAGGAAGGATTATCATAAGTGCATTAGGGAGGTTCGACGTTAGATTCGAGAGATTTGATCGTATCCAGATGCCACCAGACACTCGGATCATGAATCAGTTTTGGGATTCGACATTGGTAAACTATCAAGGGAAATTAGGATGCGTGCGTTACAAGACTAACGGTAGTGCTGAGATGTGGATCATGGAAGAAGATGATCATTTGAAGAAACAAGAATGGTCGAAGATTGCATTGTTCATGATGCCTCTGGATCTAGCAAATACGTTTCGTTATATGACTATTATCACAGGTGTCACTCGTGATGGTGAGATTGTGATAACGCCCAAGACATTGCGTTCTGATGAATCGTTATACGCATACTTTTGTGACCCGATGCAATACAAGACTAGAAGAGTTGAATTCGAACGCCCCTTGAGCTGGGGGAGCCAAAGTACAATCTTTAGTGTCCCGGATCACATGGAGATTACTACTACTATGTCATTGTTCGGGAATCAATTTAAGAAGAATCCAGAGACTACACTGGGGATCATGTACGATGCTGTTTTTTCCGGCGACAATTGTTTCTTGTGTCCCAAGAAACTATTATATTGGTTATACCCATTTTTTGTGCGGCGCTGATTCTAGCGACAACATTCCGAACAGGGCTTGTGTCTTTGTTGGACTCGTTCCATTAGTATTATTCTTTTTTCTCTCTCTGAAGGTTGCGTCGAAGATAAACTTTACAAAATAATGTTTTTCTTGTAGGAATAGTTACAATTAAAAAAAAAAAAAAATCATTGAGTCGATGACCAAGCAAAGGAGACTTCCAACAATCATTACTTGGATTAGTCTTTTTGGTGATTGATGAATGGGACCGTAAACGAGTTTTGGACCGTAAACAAGTTTTCACCTATTCTGATCCGAAGCAAAACAAGGCTGCAACGGCTCGCTATTTTCAATCGAAAAAGTGGAACTAAAATCTCAAATGGGAGCTTGTTTGTAGTTGTAGGGATACATTCCAAACACGAAATCTTATAGAAACGTATTGTTGGAGAATGCTATGTCTTTGTTGGACTACTTCCATTAGTTTTTCTTCGTCTTTTTCGATTTAATGATAGTTAATACTCTTTTTTTCTGGCTCGACGTCCTTGAAAGGTTAAAGGGTATATGTATATTGCATTTAAAATAAAACTTTACAAAGTAGCGTTTTTGACATTTTGTTTGGGAAGTGGCTTTAACAAAATTTGTAGAATGAGAGATGATTAAACAAATCAGATTATCTAACAGTCAACAGTAATATCTGCTTTGGTCAAAGTCCCATATTTCATTTATACTCGTATCTTTTATGAACATCTCCGATTTTATGAATATTCTTCTTCCGTAGGACAAGAAGAAACTCTCCGATTCATAATATTTTGTTGAGATATCCAAATACAAAAATAAAATTTTATATAAAAAGCCCAATGATTAGGATTATGGTGCCATGTCTTTTTCTAAGCGCTACTTGTATCAATTAGTAGGAATGTTTTTCTCTATTTGTGCTGATTATTTTAAATTTGTAGCATATATATCCTTATTCCTTAATAATATCAAAAAGATGATAGGGTACAAGTTAATAATTTGAAACGATTCTTAAATATGATTCAGTGATCTGTACCTCATATTTGTTTTTTTTTTTTTTGGGAAAGATTAGTTGACTTTATAAATACAAAAAAACGATTTTAAAAAACAAACAAAAAATGTATAATTACAGAACAATAAAACCAGCTTTCATTATATTCCATGTAAAAAATTAATATTATATTACAACTATATATGATGAAGTTCGTTAACAGCTACTATACAACTTCTTCAATCAGTTTCAATTTCAACATTCTTTCAGTTTCCGGCATGGAACTTGTCCAATCGGACCCAACCCAGGATCCGGAACCCCGGTACGATCCACGCTGCTGTTCGTGTTTCCCCAACTTCCGCTCAAGAAGCTCCACAGCCGTTGGATACTCTGCCTGGGGACGAATTCAAACCGCTGATGATAATCACAGCGGCGACCACAGCGACGAGCCACGGTGGTGGAAACGTGCGGCTCTGAAGATCCGAGAGTGGTCTGAAATCGTAGCTGGTCCACGTTGGAAGACTTTCATCCGGCGATTTAATCGCGATCCACGGCGCGGCCGCGATTGGGACGCAAGCGAGAAGTTCCAGTACGATCCTTTGAGTTACTCTCTAAATTTCGACGACGACGACGAAGACGAATACGTCGGATTGGGTGGATACCGAAGCTTCTCCACTCGCTATGCTTCTGTTCCGGTCACCTCAGGTAAACCTCCGGCGGTTTCGCCGCGGTCTTCGTCTGCGTTGACGCCGCGTAAGGAGATAATGGAAAGTTAGTGGGCGCGTGTACGAAACGCGTTTGCGTTACTGGCGGCGGCGGCGGAAAGGCTGTCAAATGGTTGACTGTTTACGTTTTTTGAGGGCTGTCGCGTTAATTACGTTTCCTTTAATTTTTTTTTAAAAACAAATCTGTCTGTAATTAAAATACGATCAACTTTGAATTATTTATTTATATCGATTTTTTACTCGTTCAAGAAATTTTCTGGCAATATTTTGCTTCTTTTTTTGGTGGATACTAAACTTGTTTTGGCTGATATAATCGTGTAAATTTGCTGTACAGCATATGTGGAAGTAATGATTAAGTTAAATCATGATTTGCGTATTTTTAGATTCTATGTTGGTTGTTTTTGTTCCCCTTTCAAAAAAAAAAAGTGATAGTGGGTTGTTTAATTTTATTTAATTTAATTTAGTGTATTCCCCTTAATGAAGTTCCACTTTTAAAAAATTCAACAAACCAACAAATCCTACCTAGTCAAGTTCAAGATTATGTAGAACTTATTGATATGTTATTGAAACGGTTAATGATATATTATTGACTACTAGTTAAAGATGGGGTGATTCAGATTTTCAAAATCAATATACAATCAAATGATCAAGAAATAGACTCCTTGTTTTTATTGAGGATCATCTGATCTGTTGTTACGAAACGTGAATTAGTAGCACTACAAGTTGTCATCTGCAGCAAATCACAAATCGCGGTTCGATAGTATCTGTTATGAACAATGAGTTTGCTAATGTAAATTATTTGAGAATTGCCTACTCTGAAACTGATCATATGTTATATACTTATATCATTCCTATGCGGGTCGGGTCGTTTCCAATACAAATTTGATGTTCAATCATTGGAACTCAAACGCGGCCCATATTGAGTTAGCGGCCCGCTGCACCAGTTAATTTAATTGTAGTGTTTTTTCTTTTTTTCTTTTTTTTTTTTTTTTTGAACAACGGTTTTTTATTCTTTTAAGCCCTCAAATTTTTCACTTTCTATAGATTATATCGATTACTTTGTCACAACTACATTTATCGTTTTGTTCAATTTTATTTTTTTTAATGACGTTGTCCTTACACCAGCACGACATAATGTTCATGCTTAGAGACCACAACTTATAGATTTACAGTTTACTACATACGGTAAGAGATTGTACTTTTATGGGATAATGCAAAAGCTTACTTGTGGAATTAATTTTCTAAACTGAAAATTATAATTGTGTTTAAAATATGTAAACGAGAGTATGTTTTATATACATATTAATGATAACCAGTAGTTCATTTTTACAATTTTCGTTTCAGTTAGTATATTCATTTGATGTTGATTCCATATTTTTGTCACTTTGATGTATTAATAATCAGCAAATATGTAATTCAGATATTTTTGGGGGTGACTTTGGTGGGAATAACTTGTAATTAATAAACACAAAACACCTTTAGACTAGAGAGCAATATGCCCCGTGGTCCTGCTTGTGAACACCTATCTAATTAACATACTTTAGCATTTTCATATGTACATATGGTGGTTGCGTCGACGTAGTCGTAGGTATTACTCCAACATTTAATTTAAATATCTTAGAAAATATATCATTTGTTAATCATTTATTTAACGGCCTTTTCTAGATGACCACAGGAAGTTTGGCTCCAACATCTACCTATAAATCATTATTTAAACACATGTCAAAATATGCACTTTTACTTTCTAAACCAAGACTATATACAATTTAATCCATTAACAAACAAAAAGAATTTGTTTGGTAAGAGAGTTCAATTTTAAATAACAGTGTATCATTACAAAAGTTGCTATGATCCTTTGTGAAAATTGGGAGTTTTTATTGCTGGTTGTTGCCAACGAAACTCTTGTTGGCCAATTTTACATTATTGAGTAAATTAGATGATAAGTTTATTTTAAACGTGGGTCCACATAAAAAACCATTTTATCCAGGTATGTATTTTATTTTCATTAAAAAATAACTTCTAACTATAACTATCAAATAAGAATATAAAAATTTGTTGAAATGTAGGTTGCATTGGTTTTTCTATAGAATCTTTGTTTTTGTTTTGTTTCCACGATGATACATATCCTTAAATATTTTAAGTGAACCTTAAATAGCCAAGCTCTATATTATTGTGTATGTAATATCGAGAGAAGAAACAAAAATAGCAAGACATGAATTCGACAATACATGTTAATGTATACATATATGATATCAGCCATCTTCACTTGTCACTGTTGCTCAACGTGACTATTATTAAACTTGGCCAATATATTTCTATCAGTGGTTAGTATTGTCACAGTAATTTCAATTTGTAATGTACTGTTGTGCGGATGCTAGTGCGGGTAAAAACGTAGGAAAACCCAACTAAACAAAAATATTAAACTAAATCTGAAAATTTTGGTTTCTATTCGTTATTAATATTTTGAAAACATTCAAACAAATCAAAAGTGGATTGAATTCACAAATTTTGGTTAACAAATTCCAATACCAAAATTTGCTCGTTAGAGTAATAAATGAAGTAAGAATTGAGACAAGGGAAAGAAGAGAAGATGGATCATGTGAGTCACCACCGCTCCTTCCATCTTCAAACCAAAAACAAGCCAACAAACACCACTTAACAAAAATTTGAGTTTATTTTTAAAAAATTGGAAATATTGAAAAGAGCAAACAGAAAAAAGTGGAAAAGAAATTGGGGGAAAATGTAAAAGAAAAGCCATAAATTTGTGCAACAAACCCTACCTTCTATGTTCTATTGTGGGTTTATTTTTTACTTCTCTTTTTAAGTAATCACTTCATTCATTTATCTCTCTCTCTATTTCTTCTTCTTCTTGTTTGCTCTTGTTCTTTTACCTTGCTCTGCTTTGTATGTGTGTGTATTGAGGATCAATGGCCTCAAGTGCTTCAAAGTTCATCAAATGTGTGACTGTTGGGGATGGTGCCGTTGGTAAAACTTGTATGCTCATCTGCTACACCAGCAACAAATTCCCTACTGTGAGTCTCTCCTCTCTCTCAAATTTTGATCAGGAATCTCATCTGGGTTTCTCAGATTCAGTTTAAATTTCCGATTTTTACTCATAAAATCTTATCCGGGTGTCTCCAACTCACTATAAATCGATGTGGGTCTTCCAAATCTTTCAGCTTTATTTCAAAGTTAGCTCCTTTTTCCAGGGACTGTGCATGAAATAAGATCCATTTTGTAAAAATCTTAAATCCACTTCCTTTTTCCGAGGTTTTTGCAGCTTTTGTGTGTCTAGTCCAGCTTTATGTTATCCCTTTCTCCTCACAACCTCAGAAATTCTTCTGATTTTGTCTTCATAATACTATTATTGCTATCTGTCGTTGACTTGATCTTAACTCTGAATTTGATTGATTATAACAGGACTACATACCAACAGTTTTTGACAACTTTAGTGCAAATGTTGTAGTTGAAGGCACCACCGTGAATTTAGGGCTTTGGGATACTGCTGGTATGAACACTCTTTTCCCAAATTCCTATCAAATTGTTAATCTTTTCCTCAAGAAATAACAGAGTCTCGAATCCAGTTCCTATTGTACTTAGAACGTTATCTACTGTCATATGTCAAGTTCATTGATCTGAGATTGTTGTATAGACAAAATCCAATTTTTATGTTTCAAGATATTGAGATGATTTAAGTTTACCTTTCGTTTGGGTGTATGTTTGCAGGGCAAGAAGACTATAACAGATTAAGGCCTTTGAGTTACAGAGGAGCAGATGTGTTTGTCTTGTCTTTCTCATTAGTCAGCCGAGCTAGCTACGAGAATGTTTTCAAAAAGGTTTGATTTTGATTGTGAAATGCATTCATCCTTTACTCTTGTGTTGAGTAACTTCTAATGTTTATGACTCTTCTTGTTGATTCAGTGGATCCCTGAGCTCCAACACTTTGCTCCAGGTGTCCCTCTAGTCCTTGTCGGTACCAAATTAGGTAAGAAACCGATGAGCATTTACCAACAGATTCTTCTTAACAGATCAGATATATTGCAGAGTTATGATGTCTTACAATGTCGATGTAGATCTCCGTGAAGATAAACATTATTTGGCTGACCATCCTGGACTATCCCCTGTGACCACTGCACAGGTTTGTTTTTAGAGCCCCTTTTTGTACTGTAGATTACATCTTAAGGCTCGATGATTGTGCTAAGTAAACAACTCTTTGCGGCAGGGAGAGGAATTGCGTAAGATGATTGGCGCAACATATTACATTGAATGTAGCTCAAAAACTCAACAGGTAATAGATATACCTTTGCATTGATTCAAATCGCCTTCATAGTATAATCCAAATCTTTATCGTTCAGATTGACAATATCGATGAAAGTTTACATTTTGCAGAATGTGAAAGCAGTTTTCGATTCCGCGATCAAGGAAGTGATCAAACCGCTGGTGAAACAAAAGGAGAAGACAAAGAAGAAGAAGAAGCAAAAGTCTAGTCACGGTGGTTGTTTATCGTGAGTATATCTTCACAAGCTCTGCATCTAGAAGATTCATTTGAAGGATGCTTACTGACTTTAGCTTTGTTTTTTTTGTCCAGGAACGTTCTCTGTGGAAGGATAGTGACTCGGCACTGATGAAGAAGAACTGAAACTACACTTTTGAGTTTGTTTGAAAGACATATATATATAGATGGAATCATGGAAGAGATTCGTAGCACTCTAATCAATCAAAAGTTACCTTGAAGAGAGACAGAGAGAGAGATAGAGAGCTTATTATATTAACTCGATTATGTTTTAATTGTTTCAAACCTGTTTATTGCAATATATTAGCCATTTTGTTGTAAACAGAGTACAAGAAAGAAAATATGGATCACTTGCTTGTTCAACCATAACTTCAACAAGTAGAATAATAATCTACAAAAGAGTGCCGACTATATAACAAACAACATGGAAGATTTATCTCTCTAAATTTCATGCCAATAATGCTTCAAGACCATCACCATATATTTTTTTTAAAAATTTACAGCAGAACTCAAAAAACATAAACTAAACTCTCTTTTCCTTCATGCCTTTTTGGTCTGGATACATAGATGTTAGAGAAGACAAGGCAAAGAGTAACACAACAAGCATGTTGTTTTAAAAAGTTCACCTGTCAAAACTCTTTCTCTTTGTATGCGAGATGAGAGCAAATAAAACAAAGTGTTGATGATGGTCTTGGTTTCACTGAGAGTTTTATAAGCCTACGCCTGTGAAAATCCGAAACTGTTGGAGGTATCTACACAATGATTGTAAGACGAAGGGGTCAGAATTTGTCTAAGAAACTGTCCACTGAAGTCTCCACCAGCCCGATGAAACAACCCTTTGCGGCGTGCGTCTGCTTTTTATCTTCAAAGTAACTAGCCGAACAAAGATGAATTCGAAACACAAAGTCAGAGAGAGAGAGCGAGAGAGCTGGAAAGAAACAGGAGATAAGAAAGCGTAATTGAATAGAGTGAAATATGCTTCAAGATGCTTACAGGCTTAGTGCGGTGGCGGCCTACAAAGAGATTTTGAGGTCTGTTATTGCCATGAGGATTGCTTATATCCATCCCATCCACCCTCTGGTTCCTTCCTCTTCAGAGCACCACCTAACATTTGATACATTCTTGCTTGATCATCTTTCAATGGTATAGAACCAGAGGAAGATAACTGTCTTTGTACATGCGTTGCTTCATCTCTCCCACCGTCATTTTCATGCCCTCCTGGTCCGGAGTTTAAGTCAAGACCTGATCTGAACCATTTTGCACTGTTGCCGTCCGAAACTCCACCATTGCTACTACCGTTTGGGAGGTTAACGACGTAAGGCCTTGGATAATTAGACGGTATGGCAACTCCAGGACCCAATATTTGAGAGTTGACAGGAGGGAAGCAAAGCCTGCCACTTGACGAAGAGTCCATGTATGGTGTTGAAGCACCTGAAAAATTTGCTGAGGCAAGAGGAAAGCTTGTTCCAAAAGGAAACCCGGGATACTGAAACGCTGTGGACGGGAATGAAACTGCTGGAGAAGACAGTAAAACCGGGCCTCTGTACATATCAGGTGTAAATGAGGAAACTCCAGATGAAGGACCAACCATTCTTTGCGGTCCATTGCTGCTAATAACCGGAAAAGGCTGATCCCCTCGCTCAGGCAAGACTTGAGGAGTACTCATTGCTGAATAATTGTTAGCAGCAGGAAACCAAGATGAGAAGCCAGCCGCCATATTCTCAGTACTCATTCTTACTCCGGAGATCATTGGCTGTGATGTCAAGCCACTTCGGGAATGTTGACTAAAAACCATAGATGGCTCAACATTTGCATCATCAGCAGCTGGTCCATCGTTTAAATCAAAATCTCTACGACCACCAGAAGATGAGTTTGCCTGCTGAAAAGATGAGTCTACCCGATGACCACTGCTTATTGTATAATTATTCAAATCAGTTGGATCATCAAGTCTATTTAGATCAAGATCTAGGCCACCAGAGGAATTTGTGGGATTGGCAGATCTTTGGGAAGCCAGATCTTCAAGAACTCTCTCATCAGGTACATTTAGGTCGAAGTCCAAAAACGTCTTCGTTTGCTTGCCAGCGGTTGTAGAAGCATCAGAGGAAGACACATTATTCATGCTTAGTGGCGCCACCTCCTGGACTTTTCTTGGCTCAGCTGGCCTGAAGGCGCTAGTGGCAGCAGATCCTCTCCAGCCAACAGTTGCTTTATTTCTCAACAGATCATCACGCGGAACAAATGCACCCTTTGCAGCAGCAGCAACTGTAATGGATACAGGAAGTCGACTGGGTTGTAAAGGAGTAGGTGGCAAAGATGAAGATCCAGAGAAGTTATTTACATTGTCGTTTCGTGTATCATCCCCATTAAAACCTTCATTTAGGTCAAACTCAACTCTGGCTTCCATCTCTGGCCCTGCTGTAGCTGAAACTGAAGGAACATCTCTAACAACAGATGTACATTCCTCCGCTTCATCTCCATTAGCACCACTCACTCTAGACCCATTAGGTCTCCTACAATCTTCTGCAACTTTAGGTGATACTACTTGAGGACCTAATGCGGTGGTGCCCCGTTTATCGACTTCAGTAGATGCTTCTACATGCTCAAGTTCACCGTTACTTGCAGGTGAGTCCAGACGAGCTGCCAAACGCTTGATCTTGGAGAGCCCAGAAGAATCTGGTATACCTTCACCCAATTGTTTAACTAACTCAGAACTCAAAACTACCGGAGATTTCTGCTCATTCTTGTTCTCACTTCTGACATCAGAGGGTGAATTTGTAACAGCCAGAGAATCTACTTTAGGACATAAGTCGATGGCTTTACTTTCAGCTGGCACAGATGAGGCCACTCTTTGGGCTGTATCTGATGTAACATCATCCGACATTTTTTCTGTGATTGATCCGTCAACATTTGCAGTACTTATATCCTTGGCAACCTCTGACAAAATTGATACACCTTCACCCATTTTATTAACTAGCTCAGAACTCAAAATCACCTTTGGTTTCTCTTCTTTCTTATCATCACCAACAACGTCAGAGGGAGAATGTTCAGCAGCCAAAGAATCGGCATTTTGACTTATGCCAATGGCTTTACATTCACTTACGCCAGAGTTTATCGTCTTTTTCGTTGTATCTACCGCTCGACCTATCTCTGATGCAACATCATCTGAATTTTCATTGCTTTCTAGGCACTGATCCACCAACCTTTGCAATTCTTCGATTTCTGAATCAGAGTTCTCATCAAGATCTCCTGCCTTAGAATCAGCCACATTATCTAAAGCCGCCAACTGCTCGCCACTACTACTGACATGTTGCTCAATGTCAACAATGGTGGGATCCTTTGAAACAGCTTCAGCTTGCTCGCCAGGCACCACATTCAGCACGGAATCTGAAACCCGGGAAACAGAGGGTGATACAACAGGGGATTTTGACATTTCATCAGCAGCTACAGTAGCTAGAAGATTCATTCCAACATCATCCGCACCAGCCATACAAGCATTTGCCTCAGAGTCCCTGACACAACTTTCAATCAAGGCATTCATTGAACTATGCGATCCACCATGCCTTTTTCCAGTTTTGACGTCATCTCCTACCATAGGAGAAGTAGGTTTGACAATACCTGCACCTTTACTAGAATCATTAACAGCCTTGCCGTGTTCATCCCCAGCATTAACAGAAGGGGAACCAGCTACCTCATCCGAAACCGTCGATAGATTTTTTACGTCATTGTTCTGCGAAGACTCAGTATTCGCATCAGGGCTAGAATTAGCTCGACATGTATCATTCATTTCTTTCCCATTTCGGTCAAATTGATCATGCTTCTCAGAAGGAACAGGTGATGGAGCTCTGCTATTATCAGCTGCAGGGTCCTCAAAGGAACCTCCACTAACACATTGTGCCGGACTGCGACCACGTTTTGGCAGCTTAACAATCAACTTGTTGCTGCAACCCTTCAGCCATAGGTACATCAAGAGTAGATTGAGATGCTTTCTCAGAAGTTGCAGTTCTTTGTGATGAGAAGCTCCTGCTCAGGCCAACTTCTCTATGGAATGCACCGGTATTTCTTTGCTGCCCATCATTAACAACAGCAACAACTGTTCCAGGTGAAGGGGCTGATCTAGTAGAACTTGGAGACGTGGTTGCAGACTTCATGCTGTTCTTGACGGTATTTTGACGGACACAGACTTAGAAGGATGTAGATGTGATGATGATGTCTTGGTTGCATCAGCGGATACACCTGAATGTCTAACGCCATGAGAAGCTTCAGACTGACGAGGTCTTCCAGGCCAAGACGCACCCTGATTGGATACAGACTTTGCATCCATTTCTGCCTCAACACGTTTCTTCCATGTATCAACCAAGCTCCTTGCCTTTTTCCCGATTTCGTGGTTCTTATGTGACCTCAAATGGTTAACAGACTTTCCAATATTACAGGTCTGAAGAGCATTGAGATTCACCGGAAGCTTGTCAAGAGCACGAAGTAAGATCAAGAGAAAATCGTCCACTGGTCTATCATTGTCTTTAGGACTGCTCGCATCCCCAATTTTCCCTTTATGAATTTCCTGAAGCCACTCATCAAAAACAGGTAATCCCCTGAGCTGGACAAAACGACTGAGGCAATCAAACTTATCTGTCGCCGCTACAACACTTGCAAGAACTGATCGTCCAGCCAAGTCTATTTTCTTCTCATTCCTCTCAGGCAGCATGAGCTGCACCAATCTCTCAACCCCTTCAGAATCCACCAGCCTGCCTTTCTCAGTAATTTTTGCAATCTCAGATTTCAAACTACTTTCTGTCCTTAGGAAACCAGAGCCACTATCATCAATCCGACGTTCCCGTTTCACAGATTCGGAACTCTGATCACCACGTTCCCTCTTCCTTCCCGTTTTCACTTGCGATGTCGTCGGACTATTCGTTGAACTAGGGGAACGACCACCCTGCTGTAATGTCGTATGCATCTCGGAATGAGTCTTACACAATAATCTATCTACTTCTTGTTGTCGTTCCTGCAGAAGGCAAGATAAAGGCTTTAACTTTAAAATAACCAAAGAAGGAATCTATTTAAACAGAAGAGGGTAATGATTATAATCTCACATCGATATAGTTTTGATCAGTGAGCCACCAGATACAGTCGTTCATAACATCATAAACTCGCCAGCACACGAATGAAGAGATCTCTGACGGCAGTTCAACGCCTCTTGGAAGAAAGGTAACTTTACACGGGTGCAGTAAGGATGCAGCCGGAATCTCATCCTCGTGAAAGGAATAAAAGATTTCGTTCGGCTGAGATTCCAAAAGGATGCCTTTGCCAAGTTTTAGCTCTGCAGGACGATACAGCCAATTCACACGCAGCTTTAACTTGCCTTCTTTATCAGGAATGACCAAACGAATCAAACCAATAAACGGAGGACAATCCTGAGGTGGTTTAAAGAGTGCACAGTCACCAACACTAATCCTGCGTCCGTCCTACAGAAAATATCAGCCAAAGAAGAAACCAAATTAGAAGAGAAAGCGCTCATTTCCATGAATTCGAGAATCGAAAAACGAATCAAGCTAGAAACAGGTTTAAAGAGCACTCATTTCCAGGGAAAATAACCCAAATCAGACGAATTGAATTGAATTGGAGTGGATTGGATTGAATTGAAATAACGTTTCAGGCAAAAAAAAAATCGATTGAATTGGAGACAGTAACCCAACAAACGCAGATAAAAGAGAATCGAATCGAAGCGAAACGAAGGGAATTTACCTTAGAGAAGGAAGTAGGAGAAGAAAGAGAGAGAGACGAAGAACCAACAGCCTCAGCGCTCACAATTACACGCGAAGGAGCTCTAAACATATGCCGACGACGATGACCTTTGCTCCTCTCTTCACAAACCCTCCCATGCATAGCCTGCTTTCATTTTCCCCTTTGAACAACATCAACACACAACCCTCCTCTCAAAAAAACCTTCAGAATTCCTTCGCCATCAAAATCCTCCCTTTACGAGAAAACCCTAATTCCGCGACGAAATACGCTGAAATCAATCCCCCCTTTCTAAGATTCCTAGGGTTTTGAATACCCCGATCCAACCAAACCGCGAAGATCCGATAACAAGAAGAACGAAATATCCGTAGAGAGCGAGACCAAACACAAATCGATTTTTCGATCCAGGAAGAGAGTTTTATTTTTATGAAAAGAAAAAAAAAACGAAAAAGAGAGAGAGAGAGAAGCGGGGCAAAAGGGGAAACTTCTTCGGAAGGAGTCGGGCAGATTGGGCAGGACTTTCGGGCAGCATTTTATTTATTTGGTTTATTTCAGGTGACATATTTAAGAGCAGATTTTGGGTGGAAATGACGGGTGGTTTTTAAGTTTGGCCCTTTCCCCTGTTATTAGCTCTTTTTGCTTTGACTCTCTTTTATTGTTCCCTTCGCTTTCCTTTTTCTAACTTAAAACAAACAAACAAAAATCGTGACTCTAGGTGTTTAAAATTTCAGTTTAGTTTGAGTTGGATTTTTTAAATTATTATTGAATTTAGCTAAAATAGCAATCCAAGTCTCGTGTACTCTCGGATTATCAGAAGTGTCGCTTTTTTTCTTCTAAGTTTGGAAAACTGATCAAAATTCTGGATTAATCAGGTTTCATTCGATTGATTTCGGTTCGTATGCTATGCCCTGCCCTACACTAGACAACATTGTATATGATAATAATAATATAGAAATGTGATTCGCTTGTCGTTACATTGTCCAGTGTCAAATCACTGTCTTTCAAGTACAACTGACCAAACATTGTCTCTCTTGACCCATAAATTCACTTTTTACGTAAGACTATCACAGTAGTCAGATGCAATTTGAGTCGCTTCCAGTGACATTGTTTTCTTCACTCATCGATTACTCCTCAACATATTCTTTTACGAAACTGGACCATAATATATGCACTGCTCAGAGCCTCAGACCATCTCATGATTTTGTGACACCATTGTCCAAAGATTTCCAGCTTCAACCTGACACAAAAGAAGGAGATCACTAGTTTTTAAGATATTATGGTTCTTTAAGAACCCATTATTATCCATAACATAGTCCAAACATAATAACGGATGTCCTGCATCTTAAGCACTGCTTTTGGGACTTATTTAATTAACTTGCTTCTGAAGGTTGAGCAAGTCAAGGTGTTTTACATAATAAGCTCGTTTTCTCAATTATTGCTTAGCAGTAGTTTTAACTAATTGTCTCCTTGTTTTTAGTTTGTTTCTATTTTGGGTAAATAAACTATTTTTACAAGTTTTGCGGTTAATTCAAGAAGTTCTTGTTTTGAATGAACATCAACTATTCTCCATATTACATACCTGAGAATCAGTGGCGAATCTACGACCAAGGACACGGTGTCAATTGACACCGTTTAAATTCTATAAAAGGTTAAAATGTATGTGAATTCCCATAAAATTGGTATAACATGCCTTATGAACCCGTAAAGCTTGGGTTCGAACCATACCATGACCCCATATAACATATTTTTATATTTTAATTTATATATTGACCCCAGTTTAGTTAAATCCTGCATTCGCCACTGCTGAGAATTATGATAAACTCTGGATTATTGTTCGTGGATCAACTATCCGAAATGGAAAAACATGAACAATCAAGTGGGCATCGTTTTCACTTTGTTTTTCGGGTTTTCGTTCAGAATCTAAACAAATTCCTGTTATAAGAACCGAACCAGCAGATTCAAATGCTAAGATTCGATAGAGAGTAGGAGATACCTGGCACGGAGCGACAATTCAAAAACCGGAGTAAGCGACGAACTCAATGGAAGATGCTCCGGCGAGAATCTGGACCAGCCCCCAAAAAACAGTCAAAGGCCAAAACGCAGAGTTTTCATCTGAACATCATTGAACGAATTTAGTGGGCACAAGAGCCGTTCAGAGCCTAATTGGGCCTAATTAGGCCCAAATTTAAAGTACCTTTTTCAGATTTTTCTTTTGGTTGTTCCTTTTCGAAAAGGACCTTTTATGTTAAGCATATTTTTTTGGGAAACTTGAAAGATAACTACAGTATGCGACACTTGCACATCACGTCAGAAACTGAAAAATATATATTCGAGTTGGTGAGATCGGAGTTATACAATACAACCTTTTTTTGATTGGTATAGGGAACAGAGAAAGACAGGACCAGGCTGGGCTCGTAGATCTAAACCAACCATGACCCAACCTTTCTTTTTGCTCCTCAAATTTGCCATTCCTCCTTATTACGATTACTTGACTACACTGTACAGTATACACACATTACTCTATTCAAATTCATTTGTAAAAGAGAGTTGTTTAACTAGTTTAATTTTATATATTTAATAACCATTTTTATGAATTACAGTGTAAGATAGGAAAGGATGTGCTTACATACTATGCTGTTGAAAATTTGGTTGTTATCAATCAAGTCCGAATTGTGTTGTTAGCCATTAATTTGGATTTTAATTTAAATCTTAAAAATGTGTGGGGGAAAAGTAGAGAAAGGGAACATGAGAGAGATGTGTGTATTGTGTAATTCCCAAAGGTACGCCACAAAGCTTCTTCTCTCCCCCCATCCCATGTGCTCCACAGTCCCCACTTTTTCTTCCTTTTTTCTATTTCATCCATATTTTTTTGTCGGCTTTTTAATTTCTTTATAACACTTTTACTTTTTTAACTCTGTGTCACACTTTCTAGGCCGGTTTTGACTGGGTTCACACTTACAATAATCACTCAATAATACTCCCAACTCGTCGGACTACAACACTGTAGTAATGGACATTGTGTTAGAGCAACAAAAAAATTGGGACGAAACCAATTAAACCATAACTGACAATTTAAAGACAGATCGTAATAATAATACAAACAAATAAGAATATTGTGTCGATATCAACTTGACAGCAACTTGCGAGTCTCCAATCTCAATGATTATGAGGTCATCCTCCATACTTTTATACAATGCAAGGAAAACTCGATCTTACAAATAATTATTGGCTCGAACACTCGATTCTCTAATTAGTGGTTTAATTACTACTACTATCATAGTGTTTCAGGCCATGTTCCCGATCACGTGCAGAATTCCTTCAACAATTTAGCTAGCTGACCATCAAAGTATATATTACGAACGTTTCGGGTATTAAAATAATAACTATATTAACGTGACTGGCGTGAATTGAATAACCTATGCACATCTCACCTCAGCGTTGTGTTCACCTTAAAGGCGCATGGATAACGTGTGAAGACCTCAATATAAATCTGAAGAGATCCATTCAACGAAACATGCATGAGATTTTGAATCATTTATTTTTATAGTTTTAATTTGAATATTTATCTTTTGGGTAGAAACAGGCAACTGTGATGCAATAGTTGCAATATTAGCCATGCATTGATGCATAATGTGAAATGTATCCTTTATCAGAAAAAAAAATGTGAAATGTATCAGTTTACACATGCTAGACTGTTTATATTAGTGGTTTTCCGTTCATATATAGTAGTAGTATTTTTTTCTGAAGAAAGATTTATAAAATATGAAAATTGTCGGCAAGAGATAGATGAGGTGAAATAATTAGGTCACAAACAGTTATGCTAGTTATTACCATTTACGAAATTGAAAACGATGCATCACTGGCTTTGACAAAGACTATAGAATCAAAATTGGATTAACACATTCCCTCTTTAAATAGTAACTTCGTTTAGCTTGATTGAAAAATAAGCTGTATATTAAAACCAAAAAACACAAAACAAGTTGTATTCAAAAAGTTTGTTACCGAAATTAAAATCTGAGTCCCATCGGCCAATGGAATGGAATATATACGAATGCGATGTCCCACTAAATTCGATTACAAATATTTTTGTAAATTTAAAAGTGTCTTTATAATTGTTTTGTTGGATTTTTATATGTATTAGATCACGGGATTACAAGAAAAAGGTAAACGTGACATTCTCTTCTTTTTTTTTCTTTTTTTTTTCTGTGTTGCTCGTTATCTCTAGTTTTATGCTTAAGTATACAATTTGGACAATACGACTAAGATTCTCCAGTCGATTTTATAGTATTCTTAATATAAAATTCCAAAGATATGGATAACTTCAAGTGATGCCTATTTTATCATGTCAAATATCTTAAAACATCACCACTAATCACTATTCACTTACACTGGTGATTGAGAAGAAGTCCCAAGCTTACCGTATTTGAGACATCGTATGATACAGATACTAAAGTTATTTGTTTTCTTACCGTAACCAACCCGACACTTAGAAATAGTGATGCAAGAATAATTATTTGGCAAATTTCAACGACGGGATAATTACAAGTTTTAACTATTTTACACTTTCTTTAAGCATGTAGATATAAAAAAGGTTAAAACTTTAACAACTTTACTTATTAGTAAGAAAAAGACAACGACTTTTGCAAAAAATGCACACTTTAAAGAAGAAAAGATTCCTCTCGTCTCTTCCTTTGTTCACATCCCTTTCATCTTTCTCCATCTTGTTGTCTCTCTATTAACTAATCAATTTATTACTCCCTCTCAATTCTTTCAAAACTATATAATATAAATATTATCGATATAAATCACAATTCAGACGGCGCAGTTTTCAGCACCGCTCTCTCTAATTGATTCATTGTTTCTGTTCAAAATCCATAAAATTAAATAAAACGATCTAAGACCTTAAAATAGTGTTAATTTTTTTTTTAAATAGTGTTAATTACTACTAAGAGTATCTACACTAGAGTGTCTTCTAATAACTCATTTCCAAATCAAGAATAAATGTCATCAGATCATTAACTGCGTTAAAAGATACAAACTACAAAGATGATTAATTGCTAACAACAATACATGTCACATTGCATGAATCATTAAACATTTGACTCCAAAATTTAAATTTATAATTTGTTTTCACCTCGAGTTTTACAGGAAATTAATAAAGCTGCTTTTTCTCTCCCTCTCTCTATGTGTGTCTGTGTATGTGTGGCTTTACCTTTTGTACCTAAACCTCACACACTCTCTCTCTCTCTCTCTCTCTCTCCATCGCTCCTCGTTTACTCGTTTTCCTCTCCTTTTCTTCGTCTTCTTCCCCTTTCCTCGCAGAAGCTGCCACTGATGTGAGTTATCAACGCTCTTTCTCTCCGATTTGTCACTGATTTGTGCTTCGCTTACACATTGCAGCTCTTTTTTTCCGGTAGATTCCCCGATCTGGGGCCTTTTTTTGTTCCTCCGCATTCACTATTCATACTGGTTTTTGCTCTTTGGTTGCAGAGAGAGACAGAGATAAACAATCATGGCGGGTGGTGGAGCTCCAGCACCCAAGGCGGATGAGCCTCAACCACATCCTCCTAAGGATCAGCTTCCAAACATCTCCTACTGCATCACTAGCCCCCCTCCGTGGCGTGAGTTTCTCTATCTTATCGTCTCCTTTCTTCTCTCTGTTTATTCTTTCCTCGTCATCTAGATTCGAAGCTGATAGCTCTTTTGATTGCTACTTGAGTGATTTTTGGCTTTATCTGTCGGTGTCTCCGTAAATCTTAGGTTTTCGATTTTTTAACTTGATTCGGCTTAGTTCTTATGAACGATTTGTCGACTATGTTTCCTTTTTAGACGAACTTGATTTTTGGTAAGATTTGATTTTCCCAGTTTGCTTCATTGTTTTTGCCTAATTTGTGGTCTCTTTGGTGATATTCTCGTGAAATGTCCATAAGACTAACTTGTGTGGACATGATTGCTATTTCAGCTGAAGCGATTCTTCTGGGATTTCAGCATTACCTCGTCATGCTCGGCACAACTGTGCTCATACCCACTGCGCTTGTTCCTCAGATGGGAGGTGGTTATGTGAGTGCCTCAAAGAGTTTTAACTTGTAATACAGAGGAAGGAAGACGAAGAAAATGGCATGATTTTGATTTTTCTGTGATGTGATTTCAGGAAGAGAAGGCAAAGGTTATCCAAACGATTCTCTTCGTTGCCGGAATCAACACATTGCTTCAAACGCTTTTCGGGACTAGATTGCCTGCTGTGATTGGAGCATCCTACACATTTGTGCCAACAACGATATCCATTATCCTCTCTGGCAGATTCAGTGATACCTCAAACCCTATAGATGTATGATGATGCCTTTCCTGCTTCTTATATGACACTTTCTTGGTGCTATTGTAGCAACAAATAACCGTGTTTGAATTGCTTTGTTTCAGCGCTTTGAAAGGATAATGCGAGCAACTCAAGGCGCCTTGATTGTTGCTTCAACACTACAGATGATCCTCGGTTTCAGTGGCCTCTGGCGTAATGTTGTTAGGTTAGTCTGGAAGAGGAGATAGATAGTCTCAAACATTCGTTTTCCTTGCAAACTATTAGATCATTCCAAACGTTCTGAAGTTTTATTTCATTTTCAGGTTCTTAAGTCCTATTTCAGCTGTACCTCTTGTGGGTCTCGTTGGATTTGGACTGTACGAGTTTGGTTTCCCAGGGGTAAGTCTACGCTAAATGCACTGAAACACGAAATAAGGAGCACTTATGAGCAGACCAAAAGCTCTTCTTTCCTTCAGTTGTTAATTTGCCTTTTACATTTCAGGTTGCTAAGTGCATTGAGATTGGGCTGCCTGAGCTTCTTATTCTAGTATTCGTCTCACAGGTAGTCTTTTAACTTACTAACAACAATGAATCTGTCTAACTCCCAAGATCACCTTTATATCTTTTTTCTTATGGTCTCCTGATTTCATGTGTTTATGTTTCCTGTTGCAGTACCTTCCTCATGTGATCAAATCAGGCAAAAATGTGTTTGACCGATTTGCAGTCATCTTCGCTGTTGTGATTGTGTGGATCTATGCACATCTGCTGACAGTAGGTGGTGCCTACAATGGTGCAGCACCAACAACACAGACAAGCTGCCGGACTGATCGTGCTGGCATCATTGGTGCTGCCCCATGGTAAGTAATTTTAACTCAGCTGTAAAGGACTCTTAAGAAACAGAGTATCAAAAGATGAAAACTGGGATCTTACTGCGTTTGTTGCCATTTTTTTGTTTCAGGATAAGAGTTCCATGGCCTTTTCAGTGGGGTGCCCCTTCGTTTGATGCTGGAGAAGCTTTTGCAATGATGATGGCTTCTTTTGTTGCTCTTGTTGAGGTATGTGACTATATTCTTCACATCTTTTGTGTATGTCTCGAAATGAAGTGATCATGTTCTGTTATTCTGATTTACTCATCTTCTTCTTTCTTGTTTCTTTTGTGTTTGGCTGATCATTAAAGTCAACCGGTGGTTTTATCGCTGTCTCCAGATACGCCAGTGCAACGATGTTGCCTCCTTCGATTCTCAGCCGTGGTATCGGCTGGCAGGTACATTGGCCACACTTGAGATTATAATGTTGCTGAATACATAGTGAATGAGTTTCTGAACTAGTTATGTTTCGTTTTTGTGGATCAGGGAGTCTCAATTCTGATATCGGGGTTGTTTGGTACTGGTGCCGGTTCCTCTGTCTCTATGTAAGCATCTCTGAGATGATACATGTTCTGATTTGATTATTTTCTCAGGATATTTCCGTATTAAAGCTGGTTTATTCTGTGGTTCTTGCAGCGAAAATGCTGGACTTTTAGCCTTGACAAGAGTTGGTAGTCGAAGGGTTGTCCAGATAGCTGCAGGATTCATGATCTTCTTCTCTATCCTCGGTAAGTTTTAAGATCAAATCTCTCTCAACTGATAAAACACAAAAAGCCTTTGTTTGAAACTTTACCTGTACTGATCGATGATCCATGATGCTAATGCAGGCAAGTTTGGAGCTGTGTTTGCGTCGATCCCTGCACCCATAATTGCTGCTTTGTACTGTCTCTTCTTCGCCTACGTAGGAGCTGGAGGTTTGAGCTTTCTACAGTTCTGCAACCTGAACAGCTTCAGGACTAAATTCATCCTTGGCTTCTCTGTGTTCCTCGGCTTGTCTATCCCTCAGTACTTCAATGAGTACACAGCAATCAAAGGGTATGGTCCGGTCCACACAGGCGCTCGTTGGGTATGTAGTAACTACACTAACCAACTCTTTTTTGCTTTTGATTCTTTCTTCTCTTCCTGAGCTTATGAAACTCTGAATTCTCTGAAACATTTGGCAGTTCAACGATATGGTGAATGTCCCGTTCTCGTCGGAACCTTTTGTTGCTGGCTCCGTGGCCTTCTTCTTGGACAACACATTGCACAAGAAAGACTCTTCGATAAGGAAAGACAGAGGAAAGCATTGGTGGGACAAGTTCAGATCTTTCAAAGGTGACACGAGAAGTGAAGAATTCTACTCTCTTCCTTTCAATCTCAACAAGTACTTCCCATCTGTCTGAAAAGGGAAGAGCAGAGAAGAGCTGAGAGATTTACCATAAATGGTGGAAACTCGGAGTTTCGCCATTGTTGACTTGAGTTTGAGTCTTGGTTCTTTTGTTCTGTTCCTTTCACAACTTTGGATGACTTGAGATATCTCTCACATTCTATAGTCTTATTTACAAGAATGATCATGAATCTTAAGAGTTAAGACCCATTCTTGTTTACTCTCTCTCTAATGCTTTTGTCTTTGTAAATCCAAGGGAACACAACTCTGTGATTTTGATTAGTCTCTAAACAAGTTTTTTACTTTTTTAGTTTGATTTTGCTTTTGATCCCTTTCTTACTCAAAACTTTAAAGTCTGACTCTTGATGTCAAAGGTTAACTTAGATTGAATGATTATTATGTTTAAGTTTTTAAAAATTGGCCAACATTCTATGAGTAGAATTTGTTTGAAGTTGAATCAAGTTATAAAATACTACTATTTATTGAAAATCACTTAAGAAGACAAACAAAAAGACTAAAAATTGAGTTTTATCTAACACTGTTGAGTGTTGGCACTTAAAGATCTAAAAAAAATTTATATTGATAAAATTATAGAAACTTTTTTTATATAACAAGTGATTGTTTTATTCGTCTAAACAACTTTTCTTTACTCAGTTGGTTGGTCATATGACTCGTATACGAGAGAGTGGCCTTTCACTAATGCGTGAGGTTTTTGGTCTCTGTTCAATAAAATATGTAGAGACTAGAGAGGCATTAAGGCAACTTTCGTATGTTATCTTAATTAATGGACAATCAAAAGCTAAGATCGATTTGTTTTGTAAGGCTGATAGATTAGTTACGTAGTTAATTAAACATTCTCAGTAATTAACGCTTAATACGACACCGGCTTTCAGGAGATCGAGATAAAGTGTGCAGTAAGCATGTGAATAGGGTTGATTGCACGAGGGAATATTATTACTTCATTTTTGGTTGCCATCATTGCTAACAAAATAAAAATTTATAAAGTTGCTTTGTGTAGTTGACATAACCAAATTTTCTTTATTATCTTCGAATTTAGATTGTTAAACTTTATATAAATAGTGGCTAATATTTACGGTTATGAAATCGTAATTAATATAGTCGTATTACAGTTTTGAACTCAAGCTAAATGATAAGTAGCACATACAAGAATTAAAATGGTTGATAGATTCGTAGTATTTAAGCTCAAAGATGATTAATTAAAGGGAAGTTCAACGAGAATCTACTTTCCCTGAAAGATTCCAGCCAAGCAAGCACTTGGCTCTGTACGGACAGTCCAAAACATAACCAAATAATGAATTGAGTAATTACGAAGATTATTCCATCTGTTTATTTCTATTATTATAACAAAAATAAAAAATTTAGCTCTATTACTTCACTCTTAACCTCTTTTTTTTTTTATTGTATTAATATATTTCTTGTTAAAAGGTTAAATTTATTGACCAACAAAAATGAATGTTTGCAAAATGAAAAATAAAATGGCATCGAATCGAATAATCCATTTATTATAATTAGTAGTTGACAAAATGGAAAAATGAGTATGAAAACTTATATTAGTAGTATTATTTAAAACATGCTAATTTGGTGATCAAGAATATTAAAATGGTGGAGTATATATAAGCAAGAAGCTATGCTATTAATAAAGAGCGCCACCTACGTTTTACTCATCTCTCCTACTTTTCTCCGCCGTGAAATGGGGAACTGTCAGGCGGCTGAGACAGCAACGACGGTGGTACAACTACCAGACGGCAAGTCAGAAAGATTCTACTGTACAATAAGTGCTAACGAGGTGATTAAGACTCATCCTGGCCACCACGTAGCACTCCTCCTCTCTTCCTCCGTACCTAACGGCGGATCTCTCCGCGTCACTCGAATCAAACTCCTCCGTCCTTCCGATAATCTCTTGCTCGGCCATGTCTATAGGCTCATCTCTTCAGAAGGTACTCTCCCTCCTAAACCTAATTTTTAGGGGTTTGTTTCTTCATCTTCACTTTTGATTATGATCATCATAGTTGAAGTGTGTGAGGTTTATTATTTGTAGGGTTCTCATCAAATTTATTTGTTCTGCTTCACTTTTGACTATGATCATCATCATAGATGAAGTCTTGCTGAAGTAATTATTTGTTGTGTGTTTTTATATAATTATAGAGGTGATGAGAGGATTAAGAGCCAAGAAATCTGAAAAGATGAAGAAGATCCATGGAGAATTTTCTGCTGCAGAAGAGGAGATTAACCCACTAACCCTAAGATCTGAATCTGCTTCTGACAATGACACTCAGGTATATATTCTACATAAATAGCACCATTTCTCTTATGATATTTCAGTTTTAGTTCTTTGATTAAAACAATTTCTAGTAAGTTGCTAGAAAGAATATGAATTGTAAGACATTTTGGAATTGGTTAATGAAAATATATTTGATTAGATTAATGTTTGATTAACAGAAAAAGATGCATGAAAAGGAGAGAGGGGTGAACACAGGAGCTACAAACAAAGTTAGAGCTTGGCAGCCTTCTCTTCAAAGCATTTCAGAATCTACAAGCTAAAACTTCTGTTCAGTTTTTTTTTTTTTTTTTTTTAATTTGTGCTACGACTTTTGACTTTTTGATCATTTGATTTCTCTTTGTATGGTTGTTTTTCCCAATCAAATTGTAAAGGAAGAAAAGAAAACCCATTTGATTGTGGTAGAAGAAGCTCTTGTTAATTTTTTTAACTTAATAATAACCGAAGAAGATCCAAAGGATTAATTTTCATTTCTTGATTTCATATGGACACTATCTGATTTTTCTTCACATTTGTTTACACAAAAAGCACTTCATTCACTTGCTAAATTCAGCGTATGATAATTTATCAATTTGACCACTGTTACATATGTTTATCATTCTAATAATGTTTGACTAATCATGCAACTTACCTATCAGTCACTATTGATATGCCATAATACACACACATGATAGAAAATCAACCAAAACATGTAGTAGGCAACTAATTGTATGAAAAGAATTCTTCATCACACATCAAATATTTTGTATGAAAGAAGAAAGAATCGCAAGAGAGCTTTACACTAACAAGTTTCACAAGTTTGCAATTGTGTGTAGGCAACTCCAAGAGATCTTCTTTACCAAAAGGCAAGGTAATATTGTTTCCATATATAGCCTCTACTAAATACGACATCGTTTACCCCCGCACGTGCGCACCCACCGACTTACAACAAGAGCCCACACGTACGAGCGTCTGTTAATGTCAATACGAGGGTTAAGTCGGTCAAATTTAATCTAGAAGAAATTTCTGAGAGGAGAAGAGGAGTTTCCGTTATCCCTTTATATTATCTCTCACTTTCTTTGATTTTTGTTAAATTACCCAAACCGAAAAAAATAAAAATAAAAAATATCTCTCTCTCTCTCTCTCTCTCTCACGTTTCTATTCTCTCTCGAGTCTCAAGCGTCAAATCTGATTAGGGTTTTTGAGAATCTTCTTCAATCTTGATTCTCAATCCTTCAATTTCTTCTCTCCCTCACTGTGTTTTCGCTTGTTCGGATCATCCGCGAACCATGATTACAGATTCGATCACCAACGCCTCTGCTACTGCAGCTCCTGGCGCGAGGGATTCCGGGAAAAAGAAGAGGGTAAGTTTTCTCTTCGAAATCTCTGAAATTGATCAACTTTCCGTTCCTCTCCTTGATTAAATTGAGTTTCTTTGGTTATTTTATCGCATTGTGTTCGCAGAACCATAAGTCGGCGAAGATTAAGCAGAACAAGCTCGGTCTCCGCCGTGAGCAATGGCTTTCTCAAGGTAACAATCATCATCTTTCTCGTTATTTGTGTGTGTGGGTCTACTTTGGATTGATTGATTGATTCTGGTGTTTGATTTCAAACAATTAGCTTCGGTGATCAATAAGGGATGTAAAGAGGAGGCAAGTGCCAATCGCAGTGAGAAATCTGATCAGAGAGAGAATTTAGATGGGGTGCGTAGAGAAGAGGATAGTAGTAGCGGTGGGAATGTTCATCATCACCAGAGCTTTATGGAGTCGCCTTCTAATAGCTCAATGGGATGCACAGATATTAGCACTAATTTCAGTGGGAGAAGCAGCAGGAGTAGTAGTAGTAGCAGTGGCTTTTGCTCTGGTAACATAACAGAGGAGGAGAATCTAGATGACGATGACGATGATGATTGTGCGGATGATTGGGAGGCTGTTGCTGATGCATTAGCTGCTGAGGAAGAGAAGTCTGTCAAGGAGGAGCAAGAGAGTGTTGCACAGTCAGCTTCTAATGTGGTCAGTGATGCAAATCAGGATTGCTTGAGAGTGTCATCGAGGAAGCAGGAGAGCAATCGAGCTTGGAGGCCAGACGATGACCATCGTCCTCAGGGGTTACCTAATCTGGCGAAGCAGCTTAGTTTCCCGGAGCTGGATAAGCGTTTTAGCTCTGTGGCGATTCCTTCTTCGTGTCCTATCTGCTATGAAGACTTGGACATGACGGATTCGAGTTTCCTTCCATGTCCTTGCGGATTCAGGCTGTGTCTCTTCTGCCACAAGACGATCTGCGATGGAGATGGGCGTTGTCCAGGCTGCAGGAAACCGTATGACCGGAATATGTACAAGGCTGAGACTAGTATTGAAGCTGGTGGCTTTACAATTCGTCTGGCTCGTTCGTCTAGCATGTTTTGCAGGTTTTAAAGAAGAGAGAGAGGTTTGGTTTTCGCAAACCTCTGTGTTGTTTGTTTGGTTTCTTCTCTGTTTTTCCTTCGCAGCATTTTGCCATTAGACTCTCTCTGGTTCTCTGTAGCTTTAGATAATGTGGGTAATAGTGTTGTCTTATGGCACTCGAGAACTTGAGCTTTGTGTTTCTCTATGTCATCGATGCTTCTGAAAGTATGAAACATTGTGGTGATGGTGATGATGATGTAGAGTGTGGTGTGTGAATACATAAAAGGTGGTACAGAAAAATTCAAATATATAAACAAATAGTTTCAATAATATGCTATTTTTCTCTTTTCAAATGCCATTTCTTTGACATTTTTATTTGTTTGGTTGCATTTATTGTTGCTTTGGTTACAATCATAGGAGATGATGTTTTATTCACATAAAACCAGCTTACAATCTCTTGTAAGGAGAAAAAAAGCTATATTATCTCTAATGAATGATATAATATAATAGGTTTGTATATAATCTCTACAATTTACATTTACTAGCATGTGAATAAATCCTAACGGCTGGAAAATTGGATAGGTGATTAATTAAGCTGAACTTAGAGTGTTTAAGCTTCTGTGTAGAAAAGCTAGATCATGTCACGGAATTTGCGTCTGAAAGATCAGATCTTTGCGCGTTTGAGCTGCGAGCGAGGAGATGAATCCAAAGAGTAGGCATGCTCTGTTTCTAGCTCTCTCTTCTTTGTGAAAGACAAATCTGCAACTTTCATTAGAGAATCTCTTAATCTTGTTACATCCGAGAGTTTCACCGGCTTCAGTAAGAAATCTTCAGCTCCTTCTTCAAGACATCTGAATAAATACAAGAAAAACAAAATCCAAATTTAGTAAACTTCGATTTCGATTTAAGATCATCAAGTTAAGTTTCTGTGCACATATGCTATTGTTGTGTATGTAGCAAACAACCATAAGATGGCCAGGTCATGAATTGAGTTGTAGCCAGACAAAAACATATTCGTTTTTATTTAGTTTGGTCCTAATAAGCAAAGTGAAAAAAGCATGTGGAGGTGGCTTTCACGATACCCTACACTACCAAAAGATTAGGCAAGCAAAGATTATTTTATTGCAACATATCACAATCACCAGAAACAGAATCAAATCCCTCAAAGTAAAAGATTTTGCTGGTTAGAAACATCTTTATTCACAAAATCATCTTGGGACCCAGCTTAAGATCACCAAATCTCTCAACTTTTATTAATTATGCAGTCACCACCCAATATTACCCACTGATGATGGTTTGAAAATAAATCAAATAATAATTAGACTACTGTTGTTGATCCAAGTCCAAACCAAACTATTCTAATATATTCATCAAATTTACTACTATAGTTTTCTTTATTGACTAAAGAGTAAAGATACATGCAGATTAAGATCATACCTATCAATACGAGGCAAAATGTTCTCAGAGGACATAACCACCACCGGTATATCTCTGAAAGCTGATGATTCCTGTGGGAAACAAAAACAGATTTAGATAAGCATAACGTTTGGATTTAACTCACAACTAATTGAAATCAATTCATATGAAAATAGGTAATTAATCTAATGCTTACTTTGATCTTCTTCAAGAGTTCATATCCAGTCATACCGGGCATGGAGTAATCCGTCATAATTAAATTAACTTTCAAATCCTGAAAAATAGACAAAGCAAACCTCATCATTAACAATTTGCGTAAGAGCTAAATCAAACTAATCAAAATTCTTTTATATGATTCTGTACCTCTAAACCGACGGATTTCTTCTCAACATCCAATCCAAGATATTGAAGAGCTCTTGTCGCACTATCAACAACAGTAACTGAAAAACACAAAACATTCAAAATGAGGTTTTTATTACTCAGATATAGAAACGCTTTGGTTGTTAAAGCAGTTTATATAGTTACCTTTGCAGGAAGAGACTCTGAGCAAACGTTCTATGAATTTCCGATCGACATGACTGTCGTCGACGGCGAGAACATGAAGAAGATGCGCCGATCCGAACTTGGAAGGACCGTTGGCGATCTCCATCTTCCTCGGCAGCAAAACCTCAGCCATTTGGATCGAAGATGAAGAATGAGATTGAAAAGGAGAGAGAGAGAGATGTTCTAATCAAAGTCAGATGATCTGGAAGGAAAATGAAAGGAAGATATGATGTGGAACAATGGACGTTGAGAGAAATATATAAGTAGAAAGGAAAGAAAAAAAAGAGGGAACATATGAAATCGAGAGATTTTGCAAATCTTTGAGATTTTGTCAACTTGCTTTCAAAATCTTTTTTTATTTTAAAAGAATAGATCGTTCGTTGGATAACCGATGATACAATCAAACCGATCGGTTTTTTAAACGGAGAACAAACCAGAAAAAGACCAAAAGGCTCATCCGTGCGAAGATTTATTGATTTAACTGACCCAACCGATATTGTTCCATCCGGTTCAGTAAATCTTTAGCCGGGTGAATAAAAAATTCCTACGTATCTAAATTGTCAGGTTATATTATATCCTAACCGGTTAATTTAAAGGAAATTAATCAGGAAGTAAAATCTCGTGATCGAATTTTGTCCCCTTTGTGATGTAGCGAAGCAGACATTGTTATATTTGACATGATCATACATACTTTACAGATGTACTAAACTTTAGGCTAAAACGATTCGACTGTTTTGTTCCTGAAAATATCATATATTATAACCATAACAGAAAAACCCACAACATGACCCACTATCATAGGCTTTATATAACCTATGGTGTGATAAAAGAAGAAGCCTTAGCTTGTATATAAAGCCTTGTCCAATATAAACAAAATATTGTCGCTAGACAGAGAGCGCCACATAAAAAAATTAATACCAATCGAAGCATAGTGATTAGTGAGACACAAGAAGTCTTTGTAGCCGGCAAAAACAGCGGCTGCAGCATCGTACACGATCCAAAACAAAGAAATAAGAAATCAAACGTGGATTTGGATGGTCTTATAAGCAACGATCTTGGAAAGCTTTTGATGGGTTTTGACCGTCGATCTGCGAATGATGAGGGAAATCAAACGGCATTTCTTCAGGAGTGAGCCAAGCTTCTCTAAACACTCTCGAGACTTGTTCATATACTACTCCATTGCCTTCTGGCGTTAGATGCAGTCCATCACTGCTCACAGCCAAACATTATAATGAGTGTTTTTGGCGAGCCAATAGCATTACTTGGAATTGGATTTAGATACGCATACGCACCTTAGGTACTTTTTCTGCCAATCATCGGTTTCCTGCATTTTGGACCAGAGGTTGACACATCGCAGACCGAGCTCCTCAGCTAATGCAACACAATGTTGTGCATAGACTCCTGTGGCTTCGTTTGTTCTCTCAGGCTCTTTCATAGCTTTGTCACCATAGATTGATCTGATTGTACCACAATCATTGACTCAGTTTCCAGGAGATGTTTTGGACTTATATCATCAAAAAACTAAAAAAAGAAGGGAACCTACTCTGCATAACTTTGCCGTCCAGCTTCATCGATTGGTGGTGGAGTTACAAGCACAATCAGCATGGTAGGTGAACATTTCTGCAAACAGAGTCATTAGCCACACAATCAGAATAGCAAACGTTGCTAATAAATTGAAGAGAAAGACATATCCTGAGAAACCAATGTTGAGGACATAATTTAATGAAGAAACCTTTAAGTGCAGAACCATTTTTCTCATGTTATCTGTGTACTCTTCCACTGGCACATGCTGCCTATCACTCGTCCTTCCTTTGAGAGCTGCATCGTTTGCTCCAAAGAATATCGTCGTAGCAACTGGAGAAGCTGAAGAAGAGCCCTAATCAAAGGAAAAACACTGAGGTTTAGGCACCAAATTGAGAGGAATCCTCAACATTAGGTTGTTTCCTTGACAGAACACAGAGATATATACACTATTTTTACTAAGAGGAGTTGTCAAATCTCTTCTAAAGACAGGATAAGATAATTTTTATAAGGTACCATCTCAAATCCTAATACAGCATCTTTCATACTTGAATCACTACTTATATCAACGACAATGTCAGAAATCAACGCATCTGATTCAAAATGTTCAGAGCTGAATCTCGAATCAAAACCAAAAAAGAGACTCTTGTGAAATGTATCTCAAGGAACTGAGAACAATTTCAAGTAAGCCATGATTAAGGTCCAGAGGATTGCATTAGAGACAAAAAAACACAACATGTATCAGAATCACGAATCACAATCAAGCTTAATCTTAGTGTAGACAATGAAGTTCGTGAGTCGTAAATGACAATGTCAAAAATTAACGAATCTGATTCAAAATGTTCAGAGCTGGATCTCGAATCAAAGCCAGAAAAAGAGACTCTTGTGAAATGTATATGTGCAATTTCAAGTAACCCATGATTAAGGTCCAGAGGAATGCAGTAGAGGCATAAACACAACATGTATCAGATTCACGATCAAGCATAACCTTAGTGTAGACAATGAAGATGATGAACAAACTTAGCCCCCCTAACTACCGATTTCGACAAAAATAATATTGATTCGAGAGAGAAAAGAGAGAAATCTGACGAGAGGGAAAATGTGATGGAGCAAGAAGAGAGCCCATCTGGTGTTGTAGCCGCCATAGCCACGCACCACTACATCAGCTTTGCGAGAGTATGCGTCGGCAAGGGCAGATCCCCATCCGCCGGATTTGAACGACTGCGCCGTTATTGAATCGCCGAACAGAACTATCTGCGGCCTCATCTCCCCCACCGTCTCGGTTTTGGCCCGTTGACACACGACGGGAGCATGAAGTGGATTTAAGGGGCCGGGTCGGGTCGGGTCGAGTCGGGTCAGGTCGGGTCGGTTTTGTGATACCAACCAAATAAAACCTAATTTTTTTATTATTTTTTTTAACAGAATTGAGATCTCTAGATTCCGTACTGTATAAGTTACCAAAATTAAACCTTCTTTTCAAACCCTCACTGATCCAACTTTACGAAATTAACCGTTTCTTTGAAAACAACCCTCATAATCCAAAGATGAACGACTTCAAGAAACTCCAGGCGGTCTTATCTAACAAACTAACCGACGAGTACATCCCTCTCCTCCGGCGATCGCTATCCTCCGGCGTGCTCAAAACCGACGTCGACACCGTCCTTGATGGACTCGTTGCTCACTACGAAAGCGTGGATCATGCCGTCAACGGGAACACCATCGGCGATATTTATCCTTGCCTCTTCACCAATCTGGAGACTCCGTTTCTCCTCTTCGGCGATATCCACCCTTATCTCTTCACCAATCTCCTCCGATCTTTTATTGAACGCGATAATGAAGATTCCCATCAAGTTTCGATGGGACTGCATCTGAACGAAGCTGAAGAGTGGAAGGTGGTTTCTCCGTGGAAAGACTCTTCGGCGCGACTAATGGAAAGACTCGATATCCTCGAGTGCAGGACGAGGATGATGGTTCCTGCGTTTTTGGAGCAGATGCGAGCGGCACAAAGAGAGTACGTGGTTGCTCGAGTCTCAGAGATCTTCTCCAATCAAGGCAACAAGAAGGTTGCGCTTAACGAGTCTTTCACGCCGGAACAATTGGACGACTTTGTGCAGATTTTCTTGGCTGCGAATCGCCTAAGGAAGCGTGTTCTCCTTAGTTTAGTTGACTCGCTTACTTTGGATGAATCAGCTCGGTTTCTTGAAGCCGTATGCCACATTCTTGTTGGGTTTAAAGATCAGGTATTTTTGTTGATTCCGTTTTTTAATTGATGTGTTAGGTAACTTAGGTTTACGCAGGTTATATCAATTTTAATACTTTTGGAATTGAGCAGGTATATGGACTAACATACACTGAAGAAGGGAAACGAGACAATACGATTCTGGTATGCAACTTCATTTACGGAGTCATCGTCGTTCCACCGTTGATAAACTTGATTGGACGTATGAACAAGAGAGAGATGGAGACCACTGCCTTTACGTTTGCCGGGGCTGTCTATGGGGCACTAGTCGCTACGTTCGTGGCATCGATGGTTCAGAGAAGGGGACTACGGAGAGCTTTAAAAGATGCATTGTGGGGAGCACTTACGTTCGCTGTTGGGGGAGCAGTACCGTTGGTCTCGGGGATGCTGATTCCCAGCAGATCGTTGAAGACGGTGGTGACCGTTGTTCTCACGGGTGTATTGGTGAGTCTCGTGTTGAGTCGGGATTATAAATCCCGACCGGACCCAAAACAAATCACAAATACCGTAGTCTTGTTGTTGTTCACACTTGTTGCAATCGGCATTAGCGTTGCTTTTGCCGATACAATAAGTCGTTTGTGATAACTTTATAGGTTTTTATAGTTGAATGAGATTTTTAGGTTTTTATAGTTGATATTAGAGATGATGAGAGTGTATGATGGGAAGAAGTATTATTGACTCTCATGAAGAGAAGAAGGATCACGTTACATGACTATATACTAAAGAGATTTCCTAAACTAGATGGACACAAATATGTAAATATCTCTATATAATAAATATACAATATTTGACAATAATATTGATGATCTTCTAGATCCTACTATATGCCCCCTCAATCTCAAGGTGTTAATGGAGTGTAGCAAAATGGTAGCTTGAGATTGACTTGAATTGTAGTATTGACGCTCTTGAATACTTGTGAGGGATGGTGGATGGTGATATTGATGGACGTGAGAATAGAACACTGAACCTGCTTGATGCATGTTTGTTTGTTTTCTTTTTTTTGTTTTTTTTTTTAAATGAGATCTGAAATCAATGAGAAAAAAAAAAGGAAATGAGAAGAAGCGTAGATCCGCTTGGAAATTCAGCAAATGATTTTTTTTTTTTTTTTAAGATAAGAAGATGAAAGAAAATATGTATGGAGAAGTAGAAAGAGATACTGTAAAAGGAACAAATTTTTGTTTTTGTGTTTTTTTCTTAATAAAGAAACCTTAAGGTTTTAAGAAGCATATAGCTTGAGTTTAGAGAAGAGCAAGTCATTCTCATAGAAATTTGTGTGTGACACATACAGAAAATGATTGAGAAGTTCATGATGAACTTGAATTTAGAAGCATATAGCTTAAATCACAAAATAAAAAGAATGAAGAAGAAAGAAAGAATTTTGATTCAGAGGTTCATAATAGACTTGAATAAAGGAAGTAGTTGGCTTAGAAAAAAGTAAAGAAAAGAGAGTTTAATTGTTAGATCAAAACTCTTGAGCATAACCTGCTCTGATACCATATTAGAGATGATGAGAATGTATGATGGGAAGAAGCATTATTGACTCTCATGAAGAGAAGAAGGATCACGTTACATGACTATATACTAAATAGATTTCCTAAACTAGATGGACACAAATATGTAAATATCTTTATATAATAAATATACAATATTTGACAATAATATTGATGATCTTCTAGATCTTTCTATAGTTGAATGAGATTTTTATATGTTTTTAAAATTTCTGTTTTATAAGCAAAAAGGGACACAAAGCTCAACTTGGTCTAAGAAAATCAAGAACCTAATTATTTACAACATATATTTGTATACTAGGGGGTGAACCCTTAGTTTTATTATTTTTCTACAAATTTAATATTTTTTTTAGATATATTATACACATATTACTTAAATATAATTAAAGTTAGGCAAAAATTTTGTACCATTTTGTTTTATCTCGTCCCATTTTGTTCATTTTCATCATGTACGTTCTTTTCCGTCTCGTCCGTCCTGTATGTCCCGTCCTGTCCAGTCTCATCTTATTTCATTTTGTTATATCTCATTTCTTTCGTCTCCCTAAATATAATTAGAATTATGCATAATTCTGTTCAATTCTATTTCTTTTCATCTTGTCCCGTTCTTTTCCGTTCCGTTCGTTCTGTCTGTCCATCCAATCTCATTATATCCTATTATGTTCTTTTCCATTTTATCTTGTTCATGTCTTGTCTCTAAATATAATTATGGTTAGGCAAAATTCATGTTCCGTCCCTTTCCATCCCATTATGTCCATTTTCATCTCGTCCCATCCAATTTCGCCACATTCGATTTCTTTTCATTATATCCTGTTCAACCTTTATGTCTTGTCTTCTCTCATCATGTTTTTTTTTGTTTGTTCTGTTCCGCCCTAAATATATTTAGAGGTAGGCGGAATTTATGACTTGTCTTATCCCGCTCTTTTCTCTTCCTTTAGATCTCGTCTCGTCACTTAATATAATACTCTATCTATCCCATATTATAAGCAATTGGTCCATCCAGATACATCCACTTTTTTTCAGATACATTTTGTCCAACTGCTTATAATATGGGACAGAGAGAGTAAGAAGTAAACAAAAATCTCCTATTCTACAGTTCTATTTGTTTTTTTTCGTGTCGTCATGTTCAATCTCGTCTCATTTCATTCCAAAATACTAAAAAATGTGTTCTTTCTATAATATTTTGTTTATTATTATTATTACTAAATAATAATTTTTATAGATCTATACAAAACATTTTTTTTAATTGACTTTTCATATTTTATTAAGTTAACATAGTAATAAATGATAATTATTATAAAAATTAAAATAGAAGAAAAAAAAAGAAATAAATTGATATGCTGAATTTAGAGACACCTTCTTCTACTGATGTGTCAGCATCATAATAGAATTGGATGAACTTTATATATATATATATATAAAAATAGTCTACAAAAGAGAAAATATTTGTATACAAAACTCTAAGATAAACCATGAAGTACGTGAGAAAGAAAAAGTATTATTGAAAATCCCATAAATTTTGTATATACATCTTGATGATTGCTTTTTAAAACTGCATGACTTATGTCATGGCCTGTAAACTTTCAATATTTAATATATGGTAAAAAAAAAGAAAAGAATAGAGTTTCTCCATGCCGTCGATTATTCCTTTCTATATACCTAGCAAGGAAGAGATGAATTCGGTGTTGACTTGTATCTAAGAGAATGGGAATGGTTGTCGACCACTCCTCTGAGTAATTTCCTTTATTTGCTCAGAACTCCTCCAGACGTTTCTATCTTAGTATTGTTTATACTTTAAAAGAAAGCTGAAGCCTAAGGTTGCAGTCTTGCAGAGAATAAGACGTTACACGAAGCATGTGTGAAGAAGCCAAAACCTAAAAACTATTTTCTTAGTTCAATTCTTTGTTTTGATTATTATATCTTACTCAATTTGACGTTGTTCTGATTAGTCTGTAATTTCTTTTACTTTCAATCTAGCAAAATCATCATAAATAACCTCAAATTGTAGACAATTTTTTTAATATTCATATGAACCATCCAGCTGATCTGAATTGTATCATCTAGATGAAGAGGATTCATTCCAAATATAAAAATAACAAATATATCCTTAAAAATATTTATCGAAATTATTTGTCAAATAATATTGTCCGACCCAAACAGCAAAATTACGTTTATCTGTTAAAAAACAAGAAAAGTAACATTTCTCCGTCAAAACCGTAAAATAATATTTTCCAAATAATCTGTGAATCATATTATCTGCAAAAAACCAAAAACCCACAAAAACATGTTTTTCTGCCAAAACTGCTAAATAGAGTTTTCCGACTGAAATCGAAAAATAGTTTTTTTTTTCCCAAAACTGCAAAATCGGGTTGTTCTACCGAAACTGAAAAATCGGGTTTTCCATTTAAAACTGCAAAAATTGTGTTTTCTGCTGCAACCGCGAAATTGCTTTTTCACTAAAATCACAAAATAACATATAGCCCTGTCAGTCGGGTCAAACCCGCCCCACACAGGTCATAATATATTTTCGACCCACTTTGACCCGCCCTGCCAATTCTTTACACACAAAATGTTTGACCCGCATCCACCAAGCATGAGTTTTCGGATACCCGTGGGTAACCCGCAAATATTCAAAAAAAAATATATATATTTAATTAAAAATATTAATAAAACTTATTAAATAAGATCACTAATTAATATTTATTTATTTTATAAAAATATTAACTAATTTAAAATATATCTGAACATTTATTTATATATTTTTACTAACTAATTTTTTTAATAATAATTGTTGACTAAATCTTAGTTTTTTTTTTTAAGTAAAAACAATTGGTGGGTAACCCGCGAACCCGCGGCCTATAATATTTAAACCAGCATCCGCCACATATTTTTAATATCCTGACCCGCATGATCCACATTCTTTTTTGTTGAATTTTTTCTACCTGCACCCGGCGGCGGGTTAAACGAGGCGGGACCCGCTGTTTGGTTCACAAATTGCCAAAATCGTGAAATCATGTTTTCCAGCCAAAACCTCAAAATCGAGTTTCCTGTCGAAACCGCAAAACTGGTGTTTCCCTTCAAAGCTGCAAAATTGCTTTTCCGGTCAAAACCGCGTGAACTCGCTTTTTCCGCCAAAACCGCCAAATCACATTTCCCAACTAAAACCGCGCATTTCCTGACTAAAACCGTGAAATTGCATTTCCCGACTAAAACCACAAAATCATATTTACCAGCTGATACCGCATGAAATTATATTCTCCACCAAGCGAAATCGCATTTCCTGACCAAAACCGCAAAATCGCATTTTTCCTGCTAACACAGCGTAAAACCTTATTTCCTACCAAAACTGTGAAATTGCATTTCTAGACCGAAACCATAAAATTGCGTTTTCTGGCTGATACCACGTGAAATAGCATTTCCCAACCAAAACCATGAAATCACGTTTTCCTTTTGATAACACGTTAAATCAGTGTTTCCATTCAAAACCATGAAATCACATTTCCCTACCAACACAGTGAAATCACATTTTCTGACCAAAACCGCGAAATTGCATTTCCTGATCAAAACCACGAAATCGCGTTTTCCGACTTATACCGCATGAAATGTTAAAACCGCGAAATCACGTTTTTCGCCAAAATTTTGAAATCATATTATTTTAGATACAAGATTAATATAGTTAGAAAAATATTTTAGATAAAAAAATATGAGTAGATAAAAATACGAGTATTTTGGTCATTTTCAAACTAAATCATTTCGATAAATCATTTAAATAAAGAAATGAACAATACATTAACATACGAATAGGACCTACACGGCTCAACCACACGAACACACATACAAAACGAAATATCTCTCTCAATACCCTAATAACGATTACTAGTAATTAAGATTACTCTGGTAACTAATAAGCACTCAATTACGAAAGTAATATTGACTAATCAAACAAACCCATATATAATTTGACTGCTTCTCTACTAGTACTAGTTGATGACGACAAGAATAAAATTTCTTATTAAATTATTAAACCAAGGAGTTTGTTTTAGTGGAAGATCCATAGCCATTCATCAAACCATTCCACGACGAACCTAAGCCGTTGATATAACTGCCACCGCCATATCCACCACCATCAGATTTTCCTCCGCCTCTGTTGCCGCTACCATCAGAGTAGCCTTGATCTTGTTGCCAGTCAAGCGATAACAGCTTTGGATTTGGCTTCACATCCATAAGTGATGTTACCCTTTGATTATCTTCATGATGACTATAGTGATGATGATCATAATTAGATAGCATAAGTCTCTGGCATGTCGAGATATCCATGAGACCACCACCACCACCACCATTTCCGTTGCTTCCCATAGAAATCCCGTGAAACCCACCATTGTTGTTGTTGTTGTGAACACCTAACCCGTGATTTAGACCCAAGTGATGATTATGATGATGATGATGATCTCCGTTACTTCCGTGATCAACCATAACCAGATTGTCATTGTTGACTCCCATGAGATCAAACTTGTTATCCAAGAAATCAATAGGTCTAGGGCTTTGCGAAAGCAAACCGCCATACTTGCTCTCCAAGAAGCCAACGTTGCCATGTTCAGGAGTAGTGTAAGACCCCATCATCCCATTCCCACCAAAATGTGAAAACCCTAGAGAGGCATTTTGGTAATTCTGATGAGAATGTGCTAAAGCAATAAGGTCAGTGGTGTTACTGGTAACAATGTTGGATGGCTTTTTCCCGGAGGAAGTGGAGGATGAAGAATTGGAGGAAGAGGGCTTCTTGTTTTTACGGCAGCCACCACCGACCGGAATGTTCCTCAGAGTGCCGCCTTTGGTCCAGTAACGGCGACAGGTCTTGCAGAAGTAACGAGGCTGAGAGAGGCTATAGTTGTTGTAGTAGCAGAACTTAGTGTGTGTTGACTCGCAACGAGGACACTTCTGAGGATGGTCGTGAGGTGGACGCAGCCTCCTTCCACCGTCCATCAGAGCAGCGGCGGCTACAGCCACGGCCGAGGCTTGTGGTCTAGTGCCGCAAGCCGCTAGTATGTCGGCTGCTGATGGAGAAGTCGTTGAAGAGTCTAACATGCTTCCTCCTGATGACTCAGCTTCCTAACATTACAATTTTATAAAACCATATTAAAATTCTTTGTAATCGAAGTTCTATGGTAATGCATCATTCGCACATACAAAACGATGGGTTGCGATAATCAGTAAGGTCTAAATTGTTTCAAACCTTGTTTTGCTTTTGCATTTGCACTTACATGGGACCAAAAAGATCATTAAAAGGGATAAATCACATTTTTAAATAGAAAATATTTTCAAAACTGTAAGTGCATGTTAAACACGAACAGATCTTTCATTGGTATATTTGACATTTATCTTTTACAATTTAACAAAATCATTTTCTTAAAATGTTTAAAACTGTATGTTTATTTGGAGAAACATGTCTGTAAACGTAAATGCAAATCCAAATACAAACAATCGATGTCTAATTAGTTAAAGTACCTGGAGCCAGTCAGAATCCATGCAAACTTGAAGAGAAGTGAGACCCATTTTGTGTTTTGTTTGTTTGTTTAGTTTGGGGAGAGTGATAATTTTAAGGAAAGTTCATGAAAAAACTCTAGAGAGAGAGAGTGAGAAGAGAGAAAGAAGAGATGAGGCAAGGAAGAGGTTGGGGTGGGGATGTGAATAAGAAGGAAGCAAGAAGAGGATCCTTCTTCTCCTCGGGATTGCTGTCTCCACTCAAAACTACTTCTACTTAGTTAAGTAAGTTCACACTTATTTGTTTTTTTCTCTCTTTTTCGGTAAAAAATGTTTTGATACTACTTTTACCATTAAAAATCGTTTAGTGTAATGAGTACTTAGTTAATTTCGTAAAAATTGCTTATTATTGCTTATTTTATCTATCTGAAAAAAATCAATTATTTATAGTGATCGTGAATGTTCATGTGATAATGTTTGAAGCCACATACTAATAATCTAATATTTAAAATTCCTTCTTATACTTGATTTCAAATCGTTCGATCGTTTCTTTTTATTTTATCTTGATATAATCAGTTTTTGCTCGACGGTCATTTGTAAGTTTTACTTTTATATACAGACAACAAAACATGAACTACGGAGCTTCCTTTGAGTTTTCTATTTAGGGAAATAATATTAAGGTATGGTGGGTAATATATTCTCAGTACCACAGCCAATTCTTTAATGTGTTCTAATTCAGTTACCGAAACAAAAACAAAAATCTTTCAAATTTTGATTTTTGAAAAGTTAATACGCCTAGCTTTAGTGATCATGATAAAAGTTAAAACTTTAATTTCGAGTTATTTATAATATAAATATTTTGGCTATAAGTGTATAGATGGACCGTATATACGGATGTGGCGGAGGAAAAAGAAAGCGTCGGTGGTTCCAAAATCCTCGGACCCACATTCTGTTGTGGGTCCACGTCAACTTGACCAATCATCTTTTATTAATCCAACGGTCGCGATGAGAAAATGGGACCCAGATAGAGAGCGTGAGCCGTTAGATGAGTTCAGAAATAGCGGCTTGATCGTCACACAACAGAGACAAAAGTGAGAAGAGAATAATATCTTTTTCGAAGTTTTGTCTGAGTTTTGAGAGTTACGATAAAGAGGGAAGAGAAGGAAGTGTTTCAGAACTTAGGTGGGCTCGTTAATGGGCTCCACTCGCTCTCTCCCTCAAGCAAAGTATCTATTCTCTTGCCACCTGTCACTTTTCTTGCTCATTAACATGTGGCAATTTTGATTGTGTTTTTTGACTTCCCGAATCATTAGTAAATTATTCAAATTAGTTAAATTACTTTGGATACTTTCTGTTATTATTTTTCGAAATAAAAGTTAAAGAGTTTGATCGATTTGTAAAGAAGAAGAACAAGAGACAAAAGTTGAGGGCTGTAACAGTTTCATAAATAGACATTTTAGATCTTTGTGTTTTTTCGTTTTTAGAGCTAAAGACGTAAATCATACTTTTAAAACTAACTTCGCATTTTAATTGAAAAAAACACTAAAACATATGTGTATCTTGAAACCAATTTAACTAATCATAATTTTCCGAATTGATTGGATAAATATCCTATGGATCATGGTCTAACTACCGCATTCGTTTTGCTGTATTGTTGCTTGATTTATTCTTTGATAAATTTTCATTGAGTACGTATTACACTTCTAAATTACAAAGATATTCACCCCATGGTCGGACAAAACTAGTCTATAGTTAGAAAATGTATTTGGTAAACAAAGTATAATTCTATCTAGCAAAATGTTAAAAGTAGTCGACGATAGTAGGATTTCAAATGGAAATTCCGACGGAGGCACTTGCCATTATATCACGACACATGGTTATATATGGACAATTATATATTGAAAAGTGGATGACGATTAATATATGTATAAGACCACGCAGTAGTATTGTTTCTTACTTTTTTTGAACGTGACATTAGATTTCAGTTTTTATTTACGATTAAAGGTCAAGGTAAATAAATGTTGGTAATTGTATTCCTAGAATTTTCATTATCTAATTCAACTGGTGTGATATTATAATGAGGTTGTATTCATTTCAATATGAGGGTTGATACAATACGTTCAAATGACATTACAGATTGTAATCATCTTTTATTGTATATAGATGAATTTTTTAATGAGCCGAAAATTTAAATAACTTTAAAGGGAAAGCTTCGTAACTATATGGGGCAAGTAGGAAGCTGAAGATTGTAAGGATCTAGGGAGAATACTTCATACTTGGTTCACATGATTTTTTTTCCCTTCAAAAAGAATAAAACCAAAAACTAAAAGAAAGAAATAAAAGCATAAAAGGGCATCGAAAATGGTGTGAGAATAAATCACACAAGATAAGCTAAGCGTGACGAAGACAATTTCTTTGGCACATATATATCTATTTAGTGAGACCCACTTTTGAAAGTTAACAAAGTGTATCTGTCCCTCGTATCTTTGTTCCATTGCATCACTCACTATTTGACATTACACATCATCATATCATCCGTATAACATCATGATGAGATCATCGATTTTACAATGAAAGATATTGACATAAAAATGGAGTAATTGTAAATTCGTAGAAAATGTTACAATATTCGGCCAAATCAATGTATCAACAACTCAGTAAGCTTTAGTTTCGAGAGGTTTCATAAAAAGTAAAAACTCACAATATCGAGTGTTCAAAGAAGCATCAAGCGTGGCATATGCTAATGCCTCTATTTACCTAACAGTCTGGTTTAAGTCGAAACAAAATCTATCATCTCAAACCATCTGATGAAACACAATAAATTTTTCCTTTACCAAGATCTCCTCTAAACCGGAACATTATTGATCTTATTAACCGACATTCGAATACGTACAATATACAATTTTTTTGACTATGTCTAGAATATGCTATTATGCTTCAACTCAATCATGTACATGTATACGGATTTTGAATTTTGATACGCTATAATTATCAGTGACAATGAGCGGATTACATATGCTTTCATAAAGGTTGAGGAGATAGTGAGATACCTCTTTCATTAATGTCAAGTTGTCAAACCCTATGCTTATCCAACGACATTTGAAATAATATTCGAGAAGAAAAGTATTTTAGATAAGTTGTCTTACTCTTTTTGGTGTAATTATAGAACATATTCTTCTCTATTTTATGTGGGTCGTACCTCAATGCTTTTTAAATTCAGTAATTTTTTTTGAATTTTGAAGATATAAAAATATGCATGGTGCAATTTTTTTTGAATTTTAGTCTATCGATTGGTTTTCGTCCATTTTCTCTTTATTTTTGGTTTCCCTAAATTAATAAAAACTAGATCAAATTAATTTGATTTCGTTTTGTTAAAATTTTCTACCATCACTGTATTTAACTATTCTGAAAAATGAATGTGAACTCAAACTTTGACTTATAGTCAAAGTACCAACCTTACACAATAAAAGGTTTCCACGTTACCGAAGTCAAATCTGATGCCATTACCACATGGCACATAGGCACATGTCTTTCCTTACCTTTGTTTGGGTGTTGTTGGCAGGGAAAGAAGACTATAATTAGATCACATATAATTCCAGTTTAAGGCTTGATGGTGTTAAGTAAACATTGAATTAGCTCAAACACTCGATATGAGTAATATATAGCCTAACACTGAAACGCCTTCATACTATAGACGACAGAGAGCTTATTATTATCGACTCAATCATGCTTAATTGTTTAAAACCTGTTTATTGCAATATATTAGCCATTTTGTTGTAACAGAGAGTAAAATAAAGAAAGTATGGATCACTTGTTCAACCATAACTACCAACAAGTAGAATAATCTACAAAAGAGTCCTGACTATATAACACACACCATGGCAGATTTATCTCTCAATTCTCATACCAATAATGCTTTAAGACCATCACCACAATTTTTGTTGTATGCGAGATGAGAGCAAATAAAACAAAGTGTTGATGATGGTCTTGGTTTCACTGAGAGTTTTATAAGCCTACGCCTGTGAAAATCCGAAACTGTTGGAGGTATCTACACAATGATTGTAAGACGAAGGGGTCAGAATTTGTCTAAGAAACTGTCCACTGAAGTCTCCACCAGCCCGATGAAACAACCCTTTGCGGCGTGCGTCTGCTTTTTATCTTCAAAGTAACTAGCCGAACAAAGATGAATTCGAAACACAAAGTCAGAGAGAGAGAGCGAGAGAGCTGGAAAGAAACAGGAGATAAGAAAGCGTAATTGAATAGAGTGAAATATGCTTCAAGATGCTTACAGGCTTAGTGCGGTGGCGGCCTACAAAGAGATTTTGAGGTCTGTTATTGCCATGAGGATTGCTTATATCCATCCCATCCACCCTCTGGTTCCTTCCTCTTCAGAGCACCACCTAACATTTGATACATTCTTGCTTGATCATCTTTCAATGGTATAGAACCAGAGGAAGATAACTGTCTTTGTACATGCGTTGCTTCATCTCTCCCACCGTCATTTTCATGCCCTCCTGGTCCGGAGTTTAAGTCAAGACCTGATCTGAACCATTTTGCACTGTTGCCGTCCGAAACTCCACCATTGCTACTACCGTTTGGGAGGTTAACGACGTAAGGCCTTGGATAATTAGACGGTATGGCAACTCCAGGACCCAATATTTGAGAGTTGACAGGAGGGAAGCAAAGCCTGCCACTTGACGAAGAGTCCATGTATGGTGTTGAAGCACCTGAAAAATTTGCTGAGGCAAGAGGAAAGCTTGTTCCAAAAGGAAACCCGGGATACTGAAACGCTGTGGACGGGAATGAAACTGCTGGAGAAGACAGTAAAACCGGGCCTCTGTACATATCAGGTGTAAATGAGGAAACTCCAGATGAAGGACCAACCATTCTTTGCGGTCCATTGCTGCTAATAACCGGAAAAGGCTGATCCCCTCGCTCAGGCAAGACTTGAGGAGTACTCATTGCTGAATAATTGTTAGCAGCAGGAAACCAAGATGAGAAGCCAGCCGCCATATTCTCAGTACTCATTCTTACTCCGGAGATCATTGGCTGTGATGTCAAGCCACTTCGGGAATGTTGACTAAAAACCATAGATGGCTCAACATTTGCATCATCAGCAGCTGGTCCATCGTTTAAATCAAAATCTCTACGACCACCAGAAGATGAGTTTGCCTGCTGAAAAGATGAGTCTACCCGATGACCACTGCTTATTGTATAATTATTCAAATCAGTTGGATCATCAAGTCTATTTAGATCAAGATCTAGGCCACCAGAGGAATTTGTGGGATTGGCAGATCTTTGGGAAGCCAGATCTTCAAGAACTCTCTCATCAGGTACATTTAGGTCGAAGTCCAAAAACGTCTTCGTTTGCTTGCCAGCGGTTGTAGAAGCATCAGAGGAAGACACATTATTCATGCTTAGTGGCGCCACCTCCTGGACTTTTCTTGGCTCAGCTGGCCTGAAGGCGCTAGTGGCAGCAGATCCTCTCCAGCCAACAGTTGCTTTATTTCTCAACAGATCATCACGCGGAACAAATGCACCCTTTGCAGCAGCAGCAACTGTAATGGATACAGGAAGTCGACTGGGTTGTAAAGGAGTAGGTGGCAAAGATGAAGATCCAGAGAAGTTATTTACATTGTCGTTTCGTGTATCATCCCCATTAAAACCTTCATTTAGGTCAAACTCAACTCTGGCTTCCATCTCTGGCCCTGCTGTAGCTGAAACTGAAGGAACATCTCTAACAACAGATGTACATTCCTCCGCTTCATCTCCATTAGCACCACTCACTCTAGACCCATTAGGTCTCCTACAATCTTCTGCAACTTTAGGTGATACTACTTGAGGACCTAATGCGGTGGTGCCCCGTTTATCGACTTCAGTAGATGCTTCTACATGCTCAAGTTCACCGTTACTTGCAGGTGAGTCCAGACGAGCTGCCAAACGCTTGATCTTGGAGAGCCCAGAAGAATCTGGTATACCTTCACCCAATTGTTTAACTAACTCAGAACTCAAAACTACCGGAGATTTCTGCTCATTCTTGTTCTCACTTCTGACATCAGAGGGTGAATTTGTAACAGCCAGAGAATCTACTTTAGGACATAAGTCGATGGCTTTACTTTCAGCTGGCACAGATGAGGCCACTCTTTGGGCTGTATCTGATGTAACATCATCCGACATTTTTTCTGTGATTGATCCGTCAACATTTGCAGTACTTATATCCTTGGCAACCTCTGACAAAATTGATACACCTTCACCCATTTTATTAACTAGCTCAGAACTCAAAATCACCTTTGGTTTCTCTTCTTTCTTATCATCACCAACAACGTCAGAGGGAGAATGTTCAGCAGCCAAAGAATCGGCATTTTGACTTATGCCAATGGCTTTACATTCACTTACGCCAGAGTTTATCGTCTTTTTCGTTGTATCTACCGCTCGACCTATCTCTGATGCAACATCATCTGAATTTTCATTGCTTTCTAGGCACTGATCCACCAACCTTTGCAATTCTTCGATTTCTGAATCAGAGTTCTCATCAAGATCTCCTGCCTTAGAATCAGCCACATTATCTAAAGCCGCCAACTGCTCGCCACTACTACTGACATGTTGCTCAATGTCAACAATGGTGGGATCCTTTGAAACAGCTTCAGCTTGCTCGCCAGGCACCACATTCAGCACGGAATCTGAAACCCGGGAAACAGAGGGTGATACAACAGGGGATTTTGACATTTCATCAGCAGCTACAGTAGCTAGAAGATTCATTCCAACATCATCCGCACCAGCCATACAAGCATTTGCCTCAGAGTCCCTGACACAACTTTCAATCAAGGCATTCATTGAACTATGCGATCCACCATGCCTTTTTCCAGTTTTGACGTCATCTCCTACCATAGGAGAAGTAGGTTTGACAATACCTGCACCTTTACTAGAATCATTAACAGCCTTGCCGTGTTCATCCCCAGCATTAACAGAAGGGGAACCAGCTACCTCATCCGAAACCGTCGATAGATTTTTTACGTCATTGTTCTGCGAAGACTCAGTATTCGCATCAGGGCTAGAATTAGCTCGACATGTATCATTCATTTCTTTCCCATTTCGGTCAAATTGATCATGCTTCTCAGAAGGAACAGGTGATGGAGCTCTGCTATTACCAGCTGCAGGGTCCTCAAAGGAACCTCCACTTACACTCTGTGCCGGACTGCGACCACGTTTTGGCAGCTTAACGATCAACTTATTGCTGCACCCTTCAGCCATAGGTACATCAAGAGTAGATTGAGATGCTCTTTCAGAAGATGCAGTTCTTTGAGATGAGAAGCTCCTGCTCAGCCCAACTTCTCTATGGAGTGCACCGGTATTTCTCTGCTGCCCATCATTAACAACAGCAACAGCTGTTCCAGGTGACGGGGCTGATCTGGTAGAACTTGGAGACGTGGTTGCAGACTTCATGCTGTTCTTTGACGGTATTTTTACGGACACGGACTTAGAAGGATGTAGATGTGACGATGATGTCTTGCTTGCATCAGCGGATATACCTGAATGTCTAACGCCATGAGAAGCTTCAGACTGACGAGGTCTTCCAGGCCAAGACGCACCCTGATTGGATACAGACTTTGCATCCATTTCTGCCTCAACACGTTTCTTCCATGTATCAACCAAGCTCCTTGCCTTTTTCCCGATTTCGTGGTTCTTATGTGACCTCAAATGGTTAACAGACTTTCCAATATTACAGGTCTGAAGAGCATTGAGATTCACCGGAAGCTTGTCAAGAGCACGAAGTAAGATCAAGAGAAAATCGTCCACTGGTCTATCATTGTCTTTAGGACTGCTCGCATCCCCAATTTTCCCTTTATGAATTTCCTGAAGCCACTCATCAAAAACAGGTAATCCCCTGAGCTGGACAAAACGACTGAGGCAATCAAACTTATCTGTCGCCGCTACAACACTTGCAAGAACTGATCGTCCAGCCAAGTCTATTTTCTTCTCATTCCTCTCAGGCAGCATGAGCTGCACCAATCTCTCAACCCCTTCAGAATCCACCAGCCTGCCTTTCTCAGTAATTTTTGCAATCTCAGATTTCAAACTACTTTCTGTCCTTAGGAAACCAGAGCCACTATCATCAATCCGACGTTCCCGTTTCACAGATTCGGAACTCTGATCACCACGTTCCCTCTTCCTTCCCGTTTTCACTTGCGATGTCGTCGGACTATTCGTTGAACTAGGGGAACGACCACCCTGCTGTAATGTCGTATGCATCTCGGAATGAGTCTTACACAATAATCTATCTACTTCTTGTTGTCGTTCCTGCAGAAGGCAAGATAAAGGCTTTAACTTTAAAATAACCAAAGAAGGAATCTATTTAAACAGAAGAGGGTAATGATTATAATCTCACATCGATATAGTTTTGATCAGTGAGCCACCAGATACAGTCGTTCATAACATCATAAACTCGCCAGCACACGAATGAAGAGATCTCTGACGGCAGTTCAACGCCTCTTGGAAGAAAGGTAACTTTACACGGGTGCAGTAAGGATGCAGCCGGAATCTCATCCTCGTGAAAGGAATAAAAGATTTCGTTCGGCTGAGATTCCAAAAGGATGCCTTTGCCAAGTTTTAGCTCTGCAGGACGATACAGCCAATTCACACGCAGCTTTAACTTGCCTTCTTTATCAGGAATGACCAAACGAATCAAACCAATAAACGGAGGACAATCCTGAGGTGGTTTAAAGAGTGCACAGTCACCAACACTAATCCTGCGTCCGTCCTACAGAAAATATCAGCCAAAGAAGAAACCAAATTAGAAGAGAAAGCGCTCATTTCCATGAATTCGAGAATCGAAAAACGAATCAAGCTAGAAACAGGTTTAAAGAGCACTCATTTCCAGGGAAAATAACCCAAATCAGACGAATTGAATTGAATTGGAGTGGATTGGATTGAATTGAAATAACGTTTCAGGCAAAAAAAAAATCGATTGAATTGGAGACAGTAACCCAACAAACGCAGATAAAAGAGAATCGAATCGAAGCGAAACGAAGGGAATTTACCTTAGAGAAGGAAGTAGGAGAAGAAAGAGAGAGAGACGAAGAACCAACAGCCTCAGCGCTCACAATTACACGCGAAGGAGCTCTAAACATATGCCGACGACGATGACCTTTGCTCCTCTCTTCACAAACCCTCCCATGCATAGCCTGCTTTCATTTTCCCCTTTGAACAACATCAACACACAACCCTCCTCTCAAAAAAACCTTCAGAATTCCTTCGCCATCAAAATCCTCCCTTTACGAGAAAACCCTAATTCCGCGACGAAATACGCTGAAATCAATCCCCCCTTTCTAAGATTCCTAGGGTTTTGAATACCCCGATCCAACCAAACCGCGAAGATCCGATAACAAGAAGAACGAAATATCCGTAGAGAGCGAGACCAAACACAAATCGATTTTTCGATCCAGGAAGAGAGAGTTTTTATGAGAAAAAAAAAATCTCGTAGCGAAATGAGAGAGAAAAAAAAAAAAACGAAAAGAGAAGCGGGGCAAAAGGGGAAACTTCTTCGGAAGGAGTCGGGCAGATTGGGCAGGACTTTCGGGCAGCATTTTATTTATTTTATTTTCAGGTGACATATGAGATTGGTTGAGTCTGTGCAAATCCGACCATCTTACAAGCTCTTGCTGACACCAACCTTGGATCTTCCCAGTAAAATCTGCACTTACATATGATTTTGCCAACCAAATATTTCACTCAACCCTTTTAACTACATGTGGTGGGCCAAATGAAACCTGAATGACCCAACTTCCACACAACCGTTTTGGTTCTGGCTTCCGAACTATATACGCTTTTGCAGGTGACCATAGTAAACAAAGTGACCGACACTTTGAGGATAATGTGCTCAATACGAACTATATTGGGTAATCATATATGCGAACTTATGAATGTTTCTTGTCTTCAATCAAAAATACGTAACAAAACATGGTTTTCTTTAGAAGGTGAAAAGAGAGAAAACTGCTTAATAGCTACATATATGATTCAAGTCTCTTATCGTGACTCTTAATACAGAACTGTCTTCCTTTCTCTGTTACTTAGATTCACAGTTACGCTTCTTCATCGTTGGTCTCGGTTTCATCTTCTTCGGCATCTTTAGGAGTTTCTATTTTAGGAGGAGGCGGTAGCAAATCCTGCACGAGCTCTAGTATCCCATCCGAGTCGAGATCACGATCATCAGGTTTCTCTATGATCTACAACACTCACACAATCAACGGCATATAAACTTGTTAAGAGAAACTAAATGCAGTGGTATATATATGTTCATACTAAGATTTGCTAATGAAAACAAAAAGAAAGCAACATACCGGCATCAATTCGACAATAGAGGATGGCCTGATATTGATGATATTGAGAATCTCAGCTTTCGCGACTTTGAAATCTTTGCACTTCTCGGCGAATTTGGCAACTCTCTCTCGTGTTTGAGTGCAAGCAGCAGTCTCCATCAGATAATCATACACCTGAAAAATACAAATCATTTCAATTAACAAAAGTAATTTCACTACTTCACTGAATCCACAAGAGAGAAACAAAAAAAAGCACCTTGTATTCTGATCTAGTAACTGGAGCTATAACTCTCGTAGTATCCTTTGATGCACCTCTTGAGTTAAGCAAGTCAAGCACTTCGAAATTTGTAAGCGCACCTGCGTTTTCCTTTACTCTGCAACATCCACATACAATTTTTGATTCAACAGAGAAAAAAAAACATAACTGAAGATGTGGATCATTGAGATACATAAGCGAAATATACATTTTCATCGATGCAGAGCTTCCGATTCAGAGGGGAAGAGAAGAGCTATTGCTCCTGAAAATTCAATGGGAACATCAATATCAGATCATAGTCATAGACACATTATACAATTAAACTGCTATAATCTACACGAAATTATAAGGGAAATCGAAATCATATATATCCACTGACAGTGCTTAATACATTCAGTGACGGGGTTATATAACGGTTACAATACTTAGCAAAGTAATGAAACAAGTGAGCACCCAATTCTTAGTTCTACTGTTCGGAAATCTCAGATGATATCGGAATTTTCTCTCGCGGTTATACGGACAAAGAAGGGCAGAGAATGACGCAAGATAAAATGAAATTACGTACTATTCTTTTAGATGTAAATTGTAATCGAAGCAGGAGAGCTACGTTCTGGTCTTCAGACGATCGAAGCAGCTCTCGAGATTATTCCTCTCGTTCGTCGGAGAAGAAATCAGAGCCAAAACACAGCGTCGTTGTTAGCAAAAATACCTATGCCCCAACGACGTCGCTTTGGGTAAACGAAACAAAAAGGAGCAGAGCCTGAGTTCGTTAAGGCCAGGGCCGGATCTTCGGATTGGTGGGCTAAAAGCCCAAAACATGCCTCGATAGATATTATTTATCTGACTCAAGTGTACAGACGTCTGTGTTTTGTGTTTAGCGTTTGCATTTTTAGTGTATTTTTAATATTTACGAGTATTTGGAAGTAACAGTATGATATATGATTTTTTCAGAAGAGTTTAAATTCGAAAGAAAAAATGTATGCGGCGTCTCGATGGATGACATATAATACCAATAGAGTTATAACACTTTTTTTAGGTAGAATTGTTAAATACAGTTTGTTAAGAAAATGAAAGCTGGAATTAGGACACATGATTCTTGCTTTGGAGAAACAACATGTAAGCTAAGCTAACTAACTGCCCTTTTGAAAACCCCAATTTGGCAAGGCTCCTCTCATTGCTTTTAAAGCTCCTCATGCTTTCCACCCTTTTCTTATATCTCACCTCCATATATAATCTTTATTTCGTTTTTTCGTACACATTTCAATATTTGTTGCTTCTTCTTATATAAACATCATATTTTTGTTTTGTTTCAACATTTTTTTTCTTTCTTTTGGGCGTTTATTTTTTTTCTTTTCAATCTTGCAAGAGGACATTGTGATTTGTGAATCCATGAAAGGTACCACCACTCCTGCCACTAATTTCTTTCTGTAAATTTCTTAGTAAGTACATTTTCTAATGGAACATGAGAATCAATTTACCCTTTTACAAAAAAAAAAAACATGAGAAGCAATTTTTTCAATCTTCGACATGTTATTTATTCACTACATCTTTAAATGTATATATTTTCTTAAATGTCTCTTTTTTTTTGTATTCTGTGGTAGGTATGTTAAGAATTTAAAATATCTAAAATATTACTGTAAGAGAAACCTTGTGAGTTTGCTCAATAATTTAATAGACAGAAAAGGATGAAAAAAACTGTTAGGACTGTGTGTTGTCGATTTGAAAAATGGAATGTAGTAGAGTAACGTGAAAAGAACAGCAGTTTTTGGTTGCAAACGCGTTTACTTAGCGGCCAAGAGGCGTCGGTGTCGTTTCTCGCACGCTCTTTTGGTTCTGTTTATTACAGCTGTCTTTCTGTCACACATGAATCCACTTCAACCCTACGTGACTGACCTGTAGCCTCACCTATTTTCTCCATATATTTATCGTTATAAAACGAAATAAACCTATGTAAAATGTTTTTAACTAGTTTCATAATAATCAAATCTGAAAACATTATAGATCATAGATTCTGGACACTCATTTTAGAGTTCGAAGGAAATTTTAGTTACGACTTAAAATAAAACCATGTGAACTTTCTTTTGATAAACTTCTTTGCTATTTAAACATTGTGAATTGGAAAACTAATTAGGAATTTGAAAGCGTTTTTCTTCTACGACAAATGTAAGAAAAATCCAAAAAATGAAGAAAAACAAAAAATACTGCCGACAGAAATTGTTCCCTCACAAATCACAAGCCTTGCCAAAAAAAGAAGTTTTTTCTGTTTGCTTTCGCTAATCGTTACAAATTAATTTGCTTTAACAACCGGTACAAGTTAGATTCTTACAACAGGTGCAAAATATTTGATGAATTTTTTTGATTAATTGACTCGATGCTGCATGTATGATCCACGTATTTGGAAAATGTATTAGTCATTTATTCATCACATACTAGTAAAGCATAGTATTAAGTTTTTCAAAGCAAATTATATGCGTAAGTTGCATTGGCTGTTGTGTGACAAGAGACAAAAGTCTTACAACATTAGGCATCAAAATCTTTTGGAATTACCAATAAGCATTTCCCTAGGCTGGTCCACGAGTTATTGTATATACCTAAAGATTTTTTTCTTGTTTTCTGGAGTTACCAATATGCATTCCTTGTGATGGCCCATTAAAAATAGACAACTTTTTCTTAATATAATCGTACTTGTTTCTTATGAGTATTTTTTTTATCTTATTCAACAAGCCATGCATTATCATCAACAAGAAAATCTAACCAAGTAAACCCCACAATAAATAGTTACCCACTAATTTCCAAAAACAAAAACTTATCTCATACAAAAACTAACATTTCTTCACATTTCAATCAAGAAATCATATTTTTTCCTTTAACAAAAAAAAAAAAAATCATATTTTTAATGATAATAAATGTCTTTTATAATTGCAATGATAATTTCATGAAACACAAAAGCAGCCAAAAATATTTCAACAGTACTATTTTGGTTCACTTTAATTTTGGCAATTTGTTTGTATACAGTTTATTTCGCTTCAATCAAACTAATCACGCTAATTACACATACTTTAACTGTTCCTTATCGTCGGCAATACCTTATTTACACAATTACACCACGTGATCGATTGTCACCAAACTTGTCAATCAAGTTTCAAACTTGAAACATTTGTTCTCAAACTTAAGAATGTACAAATTTCTTGAAAGCATTTATTATAGAAATTCAGACGAATGAGACCGGGGCCCCACACTCTGGTCTTTGCATGTAACTCTGAAACCTCATTAAAGTCTTCGGTTAGAGTTTGGATAGGTCCCACTTTCTCACGCAGTCTCTGCCTTTGACCAAAAGCAACCTATCATTACATTTTCTACATTTAAATATAGTATTAGCCACAACAAAAGCTGTTTCCTTCATTAATTTCTCATTGCCATTGATACATCAAAATCGTTAATATCCAACGGTTCATAATTCTTCGGTAAGCTCCCAAATATTTCCTTTAATTTCCTTTTTACTTGAATAAAACATTAAAATAGTTTTATTCCCTTTTTAAGTAATGGAATATAACCACCTAACTATACCCAAACCATTTCTGATTTCTGTGACTCCTCCCCACATGGAGTCTACCAGTTTATACGTATATACACATAGCCACGTATGTGTCTATATGTATACGTAACGTACAAAACTATGTGTATGGTATGGATATAACGAAAGAGAAAGGACACATAAACAATGCATACGTCCCAATGTCTGTTTGAGAGTTTTTAACTTTTTGTACTCTTTTTTGGGTATTTGCAAAAAGATTGAGACTCCACATAGACATAGAGATGCCTTGTATTTTTTTATTTACATCTTTACAGATTCTCTATTCTTTCTTTGATCATCTAAATTAAAATACATATATTCAAACCATTTATCAATGCATCAATTTGAGTATATGCCAAAAAGAAAATCAATATCAAGACATAAATCCTCACCCGATTGCCTCGAATCCATTACCTTTTTATATACGTGTGGAAATATCAACAGTGAAAAATTATGCTACGTTTTTTTTTTGTTAAAGGGTCTAAATTATGCTACATTGTACATTTTATGGATGAAAAAATTTACTATGGTGAAAAAAAAAAAAAAAACTATTTAACTCTCTCTGTTTAAAAATAGTGAAAATACTTGTCTTTCCTAAAGCAGAGAAGCAAAGAATCGTGTCCTCTTACACATTCACAGGCTTTATGCATTTTCTTTCAAGGATCATTTCTTTTCTTGGCTTCGAATTCAGCTCCCTCTTCTTCTTCTTTATTCACTTTCTTTCCACTTTTTCTTTATTTAAATTTGTTTATTTCTTTTAAAATCTGATCAGATAGATATATGGTTTCCTTCTTCTTTATGTGCAACTGTGCAAGAACACATGGGTTTTTAAAGCTTCGAATCTCTCCCTTTGCTTCATCAAAATTTCTTTAGTCACCTCGTGACTCAAGATTTCAAATTCCCTAAATCTTGTTTTTAAATCTCTTTCTATTCTTGACACGTATAATTCAATCCACACTTATCTTTTTACTCTGTTTCTGTTTCTTCTCAACTCTGTTTTCTTTCCTTCAACGTTGAAACAAAAACAAAAACTCATCTTTTTTTCTCTGAAAGATTGAAACTTTAATCGGAATGGCTTTTTCATCATCACCATCATTGTTGCCTCCATCTTCATATACAGAGTTAAAAGATGCTTGGCATCCATCAACAACAGCGAACACAACGGAATCAAGCTACTGGTTTAACTGGAGGGTTATGATCTGCTGCATATGGATGGCTATAGCGATGGTGATCACAGCGTTTCTCATGTTCAAATACGAAGGCTTTCGCCGGAAAAGAAGCGGAGACGGTGGCGACGGAGGTGAGAAAGAGTGGTCGGGAAATGTATACGAAGACGAAACTTGGAGGCCTTGTCTCCGTAATATTCACCCGGCTTGGCTTCTTGCTTTTCGAGTCGTTGCCTTCTTCGTTCTCCTCATTATGTTGATTGTTATTGGCCTTGTCGATGGACCCACTATCTTCTTCTACTACACACAGTAAGCTCCTCTCTCCCTCTCTCTCTGATAAGAGTTAGAATGCAAATTTTCTTGTGGGTCTTAGAAAAAAATGGATACTTTTGTTGAATCTTGTGGGAAATCTGGATTTGTGAAGGTTCATATAAGCATTACATTAAGATTTCTGGTGGCATTTAGAGAAATTTGTAACCTTTATTGAACAGTTTGGGGAAAATAAAGTTTTTTTTTGCAGATATACACAAGCATTGATGTTCTTGACTAAGAGTAAGAACGTCACATTCTTGATTTAAGATTTCTGGTGGGTTTTGGAAAAAAGTTAGAAACTGTATTGAATTGTTTGGTGGGTATTTAAAGATTTTGCAGTTTCACAACCATATAGAGGCAAAAATGTGACAATTTTTAATTATATTTCTTAAATCCAACTCTTAAACAATATACATAACACATCTCTCTGTTAATTTGTCTCTAATGGTTTCTTTATATTTACAGGTGGACTTTTGCTCTGATCACACTCTATTTCGGAGTAATGCTTTGTCCCAAAACCTGATCAGTTTACTTGTTAACTTGTTTGTGACATTGCTCAAGTTTCTTACATTTTCAACATCTTGTTACAGCTAGGATCGCTTCTTTCGCTGCACGGTTGTTACCAATACAACAAAAGAGCAGCCGGGGATAGAGTAGATAGCATCGAAGCCATAGCCATAGACTCAGAGAGAGCAAGATCCAAAGGCTCAGATCATCATACGCTTCAACAGAGTCAATATTCTAGTAATCCAGCTGGCTTTTGGGGATACGTTTTCCAGATAATCTTCCAGGTAAATAGAATAAAAATCCATAAACAATGTAACACGATGATATCAATTTTTTTATGAGTTGTTGATTGGATATCGTGTAAAAACAGATGAATGCAGGTGCAGTTTTGCTCACTGACTGTGTCTTCTGGTTCATCATTGTTCCTTTCCTTGAGATCCATGACTATAGCCTCAATGTTGTAAGTGACTTAACAAACCATTATTACATTTTTTTTATTCGTTGTATAAACATTTGATGATAATTGATAAGATTGTGTTATAATGCAGCTGGTGATCAACATGCACTCTCTAAACGCCATTTTCTTGCTTGGTGATGCTGCTTTGAATTCTCTGGTAAAACTCAGATTTTCTTCAGAATCTTTCTCAGAAAATGAAATGTGTTTGTTTAACTCATAACATTTATACTTTTGGTTTAACATTGCAGAGCTTTCCATGCTTTAGAATTGCTTACTTCTTCTTCTGGACAATAGCTTATGTTATATTCCAATGGACCCTCCACTCCGTAGTCCACATTTGGTAACATTTCTTACAAATTATACATGTTATTTTTACTTGTTACTGTAACCATTGTTAACGTTGAAAGTAATCACTCCTCACTGTTTATTAATAGGTGGCCTTACCCATTCTTGGACTTATCATCACACTATGCTCCCTTATGGTAACTTATGTTCTTTCAGTTTCTCCTTTGTTTCGTTGGAAGTTTTAAGGTTGATGACATTCAAATGATGCGATTTCTTTTTGTTGTTTTACAGGTATTTCTCAGTTGCGGTGATGCATCTGCCATGCTATGGAGCTTTTGCCTTGTTAGTGAAGCTGAAACATCGAGTTCTGCAGAGATGGTTTCCAGAGTCTTACCAGAGCCCTCGGTAGTTGCTTGCAAAGCAAGGAACCACGTTTGATTTGGAAGTTTTTTTTTTAAGTAGAAAGAACGATTTTTGAAAGATACAGAAAGATTAAGGAAAAGAAAAAGTGTGGAGTAACCAAACTCTTGCTTATAAATATAATTAATTCTTTACTCATATCATATAAGAATGATCGATCATTTCACGTATCAAGTGTCGTATTTTTCCCATCAAAAAGAAGAGAAAAGATAAATATGCTCATTGACATTGAGACACACCATGAATGTTTGTGTCTCAAAACTTGGGAAATATTTTCAACTTTGATATACAAGAGTACGAGTCAAATGACACGTGACAACACAAATTTGGTCCAGGCAGCGAATTTGGATTGAAGTAATTAATAAAAGGCCCATAAGGCCCAAAAGAAAGAAGAATCCTTCTCTCTCTTCCTCTTCTAGTGCGAACAACGTGTTCGGAGTATCCGATGATCGGAGGAAAAACACAAGGAGAGGAAGCCAAATCGGGACTGGCGCATTTTAGCCGTCCTCCAAAACCTTCGCTGTCGCTCCTCTCCAACTTTTTAGTTTAAATTGTTTATTAGACACAGTCACACAGTAGTAGTCAGTAGCCTCATTTTCGTCACCGTTTGTTCTTCTTCTTGTTCTCTCCGCGCCGCGATCTCGTAAGCTTCTTTAAAATTTCCTCTTAGCTAAACGATAATTCTACTGAAGAAACTTGAATTAGATTAGTCCAGGTTCTGTTTTTTTTTTTTTTTTGCTTAGAATTGAGCATTGTGATTGGACGATCTTTAAGTTATCAAGCGTCTAGTAGATGCTCGCATCCTTAGGAATATTAGTGTTTAATGAAATGATTATATATAACAAAGAATGTCTCGAAGAGTCTTTAGTAGATCCAATTGGTTCTTGAAGTCTTTGTGAGTTAGGGTTTTTTCTCGTTTCAACAAGTAATCAAAGATAATCTTGCTTAGATTTATAGTTTTATAGTCACTTTCCGTTTTAGCATTTTTGTCAGCATTTCGTTACAAGCTGTATCACAAATTATCATCATGCTTTTAGAAACTGGGAATGAAAATACTTAATTTTGCTCAAAGCTTCTAAGCTTGTATGTTTTACTGTGTATGCGTTATCATGAAACAGAAGCATATGGAGAGAGACATGGCGATCATGGGGGACAAACTGATACTGAGAGGATTGAAGTTTTACGGTTACCATGGAGCCATCCCTGAAGAGAAGACCCTGGGACAGATGTTTATGCTTGACATTGATGCATTTATGTCTCTCAAAAAGGCTGGTCTATCAGACAACTTGGCAGATTCTGTCAGCTATGTCGACATTTACAAGTTAGTTTTCTTTCTCAATTTACTGATCACTTTGGAATGGAAGATTTTTAAAAGGTTGTGATTAGGTGGTTATATAGTGATTAGTGACTAAAACCTTTTGGCATATTCAGTGTGGCGAGGGAAGTTGTAGAAGGGTCGTCAAGAAACCTTCTGGAGTCAGTAGCGGAGCTCATAGCCTCCAAAAGTTTTGAATCATTCCCTAAGATAACAGCTATTCGTGTGAAGCTATGGAAGCCAAATGTTCCTCGTATTATGAGCGGTATCGATTACTTAGGTATCGAGATCCTCAGGATTCGCCCGACTGAATAAGAAGACTTAATACAATCATTTGTATCACAATTCTTCTGTCTTCTTAGCTGGTTGTATCCATGGAATTTTGTATCATGATTCTGTTTGTCTCTTTTCGCAATTTCTATATGTATGGGGTCACTTTTCAATGGAAAGTTAAAATAAGGGCTTTTTTGCAAAATGTTTAAACATTATTTCACAGATGCTGCGAACTTCAATTCTTTGTTCAGTTCCTTTTTCAAGAGAAAGAAAAATCGAAGTTGCAAAAATTTCAGGTCACATACAGTAGTCTTTTGCTTTGATCAAAGATATGACTTTGTGAAGTTTCATCTTTATTGTGTTTTCTGCAAATAATCAAAGGTAAATATTGTTATTAACAACAAGTTTAGTCTCTCAATGGTTATAGTAGCGCGCCAAGTGTTTGTATTAATGCCTAAACCAAATATTAGTTACCAAAAAGTTTGATCCTTTCTTTGATTTTGATTAGGATCAAAGCATATGACTTTCTGATGATGGCGCTTACTCAACTGTTACCTTCCTCTCCAGAAAAGCTCTTCTTTCTCTCCAGCTTCTTCCTCCCTTCACTTCCTCCGGAGATTCGCAGATGTAACCTAGTTACTAAAACCAGCTCCAAGAAATTCCGAAGTTTGTCTTTGGACGTCTCCTGTTCAGCTCACAAGATCGTCCGGAGTCCATCTCTAGACAAACATGTAGTGAAGCAGTACAGAGTTCGGTTTGTGCAGAAGCTGAAAACTCTACTCCTCTCTAAACCAAAACACTTCATTCCAATTCAAATCCTCTACAAATGCCGATCTTACCTCTGCATCGAAAACCCTCGCACAATCGTCTCCATGATCCGCCGCTATCCCACAATCTTCGAACTCTTTACAACCCCTACACCACATTTGCCTATCAATGCCACCAAGCCCTTATCTCAGCTCTGTGTCCGTATGACGTCAGCTGCATCCTCCCTTGCCATGCAAGAATTGAACCTAAAGTCTGAAATTTCTGATAAGTTAGCCACTAAGCTTCAGAAGCTGCTAATGCTGTCGTCTCACCGCAGGTTGCTTTTGTCTAAACTTGTTCATATTGGTCCGGATTTTGGCTTCCCTCCTAATTTCAGGTCTCGCCTCTGCAATGATTATCCTGACAAGTTCAAGACTGTGGACACTTCTTACGGAAGAGCGTTAGAGCTTGTCTCTTGGGATCCCGAATTGGCGAAGCAAATGCCGTCTCCTGAGGTTGATAGACGTTTGATCGTTGATCGTCCTTTGAAGTTCAAGCGTTTGAATCTCCGGAAAGGTTTAAACTTGAAGAGGAGACACCAAGATTACTTGATCAGATTCAGAGACTCACCTGATGTGTGTCCTTACAACACATCGACTGAGTGTCTGGCGAGCGAGTCGATTGAGGCGGAGAAGCGAGCTTGCGCGGTTGTAAGAGAAGTGTTGGGGTTAACGGTGGAGAAACGGACTTTGATAGACCATTTGACACATTTCAGGAACGAGTTTGGTTTACCAAACAAGTTAAGATCATTGGTAGTGAGACATCCAGAGCTGTTCTATGTGAGTATCAAAGGCACTAGAGACTCTGTGTTCCTCGTCGAAGCGTACAATGACAGTGGCGATCTTGTAGAGAAAGACGAGACGTCGGTGATCAGAGAACGTTTGTTAGATCTTGTTCAAGAAGGGAAGAGACTTAGACGTGAACGGAGAAGGAAAGGGGCCATACTCGGCGATAAAAGCATGAAGGAGAAGAGACAGGATGATGATAACAGTGATGGAGAGATCAGTGATCTGGATGATGAATATGAAGATGGGTTTGAGAATTTGTTTGATTCTGAAGATTCAGGTGTTGAATATCATTTTGATGAAGAGGATGGTGACGAGGCATGGGTTAGTAGTGGTGAAACTGTAGAGTATTGGAGTAGAAAGCTTTCTTCTTCTGCTTCTGATAGTAACAATGATGAAACAAAAAGTGTTATTGAATCATGGTGATGGACAAATGTTAAAAGAGTGTTTGTTATTGACCCATCAACGTTTGATATTGTATACTCAGAAAATTGTACGGAGTTACAGAAGAACATAAACATATTATGTTCGTAATCTTTATTCCCATTGGCTTTCGACAACATCTAAGAAGTGAATTTAGACTTAGAGTACAAAACTGTTTGTGTGCCCTTTTCTTATTTTCTCAACTGTTGTTCGAGTCTCTCAATGGCTGCACCAACACCACTCGTGACCTCACCATGGTGACTCGTGTCTTCTTTTTTGCCTTCGTTTGCTTTCTGCATGAGCTTCAGTTGTAACCAACCTGTCAAAATAATATGGTATGCACTTAGTTTTGAGCCAATTTCATGAGTCTCTCCTTCTCTCGTTACAACTTGTGAGAAATGTCAGTGCAAGAATGCAAAGTAATTACCAAGAGGGAAGCAGACTGTAGCTCCAAGAACAGAACCGAGCATCACATTCCGCGCACGCCAAGCAAGAGACCCCGGCACTGCAACATTTTCAACCTAATTAGCCACAAGTCCAAATGAGGAATGCAGAGAGTAGAGTAGAGTATGTTATCATTACTGATTAGGCCAAACATTGCAGCAGTTGCTGAGCCAGCGCCTACAACATTGAAAACATCATGCACTCCTCGAGTCTCGGCTAAGAAATTCTGCAGACTAAAGAACGAGGCGGTGAACATTCCAAGGCGCATCCCACCAAGGAGCGAGCCACGAGTGACTCGGGTGAATCTTTTCTCCATTGCATCTCGCATCAATCTGTGTTGTTCTCGCTTGTCCTGTGTACTACCCATCTTCAACATCACTTCTGCATCCTTGCTCTGTTTTCAAACCCCACAAGATCACCAATTTTAGCATTGGAGTCACATATTCAGCAAAAGTCATTAACTTTTGGTTCAGTTTTATACCATAAGTCACTAAGCTACAAGCATACACAAAAGATAGTGAGAGGATCCATTGCAAAATGCATGTGAAGGAACCTCCTTTGTAATTGAATGTAGTAGACATACCACAGAAGCAGAAGCCTCTTTGCTTCCTCCATAGAGCATTCCTGCAAATATCCCAACGACAGTTGCTGTTCCCCAGTTTGGATTTCCAGGTAATCTTGAAGAATTCTGTTTCATATAACAAGAGCAATCAGACCTCAAGTAAACTATAAACCACTTCAAAACCTTAATTCTGATGCAAGTTCTCCAAATGACAACCATACACACTCAAAAACAACGAATTCTCAAAGCTTAACCTCTAATCAGCAAAGAGAATCGAAAAAGAGATGAAATTTCAATTAAGTGATCCAGATTCGAATAATCCATTCTACGCATTTGAACAATAAAACCTTAACTAATTTGTAGCTTTTGAAATGGGTGAGAGAGAGAGAGAGAGGAAAAAGAACAAACACTTACGCCTGGGATAGTTTCTTCGGGATTTTCTACAGCTTCCATAGATCAAATGGTATCGAGTCTTCACAGTAAAAGAGAAAATGAATTTCCGATGATCCTCTCCGCCGCAATCGCTTTCTCCTTCAGTCCTTCTAAAGGTAGAAGACGACCAGAACCGTTTCATTTCACTAATCGTCGGCGATAAAAGTTAACCGGTCAAATTTTCCTTAACCGGTCAGATTAGACCGATTTGTTTTTGGGTCTAGATACGATGTCGTTCCGTTCCTTCCACACATATCGCCTTATTCTTCTCCGTTGTTTCGCCGCCGGGAAAAATCAGTTTACTATCAGCAGAGAGAGAGAGTCGCCGCCATGGACGCAGCACATTGCTATCTCGAAGGAAACGCAGACGCCGTGGAATTCTGTCCTCACGAGCCTTACACAAACTTGCTAGCAGCTTCTACTTACACACTTGAGGAAGGAGATCATCCTTCTCGATCCGGCTCTGTGTATCTATTTGACATAGGAGAAGTAGAAGATGCTGGACTGAATCTTCTCCAGAAAATCGACACCGCCGGAGTTTTCGATATCCGGTGGACCCACGGCGGAAATCGAGGCGGAAACGTGACACTTGCTCAGGCTGATGCTGATGGATGCTTGAGAGTTTACAGGATAGATGAGACTGCAGAAAAAGGTACCTTCTTTTTGATCTCGTAGCTCTTGCGTTAGTTGATGAACATTAAAACTTGGAAACTTAATGTATTGAGCTTATTATGTTGATGCTGCTGATGACTTTAGCTATATAAAGTCAGAATTTTTAAACAAGTACCTGATAATCTATTAAAGCAAGATAGGAGCTTCAGAAGAAATGTGTAAAGGGTCAATTGATCAAGATAGGAGCTTTAAGATGCATCAAAGTATTGTTTTGTTAGCTTGTTAATAATGTGAGCTTATCTTTGAAACAGGCTATTCTCTGAGGGAAGTCTGTGGTGAAAAGATCAGCACATCAATGTGTCTTTGTTTGGATTGGGATCAGACTTCAACATCAATCGTAGTAGGTCTATCAGACGGCTCTGCTTCAGTTGTTTCACTCACTGATTCCAAGTTAGAAACAGTCCAAGAATGGAAAGGGCATGACTTTGAGCTTTGGACGGCTTCGTTCGACCTCAACAATCCTAGTTTAGTCTATACAGGATCAGATGATTGCAAGTTCAGCTGTTGGGATGTCAGAGACAATCCGGCGAACAATCGGGTTTTCCAAAACTCCAAGGTTCATACAATGGGTGTTTGCTGTATCTCCCCAAATCCGAGAGACCCTTACTCTGTATTCACCGGTTGTTATGATGAAACGTTGAGAGTTTGGGACACGAGGTCTGTTTCGAGACCTGTGAACGAAACATCGGTGTCTCTTGGTGGAGGAGTGTGGAGAATCAAGCACCATCCTTGTGTGAATGGTGTTGTTTTGGCGGCTTGTATGCATAACGGTTTCGCTGTAGCGAAGGTTAGTAGTAGTGATGGGAAAGGTGAAGTAATGGAGAGTTATAGCAAGCATGAGTCTCTTGCTTATGGAGCAGATTGGTATAGAGGGAAAGATCAGAAGCGACGCCTTGTGGCTACTTGCTCGTTTTATGATAAGCTTCTTCGGTTATGGATGCCTGAAACTGCACTAGAGCTTTGAAGTTCTTAGATCCTTTCTTTATTGTTGAATCTCAATTTGTTATATCAAACCCCAACATGGCAACATGAACAAGACAGTGATGTTATTGTGCAAAAGAGAGTTATACAACGACAAGGATCTTTCTTTATTTGGTTACATGACATAGACATAACACTCTTTTCTTCATTTCCTTTTGTCTTTGAAGTATTAAGACTACAGAGTTTTTTCATCAAAGCTGAGCTGAGTTATTGGCGATAGCACCAGCCTCGGTAAGGAGAGGCACAAGCTTGCCTTGCTTGTTAAACTCCATCACTCCTGCAAAAACAGCAGCAAAACCCCAAATGAACAGTTACTTAGAATCTCAACCTGAATCTCCATTTACTGTATGTTGTCAAAAAGCTTGTCTAGTTTTCTTCTTACCATCGCATCCACCGATATGTTTTTCTTTGATGAAGACGCTTGGAACAGTGCGTTGTCCAGTCCATTCTGCTAGAGCTGACTGGATCTCGCTTCCATCACCTAATTAAGTAGAGATCCGTTGTAAATTTGGCTCAAGATAAATCTAATGTCCATTATAGGAGAGAGTATTGAATTGAGAGGGATTTGGTTTTCTTACTCATCTCATCGAGCTCAAACACTTTAAAAGTTGCTCCTAGCTGTGTCAACAACTGCTTCACCCTCTGGCAATAACCACAGTAGGTCTTGCTGCGAAACCAAAGCTAAGACGTTACACCTCAAGAAACACGACAAACCTAGACGTAAAGACTCAAGCTTTCGATAAATCAAAACCTCAGAGACTAAAGACATCGTAATACCCAAATGATCAACGGAACACAACAAGTACAAAATCACGGAAATAAAGATGATAAAGACGGGAGATTTTAAACGGTTAAAACCTGAAGACAACGACCGGGTACGAGGAGACGATCTCTTTGGCCTTGTTCATCACCACCTCCATCTCTTCTTTGCTCAATCGGTTTCCACTGAACATAGAACCCATTTCTTCTCTTACCGAATAAAGAGTATATATCTTTCAAAGGATCGACCAGTAATCGGACAGAGCAACCGCTACAGATGTCTTCCGCTCGAGTTCGTGCCAATCTTGCTGGCAAAACCAGGAATCGAATTGAATTGAATCAAGTAAGTTCCACAAAACTGCGTAAAAGTCTTTACTTTTTTGCCTTACCTATTCAAAGAGTTAACCCAATTCAATGTGATTCATAAACCACGAAACCACCGGTTTAACTAACATTTCCGGTTTTCGGGTACACTTCAGTTTCTATCCGGTTTTCTTTGGGTTACAAAATGGACTGGGTTAAGAAGAACAATAAGAAATTGATTTGACCGGTGAAACAGAGGAGATGAGATGATAGTTGCGTCGCGAAACCTAGACAGGTCCGTGTAAGATGGAGATTTGTTCACATTGATACAACCACCAACACCACCTTTAAACTCAGCTAAGCAGCCATTACTCTCACCACATACCCCCAAAATAGCATCTCTCCTCAATTCCTCGGAAAGTCTCCAAATTTCTCCTCCCATTTCCCAGTATCAAAGTATCAGTGTCGAAAGGTTCTTCTTTTTTTGCGCAATCTGAGGCCTTCGTCAGTATCAGTGTCATGGGTTTTTACCCGTTTATACGTTAAATCGATAAAACCCGGGTTGCTTAGCTAGGGATTAAAAGAGGAGTGTCCCGCATCAACTGTTTGTCGCTTCCTCATTAGCCATGGCTGCAAAACTTGTGTCCTCATCCGCTTCTTCTTTAGTTCCATCCTTTTTCTCACCATTCCAACCTCGGAGCTCCTTTCAGGTGCCTTTCGTTTGATCTCCCTTACCTTAATTTCTGCTCAGAATTTAGATTTTTCCGTCAATGCTGCATCTGTGTTTCATGCTCCCGATGTTGTGTATTGATTTCTTTTACCGTTTTGTTTGTTTTTGATCATGTGATTTGAAAACCTTCAACCAATTTGATTCATGAGACTACTAATATTCAATACTTTTGAGTAGTGCTAAGTGAGTGTTCGCAATTCCAACTTAAAGTTAATTAGCACAATGCTGAGAAAAAACCAGAACTTTATCTGATCAGTATGCTTATTAGATTATGGTGAAATGAAATCATCTGCTTCATCGTTATTAGTTATATTACCTGCTGCTTCTCGGTCTTGTGAACGGCATAATTCTGGATATTTTGCTGACATTCATCTTTCACAAACTCTAGTGTCGTCGTTCAAGGCAGCATCATACTCATCTCCATTGTTACCATTCTCTGCAACTTAAAACTGATAAAAGTAAGCTCCTTTTCCTTACTTTTAGTTGTTTCTCTTTCGTGTACGAATTATCAATTATGACTTGTGAGTAAGTTTTGTGATTGGTTTTTCATTCATTACATGAACAGTTGATTCTCTCCACATTTCCTTCAGAGATCATAAACAAAGAAAAGTCTCCCGAAATCAAACTTATTTGCCTCTTGCTACTACTTCAGAAGAACAGTCCCAATACACTGAAGATACATTGAAATTGAATGATCCAGAAACAGTAAGTCCCCAAATTGTCCCCGAAGCTACACCTCAAGATGGTATTAGTTCAACAATCAAATCCAGTGGAGGAAATGACGGCAAATCGGGTTTCATTTCGTTTTACAATCCTCGGAAGAACAAAACAGAGGATATTGTTGTCCTCCCTCCTGAAGCACAAAGTACATTGGGACGCCTCCTCTGGCTCACTGGTCCTGCTGTCTTAGTTTCCTCTTTCATTCTACCTCCCATTTACTTGCGAAGAATAGTCTCTGCAGTTTTTGAAGACTCTTTGCTCACAGGTTTCTTCTTGCTTCTCCCATTTTCATTTACTTCTCAAAACTGCAAAGACAATGTCATCGACTCTTTCGATACACTTCTTGTTTGCAGACTTCCTCATATTGTTCTTCACTGAAGCTCTCTTCTACTGTGGAGTCGCCGCTTTTCTTCTGGTTATTCACCGTTCAAGAAAGTCATCAGGAAAACTACCCAATAGCCACACCAAAAATCCCTCTCAGCTAGGACAAAGAATCTCCTCAGTAGCAACCTTAGTGCTCAGTCTTATGATCCCAATGGTGACAATGGGATTTGTCTGGCCATGGACTGGACCTGCAGCATCAGCTACTCTTGCACCTTACCTCGTTGGCATCGTTGTTCAATTCGCTTTCGAACAGTACGCTAGATACAGAAACTCTCCATCATCTCCTGTCATCCCCATCATCTTTCAGGTATGTAATTTGTAATCACTCTTTTGATTCCATCAAAAAAAAAAAAAATCAGTTTAAACAACTTTTGAAGGAATGTTTTTTGGGTTTTGTAGGTATACAGACTTCACCAGCTGAACAGAGCGGCGCAGTTAGTAACAGCATTGTCGTTTACGGTTAAAGGAGCAGAGGCTACGGTTAACAATCTGGCGATCAAGCAATCGCTGGGTACGCTTTTGAGTGTGATACAAGTTTTAGGTGTGATTTCAATCTGGTCTATTTCAAGCTTCCTCATGTGGTTATCACCATCACCTTCTCAGAACTAGTCATTGTAGTTATGAACAGCTTCTCTTGATACATTACAGTCCAGGTCAATTTTCAGAGAAAAGATTTCAAAATTTTCAACTGTAAAATAAATGTTGATTTATAGTTTGAATTATCAAGTTTTTATTCCAGATGACAAGACTATGAACCATCGGATTTAAATGTGCTTTATACTTCACATGTCTTGTCCGAAAGAAGTAAAAAGTGTTAACTGAATATACTTCCTATGTCTTGTCCGAAAGAAGTAAAAAGTGTTCTGTTTCAAATTGCTTTATCTTTAGGATTTGGTTGTACAAACGTTTTTTCCTTTCATCTTTTTAAACAGGCAAAAAGTTCCTTAGTCCTCAAGTTGTACAATTCTCAAAGTTTAGTTTGAAATTTCCAATTTTTTTTATAAAGGAAGGAATGAGAAAGGCTCAGTTCAGCGGGATTATCGACACAGAAACGAATCTTCCGATAACGGAAGAAACGCCTAATTCCGGTCTGTTGAGCTTGAAATTTCCGAGTCGTCACTGCCTTTCTCCGTCTCCATTAGAAAGTAATCATAAAGACGAAAGACTAAATAAATTTTGTTTGAATATGGAGAATGAATATGCGAGAACAAATGTATGCCATTAAGGTAAAAAATCGATTTCAATAATACTGAACAGATTATTGAAATAACGATCTTTTACACACCGAAGGGACAATCTTGAAAAAAGGCACTTAGAAATCATTATGTGCAAAAGATGGCCGCTCTGCCTACGAAAACGACATGGCATGCGGATGGAAGATTTTTGCACCTCTTCGTATCCAAACATATCAATTGACCAAAGAAATAAAAGCTCAAGTATTGAGCAGAAATACTAAAAAAACACCATAGTTGTGACTTCAATGAAACTCAAGATCTAGATCTGTTCTACAACAAGACAAGCTATTTGATGATAATTATCGTATGATAAACATCACCAACAGAGAATGGATGGATATAGACTACCAACAACTATGTATGTGTAATTCAGATATAGCTAATCCTAAACCGAAATAAAAAGACAGAGAAAAAGATGGAAGCGAAAAGATGGAATATAGGGAGGAGAAAAAGGAGGCTTCTAAAGTTATTTGTGAATATGCAAGACAGGTTTGGTTTATATATAGCTTCAAAAATTAGGTCAATGGGAGGCAGACAGATTTCATTAGCCGGTGGAAATATAAATAAAAACGGAAATAATCACAAAAAGGAAATATATTTTCTATAAAAAGAAGAGAAGGAAATCTTTCTGGTCAGCGGGCAGATGACATGTTCAAGTAAAGTGGGATGTCTCGGGCAGCTACCCGATTGAATCCTTGTCTGAACAAGGCTGTTCCCGGTTTAACTTGGTTTATTAATCTAATTGTCTTTTGGATTTCGGTTTTGGGTTAAAAGCTGTACAAAAATCAAAATTCGGTTTGGTTTGGTTAATTTTTCAATCTTATGAGAACTAAACGACGTCGTGGGACTAAACGCAAAACTTCACATACAAAACGACGTTGTTTTCATTAACATACAAAACGACGTTGTTTTCATTAACCGCTTGCCTGTGCAAATCTTCTCTCCTATCTCTTCCAATCCCTCTCTATCTATCCGTTTCCCCTTTCTCTATTTCCTGCGAAATTTTCAATCTTTCTCATTGCTTTCAAATTCGAGCTTCGAATCTTCACTCGGACTCTTCCCCTTTCTTCTTCTTCCTCCTGCCTTTTCCTCGACAAATTCTGCTCCTTCTTTTCGTATTTTGGCGGACGAATCAACAACCCGAAGACAACGAGCTCATGATTGAGGTCGGTTCTTTTGCGCTTTCCCTACTCAATTATAGAAGCAACTTTATTTTAATTAGCAATCCCATTTCTGGGCTCTGGGTACTTTTTCTGGGGCGATATGTTTGATTTGTTCATTGTGGTCGCTTAAATTCATAGTTGAGCGCAATCTTATATGAGTTGGGGAATTTGTTGTTGGTGAAGTCTATTGGTAGCTGGGAGGATTAAGAAACTGAATTTTCTCATAAATTTCGAATTCGTAAAAACAAGGTCGTCTAAGTTTGGATTTTGCTCAGTTTTGTTCCGGTCAAGTAATTTTGTTTTGATTGTCTATGGAATCGCATTTTGATTGTTCTGTGATTGCTACTCGTCATTTCATCTTTTTGGAGGTTACAGTCATCTATTTCAATCCTTTCTGGTGCCTCGAATTCTCAAATTCACTTTCTGGTTGTGGCAAGCTTTTTGGCCTATGAATTTTCATATCATTGCTACATGTTAACTTTCTTCAAGTTGGAAAACTGAGGCCTATGCATTTGGGATTCTGGGAATTCCGATTTGTGTTTGTAAAACTTATGTAGTCCTGAGGTTATCAAGTAACTAAAAAGTCGTTTGTGTGTAAAATGATGGACAGATTGTGACCTTTGTGTAAATGATTCACTGCTCAGCTGGAGACAATGGTGTTGGTAACCCATAAATTGCAGGTATCTTCAACTTCAATCTTACAAGTCCTAGTTTCGTTAAGGTCATGTTTACAGATGATTGTCTTAGTATTAATCTCTGTACATTAACATCTCTTTTATATTTTTAAATGTTGCACCTTCCGTATCACTCTTGTAAAGCTTTCTTTTAATGTTATCTCATGTAGGGTTCACATGTCTTGTTTCCTTGGGGCTCACCAACATGGACCAAAGGCTTGATTATCAAGAGACCTATTACGACAGTGCACTTTGCTGGGAGGAAAGAAAAGCATTTACGATCGAAGCAAAATTGTTGTTTTAGGTGAGAATCCTACTTCACATGTTTGAATCTCATGACACTCTCATTACTTGAAGGAAGATTCTTAGTTTTACTGTGGATTTATAGGCTGAGACCTTAGTGTGAGTTACAGAGTTCCTTGTTAGATACTGATACATGACCTCTTCAATAGGCTTATGATCATTAGGAAACTATACAGATACTTGAATAGTTCATTTATATTTCTCTTTGATTGTCTCATTTATGAAATTCTGTGGAACTGTTTTGCAGTTTAGGGTCCCCTTGCAGTGGTGGATTGAAAGCAAAATCTTTCAGAGTTACATCTTTCAAAGGCGGCATAAAAAATAGTGAGTCAGGAGGAAGTGAGGGTGGGAAGAAAGTTGCTAATAACTCAGTCAAACTATCTTACCGTTCAGATGATGACGAAAACAATGTGAACGGCTCTCCAAAGGCACAAAACACATCAGTTTCATATACCTCGGGAACAGACGATTCAATCACGGGACAACCCGCTATTCAGAAGCTTTTCAAGAGATGGTTAGCACTGTTGCGCACTCAGTCACCTATTCAAGTGATTGACGAGGCTTTGGGAGGAGAACAGGTTCCTCAAACGACGAAGCCAGAAACTGAAACAGAGATTCGGAAAACAGAAAGCCTCCAGAGTACAAAATATACAGTTTTGTCCTGGTTTTGGAGTCTAGACGCAGCTATCAAGATTCCGTTGCTCTTATTGTAAGTATCGAAAACTGTCCCAAGAAAGATTCAAGAGTGTCTCAACCACTTTTTTTGTGTACTGATCACACTTTTTACCTTGACCATTTTGCAGTGTTCCAGCTTTTCTAGCTGTTAACGCGATCTATGGAGCTGAAGTCACAAAGGAGTTATCCCCTCTGTGGATAGTTGGTCCCTTGGTCGTTGCCCTTTATATCAAAATGTTCCAAGGACTATGTGCCCTTTACGCCTTCTGCTTCAACCAGTCCATCAAAATGATAAGAAACCTACCGTCTTATTACCTTGTAGCATACCATTACATTGCCCATGGCAAGCTCAGAGACGACGTGAGAGGTCTAGTGACTCGACCAGTGGCGGCCATCAAGAACACTGACTACAAAGAGCTCACACGCACCAAACTGAAACAGTTCCGAGAATGGATCATTGAGAATTACTTGGATTTTGTCGAATCTGTATGGCCTTATTACTGCAGAACTATCAGATTCCTCAAGAGGGCTAACCTGATTTGAAGCTTCACCAACATGGAAACCCTCAAATTCTTACTTCTCAGGGCTTCTCTATGATCCGTTTTTTTCTTTCCCTTCTCTGTATTGTCTCTGGTTTTACCTTTTTTGGTTCTTAATTTTTAGAAAGGCTTTTCATGTTTATGCTGTTGTCTCTATGTAAACTGCTACCTTTTTTGAGGTCACTATTAAGGTTACCCTTTACTTTCATCGTTTAAGCATCTATACACACATTCATAAAGACTTGCTTAGAGATACAACAACAGCAGAAAAATCACTCTGTAAAGGTCTCCTTTTAACTTCTTTAGCTCCTGAAATGTAATGGTAAAGTTTCTTCCGTGAAGTACTCCTTTCTCACAGTCTCTGCTGAGCAAAACTTGACCTTCACATAAACCAACAACACATAATCCATTAGCAAACTCTCAAATCAAACATATGGTCAGTGTCTTGAGGATAACAATTAGCAATGATGCATCAGAAAGTTACCAGAGAAGCGTATGACTTCACAACCGGTTTGGTGAACTGCCAAATTGGTTGGAAAATGAATGGAGCGTCTACGAAAAGGACTTCATCCAATCGGCTTGGATAGTAATAGTAAAATACGTCAAACTGCAAAATCAAAACGGTGGAAGAAAAGACAAGCAATAAGATCAAAGACTTGTTATACCAATCCATTCACCTGTAAGAAGAAGATATACATACCAGGAAAGTCAAGAACTTAAGATCAGCGTTCTTAGATCCGAATCCACGGAGATCAAATATCCCAAGTATCTTGTCTTGTCCTGCTGGTAGCTTACTTAAAGCCTTTTCAAGCAAGAACACACAAAGCTTTTCATCTTCTACTGGATCAAGCAGCTGCAAAACACCATAACAAAAATCGTAAGCTATTGTAAAACAGCATTGCAGACACCATTACAAAGAGTGTCTAACTTGCCCCGGGGATGTGCTTTGCGGGAGCTACGATAACAACTGGTCGTCCTTTGACATCTAGAAAGCCATGGACATATGCTTTTCCTGTGTCAGCAGCAGGTTTGACAGAGTCTTCAGATAGTTCATTTACCTTGAACTCGTGACGCCATTTCTAAAGCTTTTAGGTAAAGGATCACGTAGGATTAGGAATCAACATGGTCATATCTAACCAAAACACAACCAAACCATGATTTCTTTTTATAAGTTCTTTGAAAAAAATGCTTTATAACAACTTATGAGAAACATCATCAAGGAAGAGGAAGGATACGATAGCTTTAGTCAGCTTTCCAATTGCTTCATCAACTGAGAATCTCCGGTCTTTCAGAAACCAGAGGATCATTTCCTCATCATCTCTACCGTTTTTGCCAATTGGGAGACTAGTACAATCTTTTGCAAGCCGTTCTTTCACTTCCAAAACTAGCTGCACCACAAGTTTGAACAACCAAATTTTCCATTACACAATAATCCCTTCAAATAAGATTATGTAACATTGCAATTTCTTAGTGATTGTTGAAAACAACATCACATTTCCAAAGAAGTTAATATTTGAAATGCAGCTAACAGTAGTTGCTCAGTTTACAAAATTCAATCTTTAATGGATCTCGGAGCTCAAGGTCCTAAATTCTCAGACAATATAAGAAAAAGGTTTAGTCTTTTTTCTCAGACAGAGCTTCTAATTGCCAACAATGGAGGAGAGAAAACAGAGGATAAGTTGCTTCGGATAGAATCAGATAACGCACAAAAGGCATAAAAGGCGTAGAAGAAGAAACCCGATTGCGTAACAAAGATAAAACAAGTAACGTCTTCGTGAAATTTTTCATCCAATTTCCATGATTTTTCTCTCTGCTAAAAGAGAAAAAATACCTTATGCGCATTGTGAGAATCAGACACGCAACTCCGGACGGAGAACCTGCAGCTCCGAGGTCGATTACTGTAGAGAATCTTCGAGTTTTTGAAATTGACTGAAGCAGCGACGAGGCTTGACCCCAAACGGATCGACATTGAGGACAAAAAACAGGAACAAGAAAAAAACGATTTTTTAGTTTTCCTCTTGAAGTTGATTCTCGGAAAATTAAGAAATTTGAAAAGCTGGGCTTTGTTAACCACAGATAGCGAGTTTGGGTGGTGAATTGTCACTGCGGAAAATTTGGAATCTTCCGATTTGTAGATACAGAGGCAGAAGAGAGCCATTTGGTTTTACTTCTCCCTTTTATAGACAGACTTGCTTCTCTTATACATATGGGTACGGGTCTTCATCTGGATTTGGATCCAGTTCAACTTCTGGATAGTTTCAATAACATTTTGTTCGAAAACAAAAGTTTCAAACTTTAAACGATGTGCCATAATGTAATCTACTAAATACTAATGGTCTACAATCATAATACATTTTTTTTTGTCAAACCTTACATGACTAATTTGTTTTTTGAAATTTGTTTATTTGGTTTGGTTAAATATGAAGGAGTTAATTAGTAAATTAGGTATTTAATATGATTTGTTTCATTTAAATTCAACAAGTTAATTTGTAACACTTTGCATTTCCATTTTCTTGAAAAAGGTTTTATGTCACGTCCATAATTTCACATGCATTTTGTTATAGAGTCCAAGCAAAGTTTGCTTGCTTCAGAAAATAAATGGATTGCCACAAAGGTACAAGTAACGCTCATCGTCATAGTAATAATTACTAATTACACGAAACTTAACTAAAAACACATAAAAGGACAACGATTTTGTACCTGTCACAAAATCGTTGTGTGTTATTTGTGTGAATATACATATAACTTCTAAAGCCAAATAAAGTTAAGAAGATGGTGTAAAGTGGAATGTTGTGAATTTGTGTGATGCCTAAATCATACCCTCCTTCTCTTGTGTTCAATAGGAGTCGATGGATAAACTAGCTACGTTAGACGAATATGGATCGGAGCAGAACTGAACATACTGTCATTGTCTCTTACTTTTATTTATTAAAAGTTGAGTTTTACTTTTATTCAAAAGCCTTTAACCGCTTAAGACACATTTTCAAAGAAGAAAAGACAGAAACCACAAAGAACAAAACTAAATGGTCCCAAAACAAAAACAGAAAAGATAACACCAGTAAATTATAAAAAGATCCAACATATAGCTTTCTTAATTGATTAAGCATTATGGAGCTTTTTTTCCTTCATCACCTGAGAGGAATAAACCTGGTGGAGCGACGGAAACAACCACAACCACAGATACGTGGCCTATCATGTCTAACTTTCTTGCAAGTCATCGAAAATTCCGCAAGATAATGACCTATCATCTCCGGTTTAATCACGATTTCTTCAAACTTCTTTCCGTTGTGAACTCCAACAACACTTCCAATCATCTCAGGAACAATAACCATGTTCCTCAGATGTGCTTTCACCGCTTCTGGCTTCTTCTCATCACCTGCTTCTTTCTTCGCCTTCCGTAGCTTCTTGATCAGAATCAGAGGTTTCTTCTTTAACCCTCTGTAGAATCTCCTGCGAACACGAGCGTTGAAGAGCTTAGCGAGATCAACGTTCGACATATTGACAAGAGCCTCGACGTTGAATCCTCTGAATGAGAATTTCTTGAACGTTCTCCTCTTTGTCGCCACCGCCACGGCCGTGGCAAACTCTGGTTCGTTGATCGAACATTGTTATCGGAATTTGGGTTTTTCTGCAAGAGAATAGAATATGCCATTAGGGATTGGTGCAGAGACGACCCTTCTTTGCTTCACCTTCTTATATATATACACAAATGTTTTGGGAGATATCGGAAATCTCTGTGATCGACGGTATTATCGGAAACTGACCAAAATATTAGAGATTGACCGAGTAAACTATAATATTTTGAAATATTATCATTTAATTAAATTTCCTAAACTGGTGATTTGAAACGTGTCTAATTACTTATACACCAGTTTAAAATATTTATTGCTAAGATATACTAATATTTAATTATTTATAAACTTTGTACATGACAAAATTCACATTAGTCTTTTTAACTGAATTTATTTAGATTTTTTTTTTCACTGAATTGAATTTATTTAGATTTACTACCATGTTAAGGAGATTTAATTCTTTTAAAAGTAAATGCAATTATGTGGATGAATTACAAGACACATTTATTAAGTGTCTATCTCAAAAACTCAATTAGTTACTGGTCTAATCCGGTTTTTACTCATCTCATATTCTCATACATTTTCTTTTTTTTTGGCTGAATTTATCTCATACATTTTTGTAAATGAAAGTGAAACCAAGTAAAACACAATTACATATAAATTCATTAATTTTGAGCTGATAACGTTAAGGCCCAAACTCGAGAATGTGTTGTTCTAAAGTTATTAACGACAAGGAGAAAATGATCAAATCTTTTTCTGCTTATTTGGTGATGAAAATTCTCCCATTCATTTATGTTATTGTTCAAATATGAGTTACAACATGGCCACATGGGTGTTGAAAAGATGAATGTATATAAAAACCAAATCAAACTGAATGTAATATTCAGAAGGAACAAGATCAAGGACCATGCACTCTCTTCAAAAGACTCATTACATCAAATCATTTGCTTTTGTATATATCAATAGATGCATATATGTTCCCCATTGAACCTTGCTGAAATAATTATAATATTTTTTATATCGTTTTTCATATGAATATGATAAACTTCTTATTATTTATTTTATTATAAAATTTTGTTTACATATAAAAACAGGGAAAAATTCTAACATGACAACTTCAAACATTCCCTCTAACTTCTCTCATTTCGTTTATCCATGTAGTCTTCATCCTGTATTATTTATGATCATAAAACTATGTCAATTATACTCTACACACATGCATTTGTACATCAAGAGAGAAAGAGAGGTTTACTGTGAGTGAGAAGTTGGTGGCTGATGTCGACATCGCTCTTCGATACACCTTTTGAAACAACTTGAACCAACTAGTAGGCGGCAATGAAATTCACATTTTAAGTCACATGCAACACTTTCACCTCCTTCAATGGCAGGCATTGCCACAAGAAAGAACACCATCGTAACAACAATCCATTTGTTCTCCATTTATTTTATATTTAAGAATATATACTCATAGAAAGCTATCATATATATATATATGTATATGTACATAAGATTTTTCCATTAATAAAAATAATATAAGTGAGCAAAATGAATCACACTTTTTTGTCAAAGTATTTTAAAACAATACAAAACTGAAAAACTACAAAATCTCTTTCTAAAACTAAAATCTTAAAAATTTGTTCTTCCTTCAAATTAATTTATTTTGAAATTATTATTTAGGTGGTTTTAAATTGGTTCCTATTTTTGCAAGGTATTATCTTTGTGCCAAAGAAAGTTGTTCAATAGAATATAATGTATTACTTTAAAATAAAATTGGCAATTGCATTATTGGGAAATTGACTATTAGAAATTGGACTATTGAAAGTTATACTAAATTTGTAAATTCTTGACACCAGCTTGCCTTTTTCTTGATGATAAACTTTTATACTTGTCATTGGGCCTTCGGGTCCTGTTTGGATTCGGGTAAGGTTACTTCGGATTTCGGGATTATAATTATAAGTCCTGTTTGAGTATTTTTATTCTTCTGGTCGGGTTTGGTTTGGTTTTATGTCGGTTTTAGATACCAGAATTATGCAAAATTTAATTAATTAAAATGAATTTTTATTGAGTTTTGCAAAAAAATATTTTATTTTGACATATATTACTCAATGTTTCAGATATTTTGAGGTATTTTGTTTATTTCCATATAAATATAACCAATATATTTAGTTTATAATTGTAATTTTATGTATTTTGTCTATTTCAAACTTATGTATAGATAAAGTTTTGGGTATATATTTGGGTATATAATTATCTTTCATAAATTTATTCAGTTTTCAGTTTAGTTGGGATTCTGTTTTGGTTTTTCTGGTATTAAAGTCTATAACCCAATCTCAGGTTTGATTTGGTTCCATGTATTTGGGTTGGTTTCGATTCTGTTAAAAGCCACAGCCATATTTATCATGATGTTAATTAACAATGGCGTGTGACAATCTGATAAATTAGAATTTGTCATGCATGTCTCGAGAGAAATATCAACCTTTCTTTTAGCTCTTTATTTATAAAACGAAATCCAAAATATTAATTAAAAAGCACGTAGTCATGTTAAGAGATGTATAAACCAAATCAAAATAAATGCAAAGATTCAGAAGGAATAAGAGGAGCATGCATTCTCTCCAAAAGATTCATTACAGCAACTCGTTTGTTTTCGCATATCTAAGTCTCTAAGATACATATTTTTCCCCCAATAACTTTGTTAAACATTACTTGTAGTTTTTGTTCATTCTTTTTATAATATGAATGTAATAAACTTTGTATTATTCATCTTATTGTAAAAGTTTGTTTACATTATAAGAAAAAGGAAAAATTCAGTCATATAACAGCTTCAGAAATACTCTACAGCTTTTCATTTATTTCTGTCATGTAATCTTCATCCTATATTAATTATTATCACCATGCAAACCATGTCAGTATATATATATATATATATATATATATATATAATATGTAAAGAGAAAAACATAGTTAGTAATTTACTGTAGAGCGTGAAGTTGGTGGGCTTGGTGAAAGGTGTAAGCATTGCTCTCAGATACATCTTTTTAGATAAGGTGAACCAACTCGTAGGCGGCAATGAAATTCACATTTTAGTGAACAACTAAAACGTGAATTTTCTTTAATGACAGATCTTATAACGGTTGAATCTCCTCCAATGTTGACAGACATCACCACCAAACAAAACACCATTATAACAAGAATCGATTTGTTCTTCATTTATATTTCTAATTGATTTTTATGCATAAAAATGTATATTTAGTGGGAAGTGATAATCATATGTATATATCAGAGATACCTCCATTAAATGTGTCATAGCAGCACTAATATATGTTGACTGAAAAACTATATTTGGTTATGTACTTACCTTTTTGATTTTATACTTCACTGAAAATTGTATTATTGATAAATTTGACTATTATAAATTAGATATGGTAATTACTATTTTTTTTTTACTATTATACTAAATTTGTAATACGTAATTATCCTATATTTTTAATTGCCTATTTTAAAAAGATACGATCTGGTAAATTAGAATTTGTCTTAGATGTCAAAGAGAAAAAGAGAGAAATCAACCTTTCTTTTCATTTTCTCAGTTTATTTATAAAAACAAAACAAAATAAAAACCACACAAAATCAATTAAAAAAGCACATACTCATGCTAAGAGATGTGATGAACAAGTATTATAACGGTCTATCATTTCAACAAGATCTTTTGGAGAACATATTTGCATCTTTTGATCAGCAAAACCTGTCATCTTTGATAACATTTCTTTCGAAAAGAGAACCAGATTTTCTTCTTCCTTGTGAATCATTGCATATGTTCTTCCCATGTCTCTGACCAATCTGAGAAACTGTGGATCCTCCACTGCTTCTCTCAAGTCCAGATACACATCCTTTGCAGTTACGCCGCCTGCAGAGATCATCATCATCATGATTTTCTGTATAGTCGAGAGATTCAGTAACAGATTGTGTGCCATTGATGATAAACACGAGTTCAAGCTCTTGTCTTTCTCAGAGTAAGTTTCAAGTAGAACCATGTTTCCCAAAGAGAACCGCGACATGAAGATGAAGAAGTCATTCAAATTCATTCCTGTAGAGGAGAGAAGAAGAGAAGGTGTCAAAAATAGGCATTTCGAGCTCCAAGGACACATGTTTGTCAAACTGAGATAAGTTATGCAAATGCACCTGTGTTGGCAGCAAGATTACGCTGGCAGAGATCTTCAAAATCATCAGAGATGTCTCTTATGTCTTCTATTGACTCCTCAGTGTCCTTGTAATCTCTCCACAGTAGATCCCACTGAAACTCAAACAAACATGAGCACTTCATCTTTGAGCTCAGTTGCATAATTACTTGCATAGAAAATGAGAAATGGCATTACCACACAAGATAAGTTGTATGCGTTGAGCCAATTGTGGTTTATGGATACCGTGTCTTCCTGTTCAAACGTTTGAGATAATTAAATACAAACAATGTTGTTGCACAAATGTAATAGTGAATGAGAGAGAGACAGAGAGATACCAAGTTATGTACTTGATGATGCCATCCACTGGGAACAAAGATAACATCTCCAGGTTCTTGAATGCACTCAAGCCAAGTGGTCTGAAGGCAAACCATAGAATATATGTTCATAAACACATGCTGAAAGATGGTATTTCAAATTGATAGTAGGACCAGCTGGTTTTTTACCTCCTTAAAACCAGGGAATTTAGTTTCATTCACCTCTTCAAAGATGTTGTAAATGCAGTTCTTCATGTATCTGAAAAAATCATCAAACTATAAGGCAAAGAAGCGTGAAGAAACGTGTATTAGAGAAGGTTCCAAACGCTTGCCTGTCGTAAACAAGATGACTTTGAGGAGGAGGAAGAAGAAGCCATCTTTTTCTACCACATACGTTAGCTGACCAACTATACGATCTAAATACATCAGCATGTAGAGGTGTCCAAGATCCTGCAGCCAAGTTTTCAGAATTACTAAGACCTTAAAGATTCAAACAGACAGCAACACAAACAGTTTGCTTGATCTTTACTCAGACCTTTTCCACCCATATAAACAAAGCGATAATCAGAGCAGGCTATTTGATCGTACTTCTGGAAATGATCTCTATCCTCGTGCATTTGGTAACTATCTAGATACATGTTAAGCCAATCATCAGAGAACAGCGGTGGCGTTTGGTAAGCCGTATAGTCTGTATACTCCTGCATTTAACAAGAATGCACAACAACTCTCAAATCATATAACATTTAGTTCACTGTTTAGCTTCACTTAGCGAAGAAAGTAGCAACTAGCAAGCGTGTGAATAATTAACCTCAAGATATGCACCTTCACAAAGTGCCAATCTTTCAGATACAAAACAGAGTTTTTCTTATCGTCTTTGCCACTGTCTTCAATAGAATCGTCGGTCCATTGCTTGATGAATTCCGTAACAGACATTTCTAATCTTTTCTGATCTGTAAATTCTCTCCTTTCACAATCTGCAACCTGTAGAATAACCAACGCAGAAAATCAAAGAACAAACGGATGACTCACAATTCATTCCTTCTCAAAGCTATGGATTTTGTTTTGTTCAAAGCTATGGACTTTACCTGAACTCTGGATTTTCCGAAGTGGGTGGCAAAGAAGTGGAGATTAGGGAGTCCATTCTCACTGACCCAATCTTCCCGAGACCGCCAGTCATCAGTGAGACCGGAGATTACCACCGGCTGGTTCTTGGCCAAGTAATTCTCCGCAAAATCGCCGTAGCTCAACTCTTTACAATTGATTTTCTCGATTTGTCCAACAATCTCTACTCCCATTTCCCCAATCTCAAAATCGAATAGAGATATTCTCCACTTCCAAGGTCTGTCTCCGATGAGGATGAGAATCTCCGATCAATTCGCCGGCGAAGTTATCGCAGATAGTGTTCAGACCAATGGACGACAAGACGAAAGAGACTATCCAAAACGGTGCGTATGAGTCTCGGCCCATAATACGTTTATTGTTCGGCCCAATAGAGGTCAATATTATGGCCCGTGATATGTTTTGTTACATCAACATCCCCCCTAATTGCCTAAATTCGTAATACTGTATTTGCTTTAAAAACCATATAGATTTCGTCAAGTGTGTCGGTTGGATTCAGTAATGCATCTCAACTGATAAATTGAGAACTGTATTTGTTTTGTCTTTATTATAGTCAAATGTTAGTCAAAAACAAAGCTCCACTAATCATTATCATCTCTCCTTTCTGCTTGAGACATGAAACTGCTAATTGATTTTTAATTACTATGAAAACTCCCTTTTTTTCTTTATTATAACTTCAAACTAACTTTAAAGAAAAAAAATTAGAAATCAAACATGACCTCTTTCACATCCTCATGTTCTCGTATGTATCTCTATCAATCAATCAATCATTTCTTTGGTTTTGTTCAATGCATGCGGCTTTTATGATCATTATTATTATTATTATATTTTTCGTATTAAAATATTATTTTCAGATATAATATTTGACACGATGGCTGAAATAGTTGGGAATTCAGATCTTATGAATCCTGAATAGTGCTTATGATTGACAAAAGAGTTGCCAATAATTGCTGCCATGAGACTCTTCCAAAGGCATGCATATAAATAGCAACAACGACAACAACACATTAGTGGACTCAGTGGAGTAATGTTTTTTTTATATACCAGTAATGAATGAGGAAATGGTTGTTGATATTTAAATAACTAATTATGAACATATAATTAAACATTTTCAGGCACCCTGTTGGTTTTAGCGGTTAGTGATACTGACTTTTGCTTAATATTCCAAATCTAAAGCCACCATAACTAGAATCTATTGAGACAATGGTCGGCGGTTATAACGCCATTAATTTATTCAATCATTATTGAATCCTAACAGGCTAACACTGTATTCTTCATAATCGATGATTGGAAGGCTATATATTACTACTATATGCCATATGCACCAACTATTTTCAAATTATAAGATACAGAGGCTCATATATCCTTTAAAATTTCTTATGAAAATCTTACAACTCTTATTATAAAAATTTATTATATGATTTCAGAATCGTACTTGATCGGAATAAAATTCATAATTGTAGGAGTGTAGAAAGTAGCAAAGGACCCGCAATGTACAATGTAAAAAGAAATTGTCTTGTTGTGTTGGAGTTTAGCTCAATGGCAGAAACTCAGAGTTTGCTTCCTTTTCACGTCTTTAAAGACATCGACTGATTGATCGATGGGTTTGATAAATTCTTGATCTCTTCCTATTACTTTCTCCAGGACTATATCCAAAGTTCTTTTTTTTAACAAGATCCAAAGTTATCTCCCACATTTAAGTTACGCAACTATATAATATATGCATGAACAGATCCCACTCAAAATATCACACTGTACAGGAGAAATTTTATAATGGACCTCGTGTAGAAAAGCTTATAGTAGCAGCTTTAGTTCATGTCTATCCCAGCATGGGCTAATGGCTATGATTCATTATGTTTTATTTCATTTATAGTCTTACTAGCATATGTATATATATTCATCAATCAAAGTTACAGAAAACAAAATTACTTTTCTAGCGAATTTACATCAATTCAAGTCTGTCATTTTTATCATAACTTGTACATATCAAATCGTAGTTGAGAAAATGGAGGTATAAATTTAAAAAAAATATATATATATATGCAAGTTTAAGATTAGTTATATTTTTTTGGAAATATTAAAAAACCGAGAGTTGTATTTCATTTCGGCTATGGTAAATTTATGTTTGGGCTTAGCTTATAGAGATAACAAGAGTGACTGAGTGAGATATCCAAATTATGGGCTTAAGCAGAGGTATAGAAAAATGTTTTTGCTATTACAAGCTTTGATAAACCACCTTTTTCGACTCAATATTTATATAAGGTTGGTTTACATATCAATCTATGGACCAAAGAATGTATTCAAGTAGGTTTGTGAAAAAATTGAATGTCTATGACGTAATCGCCACCATGCTTTAGTTTCATAGTATATCATTTTACTTCTAAAATTGTCATTTTCTGTTATTTTTTTTGTGAAAAAACGAGTATCATTACTCATTACTCATTACTCCAAACGCGACTATTTGACAAATGTATTTGTTTTTTTCTGTATGGAACTTTCCTCCTAGAAACCCCATTTTCTTGTATTGCTACTCCAATTTCACCACTCATGACTTGCACTATTTTTGGTATCATAAATTCTACATGATTATTCCAAAACTGGGTAGCCAAAAAGTAGAATTCGATTGTAATGCTCACTAATATATTTCGGACATTAATAAGCTAACGATCGATCATACATATACGACAGAAAGGCTGCACACTCCGTAAATCAGAAAATGTATACCAAAAAAGGAAAAGGAAACTTCATAATCCACATGCCTAGCCGTCGGTCTAAAGATTATTTTTAGAATTCAATAAAATATGTATACCCATATACATCCCCCTATATATTAGCTTAGCAACCATACAATGAACACCACTTCTATATATAGTTCGTGACAAAAAAAAAATATAGTTATGTAAATTAAACTAATAATAAGCATCCTCCAATTATTAGTACCCTTAACTTCTCACAAACATACAAACATAACTATATTCCTAGTTTAGGTATTGAAAACCCCACCAAGGCAATGACAATCAACACCATACTATATACATCGTCATAAATGTAAGTTAAAAAGTTCATATTTTTCACTAATATAATATATAGTTATTTGTTTGGCCTATTAAACAATCGGTGGATCACTTCGACGCCTAAGCTTATAAAACATAACACATATGTATATCTTACCTTAGGATCGGTAATCACCAATATTCAAAAACCTTAATATATATTTATATATTTATCTCATCATAGATAAAAAGAACAGTCCATGCATTTATAACTCGCTAGAAATAATCCCAGCTTATTATATAGTAATAATCGTACCACACACACACATACATATAGAAAGAGAGAGAGAGAGAGATCGATGAATAGATGGAGCAAACATAATATATATACTCTCACATGTTACCTCCTTGCTGATCATGACCATTGTTCCAAGGAAGAAAAGTCCCATAAGATCCTCCGGTGCCACGTGGCAGGTGAGTCATCACCGGACTCGCCCCCGAGAGCCTGTACACCGGGTTCAAAGGCTGCGGCTGCTGCTGCGGTGGAAGCGGCTGGGGCTGAAACACCAAATCGCCGACGTTTCCAGGTGGTGACGTGGACAAACCATAGTGAGCCAAGTCAGCATTAGCCGCGTCGAGTTCCTTTTGAAGCCTATGGACTTGTCTCTGGAGATAAGAGATGGCTCCGACGCAACCATAGACGGGGTCTCGGACACGTGCTTCAGCCTCATAGGCTAAGGAGTTGACGGCGTCTTCACGCTGGTGAGGAAGGAGCTCGTTGAGGAGTTTGGTGACGTTGCTTGCTCCGAAGATTTTGTGGACGTTGGCGAATTTGTGTGGCTCCTCCGGTGGGAAATATGGCGCGAATATGCATCCCGGCATGCATTTACGGCGAAGAAACTTGCACGCCGCGCATGGTGAGTTATATGTGTTTGATGACGACGACGCCATTTTTTTGGGGTTTCTTATACCTAATATTTAAAAACATTTAAACATAAAAAAAATATATTAGTAGTTAAAATTACACACATGCACACATATATGAAGTTTTACATAAGTACATATTTATAATTTGAATTTGCTAGAAAATGATGAAACTCCTAGTCCTATAGGTCTCGTTAAGAAGTTGTGTTTCTCCTATATTGCTACATTTTCTTTCTTTTTGGTATTTTTGCCTTTTCTTTTTTACATAACTAATCTTACATTCACTTTCTACGTTTCTCTTGATATATATATTGCAAAGACCAATGCCTGCATATGTATAAAGAGAAACGTAGAACGGGCATAGCATAACATGTCCAACATCCAATCTAGGGAAAGGAATAAAGTATATTTACAAAACCTAGAGATCTTAATCATATTAGCTGAACTAGTTAGGAACGCAGAGATAAGAGATTTCCAAGACATATGCCGGTATATTAAACTATCAGTTTGGTTTCACCTGATGTTTATGCTTTTTCATTACATGGTCCATCATTTCAGAAAGAAAAAATGATTAGACTCTGAAACCTCATTATGAATTCGCTATAGTTTTTCTACATTATATATATATATATATATATATATATATATATATAAAAACCTTATTTCAAGTATAAAGCTTACTTTTAAGTACTACGTAAAGTAATATGTGATTTAGGAAACTTGGCCTAGTTTACACAAGCAAAATCGCTTGTTACAGATCATAGCTTCTAAATTTACCTAAAAACATAGGAGAAATTGATTTAAAGTAGAACTTAATAAATTTTTGTTATCAGAATTTTCTTAACAGAGTCTATATATGAACACATAGACTTTTATTTTAATATATATAAGACACATGTTGACGCAATTCAAACTATACGAGAGTGCAAGTGTTTGTACACACTACTTGGACCCCAAAGAAGTCAACTGTTTTATGTCAGATGAATTTGTGTATCTCTCTGTATTTATTATATCAGTATTACAAATGACTACTACATTTTTTGTTTTAATATATCTACTACGTATTTTAAATCAAATTTTGTTTCTATGTGATTTAATCGTGCCCTTGTGTGCTTTATCATCTTCTTCATAACTTCCTCTCTCTCTCTTTCTCTCTCTCTCTCTCTCTCTCTCTCTCTCTCTCTCTCTCTCTCTCTTCAACACTAGTTTTTTAAATGAAAACAACTACCTGTTTCCTAGTGAGAGTTCTTTAAACTGATCTACATGTATACCTCAAAACTAAACTTGGTCAGAAAAATTCAAAATTCAGATTTTATCTTTTGTAATTCCGTTAGCTAATCTCTCTCCCTCTCTTTCTCTCTTTTTCCTCCTTGCCCTTGTTGAGATGAAGCAATTCCACTGACTTCAAATCTCTTAATTTGGATATCTGTATAAACTTCAGTTAGATCTGATCTTAATTAGGTTAACTCAAAGTGATCACATGTATTTACTAATAGTTTTTTTCATTCTCATATGCTACAATTAGATAACCTTTCAAGCACATATGTAAAAAAATCTCACATAGAACAACATGGATCACAGAAAATGATTATCTTTGATTTCGGAAGCTGTGCATACATCTAGGGATTTACGTAGACATATACATAAATACATCAAGCATATATAAAGTTATATATATACCTGCCTTTACCTCTTTAGGTTATTTGAGGATCTAAGTGTATCTTTCTTCGTCTTTCAAGGGCTTTTTTCTTACCTTTGAAATTTGCTTCCAAAGTAGATAAAGTAGGCTTAAATCTTTTAGTCAGAGAGGGGAATATATTAGGGTTTTAGCCCTCCCCAGTGAAATGGGAAACCCTAATTTCAAGAAGAAATGAGAAAGATTTGTACTAGAAGCTGAGAATTGAAAGAAACCAAACAAACAAATAAAAGGGGAAAAAATGGAAGAGAAAAAATTTAGTGGAGAAGAAGGAGAAAGAGCAAAAGACAATGAGTAATAATAACAAATGAACAATTAATAAACAGGAAGAGAGGGAGAGGGTATGTCCCTTAAAGAATGACTATGACATTTCATCTCAAGAATAATAGTAATATCATTCACTGTGCTCACTTTTGTCTCCCGATAAATTATTTGTTTAACTTTAGCTTTTGTAAACCTTCTTTATATATTCAATGATGATAATAACCCTAACAGTCCCAAGATTAACCAGAAGCTAGCTAACGAATCAATAATCATTGTGTATATCTTACCATATGATCTCTCTACCTGTCCTGCTGCACTGATGGCCAAATCGGGGCCTCAAAGAAACCCTAAACGTCTCCATCCAATCTCGACTCTAACTGAATATGATCACATTAAACCCTGATTTGGAATTGGGATTCAAGAACATGAATGGTTTTGGCAGAACAAACGAGACGACAGTACAAGTTTGTGAATATATGTTAAACTTGTTATGGTCATTGTGTTCGTACCGTAACAAAAGGCGCTCCACATCCTCAAATTGATTGTAATTAATTAACTTATTCATTTTTATTAGTTGTGTTAAAATAATTCATCGATTTAATGAAGGATCGATCTAGTCGATAAAGAATATATTTGGAATAAACTCTTGAGACCTCAAAGTAGCTAGCGACAGGGAATCAGTACAAGTCAATAGATTTCATGTGAACTCAAGTCAAGTTTTAATAGGTTTTGTAAAATCAAACTTTTGTAATGAAAAAAATATATATATGAGGGGGGTCCAAAGAGTTTTGAAGCTATAGCTAGGGTTAGTATCATACCAACAGTTGTATTAGAGTATATTATTGGAAGTGACAACCGACTGTGACATTTGTAACAGTATAGTCTTCTTATTTAGTTCTCGCACCATTTTTATCACCCAAAACTTTTAGCCAATAGTAATAATTATTATTATCAGAAATGACCTATGGAAATTCGATCCCTTTGGCAAATAAGACATCCGGGTCGAAATATCTTTGAAAATAAGAAAACAACATTCAAATGATTCGAGATGAATTAAGAGTGATGTAGAATTCTTGTTTTTCTTTCTTCAGTCAGGCTAGTAGTTTGAGCTGATCAACATCTTGTAACGCTGTCAATTTTGAAGATTTTTGCTGTTCTGGTAATTCAGTATATAAGAAATTCAACATTTGGATGCTTTTGAAATATAGTTCCCAAAAAAATGCTTTCAAGATCCGGTAGATTATTAATTTTTGTCAAGCTATGATGACGGTAGGTGGTGGGAATTTAGAAATTTACTAAAGTGAAGCATCTAAGCTTTATCACCGAACTAATGTATTATTTCTTTAAAACCCAAATTTTGTTACTACTATAAGGAATTAGGGTTCGAAAATAGAGGTCCTATTCTTTGCTAAAAGAGGAAACTAGTCTCGTACTCCTTGCTAAAACAGAGTTCATATATTTTTTATCGCCAACAGAGTTAATATCTTATTACATACTAAGATACAAAAAATTGGTTCACAACTAATTCAAAAGTTTCAATCTTATTGATTTGGGCATTCAGGTGGCTAAATATCAATTGTTTCATAATTGTTGAAACTATGATTTGATTGATTTTTTTTCTTTCAACAATATGAGTTTTGAAAATAAATTCGCAGATGTCTCTATCAAAAATTTTAATATATTATATAATTAAATCATAAACTTCTGTTGATAATAATTGAATATCGTCTATATATCATATTTTACATATGATGTAAGATTCAAAACACTAGATCAACATCTTAGAAAACAAAACTTAACAACTTTTACCAACAAGAGATTAAAGTAAAAGAAATTGGTGTGGGTATTGATCACATATATGTATAGAGGTTGCAGATAGGGGTATAAAATGATACATAGAGAGGTGGGGGTATGAAGTGTTAGAAAGGGTTTGCAGAGAGAAAGAGAGAGAGAATATGGGTCCTCCTCACACATATGATCTACTAAAACTAGACTAGTACTACTTTGTCCCCTCGCAATTATTTTTCATCTTGTAATTTAATTCACTCTAAGAATCTTTAGCTAGAAACCACATTTTATATATGGTCTCGTTTGAAACAACACACATAAGAGATAATGTTTAATTAATGAGTCTTCATGTGCTGATGATGGAAGGTAAAGTCGGAGGTATGAGAGGTCAATGATCGATGCAACTTGGAGAATAGTTTTGTTAATATGTTCTTTTGTTTGTTTGTTTGTTTGTTTGTTTCTATATATGCAGAATGGAATAAAACTAACTTACAATCATGAATATGAAACACATAGTATAATTTTATCAAGGACAAAATTAGAAGAAGCAATAGAATTCGAGACGGATATATCATTTTTCTAGGTATGAGAATTCCAACTCTTGAGATTTTATTCTCCTCGGGATTGCTTATTTAATTTCCCTACAGTAACATGTCATGTGTTCGGTAAAATAAAGTCAACCTACCTTGCGGTAATTATTCTTTTACTAATGTCATGAAAGTGATGTATCTAAGCTAATTTTCTCATGCCGGCCTATCCACTTTTTCGTTAAGCCGAATGCATTTATATGCATAGAGGAGTTAATAAAAGCTCAAATGTAATCCCGAGAGCTGCTCAAGTATTATAAAAAGTTATAGATCATCAAATGGCTTTGGAATGTAGTGATTTTTATATTTCCTGACTTTACCTGTAGATTCTAGCTCCTATAGCTTTAAACTTTGAAAATGACTACTTGAAAATAAACCTACGGTGTTTATAAACTCCATTCATACTTTGCAACTAATTGGAATTTGTATCCTATTGGCAAAGCCTACGGTAAGCCAGAAGCATGCGTCTGATTTAATATCTCTAAATCAATGCTAGTGATGCAAGAAACTATAATCTATATCTTACAGGTACAAAATTATGATTGTCTAGAACTTTGTTGGGGTTTTAAAGTTAAACACCAACAATTTTTTTTAACAAATCTACCACTTTAGCTCCACTTTCAAATTTGGGGTTTCAAATGGCTAAGAGCTAATTAACTATGATGTCCAAGAAAGAATGAGACAGTGGCATTTACCCGATCCACAATCCAGATCTTCTCCTTCGAGTAGAAACTGCGAAAACACCATAGAAGCTGAGAAGAGCCCAACTTTCGATTTGGATTATACAGAACGGCACAAAGATCTTTGTCGAATTTCATTTCAAAATAACAGAGATCATACACAGCATTAATAAGTAGTCTCTAGAAGAATGTAAAAAGCCTCAAGACTCAACAATAAAGATACAATGGTTAAGCCAATAAATTATATATTACAACTCTCTTCAGGCAGTGTATCAGCCACTCAAGTTCATTAACTTGTTATGATCCAAAACGAGAGAGAGCAAAGACATTGCAGCATCCACACATAACCTAACCATATCACGAGGCTAACATCTCAATTTCTGAATATGGTTTCCACAAATCAACATAGCTACTCAATTCCCTAACCGGTAGCCTCTCCTTCCACGCATCAAGATCCGGTAGATCACCGGTTAACGCCACCGAGCTATCATTCCCATTCCCAAGCGTTAGCACAAAGAGCTTCTCACCAAAAACACTGCTCATCGCTTTCAACGTCTCCTCCATAACCAAATCTCCACCTCTCTCTGAATCCTCAGCTTCCACACATCTCCCTCCAACATTCACCATAATCCTCCCTCTCTTCTTCAACCTACTTTTCAAACTCTCCCACACTTTAGGATCTTGGAGCTCTCTGATCACACTCCCTTTACTAAACAAATCCACTAAAATACCCGAGAACCCGGTTCTAACGCTGGCGCTCAATGCGTCTCCGATGTTGATAAAAATCCTACCTTTATGCTCCCTTTCGAGCTTAGAGAGACCGAAGAACTCTCTGCCGACGTCGATTACGGAAGGGTCGATTTCCCATCCGTGGATTGTGATTTCGGGCGGGTAAAGCTCGAGGATCAATCGGGCGGTTGACCCGGCTCCGAATCCGAGAATGCCGATGGGTCCGGGAGGGATAATCGGAGGCAGAGTAGCGAAGACGTCGAAGTAGCAATCGGTTAAGGTTCTGAGAAGGAAAGAGATGCTGTGAATGTTACCGGGATTGTCGAGGAGGAGGAGGCGAGAGCCGGCGAGTGGGTGGTCGGCTTTCCGGGAGACTTCGATGACTCTGATGTAATTGTGGCGGGATTTGAATTTGGCGATGGTTTTGACTTCGTTGGCTGGGATTCCTTCGTCGTCGTTGGAAGTTTTGTTGCGGTGAGTGCGGGTGTTTGATCGGCGGAGAAAGATTGGGTTTTGCGGAGGTTTTGGACGGAGATTGAGTGTTGAAGGAGGAGAGAGGGTAAGGAAATGGCGAGAAATGTGAAGCGGTGGTGGGAGAAACTGGAGAGAAACAAGCTCCTTGGCCATGGCTGTTCTTAGTTATGCTCCACGACGAACAGTGTGTTGATGATTTCATGTTTCAATTTTCAGTGGTTTAATTTTGGGTGTTTTATTTCAATTTCTAAAGTTTGTACCGTAACAGCAATAACTCTGAAGTAGGAGAGAAGAGAAAAAACAAAAAAAATAGATTAAATCATTCCTATGAAATAGTTTCCAAGCTAAAATTATCTTTGCATTTTTTCACATCTTCTGGTTTTGTAGAGACCAAAATACTTGTTCATTGCGCCTTAAATCTCAATTGTGGTTGCTGAAACAGCATCAAACAATATTCTTCCCTAATTAGTGCCTTAAATCTGCTGACATATAGCATATGCAAAAAAACACACCATGAAGGTGGTTTAAGACGATGGGGGATTAACATCTGCCTCTGGGTTATCATCGTCCATTTCATCTTCACCTGTAGAGTCCCTGAAGATTTTAAGAGGTTTCTGTTAAATTCTCTCTCAATCACTTTGGGAAGAAGCTTAAGATGAAGGGTTTGGTGATCAGAGAAGGATGAAGCTTTTTGTGTACCTGTCCATAGTTGGGCCGCCATTATCTGAGAAACCATGAAGGGGTTTCTCATCATCCTCACTGTCTGATTCATAAACTGCAGCTCCACTCCAGATCCGAGGCTTTGGTCTTTGCTCAAGGTCTTCCTCCGGCTATAATAAATTTCAGATAAAAAAACATATCGAACAAGTTGGTCCTAGTAGCACAGGAAGAAACTAAAACAGCAAATAGAGAAATACATCAATGGATGATTTGATAACAATTTACCTCATCCAAAACTCGATTCACTGGAGGTGTATGCTGAAACGGCACGCTAGGTGCGTGTATCAGTCCCGAAAGTTGTTCTAGCAATGTGTTCCTGAAAAAAATTCAACAAGTAAAGTTCTCATTGACAAGGCCAAGGAGATTCAGAAGCTAAAAGCTATGAACATGTTAAGCTTTAGTGAACTCTTGGAACCAACAAAATGATAAGGGCTAGTATATGAGATAATACCTTATCTTCTCCATTTTCTCTGGTGTGTTTAAATTCTCCATTGCGCTTGGCTCGACATGAAGAGTGTAATCTGGGCCGAAATACTCAAAATACTCATTGTACGGGAGTTTGTTGTCCGGCTCTACTCCAACCGCAACTGCAGTCTGCAACGAGGCAACACACACAAACCCATTCAAGAACAAAAACTTACGAACTTACCAAAAAAAGCATAGAAGAAGTGCAAAAGAGATGAAAAAGACCTCATACGTCCAGCAACGGGCAACGTTTCGAATAGTGTATCCACCACCACCCAAAACCATGAGAGGGACGTTGTAAGATCTCAAGAACCGGAGGCAATCAGCATGACCCTTGACTGATAAGTTAAAGCAACCCAACCGATCACCGCTTAAGGAGTCAGCCCCACACTGAAGAACTACCGCTTCTGGCTGATACACCTCCATAACCTTCTGGATAAGCGGTCTAAACAAGCTGCGGAAACTATCATCGTCCAAACCATCGTTTAGTGGAACGTTTAGAGCATAGTACTTCCCTTTTTCTGCGCCAACATCGCCTAAGTGACCAGTTCCTGGGAAAAAGTCCCCAAACTTGTGGAAAGACACTGTCATTACTCTATCAGTCGTGTAAAACGCCTCCTCCACTCCATCTCCATGGTGGACATCTATGTCTATGTACAGAACCCGCTGCAAACGAAATTTGATTAGGTTGTGGAAACATCATCTAAGCCTTTGGAGCAGTGGTATCAGTATGCAATAACAGAGCAACAGAAACCAAATTCAATGATAACATAAGCAAGAAACTTGAACAATCCAATATCTCAGAGACATCTTGACCTACATAATGCAAGATTCTAAAGGTAGAAACTTGGAAGAATCAAAGCATCATTCAACAATCACAAAAAAGCTTCCAGCTTTCAGGTTAAATTTAGGAAGACCACTCAATAAGATAACCTTAAACCCCCAAATGGTATACTTGTTTATGAACATATATACGAGTAGAGATAAACAGGAATGAAGAATTTACCCTAAACATCTTGAGCAGCTCGAGAATCCCTAGAACAATGTCATTTACATAGCAAAACCCAGAGGCCTCACTTTTCTTAGCGTGGTGAAGCCCACCGCCCCAATTGATGGCGATATCCGCGTCCTGTCGGTTTAATTTGACGGCGGCGCCAATAGAACCTCCGGCGGACGCACGGCAGAAGTCGAAAAGTCCGTCGAAGACAGGACAGTCCTCGCCGACGTTGAATCGCCTTAGGTTTCGTATGGCTGAAGGATCGCCCATGGATTCCGGCGAAACGGAAGCGAGGAAATCAACGTACTCCGGAGAGTGGAACCGGCCGATATCGTCGGCGTCGGCGAGATGAGGGCGACTGATTTCCAAGCGACGGTGGAGGTGATAGTGGACGATTAGGCTGTGAGCCATACGGATCCGGTGAGGTTTCATCGGATGTCCCTGACCGTAGTAGTAGTCTCCAATCGTCGGCTCGTAGAAGTAACTGACTCGCCGCTTCCTACCGTCGGGTCCCGACGGCAGAGACACGCCGCTTTCGTCTGCCTCCATGTTCCTCGCTCTCTTGCTCGGAGTTTCTCTCTCTCTCTCTCTCTTTACTCTCTGAAGTCCGAACAAAAATTGCCTGAGGTTTGGTTAAAACTTGAAACTTTAAAGATGCACAAAAGTAATAATTTACACAGCTCGATTTATATACATTTCTTAGAACCGAGCCCAATATCCAATCGTCGGTTTCCTTATCGGTACAATAATTAGATTAGGAAACAAGTTTTTTATTTTAACCGACTAAAATCAAATTGAATTTGATGAAACCATATAATTCATTAACATTTGTAGGATCGTAAATAATAATAATCATGTAACATCAAGCTATATGTATCTAGAAGAGTTTAGAGCAGCAAGTATCTAGAATAGTTTAGAACATGCTAAATTATTGACTATTGTTTTTGTTGACTCGTTTTAGGTGCTTATGTTTTTATATATAGAGAATGATATTGTTCGTCAAAATTATCCTTAACATCAAATGTGTGGGATATCATAGATTCATAGTTAACCACACACTTTATGTCCTTCACATTCTGCAAAACACAACAGAAGAAAAATGAAGAAACACACATTTGAGAAGTAAAGCTGATATGAACCAAAGCCTTAGCCTTAGCTCTTGTCATCAGACCTTTATTAGCTATGATGATGAACAAATTAGATTGAAAGAGAGAAGTTGATTTCTTATTGATTATAAAAGGTCATTATTTAGATCCTCATACAAACCAACTAAACATAATTAGAAGGAAAATTAGCAAAACCTTAATCCAATTGTAAAAAACAAAACCACTAATCGTATCAAAAGCATAAGACGAAGAAGATGTGAAGTAGAAAAACCAAAAGAGATCACATGTAGCTCTCAGCTCTCTAGTAAAGCTCTTAAGCTGTTTCGATTAGAGATACTTAATTGAGCATGTAGAAGCGATTCTAGTTCTGATTTTGCATGCTTCAACAAAGACAGACCGTAAGGGATGCGCCAAGCTAGGCCACCTATGGCTCTTATATCTTTATCGAGTGTTTTTAGTCGGTTCTTGATGATAGTAATTGCTTCAAGATTAGTTTTTCCCTCGATCAACTCCCTCATGTGTACACACAAAGCCATAAATATTCAAATGGTTTCTAAATGTACAAAGACAATGAGAATGCTAAAGAGACAAAAGGGGATATTACATGTCGAATCTTTTTCTTTTCTTGCCTCCAGATCGCTCGATTTGAACCAAACTTGGAGAATAATTAAGAATAGCTGGCCAACATCCATCAAACTTATCCACTCCAAATTCCGCTTGTGTCACATTGCTATCCTCCCCAACAATGTACACCATGTCTTTGGTGCTGTACTCGTCTGTCCATCTTTCACAGTAGACGACGACTTTCTTCTCCTCATCGAACAAGATACTCCCAAGATCCGAAATCTGAAAACCGAGGCTGCTCAAATCCAACGCTAACACCTTGGTCCACTTGGTCTCATCACTCTCACCAATCTTCCTCGTCACCCATATCTCAGTCTTGGCACCCTTCACATTCACGGGATCCAATAACACAGCGAGCTTCTCTTCTCCAACAACCGAGAAACACGCGGTTTGGTATTTACACTTAAAGGGAAGAGGCACACGTCCGAACTTGTGAGTTGCGAAATCAAAGCTGAGCAAGAACACGCCGAGCTCCCATTTTTCTTTTTCTTTCTCCAACGCGAACCAGTAAGTGTTTCCCTTGAAAGACACCGTGTGATCACTGCATCTAGCAGCCGACATGATAGCGCTATCCTCGCCGTCCAGGCTCCTCCATGAAGCAGAGTCAAGGTCGTAGATTTCCGAACCTAGGCCTACAGAATCACTCCAGAAGCTCAGTAATTTTGGGTGCTTATATTTATGTATATAACTCATGAATGAAAGTTAAATTCTGATCCAAATATATGTTGTTCTTTAATTTTTTTTTATCAGGAACTCAGTTTCTACGTTGAGCAGAGACAAAATCAGTTCAGAGCATTGTGAGAAAAGCAAAAAAACAAAAATACTGAGACAATATCATGAAGAAGAAAACAGGAAGGAATCGACTAAATCTCTTAAATAAAACATTTGTTCTCTACAACAGAGAACTTCAATACGAAAACAAACACTGGTCAACAAGTATCACCTCATAATTAAGCTTAAGCTTTCTTCTAGGACAAAACCAAAGAAATTTAAATTATTATCTACCAAGCCTTTTTTCCACCATGAGGTACAAAGTTTGACGTGGATCTTGCCCGTTTATCACCAAATCCACCACCGCCACGTCCTCCTCCTCTTGACCGGAAATTCCGTCCACCACCAGAGCCTGAACAAGTCAACAAGAATTGGAATCAAAATCATCAAAGAACTAAATCGCATGATATGTTTTTATATGAACTCAAAAAAAATGAGGGAAGAGAGACTGAGATTTCACCTCCAAAGCCAGAAGATCGGACTAGCGCAGAGAGAGTAGGAGGTACAACTTGACCAGCTTCTTTAAGGATCTTGATAAGCTCTCTTGCAAACTTAGCATTGTCATGCGTAAAGAATGTAAAGGCCATTCCTTTAGCTCCTGCACGCCCGGTTCTACCAATCCTATGGATGTAATCCTCCAGCGAAGTTGGGAAGTCATAGTTAACCACACACTTTATGTCCTTCACATCTGCAAACACACCACAGAAGAAAAAGGAAGAAACACACATTTGAGAAGTAAAACATAAGACTCATACGTTCACTATTCACGAATGCAAAAACAAGATCAGGAAAAATTGATGTGTATGTGATTTTGGTGTTTTAAAAGCCTAGAGGAAAGAACAGAAACCCCCTTATCCCTACAGCTGCAGATCTGAAAAGATCAAGAAACTAAGAGCAACACATTTGTCCCAAGTAAATGTGCCCACCTTAACTTGCAGGGATAAGGAGTGTGTGTGACTACTAATGCAAGCGGGTGAGTCGCCCAGGCTGCTCATAAACCAATCAGCTCCATGCCCGGGAGATGGACGAGGGAATCAATTTCTTCATTCTTTCTATGGAAACCAGAGGAAACCGTGGAGAGCAGCAGCCAGGCGACTTTTGTTTTATATCTTATAACCCCGAGAAAACGAAATGCTCTCTACTTCTAATCCTCTCCTATTGTGTTACAGTTATAACCCTACCAAGTCCCCTTGCTGCAACATCAGTAGCAGTCATTATCGGGCTTCTTCCGCTCTTAAATTCTGACAAGACTCGATCTCTTTCCGTTTGGTTTTTGTCACCGTGTATGGCAAGAGCTGGCCATCCATCCATTCTCAATTGTCTAGTCACTTGATCACACCCTCTCTTTGTCTCCACAAATATCAAGATTTTACTTCCATCCATTAGCTGTTTAAGCAATGCAAGGAGCCTAACAAGAGAAAGAAAGCAAAAGCATTATATCAGAAAAGAAGGTAACATAAGGATTTAATATAGCTCGTTTCTTCTCAAATTACAGAAAAGTTAAGAACCTGTCGTATTTCTCTGGCGTTGGTACAATCTCAATTACTTGGTTAATAGATTGGTTAGCTTTTAGATCTGTTGATCCAATAATGGCCTACGAAATAACAATAGCTTTCAGTGCACATACATAAATAGCCTTTAGTCAATCAATGACAGTATAACAAAACTGAGCACGTTAAAGAAGATATTTACTAAACCTTATATGGATCTCGTAGAAACTGCCTGGCGAGAGATTCAACCTCTCGTGGCCATGTTGCACTCCATAGCAGTGTCTGCCTATCAGGTCGGATCTGTGCAAGGAAAAGGACAATCTCGATTAAAGCCATAATGTTTGAGTAGCAGAATACAAATGTTCAGGTGTATTGGTAGACCACACTTTCCTTAACGGCACTATACATGATAGCTTTGGAGGAAGTAAAAGCATACCTGAGATACGATCTTTCTAATTTGGGGTTCAAATCCCATGTCTAACATTCTGTCAGCCTCATCCAACACAAGGTAAGTCACTCTCTTCAAATTAGTGTGTTGGCACTCCAACATATCGATCAAACGACCAGGTGTAGCAATTACAATCTCAACACCTGACAAGCAAATCATGATTCATAAAGCTTTATGTTCCATCCAAGAATCAGATACGACAAGCTAGAATAATGAGATGAGAACAAAGTACCTCTTCTAAGATCACGAATCTGAGGTCCTTTAGGAGCACCACCATAGATACAAGTACTTCTAACACCAGATCGCAGCCCGAATTTCCTTGATTCCTCTTGAATCTGAACAGCTAACTCTCTTGTAGGCGCTAATATTAACACGATGGGGCCGTCCTCTTGACCTACAACACCCCAACGATATAACATAAGTGCACCAAAACAAGATCCAGATTACCAGTAATCATCAATATAATGTTGTCAATACTCACCCAATCGAGGCTGCGCACTAACGTGAACCAACGCTGGTAACAAGTAAGCCAACGTCTTACCAGAGCCAGTCTCGGCAATACCAATCAAATCCCTTCCCTTCAAAGCCATTGGCCATCCCTGAGATTGTATTGGCGTGGGCTCAGTGAATCCCAGTTTAGCAATAGCTTCCAGAATGTTATCTAACAAAAACATAATAAGTCTACTAAATCAAACCATTGAACAAAGAATGAAAATTTATTTCCGGAAAACATAATTTGAGTAAGTGAAAATAAACAAAGCGGCATACTTGCACTCAAACTTAAGAACATTGAAATCGACTTCAACAGAGCAGATCAAGACCAAAATCAATTGACAGATTCAACCAGTACCTGGAAAATTAGCATCATGGAACATCTTAATCGGCTTAGGAACGTCACGGCCTTCAACGGAGATATCCCTCCCTGTTCTGTACATGGCAACATCCTGCTCCGTCATCGCCTGCACAGCTGGGCTCTCCACGTAGAAATCCTTCTCGAAATGGACAAGATTCCCGAAATTCTGCTTGGGAAGAGAAACGCTATCCAGCTCCCTTTTACTCGATCCACCACGTCCTCCTCCTCCTCCCCAATTCCCGCCACCGCCGTATCCACCATTTCTATCCCCGTACTGACCATATGCGCCTCTTCCGCCACCGCCGCGACCAACGGAGAAACCACCACTCGGTGGCTGGAAAGATGGGTACCGACCATAGCCGGAACCTTCGGCCGCCATTACAGGAGGCGGTCCATATCCACCACCACCACCGTACCGTGGATTGTATGGTGCGGCAGAAGGATCCATCGGCTGAGACGAGCCAACTGGGGCGCTAGAGTAACACAGAGAAAACAAAATTACAGATCGAGGGAAACAAAATGAAGAAAAAGCGTCGATTGATTTTCACTTACCCAGAGCGTTGGCGATACGAATTCGGATCAGCAAATCTACGATCATATGAGCTCATCGTAACTTCAGATTGTATGATTTTTTATTATATTTTGGTTCTCTCGCTTGAAGTGTACTGCGTAGCTTTGAAATCGAATTTGATGCAAAAGAGAGATGATGAGAGTGCAGAAGAAAGACGAATGGACTCAAAGCCACAACGCAACAAAAGCTGGATACTTTAAACGATTTGTTCTCCACAGTAAAATTCCCAAATTAGAAACCCTAATTTTCACCGTGGTTTATTTTATTTTGTTTTATTTTTTCTTCTTTTTAAGCGCGAATTTAATTTCGTCTGTGGTAATTAGAGATGGGCCATGAGTGACCACTTAATGGGCTACAATGCTGAAAAGTGAGGAGTATGCAATAAATTAAATTATTTGCATATACAGTCAGAATCAAATTTTGGAAATCTGAACATACGAACTATGGGATATTTTAGACCTGCCATCGACGCCATACCTCAAATTCCAAATATCATACATACTATTGGAATATACCATATATGCTTTCTTCTAACAACTGAATAAGTATATCTTTGACTTAGACCCATACTTTTCTAAATGAAAATCGAATCACTAATATTACATGTAATAAAATTATATGGACTATATACGGTCGTACTTGACATGTTTATCGTTTCAAACATAACCAAGTCCAAGTAGCGCAAACGGAAAACGAAGGGACTCTACGGAGTAGCAAAAAGCAATAAATAAATTTAATTAATTTGATATTTAATCAAAATATTCATGTGATCACAATAACATGGAAGGCAAGGCTAAGATAGTTAAGAATCATCATTTAATATTATTTTGATTTAACTGGTTAAACTTTTATAATTAGTTTCCATTGAAGAGCCACATTAAATTACTTTAGCAGGTAGCCAGGTACTCAGAACGAGAGATTTCTTCTTAATGGAATTTTAATTAAAGAAAGAATATTCCGTTATGGAATAACAGAATAGTCCAAATTGCCCATAGAAGGAGGTCCAACGAATTTACGCGTAAGGTCCCACCATGACCTCATTTCATGCCTATAAAAGCCATCCATCTCCTACCTTTCTTCTCGGTTTAAGACATCGGAGAAACCAATAACAAACACTCAAAAAATCATTTCCCTCTTCTCTCCCAAAAATCCTTCAAACCCAAAGAAGAGCTTTCAGAAATCAAACAAAGTAGCAATGGTGGCCGTTGATATCAACGAGAAGAACAGTGGAAACAGTCTCAAGTTTCTATGCAGTTACGGCGGCAGAATCTTCCCTCGTTCGACCGACGGGAAGCTCCGTTACGTCGGAGGTCATACCAGAGTCCTCACCGTCGATCGTTCGATCTCTTTTGCAGGTTCGTCTCCGGTTTCGTTTAGATAATTTCAAATTGAATTGAAATCAATCTTCCTGCTCGATTCCAAATTTGGCGTTGTGCTCGAAACTGAGATTGATTTTAATTTTGTTTGCTCTTCTCTTCTCTTCTCCAGAGCTGATGAAGAAACTGTGCGACTTCTGTGGATTCTCCGTTGATCTGAGATGTCAATTACCAAACGGAGATCTCGAGACTCTAATCTCCGTCAAGTCAGAGGAAGATCTAGAGAACATCGTCGAGGAGTATGACCGCGTCTCCGCAGCCAAGATCCGAGCCGTTCTATCGCCTCCGAGATCTCTTAAACACGATTCGTCGTCGTCTTCAAGCGGCGATCGATCTCCGAAATCGCCGTTCTCCGTTACGCCTTCCCCGCCGAACTCACCCTCTCGGGCGTATGGAAGGTATCTACAATCTCGGTATTGTCTACCTCCGACGGATCTTCCGAGAAGATCCAATCATAGATCAGAAGATTCTCCTTGCTATGCGTGTCGTGTACACAAAGACTCTAGGCTCGTCTGGCATTGACGGAGGATTGGAAACTCGAATATACGCCATAGATACGACGATAATGACGACAAAAGGAAAAAAAACGAAAAATTAAGAAAATCGGATTTAAATCTAGGAGCTTTAAATTTCTATGCATGTGTTTGGTTTTGTGAAGAGTAAGAATTAAAATTTCTTTCGTAATTACGGTCAAAGACGTGACCGCCGGAGTAATTAATTTAGACGGAGAACAAGACGGAATGTAGTTGCCAGGCGTTAGTGGCCGTTACTAACCGTTAGAGTTGCCGTTGCAACGTGTTCGCACGTACGTCGTTGTTTTTATAATACGTGATACGTGGCGAAGACTGAGAGATTGACTCGTGTTAGTGTCAGAGATTTTACACGTGTATAGGCTAGTAGAGTCGTTACGTCAACAGGTGTCGGCCATCTGCACATTTGAAGTTTTTTAACTTGACGAGGTTCTTTTTTTTCTTCTCTTGGCTTCTTTGATAGTGATAAGTAACTTTTTAATTGTTTTCTGTTTTGTTAACATTCGCTTTTTTAATTGTTTTTGTTGTCTCATCAGGATTAGAGAAGAACATGTATAATGCTATTTGCTCACATGGAGTTCCTTTTCGCCAAACCATTTTCTCGTCCACTTGAGATTTAAATAAAGAAAGGGAGTTACATTAAATACCAGAAAATATATTGCTTAAATAAGAAAATACGAAAAAAAGAAAAAGGAACGGCGTATTTTAGTTGACTTCCAAAAACAGTTGGCAACTTGTGAATGGGACAGAGATGGACTGAAGGACTAAGAGTCTGGTGTTGGTGAGGAACTTGTCCCATTCTTATTGAAAACTTGGAACTCCACACAAGAAAAGTAATAGAAGTTGTTCAATGATTATAATAATTTTCGAAGTAGGAGTACCACACATCTCCTTTTTTCAGCTTTGAATTTTTTTTTGTTGAAAAAATCAACCAGCAAACAGTACACAAGACTTAGCCCCTTTTCAACATTTTAAATTTCAAGTCGGTAAAGATTCTTAATTTTGTTAGTCACACTCACACAAAAATGAAACGTATATATTCTTTTTTTTTCTGCCATCATGTATGTTCAATTTTATAATTTTTGGACAAACTGGTTTTGTATTCTTTGTTAGCGTCTAGACCAGTGAAATTTAGGAAAATGTCATCATCGAGTCACAATAACTTGTAAGCCATAAAATTTAAAGTCATCACACAAACACAAAACCTGTCCACACCTGTTAACCTTTTCAGAGTAAAAATCAAACACCATGAAACTGAGACAATGGACAACAAATAATCCATGAATTGCAAAAGAAATCTGAGGCCAAAAGTAAAAATGTTTCAACTTTAACCCAAGGAAAGGAAATAGAGCTTACAAAGTCAGAATCAATTATCAATCAGTCTTTTTAGCACAAGAAGAAGATTTAGACAAGTGTCCTCAGAATCAAGCTTATTCCATACAATGACTTATTTTTCTTCTCGAGATTCTTTACCCGGTTTCTTGCTCGAACTCTTCACCATCCGATTCCTCCGCATTGTCTGCATCATCATCCTCTGCTTCATTATCATCTTCTTCTTGATGGTTGTCAACGACTGGTTTTCCAATTACCGGTAAGCTTGGACTCATCTTTCTAATCTCGTTGCACTGCACCAAACCAAGACAACAAGACTATCCTCAAAACTTGTCTTAGCATTCACAAGAACAACATAGAAATTGACAACTAGTCTGATGACCATCCAACTAAAGGAAAGACCAAAAGCTCACAAGACAAGGAAACACAGGTTTATCTTCTACTAAATAATGTTTGACAACATATTTCTTGTCTAAAGTTCACTTTTCAGATTCCAAATCTGCAACTGAAACATCTACTAAATTCATCCACTAAATTCACAATTTTTACTAACTTATACTAAAATGTAGCACCAAAAAGAGTGAGTTACAAAGAAGAAAGATTAACAAACAATCAGAGAAAACGATCTGCCTAAAGACATTCTCTTAGACAATCCACTTAGATACCAACAAAACCTTATTTAGAGGACATTCACCAAATTCGAGATCAAAGACAAAGACTGAATTCTCCGATTATCATCGAATTAAGTAGAAACCAGTTATCGCCATCACTGGAACCGAAACCAATTTTAAAACCCAGAAGTTACCAATCAGGATTCTCACATCAAATCAGCTCGAATTACATGTACTGAAAGATTTATTATTGGTCAATTATGCTTCAGTGACACTCTAAAGCTGAGAAATTGATATCATTAGATTCCGAAAGAGAACGAATACAGAGAAAAGAAAAGCTTACCTTTTCTTCGAACTCAGCTTCTTCCATGGCGAGAAGAATCTCCTCGTTCTGGGGCTGAGGCCACTGTAACGGCAGCAGATACGATGCCGGAATCGTCTTCGTCGACGACGGAAACTGGCTCATCAACGTCGGAAACTGTAACATTATTCTCTCTCTTAACAAAAATGGTGTTTCCTCATTTTGGAGTTCATAAAATAAAAAGAGAGAATGAAAAGGTCAGGTTATCAAAACGCTGCGTAGTAATAAAACACGTATATTAATATTGGGCCTTCAACTGTATAGCCCACTTATACTGAATTCTTTAGCCCATCCTCTTCACACACTCACATTGTTCGTCCTAAGGAAATTTACGTGGAAACACAAACACCCAAACAGTAAAAGTAATCTTTTTTGTTCGGGACGCATCGGAAATACAAGTGAAAGTACTCTTGTCTTAATTAAGTTAAAGCAATACAAGGGAAAGTACTCTCGTCTTAAGTTAAAGCATCTATTTAGTGCTAGATCTGGTGGGACCATGCTTTAGTTATTGTCTGTAGAATGTAGAATCATTGTTTTTTACGCAAAGGCCGCACCACTGGGTGTGGGGGACAATCCCTACCTTCCCCGAACATGACTTATTTTAGAAACTAAAATGTAAAAACGCCATACAAGATCTTGGATTTGTTTTATTAAACAAACCAAAAATTTACATCTGATCTTTGATTGAGGATGCCTACAAATTAGAAAATTAAATATATTTATATTACCAATAAACGCCGAATCTCTCAAAACAGCAGTCATATATTTTTATATTTTGTTGAAGCACGATCAACATTTTGTTTGTTTAATGGTCGTATGTTTTGTTCCACTATTTAACTTGCATGTCACTTAATAGTTAATACAACCATTTTCACATACCGTGTAAAGTCACGAAACATGCAAAGAGAGAACGATGGTGAAATCTATTGATAATTATAGATAAAATATTGACTACCAATCTTGCAAATGTATGAGGTGAACAGTTGTAAAGGCTGTACATTGCGTAAAAAACTTAGGGTAAAATGAAAAAGTTCTTGCATTGTGATTTTAAATAGGCCAAACACACCTTTAAAAAGGTTAGCTCTTTAGACCTTTTTTTCCACACCCATTTCCTGTGAGAACGAAACTTGGCATGCGGGAATATAACACAGCTGTTTATACGGCTTTGCTTCTCAAAACAACGACACAAAAACCTCTCTTTGTATATATCACTCTCAGCCTCTCTCTCTCTCTCACACACATATATACACACAAGTCGCTGAATGTGTGTATCTATCTATATTGCAGTATATATATAGCTTGATTGAGATCAATTAGAGAATATATAAACCATGTTTCTTACTTCGAATCTTCCCCATACGCTTATGCTCTTGATCTTGTCTTATTTCAGTGAAATTGATGATGATGGAAGCTATTTTGCCGGTTAAGTCACCTCAACTCCATTGATGAATTGAAGCTAAGTGGGGAATAAGCATTCCTGGTCCGACCGATGGATTTCTTTGTTAGTCGTATTATATATCTATATATTAAGTTTGTAATAATCCCATGTCGTTAAAGTACAAATTCAAAGTTTTAGATACCTACGCATATGTATTTGACTATTTTCTTATTGAATGTACGCAGTAGCATTCAATATATTTGTAGAGGTTACATTTTCATTTTGAAAATATATCTCTGTTAGGTTTTGCAAGTCTCTGATCAAACTCCGACATAGTTCAACAATAACAAAACGACATGAACCTCACCGAAGACTAATGGAGACATAGAAGAGAGTCAAGACACAAGTCAGAAAGAGTGGACTAGTATAAATTGGATCAATAATGCGGAATAGAACAACATATTAATTTTCAACCAATGTTTATTTGAAATATCATTAAATTTTCAACTAGTATTTTATGTGGTTGTTGTTGTCGTGTAAGTTTGGATGGTGTATAACACCCTGTATTTCTCTAATTTCAATATAATTTTAAATGACAAAAAAAAAATAATAATAATAATAATAATAATTTGCAAATTTACATAATTGACGACATCATTCATATGATTTATAAAAGATTTTGCTTTTATATAAACTTTTTTAACTCCAGAGTATTGATCACGCCTAAAATGACTTAACGAGAGGACGAAAAGTAAAACCTTTTTTGGAATTTTTTTAAAGTCACTCCCTTTGAATTTTCATGGTCTCCTCCTTTGTCTTCTTCTTGTAGTTTCTTCACACTTTCTTTGATACATTATCATCTACTCACAGAGACTACAAAACCAAAGGCACTTATCGTCTCTCTAGCTCCACATCACAATGGCGGACAATCGAAGAAGAAGGAGCTTGTTGGGAAGTAGGCAGTTTTTAAGTTTTTATTGTGAAAAGAGGCAACACCATGTTTGATATTGGGAAAAGAGGCAAATTGGAGAGAGAAAATTTTTTAAATACAAAACTAACCTTGTGTCTATGAGAGAGATAGAGAGTTGAAAGGAGAGAGAATGGGTCCACTTTTCTAAACTTTATTTTCGTTGGAGAGAGAAAGTGTTGAAAAAGTAGATATAAAGAAAATTATTTTTGCCATGTCATCAAAATTTGTGGTTCACATAATAGAAACATAATAATATGGAAAAATATGTCATTTGTGATATAATAAGAAACAAAATCAAACAAACAATGTAAATAATAATATTCCCTTTCTTACTTTTAGTAAATTTACTTCTTTTTAAAAAAAATTTGATTCATATATCTAATTAAAACATGCGTATCATATTACGATATACATATTAAAAAAATATTTTTTTTGAACATTTTCATTTATTTTGTTATAAACATAAATAATATACATAGATCTTAAACTATCAACATAAACCCCAAATTATCATCTCGAATTTTAAACTTGAATTCTTAATCCTAAAACCATAAACTTGATTTTTAAAAATTTAACGATAATATCTAAACCCTAACATGCTAGTGTATTAAAAAAAATGAATAACATTTATTTTAGTTTTAGGTATATTTAGAGAAAAAAAACTATTAAAAACTGTTATGATGTTCTTACATTTCAGTTCACATATTTTCTTAAATCTTAGACTTTGTTACCAAGTTAATTCAAAGAACTTAAACCCTAATACCTCACAATTATATCCTAAACCCTAAACCCTAAATAGGATTTTAAGAACTCTAAATGGGAAAATTTCAAAATTACACTTTTTTAGATGTCAGTTTTCAAAACTACACCTCTGTGGTGTTTATTTTCAAAACTACATTTTTTTCATTGAGTAAAAGAGCTTTAAACCAAAAATATGAACTCTAAATCTTAAAATCTAACAATGACCCCAAAAGCTAAACCCTAAACCCCATAACCTAAATCCTAACCATGACATAAACCTTAAAATTGTAATCTCAAACTCTAAAATTGAACTCTTAACCCTAAAACCTAAAACCCTAAACTTGAAATTTTAAAAAATAACCATAATATATATAAACCCTAACATATTAGTGTAATACAAAAAAAATCATATTTAATTTAGTTTTCAGCCATGAACATAAAACCCTAAAATTGTAATATGTACTCTAAACTTGAATTCTTAACCCTAAAACCCTACCGTGGGGTAAACTTGGTGTACGCGTTTTGATACCGTACACCATGAGTGGTGTACGCGCTTTGATCCTGTACACTAGTCTTTTTTCTGCGCGTTATGTTGGTGTACGCGTTTTGGCACCGTACGCCAGTCTGCAGTGTACGCATGTTACAAGGCAGTGGTGTACACGTTTTGGCCCGTACACCAATCCGTAGTGTACGCGTTTTGTTCCCGTACACCAGTCCGTGGTGTACGCGTTTTAGCACCGTACACCAGTCCGCCGGTCATATTTTTGTTGGCAATTCTCTCATATACCACCAAAATGTTTTTTCATTACTCTCATAACATCATTAGTTTTTTACCCATCTCATACCATAACACATAAAATTCACTTGAGACCATCAGAACTAACCCTAAACCTACATACTAAATCATAATCCGTACATACTAAATCCTCAACCCTAAATTATAAACTCAAACCCAAATATTTAAATTTTAAACTCTTTTTAAAGTTATAACTTAATTAAATCATCTAAACTAAACACCAAACCCTAAATACTTAACCCTAAACCTTTACTAAAAACCCTAAATCATAAATACTAAACCCTACATCCTAAATACTAAAAAACAAGACACTTCTCAAAAGTTTATAATTCTCTTCTCCACATATAAAAATGTCTTATTGTTGTGGGCAATTCTCACATATACAACCAAAATGTTATTTAATTACTCTTAGTCAGTCACTAGTTTTTTTCCATCTCATACCATAAACATAAAATTCCCCTGAAACCATCAACCCTAAACCTTATATACTAAATCTAAATTCTAAATTCAAACCCAAATATTAAAATTTTAAACCCTTCTTAGAGTTATAACTTTATGCAAACCATCTAAATACGAAACCCAAAATTCAAACCATAAAAACTAAACCCTAAACCATAAAAACGAAATACTAAACCATAAATTCAAACCATCAAAACTAAACCCAAACCATTCAAACTAAATACTAAACCCTAAACCCTAAATTCAAACCATCAAAACTAAACCCTAAAACATTAAAACTAAACCCTAAACCTTCAATACTAAACCCTAACCCTTAAATACTAAACCCTAAACCCAAAATTCAAACTCAAATATTGAAATAATAAATCCTTTTAAGAGTTATAACTTAATTGAACAATCAAAACTAAACTCTAAACCTTTAATACTAAACTCTAAATCATAAATACTAAACCCTACACCCAAAATACTAAACCCAGACCCAAATATATAAATTATAATTTTTTTTAAAGTTTATGATATGAATGTAAATATGGTATGAAAGGGGAAAAATAGTGATAGCATGAGAGAAAATAAAAAACATTATCATGATTTATGATTTTTTCTCTAATTTTGTGGAAATAATTATTTCTATAAAAACTAATCTTTGTTTATTAGTACATTTTACAAATTTACTTTAGTAATTTAAAAGAAAAAAAAATCATCTCCATTTATCTGAATATCTCTACAATAATGTGCTATAATGAGTTTGTTCAACTTAAATTTATTATATAACATGTTTTTTTATTAATACAATATTATTTATTAATTTAGTAATGTAAAACACATAAGATTAAAATGAAAACGTTTTGAAAAATAATTGTAGATGAAAACCAAAAATTAAAATAGTTACTATTAAATTTTTTTTTAAACTAAAATCTACAACAAAATCAAAAATCAAAATCCAAAAGCCAAAACCAAAATCAAAATCTTTAGTTATTAAAAAATTTAGAGTTTTCAAAACTTAAAAATGAAAATTGATAAATTTTTGAGAGAAAAAGTTGAATAATAAAGTAAAAAGTAATTGATATTAAAAGTGTTAGAAAATAAATGAAAACAAAAGTAAAAGAGAATTAAAATATGGTCCTCTTGTTATTTCTTAGGCGGGGTCCACACTCAATGGCATAGTTGAAATAATCTTATTCTCTAAACTTGGTGTTGCCTCTTTTCCCAATTAAAAACTTGAAATGTGCCACTTTGCCAATTTTTCCTAATTTTAAATGATAAAAAAAAAAATAATAATAATAATAATAATAATTTGCAAATTTACATAATTGACGACATCATTCATAAAAGATTTTGCATTTATATAAACTTTTTTAACTCCAGAGTATTGATCACGCCTAAAATGACTTAACGAGAGGACGAAAAGTAAAACCTTTTTTGGAATTTTTTTAAAGTCACTCCCTTTGAATTTTCATGGTCTCCTCCTTTGTCTTCTTCTTGTAGTTTCTTCACACTTTCTTTGATACATTATCATCTACTCACAGAGACTACAAAACCAAAGGCACTTATCGTCTCTCTAGCTCCACATCACAATGGCGGACAATCGAAGAAGAAGGAGCTTGTTCCACATCTCTCTTCTCTCCGCGTCTCTGCTATGTCTCTTTTTATCTCCGATTCCGGCATCGGCACAACCTCGGAAACTCAGGTTCGATGCCAACGGCGAGTTCAAGATACTGCAAGTAGCTGACATGCACTTCGCAAACGGCGCAACCACACGGTGTCTCAATGTCCTTCCAGCCCAAATGGATCACTGCTCCGACCTCAACACCACCGCCTTCTTGTCCCGACTCATCGCCGCCGAGAAGCCTGACCTCATCGTCTTCACCGGTAACAAAAACCCCAAATTAAAAAATCCCTAATTTGAATTATACCAATTGAATTGAATTTTGGGATTCTGTTTCGTTCTCAGGTGATAACATCTATGGGCCTCATGTGAAGGACCCAGTGAAATCCTTGAACGCTGCATTTGCTCCGGCGATTGCGTCTAAGACCCCTTGGGTTGCTGTTTTGGGAAACCACGATCAAGAATCTACATTATCACGACAAGAACTCATGAAACACATCGTGACGCTTCCCTACACTCTGTCCCAAGTGAATCCTCCCGAGGCTGCTCATTACATCGATGGGTTTGGTAATTACAACCTCCAAGTCCACGGAGCTGCTGCTGCTGCTGCTGATTCGTTCCTACAGAACAAATCCCTCCTAAATCTCTACTTCCTCGACAGTGGAGATTACTCCAAAGTCCCTTCCATCAAAGGCTATGACTGGATCAAAACTTCTCAGCAACTCTGGTTCAACAACACTTCAAAAAATCTTCAGAGGGAGTACAACGCGGAGCCTAATGCTCAAGAAGGTGTGGCTCCGGGGCTTGCTTACTTCCACATTCCATTACCGGAGTATTGGACTTTCGACTCAATGAACGCCACGAAAGGAGATAGGCTAGAAGAAACGTCATCGGCAAAAACCAACTCGGGTTTCTTCACGACGTTGGTAGCTAGAGGAGATGTGAAAGGTGTGTTTGTGGGACACGACCATAACAACGACTTTTGCGGTGAGCTCAAAGGTGTGAATCTGTGCTACGGTGGTGTAGCTGGGTATCATGCTTATGGTTTTACTGGGTGGCCGAGGAGAGCGAGAGTTGTGGTTGCTGGTTTGAACAAGAACAGAGATGGGAAATGGGGAGGTGTGAAGTCGATTAGGACATGGAAGAGGCTTGATGATCAGGATCTCTCTCTTGTTGATGTTCAGTTTCTTTGGAACAATCCTGCAAACTGATCAGTTTCTCGTCGTTTGTGACTTCATGTGGCTATGTTTGGACTTCTTGTAATGGTTGTGGTTTTATAAATATATAAACGAAAACGAAATAATACATTTCTCCAAATAGAGCTATGTAACGTTCTCTTCATATAGTGCCTTTGGGCTCTGAGCTTTGTGAATTTGTGTTCATGTCTTATTGGCTCTTTACATTATAAATGAAAATGGAAATAGAAAGTCAAGGAGCCCGTATAGCTCAGTGGTAGAGCGTCAGTCTTGTAAACTGAAGGTCCGTAGTTCGATCCTGCGTGTGGGCACTTTTTTTTTAACTTTCTTTATAATTTTCATTCCTTTTCTTATCAACGAGAAACGACGACGTTTTTACGGGTTTCAAATACTATGTCGTTTTGGAGATTAAAAGCAAAAAAGGCCCAAAATCTGGAAAAACCTCTGACGGGAACGGCCGGCGTCGTCTTCACCAGTCACTCGCATTTTGACGACTTTGTCTGGTTTTGTTAGGGTTTATACTCAGCAATGGCGAATTTAATGCATAGATTATTCAGGAGCAAGGCTTGCTTCAGTCCAATTCAGAGGCTTACCACTCCTTCTCTCACCGCGTTTCAGAAGAATTCCTGCATCGATTCTGTGATCGAGAAATCTGTTCCAGTTTCTCTTGCGAACCCCGTGATTACGACGATCTCCGGGAATGAATCCGATCAGTCTATGCGGTTTTATCCTAGTTTCTCGATGGGGGTACTTTATGAACTCGAGCATGATGATTCAGTGTCCGGATCTAGCCGAAACGGTGTCGTCGTTGGAGGAGAAAGATGAGAAGGAGGAGTTTGTGATTTATGCTGATAGTGTGAAGAAGAAGAGGAAGAAGAAGATGAACAAGCACAAGTACAGGAAACTCAAGAAAGAACAAAGGAAAAAAAAGAAAAACAAGTAGAAAATTGCTTCCTTCTCGATTCCCATTTTGCTATTTTGGTGAGAAATCAGAAAGATATTTTGTTGTTGTTTTTCTTTTTTTGTTTTTTGTTTTTTCCCGTCTTCTGAATGTCGACAGATGAACACTGTTGAGTTAGAAGAAAAAAGGTTCCAAATAGCTTTGAGAATCTATAACATTGAGTCTGTGTTCATCGTTTGGATTTGTTCCACATTTTTTCATCTGATTCTGATAAAAAAATATTGATTTTTATGATAGCGTCAACTGTTTGAATTCTCATAGGTGCCTTATTGTTAGTTGGAATTTCCAACTGTGTTTTTTTTCTTTCTCTGTTGCATTGTGGTAGTATGGTTTCTTCACATGTTTATAAAACCGTAACCTCTTAAGATTGTAAGAGCATGTATTCTGGTTGTATGAACTATTTGAATGTGTACTTGTCATGCTTCACTTATCTCCTGCTTCTCGATCACTTAAGATTAGATAGTTCAATCACTTTTATCCTAGATCTGAGAATTTTAACGAGATTACTACTATAGTGCTCCGAATCACAGGGCATTCTTTTGGAATCACAGATGATATCTTAGGCTAAAGTCCCATCATCAGATCTAGAGGATCCTGATTTTCTACTTTATTTGTGTAGCTAGAAATGGTTCTAAAACTCAGAAGACAAAGTTTGCATGTGAGTAAATACTAGTAGGTCTCTTTGTGTTGGCATTCAAAGACTTGCAATTGCAGGCTGCATTGCTACAAATATATATGAACAACTAATTTACATTAAGAAGAATGATGACACTAACCAACGCCGAATGTGAATTCTAGTAGTAAGATTTCTTTTTCTCTTCTTTAAATGCTTCAAGAATATTGTTGAAGCACTGAGATTTATAGCACAAGTTAGTGAAACAGAGCAAGTCCCCTTGATTCTATTAGGGATTCTTCAGTGTTTCTGGACTTAAATAGAGCAAGTTCCTCTGATTTCCTCCATTATGATTGAGTTTATGTCGCTTAATGGCTTTTTAGAATTAGTTTGTGTTTGTTTGACACTACTAGTGATAATTCAAACCGGATTACTACATTTATCTTCATGGTAGTAATGAAGATAAATGTAGAAGGAAAAAACTTTCACTAACTTCTGCTATAAATCTCTCTTTATTGGCTCTAACAATAACCAAACTCTAGAGAATCGTCAAAAGACGCAAGAGTCAGATATAATAGAGACTGCTCTAGCTACTCCAGGTGACGTTGGATTTGATCTCCATCTCTATTACTATTACTTCTACCTTTTCTTGTTCTTCTCTCTCTTTTTTTCCTGATAAAAAAGCAAATTATTGCCTTTGATCTTGGTAGTTGAGAAGTACGAATTGAAATGTGAGACATCAGACACGAAACCGCAATGTGTCATGTGTGGTTAGTCTGTTTCCCACGCGTCTTCCCTTTTTCCACTCCAAGAATAAATAAAATAAACTGTGGTAACAAAATAAGCACATGTTTTCTTCTAATAATTTGCTTTTGAATCCTCAATTATGATATCAACTTCCACTAAACACGAATGACTAAGACCTTGTTGGTCAATTTTGATCCGCTACATTGAAAATCTACTTTTCCTTTACAATCTTCATCATAGTTAGGAAGAAAGTGATTGATTGAAGTACCCCAATAAGTATCTTAGATTTTTCAGGATTCATATACAACCAGGCTTCATATAATCTTGTCGACCAGTTAGCGACAAATAATGATATTTGTGATACATCTAGTCCACCTTGACACATTTGGAATCATATTAGCTCAAACCGTGTCTAGCTTTGGAATGATTTAGAATCAATAATCCAGTTGAGTGCACTATTGAAAGAAAATATCTAAATCATAGCCAAAAATACAGATATTTATAATTTCGACTAAACAAACCATATATTGAAAGGGTTACTCATCGACAAATTTAACCCAATCAACCAATCCGAGAGACAAATCACAAACAAATAAAACTTCCGACTCTAATAATGGCTTCTAACAATCGCTGATTATATATTCTACAAAGATACCCAAAAATAATAATCAAAATTTTAATCATCACATTAACTTCTTCCGGATTCTGATGAAATCTTCTGCTTCTTCCTTTAACAACACTTCACTTTTCTTCTTCTTTGACTGAGACAGCGAAGACATGGCTTTCGCAGACGCAACCTTTCTCACCAGAATCTTCCACTTCGTGTCCTCAACCATTTTCTTGTCCTTTTCCCCTTTATTCTTAAATTGCCTGTTCACCAAAAAAATATCAAAAAGTGACAACGAAATTAGAATCTAAATTTCTAAAATATCAATGAAATAAAAAAACAAAATACTTTTAGCCGTCTGATCATGACTCATCATCTAAATAAGTAACAAGTAGGTCACCACCACAAACATATCATTCTTGTTATCGGCGCCGAAAGTGAAAAATCAAACAAGAATTACAGTACTATCGAGACGTGACAACTTTTATCATTAGAAACATAAAAGTAAAAAGTGATTTTTGATGATTCTAAAATGTTGGTTATTTTACCTGCAAAGAGGGACACGGCAAGATTCGGACTGGTCACAAATCGAAGAGTGGAGTCTGAGAAGTTGAATCATTCTCTTGCAACGGATACAGCCTTTGCCATCGACTCGTTTCTTGCATACCGCAAAGTGACGTATCAGAAGTTGGAGCCCGTAACAAGTGGAGAACGCATTGCACGGACCCGTTTTCACTACTGATGTTGTTGACTTGTCGTCCCCTGAGTTGGACGATGGTCCGACCAATTTGCAACCTTCGGTGCATATGTGCTCTAGACATTCCATGGCCTCACTCAATTGCATAAAAAGATCCTGTTCTTTTCTGTGTCTCCTTCTTCTTTTCTTCCTCTGCAAGAAATTATCCAAAACAACAAAACCATGATAAGAGTCTCTAATATGGATCAAAATTTAAGAGTTATTCAGATTTTGATTTATATGCAGACTGGTGAAAACTGAAAAGTGGTCTATTCCTATTGAACAATAAAACAGTTTTTTTTTTTCTTTTATTCAAGAAAGAAATTAAAAAAAAAAAATAAACATTTTGAGGTAAGATTTGTTACCGATTCAGCGTCGTCGATGAATTGAAGAATGTCGAGTTCGAGGAAAGGATCATGTTCTTGAAGAAACTTCCATCCTTCGGTCTGCTCAACGGTCTTGAACTTGGAGTGGATCAAACGCATACACTTGAGATAGAGGTCAGGTGCGTCGCAGAGCCGAGCCAGCTGGAGAACATCGACCACGGTCTCGGTCGTGACTCTCTCGCCGACGCCTTTCGTGCACCGTTGCTTTAGCTGAGTCACCATGTACACGTGTGACAAAGCCAGTAGGTGGATTCCGTATTTCTCCATATCCTTCTCCGACAAACTGATGAAATCCAGATATAAGGGTATTTTAGTCATTTAGGTTTTCAAATTTGATGTTTCGCAGTTTGGTTTTGTGTTTCACACGTTTTTTTTTTTATTACAAATCAAATATATTAATAAACTAATCTGACAGGATTGATGACAAACCTGGGAGAATAGAGGAATCTGACGAAGACTGAAACGGCGTCGCATGGGACGCCGAGAATCTTAACGACTCTCTTCGATGATCCGCCGTGGAGTTTCCTCGGCTTCTCTATGATGTTTGTAAGTACCGGTGACGCAGAAGCCTGCATGTCTCAAATTCAAGCAAAACAGAAATGAACACCAAAATACTTTTTTTTTTAATGTAAGGAAGTACGAAGCTGATCGGAAAAAGGAATCTTACCAGGATTGCGGAGTGTGCCGGAATTCGACGGCGACCGGAAGTGATGATCTCAACATCGGTTTCAACTAGATCGTATGAAGTCTTATCGGAGATAAACGAGACGCCGTCGTTTTGAGTTGCGGTTATTGCCATCGTGAAAAATCCAGAGAGAGAGAGAGAGAGAGAGATGGGTTTATTAAAATTGTGGAGGGGTTGATGGAGAAGCATGAGGGATGCGTCTCTGTATTTTATAGACAACTCAACAAAGATGATCTTTTTTTGATTTGGTTATACACGTGGCATTTTTAGATTAATACTCCCTCCATTTTCTTTAGAATTTTCTAGCCATTATGTGTTGTTTATTCACTTTTTCAATTTTTAAGATACAATGATTATATTTGTTGGATTTTTATTGGTTTAAAATTATAAAAAGTTGTTTTATTGCAGAAATCTATACAATTGAAAAAAATTTATCTTTAAAAAACGGAGGGATGAAAAAAATTTATCTTTAAAAAACGGAACGGAGGGAGTAAATATCTTTTCTTTTTTTGCTTTCTGTCTCTACCCCACTCCACGCGCTTTTTTTAGGCGCTTGTGTATTTGATTCTCTGTATAACTGTATTTCTAATCTGTTTATTGGGTAACTACGCTGCTTAAAACTAATTGGAGAAATAATTAACTGTATTTGAGGTGTTTAGGGGGTCTGTATCGACTCTCATAAAAGTCATGAGATATGATTAGCATTTAAGGGGTCGGATTTAACACCAATCCAGATTCGAATGATCAAATGTGGTTTTCCGTTTGAAAATAAATTAACAACAAAAATAAACAACCCATATAAATAGTTGCCTATGAGTACCAACTTATCAAACCATACCTTTTTACCTACTTCAAAGTTCAAACCATATCAAATTATCTCTTAATTTCTAAATGCATAACTTGTAATGTGATGGTTATGTTGTTACATATCAAAATAGATTAGTGTAGAGTCTGTAGACAGAAAAAAACTTATCAAAATGTAAATTAACTAACCCAACAACAAAATGTCCATGTGGACTTTTGTCTTTCAGGCTAATTAATTGAATATAATAAATACAAAAAATTATAGCAAGAAAAATATAGGCATATAAATTACTCTATTTGAAAACAAAATTAATTTGCATATCTTTTCAGACCAGAAACATGACATAGCCTTGAATTAGAACTTTGTTTCCTCTGGATTTAGCCTTGAAATGACTCATATGTAAAATTATTGAAATCAGTTACATTTATCTAACCGGGCTAAGATAAATAAAAAGTCTTCTGTAATACATCCTGTTATAAAACTTATCATTAACATTAATATGTCTCAAACATTTTCAAATAGCCGCATTGCCTCCTAACACAGCCACAAGAACACATACTATATTAGTAGTATATTACAATACATTGTTTAAGAAACTATTTTCTTATTACCAACAAGCTATACCAACAGGATCTAACCAAGAGATCATTAGCAATATAGTATGTTTCTCCTTGGACCTTCGAGGCACCCGTGTCGTCTATTATATTTCCAACTTTGTTACTTTTTTTATGACTTCCACTAAAAAGTAACTATTAAAATTATTGCTTTTGTATTGATCATCAAAGGGATGACAATATAACAAGTATTACTTTTGGTACCATGAGGTATGTTTGCCCCCGATGAGGTCACGAATGTTTTATGTTTTCTACTGATCCTACGTGGGAAAAAGTGATAAAGCCGGTCCAAAAAGTTGCCCCGTAACGAAGAAAAAGAGTTGATATATTATTATTCTAAAACTGAAAAAGGCCGGTTATTGAATTAAACCGACCCTTGCCTCTTCCTAAGAGCCACCTCCTCGTCTACGTGGCTCTTGATCCTCATCCACTCTCATGCCCTCTTGTCTGGCCACTTGTCCTTCTCTGGTTTATCCATTCTGCCACTGGATTTTGTTTTATGAAAAAATCTCGCAATAATGATTGAACGTCAAAGGAGTTGAAGGATTTGGACGTCGGAGATGGAAAGAAAGCTCGCCGTGTAGCAAGTCTAACTATCCTAAGCCAATCATAGCACTCAAGCTTGACCATTGACATGATGACACGTGGTTAAAGTCGAACTTCATACCTACAATATTTCTAAGATCAGATATCTAAATTTCATATGGACACATATGAATCTGAAAAACATTGAACGAACTAGGACTAATCAAAACCATAGCATATTTTCGAAGCTCGATATCCGTTGTTTGACTTATAATTTGATGTTTCATGGCTAAAGAGCTGTATTTTATGTACACTAATACTAAACTTACATATAGTTGATTATAAAATGTTGGGTGTGTTCCTTTCACTAACTCTGCATGTATGTATATTCGATAAATTAATCATGACGATGCTGTGAATTTCAAGTATTCACAAATGGCCCTTTAAGAAAACGAAACATCAGAATCCAAAACTTGTGGATAGGTTTCCACGGAGGAAAAGTGAAAAGTGCTACATAAACTAATGGATTTGATGATTTCATGTAAGATTCTTCGCAACAAGTATTACTATAACTTAAAAGTGTCTATATTCTAAACTGTTTATATTCCACTTGAACTTTTGAAGCACTGGAGACTGATGTGCATGTTATACTCCGATCTTATCCTTAAGAGTTTGGTCTTTGCATTGACATTTCTATTTGCAAACTGCAAAGTATCATGACTCAGCCATGTACATATAAAAAGAAACGGTAGAGATAAATATTTCTCTATACCTACTAGATTAGTATCCAATACTTAACTTTCCACATTAACACGAAAAAATTATACGATATTTTCTATCAAAGAAAAACTATTAGCGAAAACTTACACTAAAAAATGGTTGACCAACTCAAAAACTGGGATGACCGTTGACCTTGCCCCCATCCCTTGGTCTTCGGAGCCAAGCACGCCGACGGGCCGCCAACTCCTTAACTAATCTCTTAACTAATTATCTTCGACTCTTTTGTTGTTGTTGTTGATAAAGACAGCTAAGCTTTTTTTTTTCTTATACGATGACAATTAGATAACTTTTCTAATTTTTAAAATAAATAATTTAAGTAGAATAAAGTAAAACAAAAATTTGTGCTGCTCACAATCTTTCAATGTGGCGGGAGCTTTGTGTTTGACTGCTAGCCTTTTTAAAAAGTCCTCGAACTTCGTCAAAATAAAAACAAGTATTTGGCTTCTTTGTAAAATATAGAACATGCATGCATATGTGAAAGTTACTTTTGTTGGATAAGATATGAGGTAAAAAGTTACCTCTTGGCTGGCTATCGCTAGGTAAGTGTCATCACAATAGGTTAACTTATTCTTAATGAACGTTGAAGGAACCAAAATTTCAAAGTTCAAATTTAAAATATCCTTTTACAAAAAAAAAAAAGTTCAAATTTAAAGATAAAATGTGTTAAAGAAACAAATCAAAGTTGAAAAAAAAAAAAAACAATAGCCTCTAACATGTATATAAAAGAGAATCAAATGTCTATGAGAAAACTAAAATCTGAAAGAGTGAAAATCTGTGATCCTGCCTCCATGAAATCCAGCAATCAGCCAAGTTGAGTATAAGACTCAATACTACTCTTCGTTAGTCATGGTTAGTGGATCATCACTGTGTAAGCTTTTCATTCTCCAACCCACTATTTATTAGTTTTAAAAATACTTGTTTTGATAGCATAAGCCATATATTTTTATTATTATTTTCAATGCAAATTTATTATTTAGAAAAAGTCATTATTTATTTTAGACTTGTACCACTAAATTTGTTGGACTGAACTGCTCGGAAGATGCACTAGACATGCTAAAATCGCATAAAAAGATTTGACTACAAACATGTGATCGATGTTCTAAATCAAAAGAAAGGGAAAGCAAATGTAACTTAAAAGGGCACTAGATTCGCCATTTTTGGAGTTTTGTTTTTGTTTTGGACTGAAGGCAGCTCATTGAGTTTGCTTAGTAAGAAATTCGGTCCAGTTTAGGATCCAAAACATGTGGATATTTCCACGGAATAGAAAAGTGGAAATTGTTAACATAAAAAAAAAATAGATTTGATGATTTATCCTGGCAATAAATTAGCTGAAACGAAATTGTATTTGTAAATTTAGAAAGAGCACTTGAAGCCCAACAACAACAAAGGCCCACCATGACAACAATAGTTTAAAGAATTAACCCACGAAGAGAGGCCCATCAGATTATCGTCACCGAACCACCGCTGGCGAGTTCCGGCTTCCGCGATCACAGAGACGAAGCTCTCTAATTCGCCTTCTTTCTCTATCTCTCTCATCTCCTCTGTTTCTTTTCCGGCCGAGTAGCTTTTCATTTTCCCGCTTCTGGCGATGTTCGTCCTGAGAGTCCATTCGGTTGACTTGGAGCGGCCAATCTCCATCGAAGACGAAGATTCCGGTTTCAGCTACGCATCATCGAGGAGAGCTCAGGCTCCCGATAAACTCATTCCATCCCTCAAACTCACAGAACGCAAAGGCCTCATCCATCTCTACCGCAACTCTTCGCACAGCTCGCTCCCCAACCTCAGCTCCCGATCCACCACTCTCTTCGTTGTCGCTGTTCCCAATTACCTCTCCTCTCTCGATTTTATCCGCTTCTGTGACTCTCAAATCGCTCACGTCTCCCAGATCCTCTTCATCAGGTTCGTCCATTATCGTCTATTTAGGTGATCACTTGCAATAATTCATTCCTTGCTGTTGATGATTGCTCGATTTTACTTTGACTCTGTGCTCTAGTTAAGAATGTGAAGTAGAATTGAGGACTAAAATGATTATGTTAAGCCTGATTGTTTCTGGATTTGGTCCTGGAAATCATTAGGAACGATGGAATGGAAGATCGGTATAGTGTTTTGATCACACTTTCGGATCAATCCGCAGCAGATGGATTCCACAATAACCTCAATGGGAGAAAATATGCACCATCTGAGGTATATTATTATGGAAATGAGATTCTTTTTTCCTTCACTTTTATTGAATGAAACTTCAAAGCTTTTTCTTGGGTTTTAGGCTGAGGTTTGCCATATTCTCTATGTACTTTCGGTGGAAGACACGGAATTTGATGAGCTTGCTGCTTCTCCACCTGCTGGATTCACCGAGTTGCCTACTTGCCCAATATGTCTTGGTGAGTTGAGTTGTGCTGAAGAAGACCATTTCCATGTTATGAACATTCTAGAATGAATTTGATATCGATGTTTGAAATTTGACTCATGCAGAGAGATTAGATCCTGACACCAGTGGTATACTCAGCACTCTTTGTGATCACTCGTTTCAGTGTTCTTGCACTTCAAAATGGACTTATCTCTCATGTCAGGTGAGTGGTTCCCTATGTTAGAGCTATAATGCTTGCATGTTTCTGGCGTATAATGAATCACATTTATCCATTTGTTAACATATACCTTGCATATGATTTATCCATTGTTGTTTGTAGGTTTGTCGATTGTGTCAACAACAAGATGAGATATTAAGCTGTTCTGTTTGTGGGAAAACAGAGAACGTATGGGCATGCCTCGTCTGTGGCTTCTTAGGCTGTGGAAGGTAATGCTTGGTTGCGTTTTGCCATAGTAATGAGATTTAGATAACCAAATCTATATCTTGCTTAGAGGTGGAAGTGGATTACGTTTTCCAATTGTAGATACAAGGAAGGGCATTCTATAAGGCACTGGAAAGAAACGCATCACTGCTATTCTCTTGATTTGCGAACACAACAAATCTGGGATTATGTTGGTGACAGCTATGTTCATCGGTTAAACCAATCAAAGATAGATGGGAAGTCAGTAGAGATGACCAACCGTTGTCCGTCACACGAAGGGGACTGTGGTTTCTGTGAATGTAGTGAGGATACAGGAATGAGCGGAGCCATCTATAACAGCAAAGTTGATTCTGTATGATTTTTGACCATCCTTAATCATTTTTTTTTTCCTGCATGCCTATGAATCTCTGATCATCTTCAACAACAAACTGTGGTTTTATGATTTTAATTCGACTAAGCTTTTTTTTTTGTGTGGAATAGATTGTAAGCGAGTATAATGACCTTCTTGCAAGTCAACTGAAGGCACAGCGACAGGCAAGTGCTTGTTTCATATTCTTGCAATTAATAGAGGGTGAAGTTGTAGCCACCTGATCGTAGGCAAATTACTTACAACGACTGTGATATGTTTCAGTACTATGAATCTCTCATTGTTGAGGCGAGAAGCAAGCAGGAAAGTATGATCGCAGAAGCAGTTGAGCAGACTGTTGTTAACAAGACGCAGGAGCTTCAAAATGAGATTGAAAAATGTGAAGAGGAAAAAAGTGGAATCACTGAGGTGAGAAGTCTCTCTGCCTTGGCTCTCTTTTGACTATTGTTCCATTCTTGACAGGTTTACTTATCAAACTCATTGGGTTTCAGGTTAATAGAAAACTTATAAAAGAGCAGGATACTTGGCGGAAGAAGGCCAAGGAAATAGAGGAGAGGTACATATACAAGATGTTTGCTCTTGTTAAAATGCTTACGTAACCAATTATTTACCATCCATAATAATAGAGGATTGATTGATTTTTGATGTGTATCCAGGGAAGCTGCAGTGCTAGGATCAAAAGAGGAGATGATAGTTGATCTTCAAGAACAGGTAAAAGCTTCTTCTACTATCTACACTCGTTGAAATATATTAAAGGAGTGATAGTGTGTGACCTGGTGGGTTATGATTGGATTTGTATACAGGTAAGAGATATAAAGGTTTTCGTGGAAGCCCAGAAAACACTAAAGAAGATGTCATCAGATTCGGATGGCATACGCCAAGGAACAGTCTTACCAGTGCCTATCAACGAGGAGCCTGTTAGAAAGCCGAAGAAGTCGAACCGGAGAAAGTAAATGAAGACCGGTTTTGTGATGCTTTTAGGGATTTACTTTAGTTTAGGTTTTGTATATTCAAATACTAATTACCAAGTTAATCAGTTTTTCTGGACTCATCTTTAGAGGTTGTCGGTGTCGCATGATTGTAAAATGAAATATATTCTCCATATTAAAAGACTCTGACAGGAAAATTTGGAAACAACGATTGAATATTGTGTAAACAATACTTGATTATTGAGTAATAATACTTAATGGGCTTAATTGTAAATTTAAGGGGCTCCGAAACACAAGTGTATATATATTCGTGGTGAAATAAATCCTGTCGTGGAGTTAGGGTTGATCAGTTTAAGCCGCTTGCTCACTTTTAGTCTTTCTCGAGCTCGAAGTAAGCGACTGTTTTCTTACATGTCACTTTAGTTTAGCTGTTGTTCATCAAAGAATTCGTTATTATCGAGTTTGATTTCAAATGAAGCCAGGACTGTGATTGTTTACACTGATTCGCTGTAGTTTTGGAAGTTGATTACTTTGTGTATGAATCCATCGCCAGCGAAGTGTATTACTGTTTTAGGTTTCTGATGATTCCTGAAAAAAAGTTACGCCATCATTAATATCTGATTCTCTGCTCTGCGGTCTTGTGATTTACTTAATTTGTTTGTTGGATTAGCATTAGTTTTGGAAGAAGAAGATGGTGAGGCCGTATGGGATTAAAGTGAACAAGAGAAAGGAGAGACAAGAGAGGTACGATAAAGAAGAAGAAGAGGAAGAGGAACAATCCAAGTTTGAGCGAGCTAAAGAAAATGTGAAGAAGGCGAAAAGAGAAAACACCGAGGAGGAACTAAGTGAGAATGAATCAGAAGATGATGAATCATCAGATGATGATGATGTGGGGATACCTATTGTTCTTGCTGATCCTAAACCGGAAAAGGAAAAGCCCGGCGTCATTTTCGTGCTTGAGAAGGCCTCTCTTGAAGTTGCTAAAGTTGGCAAGGTATTTGCAAGAATGTTTTCATTAACACGGATTCGTTCCTTCTCTTTAGCTAAATTAATTGAAAGAAATTGTTATTTGTGTTTCGTTTGCAGACTTGCGTGCTACTGAACTCTCATGATCATGTGAATTTCTTGACAAAAAATGGCAGAGATTATCGTGATTACCGGCCAGACATAACTCATCAGGTAATGAGGATTTTACAACTTGTAAGTCACATCTTATAACTAATTGTGACTCATGTTGAAAGATATGTTCCCCTTCAGGCCCTTCTAATGATTTTGGATAGTCCGGTTAATCAAGCTGGGAGGTTAAAGGCTGTCTATGTGAGGACAGAAAAAGGTGTTCTTTTTGAAGTTAAGCCGTATTGTAAGTTATCAAAAACTTACCACCGGTTTGCTGGACTCATGTGTGAGTTGTCCTATTTCTCCTCTCATCCATTTTGTTACTTTTAACCTCCTCAGTTTGTCTTGTTTCCTTGTGTAATTTTGTTTTTTTTTTTGTCTAGTGCAATTGCTACAAAATCTGAAGATTACTAAAAACGATATCCGTGAGACACTGATGCGGGTGATCAAGAACCCTGTTGAAAAATATCTACCGCCTGGCTCCAGAAAAATTGGTAAAAGAAAAAAAAAAGCCTATCCTACATTTGTTATCTTTATGATTCGCTAAAAAAAATGTTTTTTTTTTTGCTTGTTATATATCAGGCTTCTCTCGTAGCTCTGAGAAGCTCATCAAGCTGCACAAGCACTTACCTACTGTCTGTAATGAATCAGACACTGTTTTTGTGGTTAGTCATCTCCAAATTCGTTTTGCTTAGTAATAGTGTTTTAGCAAAACTGTACCTTATTTTGCTAAACCATTACAGCTTGGTGCGATGCATAAAGGGAAAATAGAGTGCGACTATATCGAAGATTTTGTGGCGGGTAAGTCTTGTTCCTTGAGTCATATTGTTTAATGATGGCATATACAATCTGAAAGAGGTTTTCTGGTTTCTTGATTTCTTCAGTTTCCAAGTATCCTTTGACCGCAGCCTACTGTGTCTCAAGAATCTGCGAGGCATTATCATTGAATTGGGATATAGTATGAATACAAGGGTTCTTCGTTTTCCTCTCGGTGGAACCACTTTAATTTCTTGTTGGTTTTGACTCTGTTATCGTTTATTTTGGGGAGAATTCACAAATTTGCTTTCAAGTGAAAAGCATATTACACTAGTTTCTTTGATTATGAACTAGAATAATAACACACCAAGTATCTCTTAAATAAGGGTCAACTTTAGAGTAAAAACGCATATTTACTGAAACACATACATTTATACATGAAAGAGGTTTAAAAATGTACACTGTTTCACCATCCCATTTTTCTCCACTCGCGGCCTTGTTAAAATGTTGATTTAAAAAGACAAACAAATCAAGCGAAGCTTTGCTGGATTTGTTGGATAATCGGAGGGATAATAGTCTGCTAAGCTCTCTCCGATGGATGTGCAATGTCCCAAAACACATGTCGAGATGCATCCAAGCACGGTATCGGAGCCGCAGGAGAACAACAGCAAGGCCTTGTCGGCGAGGTAAATCCATAACTTCGAGGGTTCTGGACGAGTTCATAAAGAGGATTATACATATCTATGTAGATGGAACGAGAACCGGGGAGCATTGCATTGAGATTGTTGACTTCGGCGGCTAGTTTCCGGTTAAAGAGTTTAGCAGCTAAGTTTGCTGGTTCCATACATCTCCCTCCAAGAACGTTGCTTGCTCCTGGTAGGCACCCCAATGGTAATGTTCCCATCACCGCAAATTTTCTAGCTCCCAAATTATATAGCTCCTATATATATATCAGTAAAAAAATAAGAAAATCAAACTTAAGTTGTTGAGTTATATGGGAGTTAAAAGATTCAAAAAGAAAAGAAAAGAAAAATATACCTGCATGAATGATTGAGTCCATGTAATCAACTGGTTGGTGTAGGAGAAGACAGTGTAGCGAGTGTTTCTTGCCGGGTTTGAGAAATATGTGATGGCAATATCGTTATTCCCAGCGGAAATGACATAGACTGCGTTAGAGATGATTGATCTCGTTTTCTCTTCATCTCCTGTGATGCTGTTCAGCTGTGCTATGTAAGCTTTGAAGTCGTTTAACTGGTCTGGTACCCATATAACTCCCTGTATTTAAAAAAACAAAATTGTTTGAATGTGAATTTATTAGCCAAAATACTTTGTTAGATTTACATTATATCTTAAGTTACCTGAATTCTTGCGGTCATTGGATCTAAACCAGAACCACCAGATGCAAAACTAACACCGGTTAAGATATCGTTGGGTTGAAGGTATGGACTACGAAAAGCTGGTACAATGCTCTTTACTCCCAAACCTTCGGCTGCATGCATGCATATTAGTTATTCTATTTTTTTATGACAATTAAAACATTGGTGAAGATTATATATTTTTAATTGGAAAAAATGAATTACCAATCAAATCTGTAGGAATTCTTCCATTGCCAAATCTTCCAGTGGCACTTCGACCTACAAAGTCTCTTCCATAGGGCCAGAAATTAACTTTGGTTAGAGTCCTAAGACCATTGTTGTTGCCTGTATCGAGTATCGAATCTCCGAATGCGAAAACCGCTGGAGTATATCCGGCTTGAGCGACGTACAACGATGTAACAGAGACAAATAAGACTAATATGGTTTGAAGAAGTAGAGAACCCATCTTTTCAAAATGCGTTGATCGATATCGATGTACTATTTTCTTTCTCAAGTATATGTTTTAAAAGACAATTTGTATTTGATTGTGATGACTGAATGGGATTAGATGTTCTTATATATAGATCCCACAACTTATTAACGGAACCATAGCTGTTATAACTATGGTTAGAATTTTGTTACGATAGAGCTAATTTTAACAGGTAATCGAATCGAATTTATCCATATCATCATCATCAGGGTTTGTTTTTGACCCATCTTCTATAAATCTATATAGTTGTATTATCTTGTTGAATATTAGCTGCAATGGGCTGTTTAATATACATCACTACTAATTCGGGTCAGACTGAATGCTAAAAATGAAAATTTTCCCCTTAATGGACACTTGATTTGCTATGTATAGATATAATATTGAGAGACATGTAAAAGGTAGTATACATATAAAAAAAGGTCTATGTACTACTACACATACATATGTATGACGTACTAATAGTGTTGAGTTATAATGTGCTAGTAAGTTTTGCCGACTGAAATAACTCTAGCCGACATAACGACCAAATAAAATGTCATCAATACTTTTTCACTTTGCCATCAATATTATTACATAACTAGCTTACAAGTGCTGGTTTCATTAATTTTATCATATATATACACACACGCGCACACATACACGTTGGTGTGGGGCTATGATCAGCAATGGGAACCCTTTTTGCAGCTGAGTGCACCCGAGGCTATAGTCATGTCACCAACATGAGAGGACGGTCTAGCGGCTAGGCTCGAGGCTTTCGAATAGCTTGATGATTTAGTTGGTCCAGCACCAGAAAGTGTAAAGAATGCGCCGTTAAGCATTAGATCTCCTTCCGATCTCCAATTCCAATGGCTCCATTCACTTTCGGGCGCATCCTCGTGCTTTGTTATCTAATTTTTAAAGGGTATAATGTTAGAACTTTAAATGAAATCAAATGACAATAATTGATACACAGGAGTATTATTTAGTTAAAGTTTAATAAGAAATTAAAAATTGGAGTACCTCTTTGCTAGTAGATACATCAGGAGCAAGAAAACGGTTGCCTTGAGAGTTGATGGTAGGATTAGCACTTCCTCCGATTGCATACATTTCCCAATGTGTATAGTCATTGTTCACCACATGGAAATATCCATGTCGACACCTACAAAGGATTTAAACATTTATTTTCGTATTCTAATCATATATCATAGAATTATAAGACTCTTAATTGATCTAAAACTAAAAAATTGAAATATTAGCAAAATGTTAACTCAGCTAACCCAACTATTTTTGAGTTGATTAAGACAGCATATTTATTTCGTTTGATCCATCTTATGTAGAAAAAGAAAACCGACTAAAAGTTTAATGCAGTTGTTTGTATATTGGCTTTGCTATTTTCTTTTAAGACTATGTCCAACCGACAATATACTTGACTTTTATATCTTGTGCCACATACATCCACAAATATAGGTATATACTAAAAATAAATTTTATGTTTTCATAAATAAATAAAAATGGTAAATACTTTTGGATATATACCTTGGCATTCTCTGGACGAGGCCTTCCCCAAAATGGTTGAATGCGATAGTGACTTGCATATTCTTGTCTTGTTCATACGTGTCACTATGTCCCAATAACATAACTTTATTGTGATGCGTCAAATAATTATTAGATATCGTTATGGCCGTTGATCCACGGATCGCATCAATCAACCCATCGTTACAATTCGAGAGCGAGCAATGATCAACCCACACGTGGCTCCCACCGAAGATAGACACACCGTCACCGTCCGATATCGTTCTATATCCGTAATGCTCGGGAGAATCTCGCACGTAAGTGTTTCCACCTTGCTTACAGTCATGTATGTGTAAGCCATGGATGATGATGTTTGTCACGTACTGTATGGTTATGCATGGACCACCGGCAATGTGTACGGAGGCTCCTCGTCCGTCTAGGGTTTTGAAAGAGTTCATTATGAGCTCTTCTTTGAGTTGAATGGTCATGTCTCGGTTGAATATGATCCAAAGCGGTTCGTCTTGAATCACTGCGTATCTTAGAGTTCCTGGTTTAGGGTTGACCGGGTCGTCGTTTCCTGGATCGGTGACTACGTAGATTTCACCATCACGACCGCCTATTGCATTTTTGCCAAAACCGATTCCACAATCGGCTAAATGTTTCCGGTTTTTCTCCCAATTTTTGTCGCATCTCCAACAATCGTCGATTGGATTACCGGTCCCACACGAGAAGAACCCTAGCTTCCTTCTTGATATCGACTCGTTTATTTTCCTACGAGTATAATTAACCAACGTCCACTATGTTAGCATTAATTATTTTTAACGTACGTAATTATGTGTACTCATAAGCACTAACTAATTAATGCAGAAAAAGTGAATAAATCAGTTTACATTCAAGATCGAAATACCGAAATTACCCTAGAATAGAAAGAACTTGAGAACAAGATTTAAAGCGTAACATTTGAGTGTGTACAAACAGTTGTGTTCGTAATGATTGTGATACCTGTGTACTTCCTCGACGATGAGCTCAGGGTCAGAAACGGGCAAAGACGAAGCAAGCGTTGAAAAGAAAATGCAGTAGAGAAAGATAAGTGTGAGGGATACATATGAAGATTTTAGCATTGTGTTTCTTGGCTTCTTATCGCTGAGAATGTTTAGGGTTGAGGACGAAACATATGAATGAAAGGGAGAAAGACAAACAAAAGCTATAGACTATATAGAATATGAACACTTGGGTGATTAAATGCGCATGCAACTTGATGTTTATTGGACCCACTTTGTCTTTAGCTTTTTCCTTTTTCTATGGAAATAACCTTGGATGTGTGAAAATGGAATCAACCTTAATCATACAGAGAAGAAGAATGGTGCTCATTTACGAACTGATCTGAATTAAGAGGGTTACCTATAGCTGAACCAAAAGCCAAACAGAAAAAGAAGCAAATAATCAAATTAAACATGATTTTCATTCAAATTAACCAAAGTCTTGAATCTGAACGCATTACTGTGATGAGTGGACGTTTCAAAGTTTTAATCGGGAAAGTCATATCTTCTCTCATTTGCATTCTAATTTCTAACAATTATTTAAGCCATTCCAACAATTAAAACCATACCACTTGAACCAATAATTCAATATTCAAACATTTAGGTAATACATGGTTTAAAGAGAGAGCAAGAAAAAGAAAAACAACTCGTAATTAAAGAGATACCAAGTGGTCGTATCCCAATGGTACTTGAGGGAGGTAAGTCCTAATACGGACCCGGGTTCGAAACCACTTGGTCACAACGGATTTAACATCCCTTCCGTTGGGGCTCTGGACCCCTTTCGAGGAGATAGTCGGGTTTTCCGTTCGGGTTAGATCCTCGGAATAACTGGATACAGCTGGACAAAACTCAGACCATCGGTTTGGGCCTAGGACTGGTCGGTGACTGTTCGGTCGACCCCTCAAACCCGGATACCAGAGATACAAAAAAAAAAAAAAAAAAAACCCAACGAACTTAAAGATGAATGGTGGTGGACACAGAGTAGAGTGCACAAAAAGTCAACAGTGTGTTAGTGTACTTAAGTACGTACTAATATACGTTTACTAGTGTACATTTATATGGTTTATTTCACCGTTGAATTTATTGTTAATAGAGCCTAGCAATTAACTCATACGGTACTACTTTTCAATATTTATTCTCTCTTTTGGATCTTTGTATTCGAAATGTTTGTACGAAAATTTACGTAATTTTAATTCGAAACAAGGGTTCCACACGTAGTAATGCATCGATTATTGATAGTTTTTTCTTGTGAAAAAGAGGACAGTCCCACCAAAAACAATGGAATAGGAGAAATGAGCCGACACTGGCCCATATAGGTTTGATTTTGGGGACCGCCGAACCATGTGCTCGAGTCCAATCTTTCAATATATTAATTACGCTTATAATTTCATAACTTTTTCAAATAGTATACTAATTCATAGCAAACCATTAAAACTGTGTGTTGAAATTTTGGTTGGTATAAAATGTGTTGATAATTAAATGCACATGGATGGGAAACTATTTGCAACACTATTTATCCTCCACACTTTGATGATAGGATTATATTATTAGATTTTCATTTTATTCATCACCTTATAAGATTGTAGCTCTCACCGACATTTTATGTTTGATATAGCCACTCACTTATGTCCATGAGTTTCTATTTTGCTAGATTTTCAGGCAAGTGAGTATTTGTTACTCTTACCAACAAATCATTATATTGATTTAAGGCGTTATTTTGTGTAATGGAGCCTTGGAGTACATAAATTGTAGAAAATGGCATGTTTTGGACATTCATTCGATATTCCTAGCATCATTTAACAAACATATTTGAAAAGTAAATCATTATGTTCTCGTGAGGAAACACGATAAACTGACAGATATGATTTTCATAATATTCTCAGTTTAGTAATCACATTGATCATATCTGACACAAACATTTCAATTTTTGACTACAGCAATGTTTTCATATCGGCTTACGTAGTTCATACGATTTTGGCCGCCAAACTTAACCTTGCGAGTTGCGAATAATCTTCTGTTAATTGTTTTTTTTTCTATAAAAAAAATTACTGTTTTGGACAAAAGCTCGGTGGCATTATGTACAAGTTTCTTTCTGTTTTCATATGAGATCAGTTTAACTTTCAATCTTTCTTTTTCCACATACTGAAATGTCTTGTAAAGATACAAGAAGAAAGATAAAGAAGAAAACTGACCTTTCAAAAACAACCAGAGTCGTTAGATCTTATATAAAGGGAACGGTCGGATCAGAAAAAGAGAGACTTTTTAATTCAGACAAAAGGCATGTGACCGGTTTTGCTTGAAAACTACTTGGCAACTTCTTGTCATTATCAGTGTTCACATATAATAATTCGATACACACATAGCTGATCAGTACATCCACTAAAATAACAGATAAAATAATGTTGATTAGTCCAATCATAATCATCAAATCAGATTAGGTGAACAAATCATATAATGCAATATCCATATACTTTTTCACTTTTTGTCAGCATAATAGTGATGAAGCTTACAAAAGAAACAGAATTATGAAAGATGCAAATTACAGATAAGACTAAAATGGGCCGAGCCTGCCGATACGGCCCGTCTTGCTGCATTCGAGATTTTTTTTTGTTTTCTGAAAAAAACAAACTAATCCTATCTTGTGATGACGTGTACCATCATATATAAATCCAATATTTTTTTATTGTTTATTTTTGGGATCCTCATCCATTTCATCTCTCGTCGTTGTCTCGAATCGGTGACTTTTGTTTGAATCTTTTGCGATTATATTTGGTTGTGATCGTTATCCAAATCGTTCTTACTCGACGTTGGTCGTCTTCCCGGTGCTGGAGATCCGATCCCTTTTCTTCCCTGCCTTGGCTCGAGATCCGAGCCAAGCAGTCAAAGCAGAGAAGCCGGCTTTGTTTCACGATTTGGAATTGGATTCGTGCGATCACAGGTCTGCCATTTCTCTTTTCTTTTCCCTTAGCTGCATACTTATTTGGGATGTTTGTTTCCATCAATCGATCTTCTGGGTGTTTAAGAATCTCGGAAAAATCATATCTTGTGTGTGATTCACAGTCTATGCCACTGTGAAGTGGAAGTCTCTGGGTTTCTTAGATTTTTGAGCTGCGAGAGACGAAATTTTGTTAGGATGTAAAGTTTTAATCTTATTGCTAATTGTTTTAATGTTTTAGATGGCATCGAGTGAGGGAATGTTGACTGACGGACAATGGAAGAAACTGGAATTAGCGACTCAGAACGCTGAGACTCTGTCGTCATCTCCGAAATCTCATCCTCTGTTTGCTGATTTGAACATAAAGTCTCCCACTGGTGGGAAAGGACCAGTTTCTGCTGGGATTCCTTCTAGGCATGTGCGTAGGACTCACTCAGGGAAGCATATCCGTGTCAAAAAAGGTATAAAAACTTACACTTTTATTGACACACTATTACACTTTTATACGTATGTGAATGTGATATGGTTTACTTGTGTGGCAATGATATCTGCAGATGGTGCTGGTGGAAAGGGAACTTGGGGAAAGCTTCTTGACACAGATGATGACTCCTGTATCGATGTTAATGATCCCAACTACGATAGTGGAGAGGTATTGGCGCTACTTTTCTTGTTTGTTTACTATTTACTTTGGTTCTTGTGCTTACTTGTGATTGATATACTCGATTTAACAGGAGGTATATGATGGACTTATTGATTCACCTGTGTCAGACCCGTTAGATGATTACAAGAAGGCTGTAGTGTCTATCATTGAAGAATACTTTAGCACTGGAGATGTGAAAGTTGCGGCATCTGACCTTAAGGAGCTTGGTTCGAGTGAATATCATCCTTACTTCACCAAGCGACTTGTCTCTATGGCCATGGACAGGCACGATAAGGAGAAGGAAATGGCTTCGGTGCTGCTCTCTGCGTTGTATGCTGATGTCATTTTGCCTGATCAGATTAGGGATGGGTTTATTAGACTTCTCAGGTCTGTTGATGATCTTGCTCTGGACATACTCGATGCTGTTAATGTCCTTGCATTGTTTATTGCCCGGGCCATCGTTGACGAGATCCTCCCTCCAGTTTTTCTGGCTAGAGCTAAGAAGAGTCTTCCTGAATCTTCGAAAGGGTTTCAGGTTATTTCAACTGCGGAGAAGAGCTATCTCTCAGCTCCCCACCACGCAGAGCTAGTGGAGAGAAAATGGGGAGGCAGTACTCACACTACAGTAGAAGAGACAAAGAAGAAGATATCTGAGATCTTGAAGGAGTATGTAGAGAACGGAGATACTTATGAAGCCTGTAGGTGCATCAGAGAGTTAGGTGTCTCCTTTTTCCATCACGAGGTTGTGAAGAGGGCTTTGATTCTAGCTATGGAATCTCCAGCGGCTGAGTCACACATAGTCAAGCTGTTGAACGAAGCTGCTGAAGAAGGTCTGATCAGTTCGAGTCAAATGGTGAAGGGATTCTACCGAGTTGCGGAGAGTCTTGATGACCTTGCTCTAGATATCCCATCTGCCAAAAAGCTGTTTGATTCCATAGTTCCCAAGGCTATCTCTGGAGGCTGGCTTGATAATTCATTTAAGGTAATCTCTGATGGAGATGGAGGGAAATCAGTCGAAGACGAAAAGCTGAGACAGTACAAGAAGGATATAGTGAACATAATTCAGGAATATTTCCTATCAGATGACATTCCTGAGCTAATCCGTAGTCTTGAAGATTTGGCGACACCTGAATACAACCCGGTGTTTCTGAAGAAGCTCATCACTCTTGCTCTAGACAGGAAAAACAGAGAAAAGGAAATGGCTTCTGTTCTTCTTTCTTCTCTTCACATGGAGTTATTCTCAACCGAAGATTTCATAAATGGTTTCATCATGCTCCTCGAATCCGCAGAAGACACGGCTTTAGACATCATGGACGCATCAAACGAACTTGCTCTGTTTCTAGCTAGAGCTGTGATTGACGACGTCTTAGCTCCACTTAACCTTGAAGAGATCTCAACCAAGCTACCTCCAAATTCAACCGGAACCGAAACAGTCCGCTCAGCTAGGTCTCTTATCTCCGCCCGACACGCAGGGGAAAGACTCCTGAGAAGCTGGGGAGGTGGGACTGGGTGGATAGTGGAAGACGCAAAAGACAAAATCTTGAAACTTCTTGAAGAATACGAAACAGGTGGAGTAACATCAGAAGCTTGTCAATGTATCCGCGATCTAGGGATGCCGTTTTTTAACCATGAAGTAGTGAAGAAAGCGTTGGTGATGGCAATGGAGAAGAAGAATGATCGGTTGCTGAATCTGCTTGAGGAATGTTTTGGTGAAGGATTGATTACAACTAACCAGATGACTAAAGGGTTTGGTCGCGTTAAAGACAGCCTTGATGACTTGTCGCTTGATATACCGAACGCCAAAGAGAAGTTCGAGTTGTATGTTGGTCATGCCATGAAGAATGGTTGGATCCTTCCTGAGTTTGGGTTTTCTGCAACTCAGTGACGAGTGAGTGAGTGAGTGAAAGTGATGATGACTGATTTCTCCATCAGTTTTTTTCTATCCTTGTGTAAGCTTACTATGCTTTCCTCACTTTCTTTATATATATGTATGAATTTGGTTGGTAGATAATAAACATAAGATGTTTATAGTTTTCAACTTTTCATTCGTTTCTTTCTGTATCGTGTTGTCTTTGTACTGATATCTTTTTTTAGTGTGTTGTAATTTCTGATGGATTTAATAACATTGTACAAGTCTCTCTTGTTGGTCTTTGTTCTTGTTTGGCGGAGACGATAACCTTCACATAAGAAGATTGACACCGGCGAACAAAAAAGTTATCCGAGTATGTACATGTATAAAAAGTTGTAAACTAATTTTTGTGTACATGTATAAAGACTTGACTGAGACTCCAAAAGTATTTTACATCCAGAAAATGCGTACTATAGAACAGGGTAACACTTGGTCTGTTGAATTGGAACATGTTAGTGTTTTATACATCAATGCTGGGTTTCTCCATGTTGATCCACTTGTTAGGCAATGGATCGGGCAGCTTCATAAAGCAGAATCTCTGGCCTAACCTTCCTTTCTCCACAGAATCTAACCACACTCTTCCAGTTACCAACAACCTAAGGAATCACCCCCACACATATCTTATCAACAATGTCTGCTCTCTATCTAAATTCACAAGGAAGACAAAAATCAACTGTTTCGTCTTACCTCTCCTTCTAAAGACTCGCGTCTGAGATTGACCCACCGGTTCTTTTCATAAACTATGCAGACGTGTTCTTCTACTTCCTCATTATAACCAACCTGCATCACGTCCCATATATTCTGAGACTGTAACAGAGAAATACGGAAGAACAATGGGGCAAGCATTTGCGACCCTGTTTTCAGTTTCTTTTTTTACTTTACCATTGACACAAGCCGGTAGTTAGTGTTTGGGTCCAAGCCTTCGTAGAGCTTGCTGATATCTATCTCCCACTCCAAAGCATTCGTTGTTTCAGATATTTCTTTTTCAGTTTCACCGTTCTCCCATTTTAACACTAATGATGCAAGCGCACAAAATACCAACGTTGTTTTATTATAAGCATAACAAATGAAATGAGTACATGAGATCACAACCATGGTGGTCAAAACTTACCGATTGTGAAGATAAGCGGGCGTCTACTCATAACGTGTTGAACAAAGTTTCTCGTTCCGCAGCCTCCAGTTTCAATGTCACAAAACATTTTCAATTCCAAGCGTATCAGCTTAAGGATATCCACAAACTTTATATCCCCAAAAGCACACTGCAGATATATCAGCACCAGAACATCTTTATTAGGAGAAGTATCAGTTTCTCTAGGAAAGACGAAAAGCGAATAAATGAAATATACCTTCAGGTCTCTGATTGAATCTGCAGGCATAACAATTCCATAAGAACTCTGCTCTGGATGATTTGGCCTCCTTCTGCATTTTCTACACCTCATCCATTCAAATTCTTCCACCGTAAAAAGGCGAGTCACCAGGCTTTTTCTTTCCGAATTTTTCCAGCAATGCCAAGACTCAAGGATGGTTAGAAGCACCTCAGCAGCATTACTCGACTGAAAAGAGTAAAAGATAGAATTATTAAAAAAAAAAAAAGAAGCTTATTGACAAGAACATATAAAAATACTATGCTTAGAAGCTCATCTTCTCCACACGAACCATGGGGATAACTTCTTCTAGAGAAGCAAGCAAGTCGCTCAAAATGACACTGTAAACTCCCTCGGTTTTTATTTCCCATGACACAACAGCAGAAAATAAATTTTGTAGCGCATAAGGAACTTGTTCTTCCAGGTCGTCATGAAATGGTTGCTTGTTGTACTGTAAATCTTCTTTAAGAACGTTAATGTTCATGAGGGCCTGCAATACCACGTGTTTTTGTGACTTTATCAAAGAGAATAAGGAGGTAAAGAGATATGGAATGAGCTGAATTAGAAGACGACAGTTTAGGTATTGAATATTGATTTTTTTTTTTGGATCAAGGCTTTACCTTTAGCGTCATGTCAAGAGCTGAATTGTATCTGGCTGCAGCTCCTTCAAATGCTTGCTCCAAATGTCCCGACTGTGAATCTTCTCCAGGCATGTTTTGCATATCTTGAAGATGGCGAATGAAAGATATAAGATTTATGATTCTCAAAACAAAACAATTCAAATTATTCGTCAAATGAGAAGCTCTTTTTACAACCTTGGTCAACTTTATTAGGTTCCTCTTGAATGTCAGCGTTGGATGAAATTTCCGATCGATCAACTTTTTTAGGTTCCTCTTGAGTATCTTCTGGAACCATAGAACCTTCTTCTGGTTCAGGCTTGACAGAATGTTCACTGGACATGCATGAACAAGTTTTGCTCAGGGAAACCAGAAAACAAATTATAAAGACCCGAAAAAGGACTCTTGAGGTACTTACTGTTTAACAGTCGTACAAAGGGGACTAGAGCTGCTCGTTGAAGTTATCTGTTGCGCCATGTAGACCATTCATTCTTACAACCCATTAACCGAAAAGTCAGAATAGCAAATAGAGAATTTAGAGCTTCAAAGACCTTGATGCTACTAGCTTTCTTCTTCTTTTGTGCCTGTGACTTTTTCGCCCCATTAATTAAAATCATTGCTTCTGCTGCATCTGTTGGATCTGTCTTGGCTTTGGACTCCATATTTACAATTTCATTCTAGACGAGAAGAGACATAAAACATATAAGTAACAATTCAAATACCAAACCAGACGGACTATGAAAGCTCTGTGTATGTAACCAAAGTTCTAAACAAACCTTGGTGCTTCTAGTCTTCTTTTTTGCCTGTGACTTCTCCTCATTGAGTAAAAGCATTGTTTCTGCTGCCTCTGCCTTGGCTTTGGATTCCATATTTACAATTTCGAACTAGATGAGAAGAGACATAAAACATATAAGAAACAATTCAAATACCAAATCAGACGGACTATGAAAGATCTGTGCATATAACCAAAAGTTTTAAACCAACCAGCAAGAAAGGTTTCAGCAGTTGAAGCATATAAGAGCGGTGGTCAAAAACAGAAAGCCTTGTGAGGTTGTTTAGCAATCTAATCCTGGAATTATCAATCAGCAATATCTTTGAATCGATTAGCAGAACCTGCAAGTCACGCAGATACTTTTAGATTGACAATTTTATGTTATTCTGTTGTTACAGTATATTACTTCAAATCATGAACGAACCTTGTCGGTGACCATTGATTTCAGAAAGTCTATGGACATCAACACCATATTATCGCTGAAACATTTACCCTCACGTATAAGATTTAGGCAATCTTCTAAGTCGGGGAAATCAAATGTCAGACGCCATGCTCCGTCTAAAACATCACGTACTGCACACAAGAATAACTTTGCAGAGAGGGAATTTCCAGGGACTCTCTCTTCACATTTATCGCATAGAAGAGATGCATAGCTTTTCCACTGGTCTTCCTGAAGATCCCGTCTTCTTTCGTCCTCACTCGTACACAATTTCTCGACTTCAGCAAGAGCTTCTTCGTAATCTAAGACGTGCCTTTTCTTTGCATATTTGGTTCCCAGTGCTCTACAACTGTACTGGACATCTCTCAGAAGAGCCACCCAGATTCCAAGATTGTGTTCCCTGACAGGTCTAGAAATGCTCTTATCTACTGAATCGTAGTCAACTAACCAGGAAATGATATCATCTCCCTGCACCTTTGCCTCGGCGTAGTGAGTCTCCGGATCATCAATCAAATTGATTTTCCCTTCATCATCGAATGGAGCATTACTTCTTTTCAACAGCCTTTTATCCAGAAGCACCAACGAATAGTGAGTGTCAAAGTCGATGTTCTCTTTAACTCGAGTACGATCCAGCAGACTGTCCACTCCTCTGCAAACCATATCTGTACCATCACGCCTTTCACACTTGATGTTTTTCAGAAGGTTTCGGATTTGAATGAGGTCAAGACGTTCCAGAAAACAGATGCTCTGTGGTGAATCCAATAGGTGAACATCGATAAGACTCTCTCGGGAAACTTCAAACTTTCCAAGATGCTTAGCCGGAAAACGCATCACCCAGTCTCGAACGCTACAGGAAAGAAGTTTACGGTCACAGAGCGACACAAGGAGTAGTTTGATTTCCTGGAGTAGATTAAGACGCTCTTCATCTGCAGCTAAAGGCCACTCAGTGGACCAACCATTCTTCTTAGACTTAGACGTAAACGCTTTCACATGTGCGAGCTGGTTCTTGATCATCTCAACAGCAGCTACTGTATCCACTGGTTCCCAGCCACCAACCGGAATCTTATGAGCCCACTTTTTCCCTATCCTCTCCACTATATCCTTCTCCGAACAAGGCTTAAAATCTGCAGCATGTTCTTGCTCGAGATGAGTCTTGCATTCTTCAGCAGTAGAAAACTCCATCAAACATAAAGTTCTACACGCCCAGACTGACCATTTCTTGCGTTCCCTGGCAAAAGCGAGAACGTTTTCCAAAGCATCTACTCCCTCTCTGTTATGCACTCCCTCGATAAAAAATCTGAGCTTTTCAATGCTTACTTTCATGAAATCCCTTTTGCTCTGAGCATCCAAACCCATCCAATACGCCTTCAATGTTTTCACCACGTTCTCACGCGGGTCTGGACTTTCCTTTGGATCCAAAACTTTTGCCTCGGATTGTGTTAAAGGAGAAGTCTTGGATTCAGCGATCATGAACTCTGCCTCTCCGATTAAACGCTCCAGATCTTCCCTCTTGCCGACTTCTAGGTTTTGCGAGAGCAATCGAGCAAGAGGATTCGTGTATTCTGTGTGATCAGCGAAGGATAAACCCTGTTTCGCTACCTCCAAGCATTCCTTGAAAAACATCACTGATCCAAGGCGATGACCCAAATCGCAGAGTCCTTGTGCGCGATGTCGCGAGAGCTTCACATCTTGCGAGCAGCATTCTACGATAGCCAAAATGTATGCGGTTCTCAAGTCAGGGTCCTCTGCTGTTTCCGATATCTTCATGAACAGATCACCTTGTTCAGCATGAAGAAGCCATGAGGCCTCGCCTTCCTTATGAGCTAGCATCAAATCTTCGATTAACTCCAAGGCCTTGATGAATTCTCCATTGGCGACGAGCTCTTTAGCCTTCATGAAGAGTTGTAAGCCTTCCGGATCGTCCAAGATAGAAGGCGCCATTGGAGACGATCCTCGAGGTTTCCTTTCGATTTCTTGCTCTCTAGGGTTTGTTCTTCTTTCTTTTGCTTCAGAGAGAAATTTGTAAGAGTAGACGCGGGAAAATGAAAGGAGATAACAGAAAGTAACTGAGGAAGTTGGCTTTTATCGCGTGAGAGACACGCGAGACCCAATTGAGGAATTGTGTCGAACATCTTGTGCGCATTACCCATTTTGGGATTTTTACCGGAATTAATGAAAAAACAAAAAGAAAACCAAAATAAGTGTGAATTTTCGAATTTAGCTTGAAAAGGCTTAAATGTAGAGTGGTCTTCTTCATGGATAATCTAATCCTTGTTGCCAAACAACCTCGTTAAGTATTTTTTTTTGTTGCCCCGTTTATTTTTATTTTTTTCTCATCACCTTACTTCCCGGCGTAATCAGAATATCAATGGACCGGCCGGAGACGATCGCCGTCAAATACGAACCCATGACCGTTGACTCTCCTTCATCTTCTTCCGCCGCCGCAATAGACAGGCCTGCTCGACCTCCAAAGCTTGTAATCTTAGCTGACCTCAATTTCAACCCTCCTGAGACTGACGATCTTGACTCTTCGATTCAAATCCCTAGTCCTCCCATCGCTAGGTATCCATTTCTGTTCCTAGAGAGTATTGTTCGGCTAAACGTATTTGTTTTTGTTGCTCTTTATTTCCTTTCTTTCGCTGAGATTTTATTTTAACTGTTCGGGAGAAAGTATCTAAAATGATTTAAGTCAAGTTAAGTTGGACTGAGCTAGATATATGGAGAATTTGTGGCAGTCTATGAGTGAAATGGTCCACGAGTTGAAAACTGAAAAGAGGCTGTAAATTTGGACTTTATAAGTAGCTTCTTCCTGGTCTCGAATTTTGTTTTATAAGTTTTCGTTGAATCCAGGGCCTGAATTTTCTACCAAAAGTTTCAGTTTTTGCATTTGATCATACAGCCTTTGCTCTTAGGTTGATTCATATGCCTAAAAGGGTTTAACATGGACGAATAAATTTTGTGTTTTGCAGGTTGAGTAACGAGGAAAGTCATCAAGATGGAGGTCCAGTAACATGCAAGGAGGTGGAACCAGAGGAATTAGAAGCTAAAAAGATCAGCAAGGTGGGGAAATGCCGCTCGAGAAGTAAGATGGAGGCTTCCTCTGACTGTGTAGGTGATGCAGATGGTGATCAGGCTAATCAAGGTGTTCCTGCATCCCGGGAAGAAAAAATCAGTAACCTCAAAATGGTGAGTTTATTGACTCATATCATGGTCGTAAGTGTGCTTGGTCCGTCTTTAGAATCTGGGTATTGTGGATGACCAATGAGATCAAGATAGTCTTAGTATTGTTTTTAATTGAACATGGTTTTTTCATTGAACATGGTCATTAAAGTCATATTGAGGCAACCAACAGTTAACACTTAGAGGAGTCATTTAACAAAGTTTCTCAGACATTGGATTCTTCATTAAACATGTGGAGAAAGAATGATGGTGGTGCTCTTAATTTCATAATGCTCATCCCAACTGGTCATTAATCTAATGGTTCGCGATGATGATGCCTTTAATTTATTCTGATAACACTTCTCGGCTTGTAGGGTTTGATTCATGTTGCAAGGAAAATGCCCAAAAATGCTCATGCCCATTTTATTCTTGGTTTAATGTTCCAACGATTGGGCCAATCTCAAAAGGTAGGCTTGAGCTGAGGCTACGCTGTTAGGTATTAAAATGATGAATATCTTATTGAGTTTAACTGCCATAAGTTTTTAGGCAATACCAGAATTTGAGAAGGCTGAAGAAATCTTACTGGGTTGTGAGCCAGAAGTTGCTCGGCCAGAACTTCTCTTGTTAGTTCAGATTCACCATGGACAGGTGATGATCTTTGTGTCTGAATCTTCACATTGAACCCTTGTATTCTCGAGCTCCTATTTTTTACTGAGCTTCATGACATTGCACACTTAAAACCATGTAGTGTCTTCTTTTGGATGCTTTTGCGGATAATGACTCTGTTAAAGAGCTTGAGGGAGAAGAGCTTGAAGAAATTCTATCAAAATTAAAGGATTCTATGAAGTTAGATGTTAGACAGGCAGCCGTGTGGAATACCCTTGGATTAATGCTTCTCAAAGCTGGTTGTTTGATGGTAAAATTCTTTACCATGTTGGTGTTTCAGATTACCAGTGTGATTCCTTTTGTGATATAGTTCTCTCTTTTATTTACAGAGTGCAATATCGGTCTTGTCATCTTTGCTGGCTCTTGTTCCTGACAACTATGATTGCCTTACAAACCTTGGAGTTGCTTACCTTCAGAGGTAAGAAGTTTTCTACCTCTCAATTGTCTAACTATTATCGTGATAGTTCTCTCTAATCAACAAGTCTTCCAGCGGAGATTTGGAGCTTTCAGCAAAATGTTTTCAAGATTTGGTACTGAAAGACCAAAATCATCCTGCCGCTTTGATAAATTATGCTGCTGAACTTCTTTGCAAACACAGTTCAACTGTCGCTGGTTTGTTTCTTATCAAAGAACCTCTAAATTGTTTCATCCTCTGACCGTGCTAAAGAAAATTATACATGCAAAAGTAGCGGGAAATGTAACTATGCAAAATGCCTTTTCACTTCTAACCTGTGAAGGTGTTTCTAATTGATGTCAGGTGCCGGGGCTAATGGTGGTGCTGGTGCTTCTGAAGACCATAAGGTACCTATGAATGTTGCAAAGGAATGTCTCTTGGCTGCACTACGATCAGATCCAAAGTCTGCTCATGCGTGGGTGAATCTTGCTAATTCATATGATATGATGGGTGATCACAGAAGCTCTAGCAAATGTTTGGAGAAGGTGCTCTTGGCTCACTTCTTTGTTTTGAGGTTGTTCATTGTTTTCCTTACCTTGGCGCTGGCTGTTTAATAAGATGAGCCAATTTACCTTGGCGCTGGCTGTTTTAAAATAACCTTGGTTTGAATATACCCGTGTTTAGCGAACAATCTGCTTGTGATTGTTTGTCCATGTCTTGGTCACGGCTGACAGAATTAACCTGTTTTATCTTCAGGCAGCCAAAATCGATCCCAACTGTATGGCTACTAGATTTGCTGTTGCTGTTCAACGGATCAAAGATGCTGAAAGGTCTCAGGATGCAAGCGACCAGCTTTCATGGGCTGGCAACGAGATGGCTTCAGTGATAAGAGAAGGAGATTCTGTTTCAATTGACCCTCCCATTGCTTGGGCAGGGCTTGCCATGGCTCACAAGGCACAGCATGAAATTGCAGCTGCTTTTGTTTCTGACCAAAATGAATTGACGGAGATGGAAGAGCGTGCTGTGTACAGCTTAAAGCAGGTATGCCGTTTCTGTGTTAGATACATTCGTATATATAATTTGCTAGAGTAGGAGGAAAATTGAAGAGAGACTATTTTAGAGATAGATGTCCCTAATTGATTTATTCTTCTGGTTTGGTCGATGGTAGAGACACACATTAGCTAATGAGGAGAAAAAACTTTTGATTTCATTATTGTCTTTCCATTCAACCGTAGGCAGTAACAGAGGATCCTGAAGATGCTGTCCGGTGGCATCAGCTTGGTCTTCATAGTCTCTGTTCTCAACAATATAAGCTCTCCCAAAAGTACCTCAAGGCAGCAGTTGGTCGTTCTAGAGAATGTAGCTACGCGTGGTCTAACCTCGGTAACTCCCTCTTTAAATCTGATTGCTCTAAGCGTGTGAAGAAAATTGACGGTTTCATGTTGCATTGCTCTTATGGAAAGTTCATATGTTGCCTTTTAGGTATCTCACTGCAGTTATCAGACGAACAATCAGAAGCCGAGGAAGTATACAAGCGAGCCTTGGCAGTGTCAACAGAGGATCAAGCTCACGCGACATTCTCTAACCTCGGGAACCTGTACAGACAGAAAAAGCAGTACGACCTCTCCAAAGCAATGTTCTCCAAGGCGCTGGATCTCAAACCAGGTTATGCACCTGCGTACAACAACCTTGGACTCGTGTTTGTGGTTGAACGTAGGTGGGAAGAAGCTAAATTATGTTTCGAGAAAGCCCTTGAAGCTGACGCATTGCTTGACGCAGCACAGTCTAACTTGCTTAAAGCCACATCCATGTCAAGACTATGTACTTGCTTCTCTTCTTCAACTGTTGTCCGAGATTCTTAATGGTTCTGTAGCACTTCATTTTCGTTTTGTGGATTCACAACTCTCACGTTTTGCGTCTTAGATTGTACAAGTACAAAGACTTTAATACGACGAGAGGCTTTGAATCTACATAAACTTCCGCACTTTCTGATTTACTAGTCTTCCCCAACACAAAGTGTCTTGGCTCTTGACAAACTTATTAACCATCACTTTTAAGAAAAATAAAGAATTGACCTGACCTAGTCACTTCATGGTATCGACTATCGAACTCACGGAAGTTTTGAGACGATGAAACGTTGAAGAGGCTTGAACAAACATTAGTTACAGCAAAACTTGAAGTTTATTTTTGTCATTTATCTTGAAAAATGTTATAAAGACGAACAAATGTATAATGTTACAAACTCTTGACCACTTGAGGAAAAGAGTAACAACTTATGACTCGGAGAATTCTTCATTATTAGAGCATTGCCAAATACAAATCAAAATGGGAAAAAAAAACGAGTATGCTTGACTCTTCTATCTCCTTCTTCAGCCCATCATCTACACAGAACAGAGAGAGAGAGAGAGTTTCCAATGGTTTAAGCATTGTAACTTCAAGATATGAGATATATGAAGATCATAGATACTGTATATGCTTTTATTTAACCTTGAAGATGTCTCCAAACATTCCTTGCAAAGGATTCTTACGCTGCACCCCGTAGAACCTCTCTGCAATCTCATCCAGCAACTTCACAAAATAACACAATTTCCCGGTTTTAGTCAGTAGCGCAAGGAGAAGCATAATCAACTGTCAAACCACGCAGAGACCAATTTAGTATACCTCGTGAAGCAACGGTTCTCTATCTATGCATGACTTAAACTTTACTCTTAACATATTGAACAGAGGCAATGCATCCCTCTGCAACCTGTATCGAATATCAAAGTTCTTTAGGTAACAACAAGACTAAAAGGAAGAAGAAGATCTAAGCGGGAAACTAACGTTTCCAGAAGATATGAGATAAACTGGATAAGGTCTGATTCTGAAAGCTCGGGGTTTTTCGTCTCGGCTTGTCTCTTGATCTCATCCATCATAAAATTTGCATCTTTCATGTTACCCATAGATAAGTACCTAACATGCAAAAATAAGAGAATATTAATACACTCTCTTTAGTTCCTCTAAAACCGCTGCTATCTCTCTATCCAGATATAAAGCATGGACTTACATGAGAACTGCTCGTGCAATCGCGAGATCATCTTCACCAGGATAACACTACAAAGTAGCATTCAAGTAAGAAAACATGTCTCAAAATTTCTATCCCAGTGAAAATGTTTTTCAGAGAGAGAAAATTTAAAGAGATGAGACGATTTGAAATGAAGAGACTGACCCGTCCCATAAAGTTGATCAGCATAGACGCAAACTTCTCTGGGTCCTCAGCTCTAACAAAATGTCGTGATATCCGGACCATGTCCTGCCAGATAGATTAAAAAAATCAGCTAACGGAAAGAAATGAAATGTAAGACTTTATAACCAAAATGGCTACAAGAAGAGGATTACAAGTTCAGGACACTCGGTGTAGAGATAATCAGCCAGCATAGCATGCAACTCAGGATATCCAGTACTTGGACCTCCAAACTCTGCAGACCATCTAAAACAAGGACAAAAACAGAACTTTGAAATAACTACCTCTATTCAACAATTTACAATGTTCGATACATGTTATAATGGGGAATAGCAGCTGAATAAGAGAAACAATACATGTGCTGTGTCTTACTTTATCGCAGCTCTCATAAAGGAAGTCAAGTTTTCAACCCGTGATCTGGCTTCCCCAAGAGATTCTTGAAGATTTTGGACATCTTCATCATCACTCACATCTACCAAATGAGGTGGTACAGGAACACGAGGAAACAATTTGTACATAGACCTGATACGATCTGACACAAATACTTCAGCATAACCAAAAAAATAAAAGTAGAATAATGGGATCTAGCAATGAAACATTGTCTGGACCGACTAACCAAGAGTTTCATCATTGCAAGGTGACTTGCCCTTAACTAGTGTGTCAACAAACAAGATAGAAAGGTCCGCCCCACAATTCACCTGAGGATTCATCGTTTCAGTCAGAAATTACCTCTACAAAAACTGAAAGATGATATAATAAGGATTTTGCCTTTCGATGATTACATGCCATTCCAGGTTCTGAGTACTGTATATCTATATAAACTATAGAAATGTAATAACAAAAGAGGGAAAGGGAACAAACCAGGCCGTGCTCTAGTTCAAGGCATGCCCCTGAAAAGAGGATATCAAGCGCTTCAGAGAATCTCTGAGCTGTAACATATCTGCGAACAAGAAGCTAATGTGTTATCAACACATTCATATGTATCAACCAAATCAGAGGAACAAATAATCTGTCAACAAAATCCAAATTACCAGAATCCAAAAGGGTCAATGCAAAAGGATAATTGGGTTATACAGGAATCGAGCTACGAACCTTGCACTGATAGATTTATACATCTGCAACGCTCCATAGTAATTGCCTTCCTCTACCACTTTCCGCAATTTATCAATATGCTATATACGAATTTGAAAAATGAACATCAGATTCAAGGATCTATGTTATCATCATCCTCATCAACTGTTGACGATAAGAGTCGAGAGGTAATCGAATACAGAGAATCCGACTGAAATTAGACAAATCTGAGAAGAATTCGGAAGAGAGGAAAAACAGATCCAAAGTAAAAAGTACCTCTTGAACGGGAGGTAATTCACGTCTCGTCCTCTCTCTCGACATGGATCGGAATGTTATCGCTTTGAAGAAATTATCCAACGGTTCTTCAATTCTTCTTCTGTTGGTTAATTTTGCAGAGATATAGCCAAGTACGGGAATTAAACAGGAATTGAGAGATGCGTCATTGTCTTGTGGATTTACCCTAATTAAAAACAATTCGGTTTTAAAAAGGAAAACTCAATATTCAAATTTCCTGTTTACATTTTTGGAAAGTTTCTATTCAAAAAATTCATTTCGCTTATTCAAACTTTGTTATTTTGCAAAATGTATTACTTGAATTTTTGTAAATCAAGTTCGTAAATAACCAAAGAGTTTTCCACCAAATGATCAGTTTGTTACTGAGTTGTAATATTAATAAGTATGTATGATGTATCTTGTTCGATTCATATGGGATGAAGATGAATACAATAAGTACGCAATGTTATTGAAACTTCAAAAAAATTCAATATATAATATCCATTAAATTTATTTTAGTTTAGGGAATACAACAGTCCGAAAACAAAAACCCATTTATTAAAAGAGAATATTGATAAACACAAATTAAATATATTAAGAGAAATTTCGTTAACTATATAATTAAGCTGGGAAGACACATTCCCCAGCACTTGGGTCGGAACCAATTTGAAAACCGGTATTGCCGAACGTACAAGCAGCAAAGGTGCGACCTTGGCTCTGGTAATAAGCATTCATGACATACGACGCATGATTATATAGAGTATTAGGGTAATAGCAAGTTCCACCGGGGTTGATTGCTGCACAGTCGATATGGCTGCAACCGAATTTAATGTTGTTTTGTAACTGCTCTGCTGAGGTAGCAGGCAACGCCACGCACCATGTTCTGCAAGTCACGACGGGGAGATGGTGGATCGCTGCAATGGAGATCAAGAGGAGGAGGGTCAGAAACTGTGAAGACATTTTGAAATGAAATATAGTTAGGATTTAGGAATCAAGAATTTCTGGTTTGTGTGTTTTCTTGTGCTAGAACCCATGTGAATATATATATAGTGAGGAAGTGATTCAAATGACTATATACGCTTTTGTTAATGTGGGAAAGAAGAGAAGATGAGATCTAAATTAATAATGCAATAATACACCTACACATGTACATTACTCTAGTTCTGTTTAATTATTCCTTTAAAAATGTGATATTTTGCTTATTTTAGTTGTTTTTCTTTATGTAAGATCTCTTGCTATATCACATTGACTAGATTAATCTATACTCTGATGAGAATTGATTAATTTGAGCATATCCAGTATAATGTCTTGTGGATTTACTCTAGTTAAAAAAAATATATTCAGTTAAAATCCGGTCTACAAAGGAAAAGAACGCAAAACATTAATATTATCTTTAAAATTTTATAGAAATGTCTATAGATATTAGTTCTTTTTCTAAAATTCATTTGGGTAGCTTATTCAATGCATTTTTTGTTGCAAAAATAGTATATTACTTCAATTTGTAAACTATAAGTTAAATAGCTATTTCTTTTATAAGAAATAAGTCCTCTGGCATCCAAAAGTTTTCCACGAAATGATCAACTTGTTGATGAGTTGCATACATCATCATCTAACTATTCTTCTCTTGTTTAAAAGTTGGTCCACTAATTAAATGACAGTTTAGACAGCCAACATGTCAACAAATAAGCAAAACAAACTATGCACGTACAGTATATCCTAATACGAAACAAAAAAAAACCCATTAAAATATAGAAATTTAAAATCATTTGGGTAGCTTATTCAATGGTATATGATTATAAGTTATAACGGGTGGATCTGAATTTTTAGTGTCCATGACTTTTAGGGGGTTCTGTAGGCCAACTCTCTACGCCTACAGAGAGTTAAGGACTTAAGGCAATGGCCATGGAGATGGATATTAATTTCGTGGTTGTACGCAATGTACGGCACGGTTATTCGGATGAAGATGGTTCAAATAGAACGATCGAAGGTGGCTAGAGATAATGATTTACACAACCTCTCAAACTTTTGGTATCAGACTGTGATCATGTTTAACATTTTTCAAGAATAATTGACATTATTCCGCCATCATCTCATTATATTATTATAATTTTTTGTAGTTTGGGTATACAAGTACAACAATCCGAAAAGAAAAACTCATTGTCAAGAAAACAACAATCAGTAACGCAATTTTAAAATAAATTTAATTTCTTAAGTGTAGTAGACACATGAGCCTTTACTTGGATCTTTAAAAACAAACCAACTGCTATGGTTAAAGCTACAAGCCTCTTCGATGCGACCATGACTATGGTAATAAGCGTTCATGACATACGACGCATGGTCTATCAGAGTATTAGGGTTATAGCAACTTCCACCGGGTTGGATAAGACTACAGTCTACGCCGTGGCTGCATGCAAAGTCAATGTTGGCTTGTAGCTGCTCGTTTGTCGCAGTATCCCTCGCCATGCACCATTACGAGAGGGAGGTGGTTGATTGCGACAATTGATAGGATGAAGAGGAGTGTCAAAAACTTCGACGACATTGCAAGTGAAATAAAAAATTATGTTTTGTGTTTCTTGTTCAAATACAAGTGTATATATATGCAAAAGAAAAAAAACGATTTCTCCCTCCATGCTTATCTGCTGGTTTAGGGATGAGATTTGAAGAAATGAGAATTATAAGATGTCATAAATCAATTATTTACATACACATCACTTTTATAAATTCAGTTTGATTATACAAACTCTATGATATATATGTTTCTTATTATGATATGTTTTGTAAGATTTTCTGTATATCATATTGCAAAATTGGTTTATAAGCATCTCCAACCCATCTCTATTTATTCTTCTATTTTTTTTTCTAATAGAGATTTGTATAATAGAGGTGGATTTCTCTCAATCCCACCTCTATTTCTTACTCAAAAATATAGATTGCTACTTTTTCCTCTATTTATAAAGGAAAATATAACATTATAGAGGAAAAAGTAGCAAACTCTATTTTGAGTAAAAAATAGAGGTAGGTTGGAGAAAAATCAACCTGTATTTTACAAATCTCTATTTTAAAGAAAATGTAGAAAAATACATTGGAGATGGTCATATTATTAGAGGCATTTCATTTCTTCTTTTCTCCCATTTTGTCATATTATCAAGAGACAACAATCAGTAACGCAATTTTTTTTTTAATATATATTTATTTTAATATTATTCTCAAGTGTAGACACATGAGCCTTTACTTGGATCGAAATGAGAAAACCAACTGCTATTGTTAAAGCTACAAGAATCTTTGGTGCTACCATGACTCCGGTAATAAGCATTCATGGCATAGGACGCATGGTCTACCAGAATATTAGGGTAAAAGCAACTTCCACCGGGTTGGATCGGCTTACAATCTACGCCGTGGCTGCAAGAAAAGTCAATGTTGAACTGTAGCTGCTTGTATGTTGCATCATTCCTCGCCATGCACCATTTTCTACCGGTTACGACGGGGAGATTATGGATTGTGACAATTGATAGGATGAGGAGGAGTGTCAACAACTGCGACGACATTAGAAGTGAAATCAGTAATGTTATTGTGTCTGTTTCTTGTGCAAATACAAGTGTGTATATATGCAAAAAAAAAAAGGTTTCTCTAGACAAGACAATCCTCATATCCTCCATATTTTTATACTGGTTTAGGAAAGAGATTTGAGAAGAGAAAATTATAAGATTAATAAATAAATTTTTTACTTACCCATCACTTTTCATAAATGATTCATTTAAGTCTATGAGATGTTTCTTATTATATATTTTTGTAAGATTTTCTATATATCATATTTGCAAAGGTGAAAGAAAGAAAGAAAAAAAAGACAAGGTTTAGTAAAAAATATCCAATATACAATTCATTTTACTTTCTGTGTCCCCCATTTGTCATATATTTCTAAAACTTTTAGTTATTGATTTAAGAAAAACTAAAATATATGAGAGTTAATTAACTCACTTAAACAACATTAATATTTTAAAACATAGGACTGTTAGGAAATCTATATAATTTCATTAACCGATTACAACAAAAAAGGGGTCCAACATAAGCAGTTAAAAACCTGGTGTTTCAAAGATTGATCATTGTTATTTACTACGGAAGCACCCAACCTTATAAGTAGACTAGATTAGGCCCCGCGTATACGCGGGTTTATTTATTTTTATTTTTTTAAATCACGGAAGAATATTAAACAAAATTTGATCAATTTTAAAAATAAGAAAATAATATTAAAAACCCGATAACAAATCTCTAAATAAAGATATGTAGTCTTTTACATTTTTATTTTGAATTCATGATATGAAATAGAAAGATTTACATGTGTCTAAATCTAATCGACTCATTATTTTATGAAACTTTGATTATTCCATGATGAAATCTTTATTTTTAATATTTTTTTACCTAACAAAACATGGAAAATTAAACTATTTAATATTAGAAGATCAGTCCATTATAAAATTTTCTTTTTTAATATTATTTAGTTCCTTAATAATTATTTTGTTAGTTTTCTATTTATATTGTTTCTTTTTCAATTTCGTTTTTGCCTCTGACCATTATAAATTTTCATTTTCATTATTAGTTAGTTGTTTTAATATTATTTTGTTAGTTTATTTATTTATGTTACTACATTTTTCCAATTTTCTTGTGTTGACACATGTCATCACTTCATCAAATATTAGACACATGTATCGATCTAAAGTTAAGTATTCTTCATTGATATCTTTAACTTTTAAAGACATGAATTTTATTTCTTAATGAGAAAGAAACTTAAAAAATATAGCTTGTATATATATATTTTTTTTTTCATTTTCGTAATGGGAATATGTTTTTTATTCCTTTTCTTATTGGATGTAACATTTTTTAATTATTTCTTCATGTTTTTCTGATTTTCGTTTTTTTTCCTTTTCGTAATAGAATTATGTTTTTTCTTTACTTCTCATAATGGATGTAATATTTTTTCTTTTTAATTGTTTGTTTCCTGTTTTCTGATTTTTCCTAATGTACTAATAGGATTTTATTCAAATAATTTTAATTTCGATCCAATTGACCTAGAGTCAAATAATCTCCACTGTTCTCTTGAACTTTCAAAGACATGATTTTGAAATTAGAGAAAGAGAATCAAAGAGATTTTCTGAATTTGCTTTGATGAGTTTGTGAATGAGAAAAAGAGACTATAGTAGCTCTCTTTTTATAGGGGGTTCATGTAACCAATTTCATATAGTTTTAGGATATTTAGTTTACATACCTATTACATGTACTAATAGGATTTTTTTAAATAGGAGTTTATATAACTATTCCATACAATTTTAGGATATTTAGTTTACATACCTATTCCATATACTAATAGGAATTTTTTATTACATTATTTTCATTTTATTATATAAAATTTCGTTTTTATTATAAGATATTAAAAATTTCCCTTTAAAATAAAAATTTCCTTTTTCCGAAGACATGTGTCACGATCTTAACGGATATAACATTAAAAGTGACACATGTCGCAATCCTATATTTTATAAAAATCCTACGTGTCGCAACCACGTCGTGCATCCAGCTTTATATAATAAGATGGGAGGTCGAATCCTTAAAAAAAAAGCAGAACTGGATGTTAACAGAAAGCTTCACTAGTTCACTTCCAAGGAGTCTCGAGATGTATACGTAATTACGTATATGTTAACATGAATTTACATCAACTTATATATAAATCAGATAAAATTTTATGAATATATTTTTATTATATATAATAGTTTCAACATATTCTGAGCTTCGACAAAACAAGTTCTCACACATATATGTTTCAAATGTTACTAATAATTCTCGTAAACACAGGCGCCGTGACTCGGGTCGTGTTTAGTTACAGAGCCAGTACCACCGAAATCGCATTGTTCCTTGGTATGACCGAGGTTCTGATAATACGAGTTCATTACGTACGACGCATGATCTCGTGGAGTGTTTGGTTCAAAGCAATCTCCACCGGGTTGGATCGATGAACAATTGCGGAAACCTCCTTGTTCGCTGCAACACCAATCTATATTCGCTTGTAGCTGCTCATCCGTTGCTTTCCTATTCGCCACGCACCATACTCCTGAGTTTTCAGTTGCCGGCGAGATGTTTCTTAGTGTTGAGACCACGGAGATGGTAGTTGATACGAGGAGGAAGATGAAGAGCGTCAATGATGTTGTAGTGACCATTTTTGCTTTCAGATTATGGATGATTCAGTTGATATATTTCTGTTCAAAGAGTAAATATTTTAAATACACTAACAAATGATTATAAGGTTTTATATTAACTTATCCACATATATATACTAGTGTTATAAGGTGATTATATGGTATTCATTTATTTGTTATCTACATCATGTTATATATTACTCCTATAAAACAAAATTTGTTTCTATTATAGGTATATATTTTTTTAAATGTATAAATTAAAATCCAATAGAGTTTAATGAATCATTTAAGAATCCGTTTTTGTAAAAAAGAAGAAGAAAAAGGATCTATATCTTGATAAAAATAACAAGTGGTTGTGTATGTGGCAAAAAGAAATTGTGGTCATGCATGCAACAAATGACATTTTGCATGCAAATCGATCGTTGTAATTCTCACCGCCTTTATCTCTAGTGGTTGTGAAGATTTTCTCCTCCTTGAGCAAGCAACCACCGTCGTCGATCTCTTCCTTTCGTCTTCTGACAATTGTTTTCTTTCCTCGGAGGAGTTTTTTTCTTTTATATTGTAAACTCTTCTTCATAGACTCATAATCAAATTGGAAGTTCATTTAATTTGAAATGGTGAACAAGTCAGCTGGTCAACATAAGATTAGCATAATTACAATGCCTTAGTAGTAAATTAGTAACTAACAACAAAGGGCTTTGGGTAGGTAATGAATTCATATCCTTGAAAAATTAGTCTTTCAGACAGAATAACTCTCTTCTCCAGTCAATGCTTTTTAATTATTGTTATGAAGTTACCTTCTAAAGAACTGCATCTCTTCAGTAGTCTCCATTTAATGTTCTTCATTTTTTTCTAAAAAACAACGGACCAGTTATTTACTTATATCTATTCAACCAACCACAATAATTAAAAATTTACTTATTCCCTTAAAGACATATACAGTACTGATTAAATGAAGAAGTAAGGCTAATTCTATTCTGGTACAACTAACAACTGCCATATTGAAGTGTACAATTTCAAAATTTAAGAATTTGGAGAGAGAGACGAGACAGGAGAGAACTTCAGGGCTTTCATTGCAATTTCCAGTAAAGTTCTGACTTTATGTAGCGTTTTAAACTAAACTATCAATTATTACACTTTTGGTACACAGTTTCATTCCGATACTCACTTATGCGCTAACAAAAACGATTAGTGAAACTACCCAAAATGGCAAAAAAATGCGATAACTGTGAAGAGATGCAGTTCTTTAGATTTGTGATTATACACAGAAAAAGAAGGTTTTGTCCATATACACATTTTCATGTTTTTACCTATTTTTGCCATTAATACTCTTTATATATTTAAAAATATGAAATAGTTTATGTAAGAAACCCAAAATATTTCTAAAAATCAGATAAATGATCTTCAGACTTGTTATAATTTTTTCACAATTTTTTTTCAAAAATATGATTTTTAAAAAATATATTGAAGTTTTCTTCTACCAGCTCTGAAATTCAAAGTAGAATATGTATCCTACACGTTTTATTACATCTACTGGAGATAGAATTCGATATCTACCATTTATACACACATCTTCCACCCGTAGAACACGAGTTCTATAATCTATATATACCTCTACTATTAGTAGCATATCACTTCTACCTGTTACTCTATGTTCTGCGATTTTGTAAATTTGGTAGAAGATATGTTCTACCAAAAACAAAGTTTTCTACATGTTCTAGAATTTGTTGTCTACGAGAAACACAGCCTTCTATGCAGGCGTAGATTTCGTATTCTGTTACACACATTATCTCTTACCATCCGTAGAGTTCAGTTTCTACTAAAAACCACTTTTCTACCATGTTGGTAGAGGTCGTGTTCTTCTAGAAATCAGTCTTCTACCAAATGTAGAAATCGTCTTCTGCCGGAAATCTTAGAGAATATTAACAAATATTTTTTTGAATATTTTGTTTCCTTTTTCTTCTCCAACCTTCTCCCACGATGCAATTGTGGCAACTTCTTCTCCATTCCCATCTTCTTAGCCGTCATCTTCATCATCTTCTTCTTCTTTTAAACACAAATTTACTAGTTTCTCTTGAAGAGTAACATGTATGATGGAGATAATGAAGATGGATTTGGGTTTGCAGAGGAAAGAAAGGATAACAATCAGCTTCGTTTTGCTTTGATGGAAACTGTGAAGAAGAAACAAGATTGCAGAAGCAAAAGACTTATGAAGTCATATTTTGAAATCCTTTGCAAGAAGCACAACTTCGATTACATAGAGATGATTATGTGACGGAGAAGAGCAGAGAAGAAAAATGTCGCAGAAGAAAAGAAATGTCGGGGAAGAAGAAGAGAAGAGAGATGTCGGGGAAGAAAGGAAATATTTTCACTTTTATGTTTAATTAAAAATATCCCAATTAAAGGGTTAATTAGTTTAATCAATTTTAAGGTAAAAAGGATTATAAGTTTAGAAAATGTGTAGTGAGACAAAAATCTCTCCAAATTGTGTATTAAGACAAAGATTCTCCCAAAGCTGTGTATTTTGCCAATTTTCTCATAAAACTTTTGATTCTTTCATTCCTCTTCGGTCTTCTTCCTTTTCCTTTACCTTCTTTTGATCTTCTTCTCGGTTGAAATTAGGGATTTCCTGTAAAAACTGTAATGTTGATTTTGATTTGAGTAAATCATGAGCAAGCCCGAAGAAGTTTTCGATTTGAATCCGGCCATACCCGATCCAAAACCGCCGTCTCGATCTTCCTCCGACAACGATCCCGTCGCCGATCGGGCTCCGTCTGATCCCAATCACGTTTCCGAGGAGCTAAGTGATCATCTCAGAAATGTGGGTTTGGACGACGCTGCGAAAGAGGTGAGTGTGCCGATTAGTTTCTCTGAAGGTAATGGAGAAACGGTTTCGAGGGATCAGAAGGAGGAAGAAGTAGAAGGAAGAGAGCGTGAGAGTACGGTCGAGAGGAGAATGATCGTGTATCCAGTGAGACCTGATGCAGAGGATTGCTCGTTTTTCATGAGAACTGGGAGTTGCAAATACGGATCGAGTTGCAAATTCAATCATCCCGTTCGAAGAAAACTCCAAGTAACTTTTCTTCTACCAATGAATCATCTTTTGCATGCTTTATCATTCCATTTATGACGGAAAAGTTTCTTTTTTTTTGGCATGATATTGATTCTTAGCACAGAGTAAAGTATATTTATGAGTGTAACCAATTTTTTTGTTTTGGTTTTAAGTTTGGATTTATACTCTTTTCGCTATTCTAATGTTATCGTTAATTGGAAGATTGGTAGGGAGAAAGTAAGAGAAAGGGAAGAGGATGTGGAGAATCCGAGGCTAATGGAGTGCAAGGTTAAAAATGATCTCTTTCCCTTCCTCTGTGCCCTATGTAGCCATTTCATTTTGTGTTTGTCTTTGATCCTTTGAGAGTCTGTCTGCTGATATTCCCCAATTCCGAGGTTTTGCAGTATTACTTCAGGACTGGAGGGTGCAAATATGGAGAGTCATGTAGATTCAGTCACGCGAAAGAGCATACTTCTGTGGTCTCACGGCCAGAGCTCAACTTCCTTGGCCTTCCTATCAGAACGGTAATCCATCAATTGGTTTGGAGACAGTTGTAGCATATTTCTGTTAACCAAACTTATGGAAAAGTGTAAGCTATTATTGACAGGGAGAGAAAGAATGTCCTTTCTACATGCGGAATGGCTCCTGCAAGTTTGGATCCGACTGCAAATTTAACCATCCTGATCCCACGGCTACTGGAGGAGTTGAATCTCCCTTGTTGCGTGGTAATAACAATGGTGGATCGTTTTCCCCAAAGGCCCCATCTCAAGCGAGTTCAACTTCTTGGTCTCCATCGAGGCATATGAATGGTACTGGTACTGCTCCTTTTATTCCAGGCATGTTCTCACAGAACCGTGGAGTTTCTCCTCAAACTTCAGATTGGCATGGGTATCAGGTAGCTAAAATTCAGCTCTTACTAAGCATTACTTTTGAAAGTTTCTCATTCTTTTTTTTTGTGTAGGCGCCTTCTGTGTATTCATCAGATAGGAGTGTGCTTCCTTCTCCCACATACGCGGTGAACAATTCAGTGGCTGAAACTGGTTCATTCTCACAATACCAACAGCAGATGCCTGTTGACGAGTTCCCAGAACGTCCAGATCAGCCAGAGTGCAGTTACTATGTTAAAACTGGGGACTGTAAGTTCAAATACAAATGCAAATACCATCATCCGAGAAACAGATTGGCAAATAAGCAAACTCCATCCACTTTTAATGACAAGGGCTTACCCTTAAGACCTGTGAGTTTGTTTTTCTTCCACGCTATTCTTGCTTGCTTTCAGAAACCTCCTTTCTAATTCATACCTTAATCCCTGCTGTTACTTGTCTCTGATACTCAGGACCAGAACATGTGCACACACTACAGTCGCTATGGCATCTGCAAATTTGGTCCAGCTTGTAGATTCGATCATTCGATACCGCCTACATTCTCGTCCAGCAGCTCCCAAAACGTAGAAGCTTCTCAACTCGGCGGCAACGGAGATGAAGTTGATAGCTGGAATTGACACCACGTGTTCAGAAGCCTGCGTAAGGGATGCTTATTTTATCAAAGGCCCTTCACTTCTTAGGATCACACTCTGCTTTTGGTAAATTATAGTCTCCAAACTAATATCAAGCCAATGCTTGTTCTACAGGAGTTTCACGAAATAATTTTTTGTTTTCCTGCTTTAACTGTAACTAATTACTCTAAGGTTCAGTCTAATGGAAGCCTACACTTCTTTTATGCTTTGTTTCTTCTTCGTTGAAACTACTTTCCTGGTTTTGTTCATATCTATATCTTAAACTAATTGCTAGAATCCAAAACCAGAGAGTGACATTATACGTACATAGATACTTTTGCCTACTTCTATGTCAGGACACATGTTTCTGCTATAATTGTCTTCAGGTGTCAATTCTGAAACCGCAATCTAACCTTAAATGTTGGAAGGCTGTACAGAAACCATGGTATAGTCTTGTATTCATCGATATGAACAATACAGTAAGTCTCAAAATCTTATATCCATCAAAAACAAGTTCTTAGAGCCAAATGTATGCTCGTATAACATCCATTGTGGGAAAAATGTTGGCAAACAAAAAGAAGAAACAGAAAGTATAGTACATCCAAAAGACAGAAGAAGACGTAGAAAGCTGAGATGTATGACTGAGTAAGTTATGGTTTCAACTCTTAGGCCATTTTGTTTCACTTTGTTGGAGATCTCTTTGCTAACTTCGTTAGTTTCTTAATCCTCGGATTCCTTCAGAAAACCGCAGTGTTTAACGGAAGCAGAACCATTTATTCTGTTCACAGAACATAAATCAGGTAAGCAATCTGTATTCTTTGGAAACCAAATGATTCATCTAGAGAAAGAAGTAAACTACCTTAGCTTTTGGGTTTTGAGAATCGTGGTGATCGGAGTTTTGGTTTCTGTGAGGTGAAACAAGACTATTAGGGCCAGCGCCGGAAGCTTTCTTGGTCTTCTTCTCGTCGCTAGCTTTGCTGAAAATGACTGTGAATCCTTCAGCCGATGCAGGATTGTTCACATCCCATTCACCAAACTTTGGCAATGGTCTCCCTTTATTTTCCTGCACACCAAACAGAGTATTCACTTGAGATATGAGGAAAGCTAGAGACTTGATCATCACGATGATCAAAAGATAGAAACTTGAAGAGATTGATGTTGTTTGGTTCTTGTGCTTACCGTCCCCATTGTTGAGATCAAAGCAAGATGTAATATCAAGATCTAGAGAGAGAGAGAGAGAGAGAGAGAGAGAGAGAGAGAGAAATATAAAGGTAGGAAGAGAGAGAAGGGAGAGGAAGATGTAATATAGAGAGAGAGGGGGAGAAACATAAGAGGGAAGCACGTCGTCGTTGACAACAGCATTAACCAAATCAACTCATACCTCTTCTCCTTTCCCGCGTATTTCCCAACCGAAGTACCTAAACTAGTTAATTTTAAAACAAACAAGTAGAAAAATGAAAAATAAATAAACAAAACGGTCAAATATTACATACCTCTTTTCCTCGTCTCGTAGCTTATTATTTTTTATTATAACGTGTGCCTTAATAATGTATCATATAATCGTATAAACGTAGTTGACAACTAACATTAACGGTGTTTGACACAAATTTATTAATAAACTTTTTATTATTATTTATTAATAAACTTCCTAGCAAAAAAAAATATATATATATTAATAAACTTTCGTGAAATGTTTGGTTAAAAACAGTAAAATGTTTTTCATAGAGAAATATTTCCACTATTAGTTCTGTAACTAAAAATAAAATATGGATCCGACCAAAAAAAGATTAAAATAAAATAAAATATGGAGAGCCCAAGATGGTTTGTGTAAGTAAAGCGAGTTGGGCCTAAGAGTAATATCGAAACTCCTTTGTTTGGTCACAGTGATATCTCCATTCCCCAGAATGCCCTTAATCCAGCCTAGTGCACAAATGCACCCGAACAGCAACAAAATCTGCCGAAACTAATTTCCCGGCACATCACATTTTTCCCAGTCAAATTTTCTCGAGAAAAAATCCCACAAGCTTCGTGACTTCCGTCTCTTCTGTTCGATGGGAAGACTAAGGGAGTCACTTCCCGTGATTCTTCTACTGTTTGCTCTTCTTCTCCGTCCATCACTCTCTCAGGTATTAAAATGAAAGATTATTCTTCTACCATCATATCTATATTCATATGATTTGGCGGATTCTCTGATCTTTAATCAATGAATCTCTCGCTATAGGTGCTCGGAGAATCTGAATCAATTAGGTAAATCTCCAGCAACTCCACTCAATTTAACTCTTGTGTGTCTGTGTAAAACTAAAAAAAAAAATTCAACTGAAGATTTTGCTGCTGATTAGTTTGTCTTGTAATGGAATTTAGATCCCTTATGGAAGAAGTAGAAGTAGGAGGCAATGCTCCAGAAATTCATTGTTCCCGGCAAAGAAGTCGAGCAGCTTGGCAGATTATACAAGATGTAAGTAGAGAATTGATTATGATGTTGGAACTTGATTTGGTTGAATATTATGGCTTTATAATTTGGAACTTTGTGCAGTATTTGACGCCGTTTGTGGAAAGAGAAAGATATCAAATCCCAAAGAATTGTAGGCTTCATCCTGAGAATGATTTATACAGAGATCAAGAAGAGCATAAGACTCATGTTGATATATATGAATGGAAATGTGGTTACTGCAAGAAGAGTTTCAATGAGGAGAAGTTTCTTGACCAGCACTTCGATACTAGACATTATAATCTTCTCAACACGGTATGTGGTATAGCAAGTCTGAGTTTTCAAAGGAACACACTTGAGCTGATACTAACAAACGTTTACTTGAATGCTTTCTCAGACTCATACAAAGTGTTTAGCCGATCTGTGTGGTGCGTTGCATTGTGACTTTGTATTGAGCTCCAAGAAGGCCAAGAGCAAGTGCAACACTGCAGCTGTTGCCAAAAACCGTCATCTTTGCGAGGTTGCTTTCTTGTGTGATATTTTGTATCATTTGCTTCTTCCTCTCTAGATCCATGGCTTCTTATAATTCTCCTTCGATGCTATTTTTACTTGTTTGTGTAGAGTGTTGCCAATAGTTGTTTCCCAGTGAGTCAAGGTCCCTCAGCTAGCCGTCTTCATGGTATGTTTCCTTATCGCGTGGCCTTCCAAGTGTATTGAAAACTAGATTGTTTCTTGAATTAGTTCCTTCAAATGTGCCTAAATTATCCTCTTTGGTTTCGGTTTTTCATGATTGAAGAACACTTCTTGCGACAATTCTGTGATGCTCATACATGTACTGGAAGTAATAAGCCGTTTCCTAAAGGAGGCAAGGTAAGATCTATTACACCTTCGCATTTACTTATGTTGGCTAAGTGTTTTGAAGCAAATGTGTTTTCATCTGTTCTCTTGTGGATACATTGCAAATGGTATATTACTTCTCCTTTTAACATAGTAGTTCTATGGTAATTTGTGCAGAAGAGCTCGGGTGTCTTCTACCTCGCCATTTCAATACTGACCTTGATGCTACTCCCGCTCTTTTATCTTCTTGTTTTCTTATATCAAAGGTATTGTACGATGTTACTTTAGCGTCTTTCTTTTGCCTCGTGGCTTTGTTCTTTAGAAGTCTTTGGGTCACATTGTTTCTGTTGTCCTTGCAGAGAAAAGAGAACCGGGACACAAGACCTGCGTCGGATTATAAAAATTGGAAAAAAACCAAAACCGTCATAAGATGGTAATCCTCTCAAACAGTGGCTTACCAAATAAATATAAGAAAGATATGTACATCAAATCATTTCCAGTTTCTAAAGTCTAGCTCAACATTTTATACAGGTGAGATCAGAGCCAAATGTGTTAAAATCCGAGATTGGTTTGTTGAATCACAAATCTTCAACGTTGCTTCTCCTTCCAAGACCTTTCCTCATTTGGTGTTGATTCTCAAATCAGATACTTTATGGATTGAGTGTTACTTTGGGGTTTTGAAGCCAGTTGCTGTGGATATCAGAAAGGTTTCCAAAGACAAATGATTTCTCTGTAAGCTAGAAACAAATGATTCCTTCCATAGAAATATGAATAGTGATTTCACTGTAATTTTATCGAATCTTCAATACATATCAATGATACATCCAGTTCCAAGCACAGTCTGTAACATTGAGGATGTACAAAACAACCTTTTTTGTTAGTAGCTTTAAAGTTTTAAGAAGCTATGACATTGAACGCTAGAGATATCAACTCATTAGAGAGGAGGAAACCATCTGGATCACTCAGCCTAAGGTACCTCACATGATCCTCAATCTTCACTTCATCATTTGCCACTAAGGTTTTGAATTCACCACTCAACACTTCTCTTCTCATATCATCCAAGCAAACAATGTGCCCACTCTCCACATAAGGCTCATAAACTCTACATATCGACTTCACTACCTCGCTGCCAAAAGCTTCTCCAAAGTCCTTAACTTCAAGGCCTTTAGATGTTCTGAAAGACAGCATTATGATGTCTGTCGCAACATCCTTGAGATTCACATCACCGTTCCCACACCAGTTCGCTGCACCCTTCTCCAAATCAGCAACGTAGCTTGTGTACTCCTTTAACCTCCTTGGCCTTGAGAACCTCAACCCTCCAACATAACTCGCTGAACCTAAACCGAAAGCGTAGAAAGGTTTGTTCTTCCAGTATATCAAATTGTGTCTACACTTGAACCCGTCTCGAGAGTAACTGCTGACTTCATAATGCTCATACCCTGCACCACGGAGCATCGACGACGCTGTTTTATAAAACTCTGCAGATTGTGTTTCTGAAGGGAGAGGAGATTGCCCTGGAGTGTACCTGCACAAGTTTGAAGATTTTTATTGAGATTAACAATCAAACTCTGAAACCCTAACGGCTAGAGATAGATAAACTTACAGGTTTCCAAACTTTGTGCCTTGTTCCACTTGCAGATCATATACAGAAACATGATTGGGCTGTGATTCGATAGCTAATCTCAAACTCTCTTCCCACATGTCCAGACTCTGGTGAGGCAGAGAAGAGATAAGATCCATACTCCAATTCTTGACTCCGCAGTCTTTAACGAGCTTTATCGCCTCGTATACTTCAGAGACACCATGAGCTCTACCACAAGCTTTCAAGAGCTCGTCTTGAAACGCTTGAACTCCTAAAGACACTCTGTTCACTCCCAATTCCATCAACTCCTTAAGTTTCTGAGCACCGAACGTGCCTGGATCCATCTCCATTGATATCTCAGCGTCTGGACTCAACCCGAAGCTCGAGCTCAATGTTTCGAGAACCAAAGAGACAAGCTTTGGAGGAACGAGAGAAGGCGTGCCTCCCCCGAAGAACACAGTCTCGAGACTCGGCCTCGCGTCGAAATCTGTGCTCGTCGCTTTGATTTCTCTAACGAGCAGATTCACGTAGTTTGTGATTCGTGGGTCGTCTTCTTTTCCTTCTTCGTAGACATATGACGGTTTGGTTGAAGAAGAAGACGACGTGCCTAGAGCCAAGATCGGGAAGTCGCAGTAATGGCAGCGTTTGCGACAGAAGGGAAGATGAACGTAGGCCGATGTTGGTGGGCCTTGGTGTAACGTGGTCAGATTGGTTGACGCATTTCGTCGAGCACTTGGTGGAGCATCTTGAAGAACTACCTTAAAAGCTTTGAAAATAAACCTCGAAGTCCTGGGTTTACCTGTAAACGATGAGAAAATTGGGGAAATCGTTGTTTTGAGCATTATTACCAGAGAACGAGAAGAAGAAACTCAGAGAGAGAGAGAGAGAGAAGAGACGAAGAGATGCTTCAAAGATTAAAGTTTAATGGTGTCGACTATATGCTCAAAACGTCATCGTTTATGCCAGATTGAACAATATAAGTAATTATTCACTTATTCAGACGGGAAAAAAAAAATGGCGCTAGAATCGATGGCTTCTCTCTCCGATCTCCTCTCCTGTCTTCTCTCGTCTTCTACTCCGCCGTCTCCGTCGATTTCGTCGACGAGCCTGAAACCTATCGCTAGACCGTCGCAGTGTACGCTTCCATCTTCCGTATCCGCGACCGCGAGACCATCTCAGCAGCTGTCGATGACGATGACGACGACGACGACGACGACGACGGCGAAGTTCTTCTTCACTGCCGATCACGGTGACGTCATCAATCGCGTGGCGTATCCTTCGCTGGCGAGCGCGAATCTCGTCTTCTTCATGTCCGGTCACTACAACGTCGAGGTGGTGCCTAAAGACGGAGAATCGGAGGACCAGCTGGTGAACGATTTCAAGAGGTCGGTTTTCAGAGCCGGAGTGTTGCAGGAGGCTCGGAGACGACGATTCTTCGAGAGCTCTCAGGAGAAAAGGAAGCGCAAAACCAAAGAAGCTGCTAGGAAGAATCGGAAAAGGTCACTCTTTTTTCCCTCTCTCTCAGTTTTCCGTGAAATTAGTGAAAGCTGAGGCGATAGATTTTGATTTACAGGCGGCCAATCCCTAAACCAAAGCCACACTCAGCTCCAGAGAGCCACAGTCACAGAAATGTAGGCGGAGAAGCTGAAGAAGACGATGATAACTGGGAACTTCCTCCCGAGGAAATTGAGATTCCATATACCAACCGTTCCTAGAGATGAACATCTCAATCTCAATCATGCATCTTCACACTGTGTAAAGCCACTCTTTTGTATGTCTGCACATTAAGTTCCCTTGAATGTTCATACCTTAACCTTCCATTGCCAAGTGTAGAGAGAAGAGAAGATGAATTTATTATCTTACTCTCTGTCTTTACGTTAACTACGATTTTACCCTTGGTTTATTCGATATTTGTGATTTCGGCCTCCATTTTATCCATATTTAGGGTTTTACCCTTTCGTCTGTAGACATTTTATCCTTTCGTCCTCGGTTTATTTCAGTAATTTTTATCATGCCCACAATACTTGCCCTACCGTAAAAGTCACAAATGAGGACATGGAGAAGGAAGGAAACTAAAAACCATGTCATGCTTTGCGATGATGCACTTAAAGCCATGAAAAAACATTAATAGAGTCTCAAGACTCTCAACTGTTGGTTTTGCAATTACCAAAAAAAAAAAGCCGAAATCATTTTAACTTATAATAGCTAATAAAGAGAAACGAAACAAATATCTAAACTTAGTTGAGTTGCACTAAACTGGGACGATAAAAAGAAGAGCAAACAAGTGCGGGAGCATAAACTTCCGGAAGGTAGCCGGTTATCTGGCACCGTTTCCCCGAATTTGAAGCTTCCCCGAGACTCACAGACTTGAAGTAGCCGTCTTCTCCAGCGACAAAAGCTGTGTGGTAGCGAGGGGTCTTATTGGGCAGATATCCGTCCAGATCAAACACAACAGCGACTCTCTCTTGCTCGTCAAGGAAGAAGCTCCCACCCTGAAACTCGTCAAACCTAACACCGGTGAGTGCAAAGGGTCTCATCTCAACGTTCAGAAACTTGGTCCAGGACACAGAGCTGGGCTCAATCCTAGTGGTAACCCAAACCTCAACGCTGCCACATGAATAATCATTCAAACCCTCCTGGTAATACAGCACCGCAAGCTGCTCATCTCTAACGCACGAGAGCGTCACACACTCGTCGACACAGGTGTGGAACGGGAGAGGCAGACGCGGCCCGAACCTCTCTCTTGTGAAATCGAAACAGAGCAAGAAGTCTTTAACCTCAGTCACCGTTCCACATTCATCTTCAGATTCCACGTCACATAACTTCTCACGAGCGAAAAAGTAGGCGTTTCCCTTGACAGACACTCCGCGGCGAAACTGTTGTATTTCCCAGTCTCGAGTGACGACATCGAGGACCCTCCACGAATCACAACCGCTTAAATCGTAGATTTCGTACTCTTCCGCTCCTCCACCACCGCGCTCATCCACAAACCTCAAGATTTTGTGGTTACGGTTCGTGTCGTATCCGAGAGCGTACCTGTCGTACGACCAGAATTTGTTTCTGGGTCCGATCGACCTTGTTTGACACAAGTAAGGATTCCACACCACAAGCTTCGAGCTGTCCTTGGCGACGCATAACAATAAGCCATCACAGTGAAACACTTTAGATATCTCGACTTGGTTAAGCGAATCTACCTGCTTTATATCTATAGATACATCATCAACCGAATCGTCGCGCTTCTGCTTCTGCTCGTAGCGCAGTGAACAAAGCTTAGAATTCATCGTCATGAACCCCAGAAACTGCTGTGTCGCTGTCGCTTCGTAACCCAAAATCCACCTTTTGGTGATAGCGTCCCACGATTTGCAAGTGGATCGCACCTCTCTCAGCGACGTTATCGGAACCCTCGGGAATATCTTCTCCCCGATGAGTTTCTGTGGAAGATCGCACATCCTCGTCGTCGGCGGCATCCTTCCCACTACTCTCCACAAACGCCGCAATTGAAATTGTGGTTTTTAAGAATTCGAAACACGAGTTTATATACCCATGTTGATGTCGGCGTTAGAGGAGGAGTCCGTTCATTTGATGGGCTGCTGAGCTTGCACGAATTGGCCCGAAGACCGTCGTAGTCTCTCTTGTAGGGCCCCATGTCCGTGAAGGGAAGATGAACATAGGCCGATGTTGGTGGGCACGTGGTCAGATTCGTTGACGCATTTCGTCGAGCACTTGGTGGAGCATCTTGAAGAACTACCTTAAAGGCTTTAAAATTAACGTTGAAGTCCTGGGTTTACCTCACAACGATTTTCAGAGCCGGCGTGTTGCAGGAGTCTCGGAGACGACGATTCTTCGAGAGCTCTCAGGAGAAAAGGAAGCGTAAAACAAAAGAAGCTGCTAGCCACAGTCACAGAAATGTAGGGGGAGAAGTTGAAGAAGACGATAACTGGGAACTTTATCCCGAGGAAATTGAGATTCCATATATACCAATCGGTCCTAGAGATGAACATCTCAGTCTCAATCATGCATCTCTGCACACTTATGTAAAGCCACTCTTTTGCATGTCTACACATTAGTTCCCTTGATTGTTCATACCTTAACTTCCGTTAATTATGTTTTAATCATATTCTTTGTACATATTTATTGTTTCACCCTTTGTTTAGTGGGTTTTTGTGATTTTGTCCTCAATTTGTCCGTATTTAAGATTTTTGTCGAATGGTTCGTATTTTTTTTTTTTTTTTGTAACCATTGTCAACAGAGTCAAGGTTAAAAAATTGGCAAAACAGGATTCATCCTCCGTCTTCTCCATATCTTTGGCGTTCCTTTTTCGCTTACTTTCACACCATTTTTCACGTCACAACCAAATTTTGTGCATAGAGAACTCCTTGCTAGCCTATTTCCCACTCCTTCCCTTTCTTCTTGTTGCTACGAGCCCCAAAAACCAAAGAAGGCCTCAATCAATTTCTCTTTCGACAACTTCAGTTTCTTCCTCTCCCTTTTCTAAAACTCCAGTTTCTTCCTCTTCCCTGTCGACAACTTCAGCTCCTTGCTCTCCCTTCTCAACAACTCCATTTCCTTGCTCTCCCATGTTCTCTCCCATGTTGACAATGTCAGTCTCTTCCTCTCCTTTGTCAACAACTTCAGTATCCTCCTCTCCCATGTCGACAACAGTCTCTTGCTCTACACTGTCTACAACTTCAGGTTTTTCCTCTCCCTTGTCTACTACAACTTCAGCTTCTTCCTCTCTCTTGTCCACAACTTTAGCTTCTTCCTCTCCCATGTTGACAACGGCAGTTTCTTGCTCTCCCTTGTCCACAATTCCATTTTCTTGCTCTGCCACATTCTCAAATTGCTCTTTTCCTTCATCATGGTTGATGAGTTTTTCATCTTCGTGGTTACCATCATCTTGTGCCTTTTGACTTAACGGGTCTTCTCTCCCTTCATTTCCACTAACGAGTTGGTCCTCTCCCTCTTCTCCGTGAGGACTAAGTGGCACATTCTCCATTTGTTCTTCTCCTTCATTATGGTTTACCGGTTTTTCATCTTCTGCGTTCCCATTATCTTGAGCCATTTGGCTTACCGGTTCTTCACTTCTGGTAACAAGTTTCTCATCTCCCTCTACTTCTTTTCTATCAAGAGACTGTTGTTCATCTATCTCTCCCTGGCTCAAATATGGCTGATCTTCTTCATCGTCCTCATCCTCATCCATTTTCATGTAAAGACCAAGCTGTTCTAACGGATTACTATTTCCCTCCATCTTAAAACTACCCAACATATCCTGACTAAATTTGGGGCTCATCTCTTCCATGAAAGTCGGTAATTGATCACCTTCTAAACTTGTAGCTCTAAGCATCTCCAGATCTTCCATAAACAGCATACCCTCGTTTATCTCTACGGTCTTTTCCATCTGCAACCGTAAAATAAAATGTCATTTATCATGATTGTTAACCATAATAGGACTTTAGAGGATCGAAGAGAAATGTGAAAAGTTCTAACAACCTTCTGTAAAGCTTGTCGTGCAGCTTCTCTCTCTTGCTCTCTATCCCTCCTTGCTTTTTCTGCAGCTTCTGCTTCGGCTTTTCTCGCTTTTTCTGCAGCTTCTGCTTCGGCTTTTCTCCTAGCATCCTCAGCTGCTTTGGCCTCGGCTTGTAACCGTACTTTTTCTAATTAGAAGGAAATCACAAGAATTAACAATTCACAATCAGAAATATGTTAGGACTTATAAAGTGCATAAGCACTCTCGATGCACTAGAACCTTCTCTTAGCCGTTTTTCAAACTCCTCTCTTTCAATCCTTAGCTTTTCAGGATCTCCTTTTTCACCCTGAAGATTGACGCATCAAAATTTTGATTAAACAATACATTCAGACAACCTTTTTGTTATACAGAGGATCAAACACTTAAAAAACTCAACCTTGGCAAGGGATTTCTCTCG